>BSBM01000194.1:16870000-18070000 GCA_027924585.1 Larix kaempferi
CATATTTAAAAAAATTCAACATTGGCCCCATGTAGCACATTAATTAATCTATAGGTATGGTTTTTGATGCTCCAATGCTTAGTGTCAGTCATGTTTGAGTCTAGAAACCATCCCACTATGTCAATGCATGTGTCTAGTCTAACCATGCCAAATTTCAGTACAAGCCAACACATATTTAAAAACATTCAACATTGGCCCCATGAAAAAACTTTTGATGGGAAACAACTTGGGAAAATAGATTATAGTCGATGGTAAAAATGAAGAAATGATGATGATGATGATGATGATGATGATGATGATTATGACGATGATGATGATGATGATGATGATGATGATGAGGATGATGATGATGATGAGGAGGATGACGATGACGATGATGATGATAATGATGATGATGATGAAGAAGATGATGATGATGAATATGAAGATGATGATGATGATGAATCTGACGACCTCACCATACCACCAACGGTAAGAGGCGTCAGATATTAGAATTTTGACTTCAAAAGAATACGACGAGCTCACTAAACCATCGACAATAAACTTCATTGATCTTTCTATGTAACTACGTCAGATATCCTACAACGATGATGATCATGATGAAGATGATGGTCATGATCAAGCACGCCATTTGGGTTAGCATGGTAATTGTGCATTTCCTTACTAAGCTTCTTTGTTTCGAGAATAATTTAATATTCTCTACTAAATAGGGCCAACCACGTGAAGGTGGAAGCTCTTATGGGCCCTCCCCCCCCTCTCATCACTCTCAATTCCCCATAACCCAACAAAAATATCTATGTACAAAAAACTTAAATGCATTTTTCATCATACTCTAGTATAACAAGCAATGTTTCTAATTATAACATACAGGAAAATGGAAAAAACACTAAGAAACAGTTAATTTATTATATGTACCAACAATAAAATTCAATATTTCTATCGCAATATTAAATCAAAATATATAGAGTAGATATATTACTGCATACCTCGTACACTTCAATGGACTTCATTATCTTCTTCATCCGAGTCATCATCTGTATCATCCGATCATCCAGATTCAACATTGTAAGGATTGTCCATATCATCATCGTCATCGATGTCAATTATGATCATCATCGTCATCGATGTCAGTTATGATCATCGTGTCATCGTCGATATCATCTTCATGGACATTGTCTAATACATCATCTGATTCAACTAGTTTTTTGACATCTTCTTCTGGAACATGATCATCTAACTCATGTTGATCATGATCATCTTCAACGACGTCTTCTTCTTCGAGAACGTCTTCATTACCTTCATCTATGTTATACTTTACTACCCTTCCCCTTAGATCGTGTCTCACAGCAAATGACCAACCCACTCTACCTGGAACCTCAGAGTAAAATACCTGTTGACATTGTGTTCGAAGAACATAGGGCTCCGTTCCTAGCTCAAACAACCTTGTATTTACCATGGCAAATACATTGTCATGT
This sequence comes from Larix kaempferi, assembly GCA_027924585.1. NCBI lineage: Eukaryota > Viridiplantae > Streptophyta > Pinopsida > Pinales > Pinaceae > Larix > Larix kaempferi. The sequence continues at coordinate 16,871,476 of BSBM01000194.1, forward strand.
TCAATAATTGTCTTATCGGGATCACGTTTATTCAATCAACACCTATACCATTTGAAAATGAATAGAAATACCTTGAAGGAGTTAAATTCACACTAAAGAATGTCTTCCAGATACCCATAGTATCGATTTTTAGATATTTCTGGATGTCTGTCACTTCTAGAGGATAATGATGCCATTCCATAACTTTAGTAGCTTGTCAATAAAAGGTTCGATATATACATTCATATCTTTGACTTGGCACTTACCTGATTGATTTGAACATATAAAAAATATAAATGAGACATACCATTTAGATATATAAACCATATTGCACAAGAGAAAAACAATAAATATATATATGACATTATGAGACAAAATACGACAAATGAGATGCCACTACATTAAAAAAAAACTATAGACACAATATACCTGGAACAATCATCGACAACATTATGTGCTCCCTTTTTATTGACAACCATGGAGGAATGTTATTGTTGATAACAAAAATAGGCCACACCAAGTAAACGGATCTCATCTCTGCAAATGGATTGACACCATCTGCTGCCAAAGAAATCCTAAGATTACGAGGTTCTTCTTTAAAGTGAGGGCATTTTTCCTCCATATCTCTAAAACCAGATCCATCTGCAGGCATTTGAATAATGTCGTCTTGACTTCTATTCCATGCATGGTAATCCATAAACTGCGCTATGTTTTTGCACCTGAATAGTCATTGCAAACGTGGAATAATGGGAATATAACGAAGAACCTTGCGAGGTACCTTTTTGTTACTTGATCTGTTCGATATCTACTGATATGACATTCTGGAAATTCTAGTGCAAATTCATGCTAATTATAATATAGAACATGGTCATCGGGTCATGCATGAATTGCTTCATACTGCATTCCAATTTCTTTCATGATGGCAGATAAATCTCAATAGGTGAGGTAAAATATTTGATAGTGGTAACAAATATTCACCTATCATGCTACAACAAATTAAAATAAAAATCAAGTTAATATAATACAAAAATAATATTAATGAAACACATTTCATACTTATTAATTTGACTTATGAATTAACAATAAAATTATTATACGATCATATATATTATGTGATGGAATATATTACATACCTTAACATCCGTGTGACTGATATGTTTGAAATACCATTCATAACCTTCAAGTTCATTATCAACAAAATAGCAGAGAGAAGATTTGTGTTGGAGCCCTCATAAAGGGGTTCGTATGCCTTCTCGAGAAGAGGTATATCATGAATATCATCAAAATGATCATCATTTTCATCATCATCATCAATTCTAACATTAAATGAAGCATGGATCAAAGTATTTGTACCATCATCTTCAACTATATTATTAGTATGATCATCTTCTTCAATATGATCACTAACTAGTTCTCCATTATTCATAGCTCCATGTTCCTCCGGTACTTGTTCTGAAAGCACTTCCTCTGGATGATATGCCGTAGGATGTCTTCCTTTATAATTGCATGAAACCATCAATAGATAAAAGTTAATATAAGAAATTCAAATGCAAAATGTAAAAAATTTTCTGATGCATTTAAAATGTAACAAATTTTGTATGGTTAATAGAGAATATTATATAATCAACAACGCAATATTTAAAATACTAAATTTCAAATCATAAAAAGGTGTGTTGATTTCAAGCAAGATCTCTTAAGTTCATGAAAACATGTGACTCATGAGTAAAAGGTGTAATTTGATCATGTGTTTTGTTTTGAAAAACAAAATATATTTTAATTAAAAAACACAGTTGATGCATTCAACTAACAACATCATTACTTTGGAAATAAATAAATGAATTAAAAGGCTTGAAGAGAAATTCACTTTTATTCTTGATACACTAAACAATATCTGATTTTTCTTGGTAAACAAAACATGCAATCAATCAAATAGATCAATCAACTACTCTTTATTATTACCTTTGAGTGTAATACAAACAAGAAGAGAAAAAACAAGAAAAACTAAAAATAACAGGTTAAAAATTACTCTTTTCATGAGTGGTCTCTACAGTTAGATAAAAAGAAGAAACAAGAAGGGTCTAGTCGCTACTTTAGGGATGAAAAGAACAACGGCGAATTGTACTATTGGTCAAATAGGTGGATTCAAACTATCCAAGAAACATAAAAATTGACCCAATTACTAAGCAAAGCTACTGAAGTATGACTCAAAATTTCCCATACTATCCACTAAGGTAAGATAAACGATGCTATGGTTTCTATAGAGAAAATAGAAGAGAAATAACATGCCAATATAGTCGTTATATTATCATGGAAAGTGTCACAAAACTAGAGAGTTAAGTGCTTTCCCCGGTGAGTGGGTTAGTCTCACTAACGAACAAATAAATAAGTTATTCTACTATACTCTAGATTCAACATGCACACAAGAAAAAATTATTATAATAAATATTAAATATTAAAATAATATTTAGTGTCCATGTTAGTCCACATCTATTGAAACCATCGATAGATAAAAGTTAATATAATAAATATTAAAATAATACATACATTTACAAAAGCAATCAAAATAAAAACATATATAATTGAAACTTACAAATGGATGATATTCATGTCCCCCCTCAGTGTGTCCATGTTCCCTACAATGTTTCCTGGCTATTGTGATCAAAATTATTCTCCTCTGAAAGCCCCTGCATTGACTACATGGACAATATCATTTCCCATCACGCCTTCTTTTCACTCCTTCCCACAGTCTAGCAAGCAATTATCGATTTTGTTCGTCTGGATTAGGAATATTTCTAGTTGACATTTTCTCGTAAAGAGCTTGAATGAAGATTATCGATATTATAAAATCAAGGTCCACACTTTGCTTGATTTAATCACAAAAACAATAGAAATATTGAAAAACAGTCCGCTGAATTAAAAATATTCCGCAAGCTGTCGCTTGTATAGCAAACATGTCGGATTGTTTCAAAGATTATAGGTTTTAAAAATATAACCTGTCATCGGATATTCAACGAATTGAACTTTGTTACCATTGGAGAATAGATGGGATGTCTGACATCTAGGACCATAATATATGGTTGGATATCCAACAACACTTGTCACTATTCGTCGGAGCTCGTCGGATATCCAAGGGTCGTTAGATATCCGATGGACCCTTCTATCAATTTTAAAAAAAATCATCAAATTTTGTGATTTTGAAGGTGAAATCCGACGACACAATCCTTTTCATCGGATGTCGTCGGATTTTGGGTTCAAATTCTATAGTGGGTGACTAATACCCAACCCAAGTGCCCCTCATTTCCCACTCGCATAGTGTCCACAAGTTAACCACTGGTGCCATGACTGAGCGTCAACACCAAGGCCTTTTCTACATCTATGATGAAAATATTTATGTGAGTATAGATGCAAATGATAGAAATTATTTCAAATCAAGGCATCCCCACATGATCCCCTTGAGGAAATCACTATGGAAGCTTTTATAAAACCTGATGTGGAGGATATTATGCCCCCTTTGGAAGATGCTCTCAATATTCCAATACAAGAAGAGAAACCCCAAATCTCACTCTGTGCCTTATCCAGTTTCTCCACACCATATACATTGAAATTGACTGGCTACATCAAACACCAAAAAGTCTTTTTATTAGTTAATAGTGGCATCACCCATAATTTCATTCGTCGGTGAGTGGTTGAAGAAACCCATTGCTATATTCTCCATATATCCTAATTTCAAATTATGATTTCCAATGGGGGTCAAATTATGATTGGAAATGGGGGTATGATGAAATACAAAGGCCCTTGTGAAAAAAAGTGAAATTCCAAAAGGGTGACTACCATCTCAAAACACATATGTTTGTTATTGACATAAGTGGTTGCAATATAGTTTTGGGGGTTGAATGGCTCAAGTATTTGGGTCTTGTCACCATGTATTTTAAGGCACTCTCTATCAACTTTATTCAAGTTGAGCATACTCATTACCTGAATGGAATCACCTCCAATTCTATTGAAATCATCTCCTCACACTATATGCAGAAATTATCAAAGAAATGTTACTCATATTCCATTGATTTATTCAATGCCATACAAGCCATGGAAACGTCAAAATGTAGTGCCCCTAGACTACTGTAGACATTGAGGGCACCTGCTAAGTCACCCAACTGTTTGAAATGTTAATAAAATAACCCTATGATTTTATTTTGAGTATATTTATGATTACGATTGATTGATATATGTGCATTTGGGTAGTTATTGTGAATGGACAATTTCATGTTATTTAACGATTAACATTGATATGAAAATTGTACATATGGAAAATGCTTAACGACTAGCTGTACGGTGATTATGTATTTGTCGACGAAATGTATATTTGATTAGAAGTTTGAATAAATCATCAATGTTTAACAATACTTGATTTAGAAATCAGATGATGATTATTGAGGATAGTGCTACTAATAAATTGTTGTGAGAAGTGTGTATAGAAACAAGTGAGACGGTTCACCAACGGACACACAAAGGAACATGAAGGGTCATAGAGTACGGGTAAATCACACACAGGGGGAGCGATGACGATGTCGACTTCCGACAAGAATACCACGCATGAGCAGATAAGCACTGATCCGCTTGCTCAAGAGGAATGAGTGAGAGCGTACGAGGTGGGCCACGACGGAGCTGGTCACGTACAAGTTGAGGGGCGCGCAGTGAGAAAGGACTCACTCCTCAGCGCCATTAGTCCCTAGATAGCATGTAGACGGAGGATGGATGGTAACGATTCCTAAAATCCCTACAAGAGTTCCCGCAAGTCAAAACAAAAAGATGGTGGCATAAGGGCCCGACAATGCGGTACCCTGTCGAGAACGGAAAGAATGGACGCAAGGACCCAACGATGCGGTACCATGCCAAGGAATGGAAACCATGGGTGACTGGACCCGATGGAGTGGTGCCATGTCAGGGAATTAAAATTAAGGAACTAGGAGCCCAACAACACGGCACTGTGATCCTAGTGAGTTTGATGGTTAAATTTAACTGCATAAAAACCTAGAGAATAACTCTAGATTATTACTTAGCAAATGCATAAAAATAATTTAGGCATTTGCACATGAATAGTTATTTTTGTTGAGCATTTAAAATAATAGAAATCATTATTTAGGAGAAAAATAGAATCCTAAGATTAGACACCTAGTCAACTAAAAGCTAGGAGTTAATTAAAATATCTGGGGGACAAACTAGAGCAAACTTAGGGATGTAGGTGCACTTCCCAGAGAAAATGACACTTGGATGGGTGAGTGTTTTAATTAAATAATTAATTAAAAATATTTAATTATGCATGAAGCGACATGTGTCAAAGGAGATTTTCCTTTATAAGGAAGGCTTAGGGAATGGGTCAAGGCCCCAGAATTTGGACGATTGTCGTAATTATCGAATGCCTCAAAGACTTGCTGCTATCTAAGGGTTTGGCTAAGAAATCCTGGTGGGAAGGGAAACCCAAGCTGGATTTCTGAAAAACGTGTGTGAGATCTACGACCCAAAGCTCGGGGGAGGCCAGGCGACTGAAAGCATGAGCCTATAGTTGGGTGGGGGAGCTAACGGTTGCTTCGCCTATGGTTAAACGATCTTTGCTAGTTAAGGTTATGGTTTGTTTTAATTTGCTAGTTTATTCATTTATTTAGTTTATTTATCCAGTCGTTATGCTTTCTAATCTCTTTTGTATCAAGTGGTTGAGTTTCAGGTTAAATAGGAAAGACCCTAGAGGAGGGGCCCTACATATGGTTATACGAGCTTTTTCTGGAGGGGTTTTATGAAATATGCGGACGACAATGGGCTAGATGGATCGGATTGACAACGACTACTCCTTCGATAGCGGGATCGACCGACGAATGACAGGTATGAGGTTCCACTTGTATCTTCTTAAGGAAAATTTGTTTACTGTAATTCAGTTTTCTATCTTTGATATGTTCTAACCTGTGTCATATTATGTTGATGAGTTTCATATTAGTTTTAGGGACGACCCCACAAACGGGGGTCCCTACATTTATGTAATGCCCCTAGAATAGTTTTGGACCTTAAGGGAACCTATCGAGTGAACTAGCTGAACAACTTTGACATAGTGGTCTCTTGAGCCTTGTTATGTCTTAAATGATTGAGGGAAAACCTGAATATATGAATGCCGACACTAATTGATAAATGAATTAAGGAATTAAATTATACGTGTGGAGTGGGATAATTGATTGATTACACCTTGCTTAATGATTAGCCCTGATTAATCAAGTAAAAGTGCAGTAGGACAGTTACAGTCCTAGCTCTACGACTTGGGAGTACGCAACTGAGATGCGTCATAACTTTCCATTTTTTCTGAACTTCAGGACGAAGTTCTAAATAAGTAGGGGTGTATGTAGTGCCCCTAGACTACTGTAGACATTGAGGGCACCTGCTAAGTCACCCAACTGTTTGAAACGTTAATAAAATAACCCTATGATTTTATTTTGAGTATATTTATGATTACGATTGATTGATATATGTGCATTTGGGTAGTTATTGTGAATGGACGATTTCATGCTATTTAACGATTAACTTTGATATGAAAATTGTACATATGGAAAATGCTTAACGACTAGTTGTACGGTGATTATGTATTTGTCGACGAAATGTATATTGGATTAGAAGTTTGAATAAATCATCAATGTTTAACAACACTTGATTTAGAAATCAGATGATGATTATTGAGGACAGTGCTACTAATAAATTGTTGTGAGAAGTGTGTATAGAAACAAGTGAGACGGTTCACCAACGGACACACAAAGGAACATGAAGGGTCATAGAGTACGGGTAAATCACACACAGGAGGAGCGACGACGATGTCGACTTCCGACAAAAATACCATGCATGAGCAGATAAGCACTGATCCGCTTGCTCAAGAGGAATGCGTGAGAGCGTACGAGGTGGGCCACGATGGAGCTGGTCACGTACGAGTTGAGGGGCGCGTAGTGAGAATGGAATCACTCCTCAGTTCCATTAGTCCCTAGATAGCATGTAGACGGAGGATGGATGGTAACGATTCCTAAAATCCCTACAAGAGTTCCTGCAAGTCAAAACAAAAAGATGGTGGCAGAAGGGCCCAACGATGCGGTACCCTGTCGAGAACGGAAAGAATGGACGCAAGGACCCAACGATGCGGTACCATGCCAAGGAATGGAAACCATGGATGACTGGACCCGACGGAGTGGTGCCATGTCAGGGAATTAAAATTAAGGAACTAGGAGCCCAACGATGCGGCACTGTGATCCTAGTGAGTTTGATGGTTAAATTTAACTGCATAAAAACTTATGAGAATAACTCTAGATTATTACTTAGCAAATGCATAAAAATAATTTAGGCATTTGCACATGAATAATTATTTTTGTTGAGCATTTAAAATAATAGAAATCATTATTTAGGAGAAAAATAGAATCCTAAGATTAGACACCTAGTCAACTAAAAGCTAGGAGTTAATTAAAATATCTGGGGGACAAACTAGAGCAAACTTAGGGATGTAGGTGCACTTCCCAGAGAAACTGACACTTGGATGGGTGAGTGTTTTAATTAAATAATTAATTAAAAATATTTAATTATGCATGAAGCGACATGTGTCAAAGGAGATTTTCCTTTATAAGGAAGGCTTAGGGAATGGGTAAAGGCCCCAGAATTTGGACGATTGTCGTAATTTTCGAATGCCTCAAAGACTTGCTGCTATCTAAGGGTTTGGCTAAGAAATCCTGGTGGGAAGGGAAACCCAAGCTGGATTTCTGAAAAACGTGTGTGAACTCTACGACCCAAAGCTCGGGGGAGGCCAGGCAACTGAAAGCATGAGCCTATGGTTGGGTGGCGGACCTAACGGTTGCTTCGCCTATGGTTAAACGAGCTTTGCTAGTTAAGGTTATGGTTTGTTTTAATTTGCTAGTTTATTCATTTATTTAGTTTATTTATCCAGTCGTTATGCTTTCTAATCTCTTTTGTATCAAGTGGTTGAGTTTCAGGTTAAACAGGAAAGACCCTAGAGGAGGGGCCCTACACAAAAACAAATCCCAATATCAACATGTTTTTGTGGCACTAAAGGGTTTTCCCCTAACCCATGGCGAACATGACCATGGTATTCCTTTAATCCCAGGAGGCAAACCTCCCAATGTATTCCCTTATTGACACCGCTTTTCACAAAAGAATGAAATTGAAAAAATAATTTAGGAATTATTGGATGTTAGCATCATTCATCCCAAAACAACCCCATATTCCTCATCGATGGTTATGGTACTAAAAAAGGAAGGAGCTTGGTGCATGTGTCTTTATTTTTTGGATCTCAACAAATTAACCATCAAAGATAAATATCTTATTCATTTATTTAATGATCTCTTCTAGATGAATTGCATGGAACCAAATTATTCACCAAAATTAACCTTCATTTGAGCTAAAATCAAATCTAGATAAAATAGGCAAATATCTCGAAGAGATCCTTCCACATCCTTCCACGCCCATGAGGGTCATTATGAGTTCCTAGTCATGCCCTTCAGCCTATGAAATTCCCCATTTAATTTTCAAAGCCTCATGAATAAGATCTTCCACCAATTCGTTTGACATTTTATCTTTGTTTTTTTTTATGATATCATGGTTTACAACCCAACCTAGGAAAGCCACCTCCAGCATGTTTCTTGTACCTCACAATTATTACAAGATCAATGGTTATTTGTAAAAGACTCCAAATGTGATTTTTGGGTGAGTGAGGTTGAATATTTGGGCCATATTGTGAGTTAGGATGGTGTACATGTAGACTTGAAGATAGTGGAAACTATACAAAACTAGACCTTCCCCAAAACTCTCAAGAGCTTGAGAGGGTTCCTTGAACTTACTGTCTACTACAATAACTTCGTGTAAAACTATGGAAAGATTGGAACTCCTCTTACCGATTTCTAAAAATGAATGCTTTCTCCTAGAATGAGGCAACATAGCAAGACTTCTCCACCATTTTTTTCCCTCAAACAAGTCATTCAAGTCATTGGTGATCCTTTCCCCCCAAATGAACCCAAATATCAATTTTCATGAAGAAGCAAGATCCCATCAATTCAAATAAGCATATCACGATAGTTTGCACATAGGAACAAGGGTAGACGACATCAGGGAAGAACCCATCATGGATGGTCAATATTTGTCACACAACTCTTATCTAGTCAATTTTTTCCATTCACGGAAAATATACATGTATGGGGGGTAAATTGAGGTGGGGCACCATGAATGTTTGAGTTTCATTGTGTAAATCCCATCTACTTAATCTGGACCATTTGTTGAAAATATACATATGCAGGGAGTAATTTAGGGTGATCCCCAACAAATGTTTGAGATTCATCGTGGAACTCCCATTCAATTAATATGGACCATCTACGATAAAGATACATGTGTGTGGAGTAATTTGGAGTTGTCCCCCATGAATGACCTAGATTCATCATGCAACTCTTGTAAGTTTAATCTGGACCATTCGAGGCACATATACATGTGTAGGGAGTAATTCAAGGTGGTCCCCTGTGAATGGCTAAGATTCGCCATGCAACTCCCATTGAGTTAATTCGGGCCATGCATAAAGAGGTTACATATGCGAGTAGTACCATGAAGGGGTCCCCTGCCAATATTACAAATCAATTCATCAGAGGAAATTTGGGTTAAAAATGGGCCTCGCAACTCTAATTCAAATTCCATGTCATCATGTATTAACTAATCAAAATGCTTTATATTACAAAAGAGATGCATATAAAAACATTGGAGGGAAAAAATAAAAACTACTTTTTTTAATCTTGTATTTTCAACTGATCTCCTTCTAGTTTTACTCAAATTTAAAGTGGGAGAACTTGTTTGATACCGAATTAAGTTATGCATCCAATAACTACCCATTGCACATACTTTTAGCAACACCAACATCATGCAAAATTGCAAATACATCAAAAATGTTTTTATCTCACTAGAAACACATTTCATTTTGTGTAATTTCAATTTTTCATGAAGTGGATGTTGTTAAAAGTATGTACAATGGGAACTCGTTGGATGCGGAATTTAATTCCGCATCCAATGAAGAATCCCACTTGAAATTTGAGTAAATCTACAAGGATATAAATTGAAAATACGAGAGAAGAAAGTGGTTTTTTTACTCTCTCTCTCTTGTATTAATTTATTATTTTTCTTAGGATTTCCTTAGCAGTCCCTTTTTTTGCCCAAATTTATTCTAATGTATGCATATTTTGGTTTTTTAATCAAAACCATATACAGGGAGGGGAGAGTCTAGATTCCTTTCACATTTGTTAAGAATAAAGATGATTCTTTTGGGATCCTCCATGTCACCTCAATCAGAATCTCTATAACAACTCATTCGCCAATGATGTTGTATGTTGGTAAGCCTCGCCTATTTCGTTTTCCGATGACCAATAGGAGTCTTTTATGTGGCTCTACAAATAATGTAAATAAGCCCTCCTTTCGCATGCATGAACCTCAAATCAGTGGCTGAAACATTTTCCTCCCCATGTAATATCAATGGTCCCAACCTTCGCCATATTCTAAAGAATATGCTAGGATTCTGCCAGAAATCACTCTATAATGTCGACCTTAATTTCACATGAGTCATACTTGCCAATAATAAATGAGGTGGGGTAGGCATAGTTTAGTGATCCCTTAGTAACCAATTGGAAGCTACCACAGGGGGAACCAACTTAGAAAATAATGTTGGTGCCACTATGTTATAGCTTTGAATGTCACTTAATGAGGAAGATACTTAGCAATCAATGAGGATCCCTGACAATGTGATGCGCAAGTATGTTTCAATTACATTGTATTCTTGTGAATTTGAAGCATCACACAAACTTCAAAATCCACCTAAATCATAGAGAAACACGCAAAATATTTTAGAGAGATTCATGTTTGATCAAAGGCTCCTCAAACCTCATGCTCTGTTAAGATCCTAGTGGGTGGCCTTCACTAAGATCTCGAGTTTTTGGTGTAATGGTTCGTATCATTTGGTATCAGAGCCTCCACCCAGGTTCAAGTCACAGAGCAGGTGGAAACGTCGGCATTGCAGTGTTCGTCCTGGGCTCGTATGGCTCAAAGGGGACACCACCATACGGGTGCAAATCTAGCCTAGAGTTTGGACTGCGGAGCATGGTGGGATGTTAAGATCCTAGTGGGTGACCTTCACTAACATCCTGAGGTTTTGGTTTAACGGTTCGTATCACACTCATAGCTTGTTGTCACTCATACTAGCATGGGAATCCAAGTAAGTTCTTCATGAACCAAAAACACTTAGGTTTGATAGAAAAATCATCAAAAATCCCCTCCATTTATTCATTTTATTATGTAATTTCCCTCCACCAGAACTCAATTCCCCTACAACCATGACTAAAACCAAAAGAGCTTCCTTTGACATCTCATCCCACTCTATCTGGCCATATACCAATAAATATCATTGGCATATGACCAGATAGAGTGGGATGAGATGTCAAAGGAAGCTCCACCTATAGGCTCCACCTAGGTGACTAGATCCATCCCTAGGTAACTAATAGGCTCCACCATGTGAAATTCCTCTCCATGAAGTCACACAACACCCTCTAGTCATCCAACCTTGCTCAATGTCTCATACATGATAAACACTTTGTTGTAAGGGGATGGTGCAGGTGCAAGAAAACTTCATTGGAGTCCTCCCAACATTTACAGTAGATTCTTTTAACCATTTCAGTTCTCTTTTATAGGAAGGATGCCATGAAAATATGGTCTCATGTACTCCTAACTCAATTATAGTGTTGTTATCTTATAAGGTAAACTCATGATCATTTAGAATATTAAAAAACTATGGAGGTTTGACAACCTTTTTCATACTAGGCATAATTTTAAGTTAGATAATATGGAGGGACATAAGGATCGACATTCCAGATTCAACATCTGTAGAATCACTTGAGGATGTAAGAGTTGAGGCAATCCCTTAGTATTTCACCAGTAAGCAATGTAACTACTACATATTTTTGGGGACTTCTCTCTAGGTTTCTTGGTGACCTGGGATTCAAAGATTGATATATTGTTCATGAATTTTTTATGATGGTGCACCCTAATAACAAACTAACAATACTTTTGAGGCCTCCCTAAGCTCATGAAAATTATAAATAACATCATCCATAATATGAGTTTTTAGCACTTGTGGCAAATTGTTAGACATAATGGAAGTATCCTTAGCTCCTAGTACCTCATTTGTCTTTGAATTGTTTACGTGTCGAACAACCTTGTGTTTTCTATTCTTTGATGCTTGGACTTCAATTATATTTACCACAAATGTAACCTCATTCAAGCATTCAAGTTCCTATGGGTAACCATATTCCACTGAAAAAATGAAGACAATAAAGACAATGCACTCTAGCACTTCTTACTTCTCGCAAACCATATGATGACATTGCCTATAACATGAAGATAAGAGGTGAAATTTTAGCTTGATCACTTGCATTCATCTTGGGTTTCATATATATAAATAACTTTTACCGATATTGAATATGAGGGTAGATTCATAATGCTTAATCAGATGTTTTGGGATCATAATGGCATTATCAATGGCCACCGCCATAATGGTGTACCATGCTACAAAGCATTTGTTATTAAAGGCCACAATCTGTACATCTTTCCTTATTCAACAAGGTGAAAAAGATGTCCATATGAATCCCATGCTCTTAGGAGGAATGGTATCATAATGCATGAAGGGATTCCAATATAACATGGTAAATTCCATTATAAAATAGCCATACCCAAAGGCATAATTGTATTCTAACCATCCTCATCACATATACAAATTCATTGATAACATACTGCATTAGTTGATCCTAGTGCCTTGCATGCATTAGAGGCAATAAGATCTTTAATATTCATATTCTTTATCTAGATACCTTTGTTTCCTTGGTTCATGTCATATTTGGTGTATAGATTATTTTCCCTTGCTTTTTTAGCTCTCTTATTGTCCTAGAATGTTGTATTTGGTGTATTGATTATTTTCCCTTTCCGTTTTAGCTCTCTTATTGTCGTAGAGTGTTGTAGTAGTGTTTCCGTCAAAGTGAGAAACATACATACAAAGTTTATTGTGACATTTTTAGGTATAGATAAGGTCCTTATCTCCCAAACACTCTCACAACCAATAACGTACACTAAATTAAAGAGAATTTGCACTCGATCACCCTTTTTTTCACATGAAAAAAGGTGTACCATTTATATTAAAAACAATAGAAAGAGATACATAGTTCCAGAACCAAGTAAAACCACAAATGGCCTAAAAATAGTTGCCACCCATAATGGCCCTCATAAAAACGACAGCAACAAAGTACCAAAACATAGATAAAAAGCAAGCATAGTGTCCCAAACCGGCGAGAGATAAAACAAAGATCTCCAAAAATCAAAGGATCAAAGCCAAGAACCAAAGAGTTCCAAGTAGAAAGGAACAAAATCCCACAAGGGACAACAAAACCTGTGAAATCCACCGAGAGTGAAAAGGATGTCCCATACAAGACACCAACCACATAGATCAGAGTCATGAAACGAGCCTCCAACAAAAATAAACTAGCACCAAGGATGACCAAACCAAGTCAATAGCCAACAACAACACAGAGACCCGAGTCCACTGCAGAATTACTAGTAACTTGCATGAAGGACGAGACAAAAATGATGATCCAGAAATATCAACCACAGAATAAATCCAAAGGGGAATGATCAGATACAATATCGTCACACCAATCCTCCACTTAAATAGTGCCTTCTGGAAAATATAAAGCCTGTTTGGAGATATCATCAACCAGTGAATTGTATTCTCTGAAAATATGAGTAAAGGAAATCTTCCCAAAGCAGTTGATCAGACGTCTTGTATCCCTTAACCAATAATCGAGCTGAAGAACTCTGAGTAACACATCACCCCGCGCCCACCCAATGATCACACTGGAGTCCCCACGGATACGTAGTAGCGGGATGTTCTGGGCATTGGCTACAAAAAGGAGTAACCAAAGTGCAATGAGCTCACTTCTTGTATTCGAACCCTTGCCACAATTCATCCAAACCTTAAGCAAACAATTTTTAGTTGAGCAAATCATCGCCCCTGCACAACTAAACCACAAATACCGTTGGGAGGACCCATCAAATGCACCCCAGGGACGAGTCTCCTTAGCACAAGGAGCCTGACGGAGAACATTATGAGTTGAAACTATAGGAGTGGTACCAGTAGATTCAAAGAAAGAGGCAATTATATAGCTACTAATCTAGTAGCAATGAGGAGACTTCCCCTAAAAAATCAGATGGTTACGGGCTTTCCAGATTTCCCATGCCACAAAAATAGGAACAGATACTCATTTCTCTAGATAGTTTGAAAGTGCTCTCCTCTGGCTACCATAGACTTGGAGCTACTAATTTTGGTAAGATGTTATGTTCAATTTTTTTTTTAAATTTGATAATAATCTAAAAACAAATTTTAATGAAACTATTCTTTGTTTTTTCTTAAACATGAAATTGTTTATGTTATTTTGATATTGAATTGGGTTAGGACTTCTGACTCTAGACAAAGGCATGTAAACAAGGTTTTGTTGTGGGAGGCTCCCAATCCCACTTTGTACAGTTCCAATACTTCCAAGTTGCAATTTATAGGTCTTGTTGTTAAAATATTTTCACTTATCTATTCACATTTTTTAAAATGATTTATTTGATATATGTTAAAACTTAATAACATTTTATTATTCTTGTAGTCTTAGTAATTGGTTGAAACAATTACTTTTATTCATGGGTAAAAAAACTTCTACACAAGTTTGAAGTTGAAAGTGGTTTCTTCTTATCGATTTATAGTTGAGGGAAAGTGAATACCCAAAGAAGAAAGCAAGAACCACTAATTGGTTGGTACAAATTTTGACCATCTATCACATCACTCACTCTATATTAGCAAAACTTGTGCCGAAAAAATAGTTTTTATCATAAGATTTGCATCATGGATAATGCATAGACAACAACACTTCCATGAAACATTTGTTGTAGCTTGGTATGTGCAATTTCACTTGTAATAATAGTTGAGGAATCCAAAATAGTCCATACATTGGAAAAACGGCCTTATTAAACTTATTTTGACAAAGGAGGAGGAGAACATCATAGTACAATCTCAATTTCTACGTGTTTTTTAATGAATTGCCTCTAGAAAAGGCATATTATATTTATCTCACCTTTTAACTCAAGTCCTTTGGAATAAAACGTCACAATTTCAATTACACCATTGATGCAACATGTTAATCTTCAAAAACTCGGTATGTTGCATTACATGTGGCTAACATTAACATCTAGAAAGGATTCTAGGTTCCACCTTTTGTTTGTTTCCTAATTTTATCACTTAATCTACTTCAGATTGACACATGTTACTTTTGACTTGTCCATGTCACTATTAGTAGGTGTTTTTGTTACACCCTTCCATCCTTGATTTTCAGAGTACATGATCAAAGAAAAACAATTAAACTCCTTAATAAAAATATATTTTTTAATTGAAAATTAAAATTTCACAATTTCAATTACACTATTGATGCAACATGTTAGCCTTGAAAATTTTTATTATTTTTTTAGAGGGATAAGATAAAAATTTCAGAACGTCATAAAACTTTAGTTAGAAGGACAGAGTTGAAATGAAATTCCAACCCTAGTGGGGCCTCTTCTATTCAAATATACCAGGAAAAATCACTTAAGTCAGTGAGTGACTGAGATTGACCAATGCAGGCCGTCTAAGACTAAGGCTGATCACTGAGCGACTGAGACTGATTGCAGGGCCTCTTATGTTCAAATACCCCATATAAACACATCATACATACAAAGTTTCTTGTAACAATTTTAGGTACATCTAAGGTCTCTCCAAAAATCTCTCACAACCAATAACGTATACTAAATTATAGAGACCTTGCACTCCGATCACACTATGAATGCTGAACCACAAAAAATATTTCCTGAGCTTCCCTTAAACATGAAGAACCAAAATTGGTCCATTGACTATTTGAAATGTTTGAATGATTGAGAAACACATGATGATTTGCATGACAACAAAATGATAAAAAAAAATGACAAAATGAACGACAGTTATAGAAATGGATATTTTGCTTAAAATAATCAATGAATGCATGCTCTGCTTAACGATTAGTAATTTTATGAAATATATTATGTGAATGAACGAAATGCATGTTTTGCTTAATTATTAGCAGACTTACGAAATGAATGATGATTATGATTATGGACTGGTTTACATGATGTATATTGATGAATTATGATGAGCAGTACTACTGATGGGCACTTTGAGTATATGTACAGCAGTAGGTAATTTATCATAACCAGCAGACTAACAAAGAAAATAAATAGGCCATAAAGTATGAAGAAATCACACATGGAAGAACGACGACGATGTCGACTTCCTACGCAATCCACGCACGAGTTAAAATCCCTTATCCACTTACTCGGGGAAGCATGAAGTTGTGCGAAGTGGACCATGATGAAATTGGTCATGTACGAGGTTGAGGGGCGCGCAGTAAGAACATACTTACTCCTCAGCGCCATTAGTCTCTAATAGAGTGTATATGGATGATTGAAGGTAACAAATCCTAAATCACTACATGAAGTTCCCGCAAATCAGATGAAATGAGAAAGCATTGACGAAAGGACTCGACGATGTGGTACCTAAATAATAAAGAGAAAAAAATGAACAAAAAGACCCAACGATGTGGTACCTAGATGGTAAAAATAAATTGGCAGTCAAAAGGACCCAACAATGTGGTACCTAGACCCATGACGAAAATGAATTACGAATGTTTATGCATTAAACATATAGGTTTTCAGTTAGGCTATTTGCACATGAAATGAATATTAGTAATTAAATAATCGCGAATAATTGTTTTAGGAGCAAACGATAGACTAGACATTACCATCTAGTTAACTCCACTTGCACCCACAAAATAGAGATTCATATTTGAACATCAAGGGACATACTTGAGTAAATTAAGGAATGTATGTGCACTCTCATGAGAGAGAGACACATGGTTGGGTGAGGTAATTATAATTAAATAATTAAGAAAGTAGTCATTTTTTGCATGAAGCGACATGTGTCGTAGAGGATTTTCCTATTTAAGTAAGGCAATAGGAAAGGGAAGGGACCCTATTGTTGGATGGCTACTGTAATGGTAACAAGACATTGATTTGATTATATTGTGAGTTTGGAAGGGGATCTTGGTGAGGGGGAAACTCATTTATGGATCCTTGGTATTTGTGTGTGAGTTCTATGGACCCATTGCTCGGGGGTCTGGGATCAAGAAGATTACTCTTGGAATTGGTAGGGAGGTCAACTGAGGGGTCAATTGGATATTTGGACTTTTGTGGGATGGAGCAGATATTCGATGAATCTGCAATGGAAGTGTCTACCTACAACCACCGAATTTAGGTTCAAATATTGTTCTATATTATTTATAATAATTTTCTGTGCAATTATATGGTTTCTGCCGACAAAAGGGTTTTCTCTGTTGTTGAGATATGAAATTCATTTATAATAATTTTCTATGCAATTATCTGGTTTTTGCTGGAAAACGGGTTTTCTGTGTTGTTGAGATATGAAATTCATTTATAATAATTTTCCATACAATTATTTGGTTTCTGCTGGAAAAAGGGTTTTATGTGTTGTTGAGATATGAAATTCATTTATAATAATTTTTTGTGCAATTATTTGGTTTCTGCTGGAAAAAGGGTTTTCTGTGTCATTGAGATATGAAATTCATCTATAATAATTTTCCGTGCAATTATCTGGTTTTTGCTGGAAAAAGGGTTTTATGTGTCATTGAGATATGAAATTCATTTATAATAATTTTCCGTGCAATTATTTGGTTTCTGCTGGAAACAGTGTTTTCTGTGTCGTTGAGATATGAAATTCATTTATAATAATTTTCCGTGCAATTATTTGGTTTCTTTTGGAAAAAGGGTTTTCTGTGTTGTTGAGATATGAAATTCATTTACAATCATTTTTCGTTCAATTATCTGGTTTATGATCAATTAAACAAGCATCACTCCTTGATTGATGACCAAATTGGAGAATGAACAAATGAGGATACCCAAGTATGAGGGATACTCCTTAGACATGGATGGATTACTGAGGTATAAAAACCATATTTATGTACCATAAAATGAAGAGATCCACAATTTGATATTGTCAGAAGCTCATAGAATGGTTTATAGAGCTCATCCTGGAGTGAATAAAATGTATGCAGATCTAAAACCCTTATTCTTTTGGCAAGAAATGAGGAGGGATGTGGTAATCCATGTAGCAAAATGTATGGAATTCTAAATGGTTAAGGTGGAACACCAACACCCTGTCGGATTGCTCCAACCCCATGCAAGCCATGAATCTAAGTGGGAAGTCATATCTATGGACTGTATAGTTGGTTTACCATTGACCAACAGGAGACTTGACACTATTTTCGTAGTATTCGACACTCTTACCAAGAGTGCACACTTCTTACCAATCAAGAACACATATCAAGATCTAGAGATTGCTAAGGTTTTCATAAATGAGGTGGTAAGATTGCATGGAATACCGAAAAAGGCCATTTTAGATACAGGTTTTGTATTCACTTGAATATTTTGGACAAGCTTTCAAGAAGCTCTAGGCACTCAACTTAACTTTAGCACCGCCTATCACCCAGAGACGGATGGACAAGCCAAAAGGGTGAACCAAGTTTTGGAGGACATGTTGAGGATGTATGTGATGGATCAACAGAAAATGTGGGAAGAATGCCTTCATTTAGTGGAATTTTCTTACAATTACAGTTACCAAAGTTCTATTCAAATGGAACCATTTGAATTTCTATACAGACGAACATGTAGAACACCCATAAGTTGGGATATACTGGAAGATAGGGAATTTTTAGGCCCATAAGTGATACAAGAAATGGAAGATGAGATGGTGACCCTTTGTGATCGACTGAAAGAAGCACAAGATCAGAAGAAGAGCTATGCAGATGCGCCTAGAAATGATCGAAGTTATGAGACTGGGGATAAAGTATTTATGTGAATGAAGTTGCGGAAGAGTTTGGTAAAATTTGGCAAGGGATCCAATTTTTCCCCTAGGTTCATAGGACCCTTCAGGATTTTTGAATAGATAGGACCAGTTGCCTATTGTGTTGACTTGTCGTCATCTTTGAGTAAGATTCACAATGTTTTTCATGTTTCTATTCTACGTCACTATATTCCCGATGCTTCACATGTTATTGATCAAGTCAAAGTGCAGTGGGACAGTTATAGTCCTAGCTCTGCGACTTGGGAGGACGCAGCTGAGATGCATTGTAGTTTCCTGTATTTGTTCTGAACTCTAGGAAGAAGTTCTAAATAAGAAGGGGTGTATGTAATGCCCCTAGAATGACTATAGACTTGAGGGCACTCGTCAAGTGACCCAGCTAAATAAAATTTAATAAAATGGTCCTTGAATATTTGAAATGTTTGGAATGATTGAGAAACACATGATGATTTGCATGATGACAAAATGATAAACGAAAATGACGAAATGAACGACACTTATAGAAATGGATATTTTGATTAAAATAGTGAATGAATGCATGCTTTGCTTAAGGATTAGCAATTTTATGAAATATATGATGTGAATGAACGAAATGCATGTTTTGATTAATGATTATCAGACTTACGAAATGAATGATGATTATGATTATGGACTGAGTTGCATGATGTATATTGATGAATTATGATGGGCAGTACTACTGATGGGTACTTTGAGTATATGTGTAGCAACAGGTAATTTATCATAACCAAATGATTCACAAAGGAAATAAATGGGTCATAGAGTACGAAGAAATCGCACACAGAAGAACGACGATGATGTTGACTTCCTACAAAATCCACGCACAAGTTAAAAATCCCTTATCCACTTACTCGAGGAAGCGTGAAGTCATGCGAAGTTGACCATAATGGAATTGTTCACATACGAGGTTGAGCGCCGCGTAGTAAGAATGGACTTACTCGTCAGCGCCATTAGTCTGCAATAGAGTGTAGATGGATGATTGAAGGTAATGAATCCTAAATCACTACATGAAGTTCCCTCCAATCGGATGAAACGAGAAAGCATCGATGAAAGAACATGATGATGTGGTACCTAAATGATAAAGAGAACACGATGAATGAAAGGAATCGATGATGTGGTACCTAGATGCTAAAAATAAATTGACAATCAAAAGGACCCAACGATGCGGTACATTGACCCATGAGAAAAACGAATGAGGAATGTTTATGCATTAAACACATAGGTTTGCATTTAGGCTATTTTCACATGAAATGAATATTTGTAATTAAATAATGGGGAATAATTGTTTTAGGATCAAATGATAGACTAGACATTACCATTTAGTCAACTCCACTTGCACCCACAAAATAGAGATTCATATTTGAACATCAATGGACATACTTGAGTAAATTAAGGAATGCATGTGCACTCTCATGAGAGAGAGACACATGACTGGGTGAGGTATTTATAAATAAATAATTAAGAAAATAGGCATTTTTGCATGAAGCGACATATGTTGTAGAGGATTTTCCTATTTAAGGAAGGCAAGAGGAAAGGAAAGAGACATTATTGTTGGATGAATACCATAATGGTAACAATACATTGATTTGATTCTATTGTGAGTTTGGCAAGGGATCTTGGTGAGGGGGAAACTCATTTCTGGATCATTGGTATTTGTGTGTGAGCTCTATGGGCCCATTGCTTGGGGTTCTAGGTAGAAGAAGATTACTCCCGGAATTGGTAGGGAGGTTAGCCAAGGGGTCAGATGGATATTTAGACTATTGTGGCAAGGACTAGTTGTTCGACGAATCTGTAGCGGAAGGATTTACCTACAACCATAAAATTCAGGTTCGAATATTGTTGTATATTATTTATTGTCGGGAAAAGGGTTTTCTGTGTCATTGATATATGAAATTCATTTATAATAATTTTCCGTGCAATTATCTGGTTTTTGCTGGCAAAAGGGTTTTTCTATGTCGTTGAGATATGAAATTCATTTATAATAATTTTCCATACAATTATCTGGTTTCTGCTGGAAAAAGTGTTTTTTGTGTCGTTGAGATATGAAATTCATTTATAATAATTTTCAGTGCAATTTTCTGGTTTCTGCTGGAAAAATGGTTTTGTGTCGTTGAGATATGAAATTCATTTATAATAATTTTCCATGCAATTATTTGGTTTCTGCTGGCAAAATGGTTTTCTGTGTCGTTGAGATATGAAATTCATTTATAATAATTTTTCGTGCAATTTTATGGTTTCTGCTGGGAAAAGGGTTTTCTGTGTCGTTGAGATATGAAATTCATTTATAATAATTTTTTGTCCAATTATCTGGTTTATGTTGGCAAAAGGGTTTTTTGTGTCATTGAGATATGAAATTCATTTATAATAATTTTTCGTGCAATTATCTGGTTTCTACTAGAAAAAGGGTTTTCTGTGTCGTTGAGATATGAAATTTATTTATAATAAATTTCCTTGCAATTATCTAGTTTCTACTGGCAAAAGGGTTTTCTGTGTCGTTGAGATATGAAATTCATTTATAATAATTTTCCATGCAATTATCTTGTTTTTGTTGGAAAATGGGTTTATATAACAAGCTAAGAACATGGAAGCCAATATTAGCCTCATAAGCGCAAGCAAGATCGATACAAATGTATATGCAACTTAAACAAAAATATGGGAGCCTTATAGGGAATGGACATAAATATATGAGAAACAAAGACATGAGGATTCTTCTCAAAGTTAGGGTAAAACTAGAAAGGATCCTAATCCTTTGAGAAAATCTCTACAAGTGCAGCAAAATGGAAAAAGGGTGTTGACTAGGGTGACCCATGTTAGGTAGGTTATGTTTTTAGACTAGTGCACAATGCATAAAGAGATGGATAACGCACCAATATCCAATAGGTTTGACCCTATGGTGAATTTGGGTGACACAAGGTTCAAATGTATCATAACAAAGGGGAGACCTAAACCTATATGCAATTTTTCCGAGTATACCTAATTGGATCAAAAAACATGCAAAAAATCATCGCGAAGAAATCATGAATCTAGCTGAAATTCCTATCTCCATGAAACAACAATACCAAGATCATATTCAAAAAATAGAAAAAGAAATATTTGATACAGGCAATTTGGTAGAAGTACTTGCAACTTCAATATCTGGCACAAAAAGCATAACCAAGGAAAATTTTTACCAATGAAGACTCTAAAGTGCCAATGATTGAGGATCTACAATCATTAAGATTAGACTCATGAGGAAGATCAAAGTTGAAATAAGTAATGGAGTCTATAGGAATTGACTCATCGTCATAGGAGCAAAAAAATATAAAAATATAATCAAACTTAGCAGGAACATCGACTTGCTTCTCAATGGCAGAGTCTAGAGACTAAAAAATGCCAATGTTTGAGGATCTATCGTTAGTGAGATCAGACTCAAAAGGAAAATCAGGGCTAGATTTGATTGCAACTGGGTCCAATCCATGGAGATTATATTTAGGAAGCACGTCAATATCCATAAGAATGTTAGGCTATATCATAGACTCGAGGAAAAATTCATTTGGAGGAATTATATCAAACCAAATAGAACACATGTCTAAACATGTAGTTGGATCAATAGGGTGGAGAGAAGGCTCCAATGCCCCCATTGAATGGATTACCTAGTCAACTATTGGGACCAAGTCCCCAGAAGGTAAGCATGACCACGACGGATTCTTCTGAGTAGCAGTTGAACACGAGGGACATAAATCCTTGTTGACCCAACTACACCTAGATTCAGTAGATGAAATTTCCAAGGGTCATTAAAGTAAGAAGTACTAAATTGAGACACCTTATATGTGGAAGTTGTGGCAATTGTTGAAATTGCATGTACTGGAGATCAACTAACATGAAAATCAGGTGGGGGAAGATTAAAAGTTCCCATTAATGAAGGATAAATCCCCACACCAATGTTTTCACAATCCCTCACGAAATGGGCTACTAAATTAATATTTGATCTATTATACTTGTTGAACTTGTTCATGTTCAAGGCTAGTTGGTCAATTGTTACAATATTTCCCTCATGAGGAAACTTGATGACGCGAAATATTGAAGAGACTACTGCCATCATAGCTTGAGTCCAAATTATTCCTAGCAATAAATTATAATAAAGCGGAGTGTCAACCACTTCCACATCCACTTTTACTATTTCCCCCCTAGATCTATAGGAAGATCCGAGATAATTTTGTGAGGTTGGAAAGTTGGTCGTCGAAATATTTTAACCAACTTCACATGGGAAACTACATTAGGTGATTCTAAAGCCTTCCAACATGATAAAGACATGACACATGTGGAGGCCTCCTTATGTACAACTATCCGATGACACTTAGTGTTTTTAGATACAACTTGGATCTTAAAAGAAGCATTATGGGGTAAACAAGGCTTCTAATTCTCAAAATAGAAAGAAATCACTTGATTTTCCACATGATCTAGACTCCTAAATTTGAAATTAAGGTATTCATTTGAGTTGGACAACTCTGGAGCAGAGAAGGTGTAGACATTGCACATAGATCGTGAGCCAAATATTCCACTATACTATAATTATGAGCAAGATGTGAACTAGGATTATACATGGCTTTTTTGAGAACACCCTTTAGTATTCTCGACATAGTATCATTGGTAGGCTTCTCTATATGTAAAGAATTTTCATTGTTAGCATTGAAGGTTTCTTTACCTTTAGATCCAGACAAATTAGATTCATAATTAGTATTCCTAGTTTGGAGATGAACATTCTATTCACACAAGAAAGCTTCACCTGGGCCTGAATTGCACTCATGAGAGAAGTCTCCCTGGTTTCCCCCATCAGAGGTTGTAGGGTGTTGATAGGAAACAAAAACCATCTTTTGTTGTTGCTGAGGAAATGGATTGGTCAACACGGTAGGTTGGATTACGCCCTCTTGTTGTGCTAACAAATTCTAAGCCATTTCCATTTTAGGAATTTATATGTTAAATGATCATCCTTGCATAACAAGTAGGAAAATTTCATTACCTTTTTCATTATTTTCCCCACCAGCATTAATGTCGTTGGTAGTATTATTTGCATTGTTATTCCCCTTATTCCCATTTTTGTTGTTCTTATTTTTCTTTCCTCTAGGATGTTGGTTTCTTTTAAAGTTTTGTACTGCTAGAACATTAGAAGGAGAGTTGGGTTTAAGGTTCTGTGTGTTATTCTGACCAGTTGCCGATGAATTTTGACTAGAAAAGTTATTACTTGGGCTAAATGGATTGTTCTCAACTAACCTAATCACACCATCAACATGGGGTGTAGGGGTGGGGTTCGTTGGGTCAACTTCTTCTCTAGGAGCAATAGGAAGAATGCCATACAACATACTGGATTGGGAATTAACCAAATCCAATTATCGTGCTTTAATAATACCCAACTCTTTGGTCTAAACCCCAGAAAAAGCCACATCTTTCACAATATAGGGTTGCAATGATTTAATAAGCCAATCAGTTAAAAACTCATAAAGAATATGATCCTTGATCAAGCTACGCCTCCTTTTCCACTCATGGATGTGGTCAAAGATATGAGTATATTTATCTTGATGAAATGATGTTAACAGCTCTATTCCAGTTTCATAATGGACTGGTAGCTTAAAGTGGATTAGAAATGCCATTGCAACTAAATTAAAAGTTTGAAAATATGATTTTGGTAACTCAATGTACCATGGCGCCACTACCCCAGTTAAATTCCTTTGGAAGAGATGCAATCTAATAGAATCACCCATCAAATAGTTGGATGAACACCATAGATGAAAAGTCATTACATGGTTTGTCAGATCTTCCTTAGGTTTACATTAAACTTAGGAATGTATGAAGGAAGATTAGTGGGTAGGAGTGGCCATCTTAGTTCATGTAACACTGGATCATTAGTTAACTTTGAAAGGTCAGGAAAATTCAAAGTCCAAAAATGGAAACTTTGTCTAAGCCATAGTATTCCAGGTTCTAGGAGGATTCGCTACCCATTGGTTTTTGTTGGCATATGGTTGTCCCGGAATTTATGTATTTCCAGGATAAGTGAAAAGTGGATTAGGCTGTTCAAAATTATTACCATATTGGTTTGGAAGTGAAGGAAAGGATGTTCCAAAAGCCCCTCCCATTCCTCCTAATGATTGGATACCTTGTAAGATACTTGCCATAACAAGGTTAACCATATTGGAACCTTCCATCCCAGAAAAGGGAATATTTCCTTGAGTGGAATTATTCCCCCATGGAAATCCAATGTTGGTTCCCCCTTGCAGTACATTTAGTCCAAAGGGGTTACTGGAACTCATACCTCCAAAAAATTGGAAATGTAAGATCAATTGGGGTAGAGTGGAGTTAGAAATAACTCCAATGAAGGGTGGGTTAGGCATGGACATTTTTCCATTGAACGGTACAAAATTATGGAAAGGAACAGATGGGGAACTACCTGAAGCAGTGGTCAAAGTTGAACCAATAGGAATAGTGATAGGTATAGGTTGAAACATTGAAAAAATCAATCAAAAAGAGAAAGGGTTTGAACTCAGTTGAGTTTATAAACTAGTACCAATAAGTATCATCTAGGATATTCTGGATAATATTAATCTTATTTCAGATGTCATATTAAAAGTAGTTCCTCCTACAGGGATAGTGCTAACTGGGGTAGTTGCATCTCTCGAGATAAACACTTGTTCTATGCTTTCTATGTTAAACCACCTAGCCAATGGATTAGGAATGTTGATACCATCTATTTGGGAAAAACTAGGACTTTGTGGCAGGTTCAAAAGTCCATACAGATATGAGATGTCTTCAATTTCAATAGGAGATAGATTCTCTTCAAAATGAGGAGAATGGACTCTCGGAGAGTTATATAACTACTCCTTAGTATCCCTAAAATGTACTTCATCAGGAGAAATCTTAGACTCACTTGAATTAGAACTAGGGGTGTTTTCTTTCATTGGTTGTTTTGTTAATTTGATGTTCCTAGTTTTCCTCTTCTCCCCCCTAAGGGGGTGGATTGTTATAGTCCAGTCTTTGCCTAGGCACAAGGACGTTTCTCTATTCACGTGAGTGTCCTTGAATTCTTTTGGACCTATGCAAAGGTTGATCGGCCACAGTGGCTTGCAGGACACACTAAAAAGAAAATCTACAAAAAAATAAAACTCAAACAACACACATTATAAAGTTCTTGATAGATTCCAACAAGAAAACAACTCTTACAATGAAAATCACTTGTCCGCAAGTACTATTAAGAGAATATCCATATATGGGGTCTTCTGAAGGTCAACCTAGCATGATTAGGGCCCAAGTCCAGCCAGTGAAGGTCGAGAGACAATTACCCTACTCCTCAAAACTAATCACCAAGGTTCCAACCACTTTCCTTCATTCAATACCCTACGTATGGTGTTGGGCTGGTAGAGTCTACATCTATCTCAGGTGCCACAAGATATCCCCTTGCAGTGACCTAGAAGGTACCTAGGAATAAGAACTATGGTCACCACTTTGGGATTGTTTGTCGAGTGGAATGGTCACTAGATGGAGCCTCTATGAATGGGAAGCAAGTGTAGGCCTTGTATAACAAGTCATAGACCTGAAAATGTCAATGAGAAATGATGTTAAACCCAGAGGAATTTCCATGTTTGATTAGTTCCCAAACTCGGATAACCCTCCTTAGTCAAGCAACAAGGGTATTATGTCTACTTGAAAAAGGTTTACCTTCTACTTGATTCCAGTGTTAGTGGTTCTTTCCTGACACATACTTTGCATTGCTAATGGATTTAACACTCTTTAATCGATTCCTAGTTTCCCAATTTTATGCGATTTTGGAGAAACTAACTCTCAACTCCTATCTCCAAAATCCTAGCCTAGACTATTAGGTGGGCTTCTCACTAAAAGAAAACCTAGTATCCTATTTTGATTACTAATTGCTTGTTTAAAATACAATTTCAAAAACTTTTCAAAAGAAACAAAATGAGTGCAACTAAAGATACAAAGTTCTTCAACTAAAATATGAAGCACTCTACCTCCACAATCATGTGCTTTTCATTTCCAATTTATTTTCAATGTACATGCAAGTTATAAATATATGATGTAATTTGGAATGCAATCTAATGTAAAGGATCATTTTCAGGGTTTTAGGAAAAAACACTCGCAAACTGAAGGAAACAAGCATTGAAAAGGTTTGTTGACAGAGCATTAGGAGTGTTTTCTTCTCAAGTTCAGTTACAAAGATTCATAAGTGATAGGGAATTAGTGAATGATTAAAGCCATGGCATCATGTACCAAATCAAGGCTCTTCTATCTATAGTGTTCTTTTGTGTGAGTGACAATCGACATTTGAAGTGTCGTCATAAAGTGTCATCATAGATGGAGAAGTGCTGATTTGGGCTATAACAACCTCCTCAAGGTGTTGGCAGGCGGTTCGATGAGGATGTGTTGCATTACTGCCGATGTTGTGACACATCGGATGAGGTCGCGGAAGGAATATTTTTGTTTTAAAGTATACCGTGGTTGGCGGGTTTTTGGATCACATAGACCACATGTATGCAATATTGAGTCAGTTATACCGCGGTATGCGGGTTTTTGGGTCATTTGGACCAAGTCAGTTAGATATTGGGTCAATTGTCCATAATGTCGATTAGGAAGTCACTAGTAAGTGGATGAACATTGTAATGGCAGAAGCCTATAAATAGATGAGAATTGTAAGTGTTAAGGGGGAGATAGATGAAGATATAGAGGTAGAAGCGAGAGGAAGTGAGAAGGAGATGTATGCAGACATAGATCTATGTTTTGCTTTTGGTATACAACTGTGACAGTAATATAATGATGATGTTTTGGTATGATCTTTTTGCAATGTTATGATATATGAATGTTGTCATATTTTCTTGATGCAATGTCTATTTACTATGCTATGATGAGAAATGTTGCAATTAAGTAATATGTTATAACTCCATTTCGAATGTTTAAAGTTCCTGTTTAAGTACTGCAATAGAACCCAGTCCATGTAGCCACAACTCGCCTTCTCCCTTGGTGGAAACATGGTTCCGTCTGCTCTTCCTGGATGCCTCGGGTGAGACCTCATCTACTCTGTGGGTGTTGCTGGGCAGGCTCGAACCTACTCAGGCTGGTGCCTAGGGAGACTACGGTATGTGTCGACAGTGAGGTGAACCCCTGTCAACCGAGGTCGCGTTGGTCAACAAATGGTTCCATTTTCGGGACCGTGTATAGAGTGAAACGAGGTCATGTTGTGGCACTCAACAAAGCCGGAGATACAGGGCGGGTTTGATCAGAAATTGCGGGAGTTTGCTAAAGAAGAAAGTCAGAACACGCGACTGATAGTAGATCACTGGATAGAAAGGTATATTCACGATGGTCTGCATGAACGGTTTTTCTGTGAATTCCTGGTCATTTTGGACGAGTGGTTGTCAAATATGACTTTCCTGAAGAGGAATTTCCAGGGTGGTGAAATGACGGCTTGGACCCCAAAGTTGATTCAAGAGTTATAGGAAGTCGATAATAAGGCATCGCGGGCTATTGAAGTTTGGCTCGATAGCATCTTGGAGGGATATATCACTAAATTTGTAGTCGACACGTAGAAATCATATAGCGAAGCTGAAAGATACTTCTACCATGGACCAAGGGGAATGTTTCTGCTATTGCTCCAACTGTCGATTAAAATGCTAATCTGCAAAAAGGGTATATTAAAGATGCACCTTGATCACTAGATAGCCTGGTGGGCGGAGGCCGTGGGTACCATGACTACTGGGGAATGGTATATGGAATGGTAAGGGGTAGATGGGTGCAGACCATGAGGAGACTGTGAGCGAAGCCGAGGAAGAGAGTGGTCTTACAAGAGGAGGAGCGAGGCTTCGACAAGAGAAGAGGAAGAGGACAGGAGAAGGTCTTGCTGCGATCGGACCGCAAAACCGTGAAGGAAGACCACAGGGGACAAAGCGACCTCACAGTCCTGAGAGGGACGACCAGGCTACGCCCATGATAGAGGCATAACCAAACCCTGGCACCAACGTACCCACACCTCTGCTCACTGACTCACATACCACTTTGACACCACCAAGTTTGTCAATTCCACGGAAGTTAATTGGTAGTAGTACAACGACAGGGGGGAGGTAGCCCAGAATGGCGGGCGGTGATGCTAGGTTACCATTGTTCCATGGAAGTGGGAGAGACAACCCAGAACAGTATTGGTTTTTGTGTGAAGCGGTCTGGACCATGAAACAAATCATTGATGCTAATGCTAAGAAAAAACAATTAGCCATGACTCTGTGAGGTCATGCATTAGATTGGTTCATGAAGTTTATTCTAGTCCCTACGGGAGCCCCAGAAAAATCAATGGATGAGATTCGGGATGGGCTCATTGTCGAAATTAGAAGGCCTAAGTCGGAGGCTCAATATATTACTGAATTGAAGGAAATTAAGTAGTATCCCAATGAGACGATATGGGATTTCGACCAACGATTCAAGAAGCTGATGGCAAAGGTTAGTTTCGATATGAGCGCCGTCCAACATAAAGAATGGTTCATTGCAGCACTGCTACCCCACATTTGGCTGCCGCTGATGCAGCAAAACATATCGATGCCTAGCGAAGCTCTAGAGATTGCAATGCGATTGGAGGTGTCACCAATTGGAGATAATACAGCCAGGATGTCGTAGATATAGACATAGCTCACTAACCTAACTATACAGTTGCAAGATTTGAAGAAGAATAAGGAACAACGCGATGAAGTATACGGACGAGAATTGCCTGGATTTTCGTAACTATTTGGTGTCAGGTGTGCCAAACCCATTGAATGGCGGTAGTATGCCGTGGTGTCGTGTTTGTCAGGTGTTTCAGCACAGTCACGAAAATTGCCCATATATTCAGAAAATGGTCACAACCCCGTGAAATATTTATTGCAAATTCTACAAGTTGGTGGGTCATGGTGACAAGGATTTCCATGCATATGGGTTGCTACAAGAGAGAATGTGTGATGCATTCTACATCAAGGACGATTAGCACGCCATTCAACAACCACAACTGCAACCGCAGGTAGCTTAGCCGTTTCCTTAACCGCAGATGCAGTTTACACCACAGTAACAACAACCGTAGTAGTTCATGCCACAATATACTCTGATGTAGATGACAATCCCACAGCCACAGTATGTACAACAACCGCAGTATTCACCACAGGGGCAAGGATACCACCAGCACCGATGCAACAACAGTTTAACCAACCTCAGTACTAGCAGCAGGGCAGCTACAGAGGAGGATACAGGGGTAGACGCGGTGGTGGATTTGGTCGTGGAGGAGGAGGCCGAGGTGGTCGTGGACCTATTCAATGTTACCACTGTGTGGTATGGGGGCATTACCAGTGCGACTTCCCGCTACTACAGAATCAGTGTATGTTCTATGTTGGTAATGATCATACAGTTGAGATATGTCCATAGTTGATCGCACGATGGAAGGCTGGGAATGCTTTGCAGCTCCATCCTTAGGCCGAACCACAGCAACCAGTACAGAATCAGGCACAACAACTAGTACAGAACTATCCCCCGCGACCACCACCAAACACCAATCAAAATATCAATCAACTGGGGAATCTGCGGCAGAACCAGATGCAGGGTGCAAATATCACGACCATTTCTGCAGAACCGTGACCACAAGATGCTTCGGTGGCTGTTGTCACTCGTGGAGGCAAGACGACTAGGGAAGATAGTTTGCAACCACTGATTCGGTTGGCTAGTCAGAAGACGGTACCTTTCAACATTGACATAGAGCGGGAGACATTCCTGGAGGCACGTCGCACCTTGGAGAAATATCGCATGTAATGTCCCCTTCGCCCATCATCAAATGCAGGGAAGGAAACATTAACAACACACCGGGCTTTGGTAAACTTAGCCCCAATATTTTTACTCATATATCTGTAATAATTAAAACTTCTGTGTGCAGATTCGAACTTCAATAAAACATAGCGGAATTTAAACATAACAACACATATAAGCTTAGATTCGCATCAGCATATTTATATCAAGCAATCAATAGGAAGGGAGTTCAATCCCCTTCTTAGGCTATGCACAGACTACATATCGATTTCATTAACATGAATAATTACCATTCTGAATTAACACACTGCAAACACATAATGCATACAAGGTAAACCACGGAGAGTACTTATCTTGCAACGCAAATGTTCAACGACCGGCTACGTGAGAGCAATGTTCCACCCAACCATAGATCTCTGTCTAGCCTGTATTCTTTCAGCTGAGAGATCACCCTCGAGCTGGGTTGTGTATCCACTAAGGAGGAACTAGATGGCTCACTCACAGTCAGGGTTTCACTCTAACAGTCATGCTAAGCCAACACACAGTTGGGTTTTCAAGCATGCAATAGGAGATGGAGGAGGATGCTAATCCACTGAGCTCAATCCCAGAGCCCCATACACTTCAAGATGGACTCAACAATCCCATCCTCTGTTCATACATCCACTCTTGGATTTCTCACAACTCTGTCACAAATAACCCCAAATCCGTCACTGATTTTCTGGGCTATCCAAACTGAGTTTTCCCATGGATTTTGGGGTAGCCATTGCTCCCAAATTCGCCCCAAGGCTCATACCAATGGATCCCCCATTGGATTTCACTGTCCAATACCCATTTTGGGCATTTTTGGCTTCCCAAAACGTGGGTTGTCTCACAGTCGCGATTTTTGGTTTTCTCTCTACTGGGAGCTCATTTTTGGGTGCAGAATGATGCTGGTCTCTTTCACCATGGAATGGGGATGAGAATGAAGCAACCTCCCATGAGGTTGAGTTACTTATTGTACAAGAAAATAGAGCCCATACCTACCCATACGAATTTAAGGGCTGCCCATCCCCCATTAAAGCCATGGGCTGACATCTCAACCCCTTCCGTACAACATGCATCAATGTCATCTAGAAAAGTCAAATGGGTTCTCATAATGACATATGGCAACCTATGGTTCACTCCCTTAGCCCCCTCACCACTCCCTAGTGGATACACGTGACCCCTTCTCATTCGTTGCCTCCGTAGCCAGTTTTGGTATTTTATATTTCATGATGTTTATTTACATCCTATTACAATTTCCATGGCTTAAGAACACGTGGGCATCAAATATCAATGCTTGCCCTTTTAAATCAAATTCGGGCTTTCACTAGCGGGGCTTTAGCCTTGAGCTCCACGCTAGGAAAACATACATCACATGTACACATTATTTACATTAAAGGCTAATATATCCTAAGGGTCGAATTGGGGGTATTACATCGCTGTAAGGTTGTTTTTTGCGATACACCACCTGTCTTTGATACTACATCAGACGACAATCGGCCGCCGCCACCATGGACATTGCAAAAGTTTCTTGAAAGCTGTCTGTTATTGGCCTGAGCCCAACTTCCCTGGTTGAGATTGAGGGATGGTTGCAGTGATTTCTGAAAGGATGACAGGAGTCTGCAGTAAACTCTTTACAACGATGGAAGATTGGCAAGGAGATGAGAATGAATATTTAGATTGGTGAATATGATGTTGACTCTGTTATTCTTGACCTTGGTTCAGATGTTAACATCTTAACCAAGCAGGATTGGCAGAAAATGGGGAGTCCCCCATTGAGCTGGTCTCCTGTGCAGCTCCGATTGGCTAACCATGCGAAGGTAACACCCATTGGACGAGTTCCATGGCTCATAATCGATATTGAGGGCATGAAGACTTATGCTGACTTCGATGTCATTGAAGTGGTTGAGGGAGGAAGCTCTTATCAAGCGCTCTTGGGGATTGGATGGGTTAATGATAGTGGAGCTGTAATCAACTTCAAGAAGTGCATGATTGCCTTTGACAATCACGATTTCAGAGTCATAGCTCCGTTGGATCCAGCTGAAGGACGTCGGTATGTTGAGCCTGTAAAAGATGATGATCCCACTAGATGGGACCATGCATTCAATATTTTTGAGGACTGCATTCACCCTACCATCAACGGTGAGCTGGGATGGCGCAGCAATAGCTCTGTGTCTTCTGACTCCGATGATGCCTTCGAACTTCGGCAGAACCGGTTGCATGAGGTACCGCTCCGAAAATGTGGCCTATTTACGCAGTCTTTATGTCGTGTTGTAACAGAAATGGCCACATTGCCTGTTGTTGAAGAAGGATGCGGCATTCCAGTGGAGTTCGAAATGTCAGGATAGATTTGAAACGCTCGAGGCGAAGATGGCGTCGGCACCAATCTTGGTTTTTCCGAACTGGAGTAAGGAATTCCATGTCCATGTTGATCCCTCATCAATTGCATTGGGTGTTGTGTTGGCTCAACCTAGAGAAGGAGACCTTGATCATCCCATTGCGTTTGTCAGTCGGAAGCTGTCCTCTACAGAACGAAATTACACTACCATGGAGCAGGAAGGTCTGGCCATGGTTTATGCGTTGCAGAAGTTGAGGCACTACTTGTTGGGTGGACATTTTAAAATGTTCACTAACCATTCCACGTTGAAATACCTAGTCAATAAGCCTATGTTGGGGGGAAGATATGCCATTGGCTACTTCTTTTTCAGGAGTTTTATTTTGAATTCATTGTGAAGCCATGCCGATTGAATGTCGGTCTTGATCATCTATCGCGGATTGATATAGGGGAGGAACTGACTAATATCGAAGACGGGTTGCCAGATGCCCAACTATTTAAAATTGACGTTGCTGATGATTGACATCATCTAGTTTATGAGAATGGGTACTGCACCAACTGAGTTCACCACCATTCAGAAGAAGCAATTGGTAGTCAAGGCTGCAGATTTCCAGCTCATCGCGGGAGAGTTGTATAACCTGGGCGCTGATGAGATATTGCCTAGATGTGTCTTGCCGCATGAGCAAGCGTTGATACTAGTGGAAGCACATGGAGGAGTAGCAGGAGGACACTATGGCGGTCAAGCGACTGCCAGGAAGGTACTATGTGCAGGGCTTTGGTGGCCCACATTACATAACGACGTGACAGACTATGAACGGTCTTGCGATGTTTGTCAATGAACTAGAAAACCGTCCCAATGCGATGAGATGCCACCGATGCCTCAAATTACATTGCAACCGTTCAACAAATGGGCCATGGATTTTGTAGGACCGATCAATCCACCAGGGAAACGCACAGGTGCACGGTATATCATCACTACGACAGAGTACTTGACCCGGTGGTTTGAGGCAGCACTTGTTGTTGATTGTTCCACAGCAATGGCTACTCGATTTTTGTTTGATCACATTATCATTCGCTTCGGCTGCCCCAAGACATTGCTGAGTGATCAAGGAAGCCACTTTCTTAATTGCACCATCAGCGCATTGACAGAGGAGTTGTAGATATAGCATAAGAAGAGTACACCCTATCACCCACAGGAGAATGGGATGGTGGAGGTGTTTAACAAGGTCTTGGAGCATGCACTGACAAAGGTGTGCAATGCGAACCGCGACGATTGGGATCGCACCACATGTAAAAGGTTGACTGGTCAGACACCTTTTAGGTTGGTATATGGGAAGTAAGTGATTATGCCAATGGAGTGCATTGTTCCGAGTGTGCAGGTTGCGGCTGTTATGGGTATGGACGATGTGGCAGCTTTAGATGAACATCTGGTGCAAATAGTACAGCTGGAAGAAGATTGATTTATCGTTGGCTAGATCACTGGATAGGAAGTATCCTCCCAATGCCTCATTTGACTCTAATTTAGTGTTATCCATAACAACCTTATATTTTCTCTTATGTGATGCTTGATCTCCAATTATATGTTCCAAAAATGCAACCTCGTGAAAGATTTTAAGTTCCTATGGGTAACCAACTTCCATTCAAAAAACAAAGAGAACTTGTTTAACACTTGTTTCTTCTTACACACCTCGGGCCACATAAAGTCTTTCCATAAAACAACATCACCAATTAACATAAAGGGAAGAGGTGAAATTTCAATTTATCACTTAAATTCATCTTCAATGTTCTCTCTCTCTCTCTCTCTCTCTCTCTCTCTCTCTTTCTCTCTCTCTCTCTCTCTCTCTCTATATATATATATATATAACCTTGATCCATGTTGAATACGAAGGTAGACTCATAATGGTCAATAACATATTTTGGGAGCATAACATATTTAGTGCCCACTGTCATAGTGTTGGAATTTAGTGGCAGCTTTTCCCATCATACTAATTTTTTTGACGTTTTGGATTTTTATCTTCCCATCACAAAAGGTTTTGTTGAAATATTTATCCTTCAAAAATACATTTTCCTTCACTCATTGTACTCAAGTGTTTCATCTAGATGGTTTTGTTTAGTCAGTTAAAGGGGATTTGAACTCACTATGAAAACCATTGTGTAGCAAAAGCTATTCTATCTCACTAATTATAACAATGAATTTTTACTTCTACATTTACATATAACTTCCACCAAGTAGAATCAATTCAGTGATGGTTACCGATGAAGTAATCACCTTGGTGTGAGATGGAAAATTAGAGAAATAAATAAAAGGTTGTGTACACAATTCTATTTGAGACCTACAAACAAAAACAACATTGAAGCTGATAGAGAATGAAATTGAGATTCCAACATATTTATATTTAGTCTTTTTACGAAGGGGAAGCACTTGAATTGTGAGCACTATTTGTTTAGGGATAAGACCTACATGAAACAACAAATTCTAATCATCGATGGTATACCCACTAAAACTCCTGATAGAGTGGTTGTGCCTAAAGTGTCAAGCTTTATGGGTGAAGTTTCAATGACATCAGGACCACCACCTCCTCCAACTTTATAACTACCTCCATTTGAGGGTGGTTACTAAGGGTATGTTACTATTGGATAAATAAGATATATGATGCAATCCTTATACTTGCATAGACTCTAAAGTAAGATCATATCATATCATTTGAGGCCTATTTCATTATGTAATTGCATATATTAAATTACTGCAAAGGTTTTTGCAGTGAGGGTGCATATACTACTGTTATCCGAGAGTATCTCAAACCAGTAGTTTGGGTTTCTTTCAAGAAAGCATATTCATGAGACAATAGGTGTAGCCCCTCATGGACTACATACCATAAAAACATGAAAAAAACTATTTTCAATTGTTATAAGGAGTTGGGTAGCATGATTTTAGACGAGCGCCAAGATTTCCTCACAATTGATACATCAAAGTGTATTAAGGAGGATCCAATGAAGAAAAGGTAAAAGCATATTTTGACATTGAAGAAGCAAGCAAAGAGATATACAAAAATTGGTATGCATTTCAGTACGAAAATTGCTATGTGTTTGAGGCATTTACAACCAAGATTATTATATACTATCAAAAATGAAAAATATCATGTAGATGTTGATATTCCTCTTAATTTTAATAAAATCAAGTTTGGCTTGGGTACGCCTACATGAAGAACAAGAACGGCGTCAGTGGCCCACGTGATTATGGGGCCTATTCTATTCAAATATAGCCGGAAAAATCGATTAAGTCAGTGAGCGACTGAGATTGATCAATGCAGCAATGCAGACCGACTGAGACTGATCACTGAGCGACTGAGACTGATTGCAGGGCCTCTTCTCTTCAAATACATCCAGATAAACACCTCATACGTACAAAGTTTGTTGTAACATTTTTAGGTACATCTAAGGTCTCTCCAAAATTCTCTCGCAACCAATAACGTACACTAAATTATAGATAACTTGCACTCGGATCCAACTATGAACGCTGAACCACAAAAAGGATTTGCCGAGCTTCCCTTAAACATGAAGAACCAGAATGGGTCCACCGACCCACGTGATTGCGGGGCCTCTTCTATTCAAATATACCCACAAAAACCGCCTATGTCACTGAGCGATTGAGACTGATCACATGCATATGTTCTCTGAAAATACAGCACTGCAAACCCTCTAAATCAGTGAGTGATTGCGGAGCGGCGGGGCCTCTTCTATCAAATATAGCACCGCATGTCTGCAAGTGCAGATCATCTAAATCAGTGTGTGACTGAGACTGATCACATGCATTTGTCCGTCATGACGAACAGTGGGTTCGATATCGTAGAGTCCATTAAATGCATTGTCCACCAATTTATTATTTCAATACTAAGTTGTGAATAATGACATCATTTACTCCGTGTCATTGTGTCATGAAGTGCTATATATAGAGAACCAATGTATGGTCTTACCACAAACTCTTGTGCAAGCTTTCTATCCCTTCCATTTTAGAAATAGTTGCTTTGCTTCTGAATTCATTATTAGCAAGAAGGATGAGGAATTCTCAAGTTCTTCTTTTGAAGCAGATAATCAGAGCCTTTTCCAAGGTTACCCATGCCAATAAGAGAATTCGATATGGCCTTTCTCCAAAGAAGGCAAGGTATTTCACAATGAAGGATGAGGTCATGGGCCGATCATGCAGTGCTCTTCCCACAGATGTTCCCAAGGGACACTGTGCAGTGTATGTTGGAAGTGAACGCAGTAGATTTGTCATCCCCACTGCTTATTTGAATCATTCTCTGTTTAGGGTATTGCTGGAGAAGGCCGAGGAAGAGTATGGGTTCGATCACCAGATGGGACTCACCATTCCCTGTGAGGAAGTTGCTTTCCATTATCTGACATCTCTGTTGAGAAATAAGGAAGTAGCATCAGCAAATTTGAAGTTGGATGAGTTCCTCCATATGCATTAACACAGATCAGATGGAGTGTATTCTGCTAAAATGAGCCTGAACTCGGCCAAGATATTATTCCAAGCATGGGAATGGTGACATGGTCTGGTTGGAACTGTTGAGATGTCCATTGAAATTGATATCGAAAGGCAAACCAAATATCTGCTTTGGTTTTCTCTTCTTATTTTTGATGTTGGGTTCCTTGAGAATTTTCAATCATCACTTCCAGCTGTTTTGGATTTTGATTATGGGAGTTTCAGAAAAGATCTAAGAAAGCATCTCAAGGGAAGTGCACTGTGTTTGATTTTGTAAAGCTTGAGAATTTTCATGAATACTTCTGGATTTTGCTTACGGCAGTCTAATGGGCTAGGGCACTTTACAAATCACCTTCCAAATACGATCCAAGAGAGCAACAAGAGGAAATTAAGAGGAGATTAGTCCAAGAGTTGTTCAACACAAAAATCAGCTACAGATCAAAGAGGAGATTGGGTAGCCTGTGTTGGATGCCATTTTCTGGCCTATGTCTTATTGAGAAATATGCCTGTACAGCTGTAAATAATCTTCAAGTCAATGAGGTGATCAATATGATCTATATTTTAATGACGTTATGTTTTCTTTTATTCCATTTTTTTCCCATTGTAGGTAAGAATTCCAAACCTGGCTAACCAGTTGGTAATTTTGCTTTGACAAATGCACAACTCCCCATAAACCACTAGAAATGAAAGAGATGGAAAGATAAATCACAGAAGGGTATTTAAAATGATTATATATAATAAAGTAAAAAGTTCAATATATCAAATATATCAAAACAAAATATAATTAGATAATCATAATCAATTAACTATGTTGTATGATTGGTTTGGTGAAATGTTATTTGATTTTTCAATACGATGTATAAATGGTGAAATGCTATTGAATTTTGAAGATATAATTTACATTTGATTTGGATTTTAATTTATTATTATTTGCAAAATAAATTTATATTTTTTATTAAAACATATGAAGAATAATATATAATCTATTAGCAACGAATAATCACATATGATTGAATTTTCATATTTAGATAAAATTAAGATATAATGGAAAGTAAGATGGTAAAACATAAATTTTAATGCAAATTTATTGAAAAAAAATTATGATTTTATTTTAAAAAATAATAATAATAAAAATATCTCATTTTATATGTTTCTACTGAAAATAAATTGGAATGAATGCTCTAACAAAAATTAACTTTAACGTAACAAAAATTAATTTTAACCTTGAACTGGATGTGCTTTGACAACATCATTCATATGTGGAGCTTCCAACAAACAAGAAAATTAGGAAAAGACATCTCCATGTATTTTCCATTCCAATGTATTAATTAATATTATAAAAAATGAATGTTATATAAACAAGAAAATTAGGATAAAGGACATCTCCATGATACTTGTCATTTTTATTCAAATATATTAATTAATAATATAAAAAATAAATGAATGAGATAAAACGATATGAAAGAGATATTTATGTTACTTAATTGTGCTTTCCACTCAAATGTATTAATTCATTAGGTAAAAATCGAATAAACTAATCACAAGTCCATCATTAATTGGTAACATAAATAATGAATAAAAAAAGGAAATGAACATCTAGATATTACTTAATTTCTCTTTCCACTCAAATACACTAATTATTAATAAAAAAATAAACAAGTTGGATATCTTAGAAAGGTTGTCTTTATTCCTTTCAAGTTAAATGCACTAATTAGTACCATAAGTAATGAGTAAGTCAGATATGTAAGATGCATTATCTTTATTACAAGTTTTTTTTATCACGTGAAGGAATGGACCTTGGTTGTTTGATTACAATTTTGGTCAATCAATTTTCAAGTTAAATGCACTAATTAGTACCATAAGTAATGAGTAAGTTAGAGTAAGTTAGATATGTAAGATGCATTATCTTTATTACAAGTTTTCTTTATCACGTGAAGGAATGGACCTTGGTTGTTTGATTACAATTTTGGTCAATCAATTTTACAATTTTAGAATATGTAGGTGTAATATGTATAAAATTTGGATCTCCTTTAACAAATGGTAGAAGTATTAATTTGGAACAAAACTTTATTATACGGATCTACCACAATAACTTAAAGTTATTAAAATCATTTTATTTCAACTAGAATTAGATGATAACCTAACATTCCATAAACTAATGATGAACCTTATGAGAGTCCAATCTGGATGCCAAACCAATCACTTTTGATAAGTGCCATTGTGAATTGACCAATGGGACCAACTCAACTTTGCATGGACATGGCAAGATAAATAACATGCACTTAAAGGGATAAAAAAAAGGGTGGGGGGAAGCCTCATCCATACCTCCAAAACCCTAAACAAAGGTTTATATAAGGAGGCCCAGACCCCCTCACACCTCTCTCATTGAGCATTTGTGATAATTTGTGAGATTGTAGAGCTATGATGAGGAGATTTGACTCATATTGAACTCATATTTTATTTGGCATTGTTTATGGGTTGTTTTTCATGGATTTGGCATATACATACATGGTCTAATTATTAAAGACCAAAATTGGAGGGGATTCGATACCTTTCTTCCCATTCAAGGGTATGTCTTCAAATCCCCATTGTTTTTCTCATAAAATTGCATATTTTTGTTTTAACAAGTAAGCAAAGTTAGGCTCCACATTTGGATATTTTTGTTTTGTTTGAGAAATAACCATGCCCCCCCAAAGAATGTGAAAGTCAAGGCATGGGAGCATGATGATGTGGTAGATGGGAAAAAAAATTACAAATATTGCAAGAAGAATATAAAAGGGTAGTTGAGGGATGGTTTATAGATTAAAATGAACATGTTGCTAGTGTGAGAGGGAATCATAAAGCATGTTGTTCAATTGAGGTAGATATTAGATGGTAGTTTTAGTTTGTATTGACGAGTATCAACCAAAAAAGGCCAAGTAAAAAGAGATGGGTGATGAAATAAGGAGAAGAAGAGAGCTTACATCCCAAGGACACCATAGTTTTATAGGATCCTTCACTAACTCGAACCCTTATTCTGTTAGGAATCCCTTTAGGTATGTTGGTCCAATTCATGAAAAACCTATGCAAAGAGCACTAATATTGATGGTTTTCCCATCCACATCCACCCTTAACACTAGCACTTAGTCCACCATAAATAAACATTGGAAGAAGCAATACAAGGATTCA
This sequence comes from Larix kaempferi, assembly GCA_027924585.1. NCBI lineage: Eukaryota > Viridiplantae > Streptophyta > Pinopsida > Pinales > Pinaceae > Larix > Larix kaempferi. Next base: position 16,912,357 of record BSBM01000194.1, read on the forward strand.
CACTTCAAATACATGGTAAGCTATTGGTATGATGCAAATATATCTTTCAATGCTTTATGATCATGATATTATTAGCCAATGTTATCTCACGATTATTTCTAGCAATATCTTTTTAAAGGCCTTCATTTTCATGATATTAGGGAGGAAATTTTACATAATGAATTTGGATCCATAAGTGAGTCCTTGAGAGGTCTAATATCATGGACTGAAATGAGATATACCATGAATATGTAGGATGAATGGATTGATGGAAGGTACTACACCATACTTAACTCGCTTTTTTTATTTCCCATAAGGAACCACATTTTTTAAAGCATTACATTCATCACACCTAATGAAGGAAGACAAAATATTATTTCAATTTTCGGATGAGGTCATTATGGAGGTGGGGATGGACAATGTTGTAAAGCTCACAACCAATAATGCCCCCAACTATGTTTCTACTAGTAAGAAGTGGGAGGGAAAACCCCCAACCATATTATGGAACTCATGTCTTGCACACTACATAAGCCTCATCCTTGAGGATATAGGAAAAATGAGTAGATTAAAAATGTTGCAGATCCTATCAAGGATGATACAAAATACATATACACTCAAACTTTAGTATTAAATCTGATCATGAAAAACATATGTACCAAGGATGTTGTTAGGATTTCCATCGCTAGATTTGCATTGAACTTTCTCATGCTACAATCTTCCATTTTCCAGGCACAAAACTTGAGGAAGGTGTTAGGCCTTTTGACCACTGGAGTAGGTCTCAGCAAGCCAACAAAAGATGACAAGAAAGACATTTGTAGTAAAATTTTGAAAACAATTTTAGTCTAATGTAGATGTTAGGGTCCTACCCTAACCAACCTTACTTTAGGAGTTAGGGATGTAATCTATATAGCTATGTCTTTGGAATAAGGCTAAGTAGTTAGTAGTCAACAATCATTGTAAAAAGGGTCACTCTATTCATTAAGACCCACTAGGAAGTTGGTACTTATTAACTATTTGACCATGTCAAGTAGTTAGGGCTTTGGATCTGGGAAGCCATTTTAAAGAGCTATAAGGCTATGAAGGTTTTTGTCAAGAATTATTGTACTGGAGCTATGCTCAAGTCAAAGGTCTCCCAATCTTAAGATGCGTGTGAACATTACATCCTAAATCTATTATCATAATATGAATCTTATTTCTTGCAACATTTGTCTTTCTATTATCTAATGTTCTTGTTCTATACTATAAATTTTTGTTCATTGCATCTTAATCTTTGTATATCCTATGTTGTTCTAAGTTTTAGGGATAACAAGCGCCATAAGGAGTATTAGAGCTACTTCCCTGATTCATGATGCCTCTAATATTTCATGGAATTTTTTTTAGGCTATAGATGTGCTTCGATGTCTTTTAATAGCTGCAAAGATCTATAGTTCAACGGGTAAAACTGCATTTGGGAAATAATACACACAGAGAAAACAATTAGTACTTAGTCAAATTGTACCCTCAATTGGTACAATTGTTGGACATAGTTGTAACTCCTTTTGGTACCCCTTAATGTCTCGAGGGGTCTGAAGAACCCTTATTTGTAACCTATCTCAAAAGAATCCTTGCATCATGCTGATTTTTTTTATATATCTCTTTCACGACCTTTCTTGGGTGGTCTAAAAAACCTTTATTTATGACCCATCTAAACAAAATCCTTGCTTCGTGTTGATTATTTTAATATACATCTCTTACTACCCTTTTAGTGTGGACTTGGAACTCATACCTTTCAGTACCAATGGTACAAACCTACAACCAAATCTACCTAAGCAACTTGAGAAACCAAAGAAACATGGAGGAAACAAACTAAATCATCCCCAAAATATTCAAGCTACCTTGGAAGCCATGCAATCCATGCTTTAGCCATTCCTACAGTCAATGGACAAGGTCAATAACAACAAGGTGAATGAAGGATAGTGGCTGATGTGGTAGCCCAACATGTTGGGTTTGTTCTAAAATGTGAGAATCCTTTGGAACTAAATAACTAGGCTATCACACTCGTTTCCTCGAAACAACCTCACTCCTTTGAGCATAAAACTTCATGGAACCACTTTCCAACTATTGACAAGTGAAAATTTGGCGCCTCCATTTACTCTTGGCTGGTTACCCAAATGGAACACTAATTTTCCCTCCATGGTATTAATGATGACCTAGAGAAGTTAAAAATTGGGTTTTATATTCAGATTCTCAATGATGGAAATGGTGCCAATGGTGCCAAGAATCCTATCACCGGTATGTCCCTTGCATGTAGTTTGTGAAGATATTTCATGAGTGTTTTGACCGTCATACCAACTACTTGGGGGGATGGCCAAATTGTGTCACACTAGCATTGTTGTTATCTATATCACAACATTTGAGAAATTGAAAATCCACACAAAATGCCTCTTTGATTCTTTTTTCCAAGGATGTTTCATCAGTGACCTCAAGGAGAAAATTTAGACACATTTACTTATGCATTCGCCCTCAACTTGGTTGGAAGCTTGCGATAGATCTCGATAAGTGAAATTGGTGACCAATTCCCAACCCGAGTGCCCCTCATTTACCACTTGCCTAGTGTCTCCCATGCCACCTACTCCCAAAAAATCCCCCATCCCACCATTACGAGTCCAGAAGTTAACCACCGGTGCCATGATTAAGTGTCAGCACCTAGGCCTTTTCTACATCTATGATGAAAAATATTTATGTGGGTTAGGATGCAAATGATAGAAATTATTTCAAATAGAGGCATCCCCACATGATCCCCTTGAGTAAATCACTATGGAAGCTCTTATAGAACCTGAGGTGGAGAATATTATACCTCATTTGGGAGATGCTCTCGATATGGAAATACAAGAGTATCAACCCCAAATCTCACTGCATGCCTATCCAGTTTCTCCACACTACATACATTGAAATTGATTGGCTACATCAAAAACAAAAAAGTCTTTTTATTAGTTAATAGTGGCATCACTCATAATTTCAATCTCAATGTGTGCCTTATCTAGTTTCTCCACACCACATACATTGAAATTGATTGGCTACATCAAACACAAAAAAGTCTATCAGTGAGTGGCTGAAGAAACCCATTGATATATTCGCCCTTTATCCAATTTTCAAATTATGATTTCCAATGGGGTAAAATTATGATTGGAAGGTATGATGAAATATGAAGGCCCTTGTGAAAAAAAGTGAAACTCCAAAAGGGTGACTACCATCTCAAAACACATATGTTTGCTATTGACATGAGTGGTTGCAATATAGTTTTGGGGGTCGAATGGCTCAAGACTTTGGGTCTTGTCACCATGGATTTTAAGGCACTCTCTATCAACTTTATTTTCGCTGGGCATACCCATCACTTGAATGGAATCACCTCCAATTCTCGTGAAATCATCTCCTAACACTATATGGAGAAATCATGGAAGAAATGTCACTCATATGTCATTGCTTTATTCATTTCCATCCAAGCCATGGAAACATCGAAAACATATCCCAATAACAACATGTTTATGAGGAACCAAAGGGTTTACCAGCAACGCATGGGGAATATGACCATGGTATTCCTTTAATCCCAGGAGACCAACCTCCCAATTTATTCCCTTATTGACACCCTTTTCACAAAAAAATGAAATTGAAAAAATAATTTAGGAATTATTGGACGCTAGCATCATTCATCCCAACACAACTCCTTATTCCTCACGAATGGTTGTGGTCCTAAAACAAGAAGGAGCTTGGTGCACGTGTCTTTATTTTTGGGCTCTCAACAAATTGACCATCAAAGATAAATATCCTATTTGTATGATCTCTTCTAGATGAATTGCATCGAATCAAATTCTTCACCAAACTTAACCTTCACTTGAGCTAAAATCAAATCCATATAAAAGAGGCAAACATCTCCAAGAGATACTTCCACACTCATGAGGCTCATTATGAGTTCCTAGTCATGCCTTTCGTCTTATGAAATGCCCCATTTAATTTTCAAAGCCTCATGAACAAGATCTTCCACGCTTTCGTTTGACATTTTTTCTTTTTTTTCTTTGATGATATCATGCTCTACAACCCAACCTAGGAAAGCCACCTCCAACATGTTTCTTGTACCTCACAATTATTACAAGATCAACAGTTATTTGTAAAAGAATCTAGATGTGATTTTTGGGTGAGTGAGGTTGAATATTTGGGCCATATTGTGTATTATGATGGTGTATGTGTGGATCCAAAGATAGTGGAAACTATACAAAATTGGAGCTGCCCCAAAACTCTCAAGAGCTTGAGAGGGTTTCCTTGAACTTACGGTCTACTACCATAACTTTGTGCAAAACTATCGAAAGATTGCAACTCATCTTACCACAATGCTCAAAATGAATGCTTTCTCCTGGAATGAGGCAACAGAGCAAGATTTATCCACCATGTTTTCCATCAAACAAGTCATTTAAGTAATTGGTGATCCTCTCCCCCCAAACGAACCCAGATATAAATTTTTATGAAGAAGCAAAATCCCCTTAGTTCGAATAATCACATCACAATAGTTTGTACATAGGAACAAGGGTAGAGGACATCAGGGAAGGACCCCTCGTGGATGGTCAGGATTTGTTACACAACTCTTATCCAGTCAATTTTGTTCATTCACGGAAAATATACATGTGTAGGGGGTAAATTGAGGTGGGGACCCATGAATGGTTGAGTTTCATTGTGTAAATCCCATCTAGTTAATCTAGACCATTTGTGGAAAAGATACATGTGCAAGGATTAATTTGTGGTGATCCCTCGCAAATGTTCAAGATTCATCGTGTAACTCCTACTCGATTAATATGGACCATTTGCGAGAAAGATACATGTGTGTGGAGTAATTTGGAGTGGTCCCCCATGAATGGCCTAGATTCATCATGCAACTGTTGTAAGGTTTATCTGTATTATTCAAGGCATAGATACATGTGCACATAGTAACTCGAGGCAACCCCCTGTGAATGGCCAAGATTCTCCATGCAACTACCATTGGGTTAATTTGGGCCATGCATAGAGATGTTACATATGCTAGTGGTACCATGAAGGGGTCCCCTGCCAATATTACAAATCAATTCATTAGAGGAAATTTGGGTAAAAAATGGGCCTCCCAAACCTAATTCAAATTCCATGTCATCATGTATTAGCTAATCAAAATGCTTTACAGTTGAAAAGAGGTGCATATAAAAAAATTGGAGGGAAAAAAATAAAACTACTTTTTATTTTTTATTTTTTTATCTTGTATTTTCAACTTATCTCCTTGTAGGTTTACTCAAATTTAAAGTAGGATAACTTGTTTGATGCGATATTAAATTATTCATCCAAGAAGTACCCATTGTAAATACTTTTTACAACACCGACATCAAGAAAATTTGAAATTACATCAAAAATGTTTTTCTCTCACTAGAAACACATTTTTTGTTATTGTTTTTTTGTGTAATTTCAATTTTTCATGATGTGGATATTGTTAGAAGTATGTAGGATGGATACTCGTTGGATGCAGAATTTAATTTTGCATCCAACGAATGATTCTGCTTGAAATTTGAGTAAACCTACAAGGAGATGAGTTGAAAATACAAGAGAAGAAAGTAGATTTTTTACTCTCTCTCTAGCATTATTTTATTATGTTTCTTAGGATTTCCTTAGGAAACCCATTTTTTTTACCCATATTTCTTCTAATGCATGTATATTTTGGTTTTTTAGTCACAACCATATGCAGGGAGGGAAGAGGCTAGAATAGTTGCGCATTTGTTAAGAATAAAGATGATTCTTCTGGGATCCTCCTCATTACCTCAATCAGAATCTCTATGAAAATTCATTTGTCGATGATGTTGTATGTTGGTAAGCCTCACCTACTCAGTTGTCCGATGACCAATAGGATTCTTTTATGTGGCTCTACAGCTCGTGTAAAGAACACCTCCTTTCACATGCATGACCATCAGACCAATGGCTCAAGCATTTTCCTCCCCATGTAAGATCAATGGTCCCAACCTTCGTCATATTCTAAAGAATATGGGATGATTTTGCTATAAATCACTCTACCATGTCGACCTTAACTTCACATGAGGCATACTCACCAATAAGAAAGGAGCTGAGGTAAGCATAGTCTACTTAGCCCTCGGTAACCAATTAGAAGCTACCATAGGGCCAACCAGCTTAGAAAAAAATGTTGGTGCCACTCTGTTATAGCTTTGAATGCCACTTAATGAGGAAGATCCTTAGTCATCAATGAGGATCCCTAACCATGTGATGCACAAGGATGTTTCAATTACATTGTATTATTGTGAATTTGAAGCATCACATCCATAGCTTGTTGTCACTCATACTAGCATGGGAAGCCGAGTAAGTTCTTCATGAACCAAACAACTAAAGTTGATAAAAAAATCATCAAAAATCCCCTCCATTTATTCATTTTATTATGTAATTTCCCTCCACATGAACTCAATTCCCTTACAACCATGACTAACACTAAAAGAGCTTCCTTTGACACCTCATCATGCTCTATCTGGTCATATACCAATGATATTTATTCCTCCCAAGGACCCCCTTTCATAGATGGTTTTGGTCAAATTTCTACCCCAGGGGACTAGATCCACCTCTTCGTAATTGATAAGCTCCACCTATGCGAAAATCCTCTCAGTGAAGTCACACAACAACCTCTAGTCATCCAACCTGTCTCAATGTCTCATACTTAATAAGCACTTTGTTGTAAGCCTCGAATGGTGTAGGTTAAAGAAAACTTCACTAAAGTCCTCCCAACATTAATAGTAGATCCTTTTAACCATTTCACTTCTCTTTTATAAGAAGGATAACATGCAACTATGGTCTCATGCACTTCCAACTCAATTATAACTCAATTATAGTGTCGTTGTCTTAGAAGGGAAACTCGTGATCATTTAGAATATTAAAAAGTTATGGAGGGTTAACAACCGTTTTCATAATGGGCATAATTTTAGGTTAGATAAAATGGAGGGAAATAAGGATCGACATTCAAGACCTCTAGAATCACTTGAGGATGCAAGAGTTGAGGCAATCCAAGGCAATCCCTTAGGATTACACCACTAAGCGATATAACTGTTATAGATTTTGGGGACTTCTCTCTAGGTTTCTTGGTGGCTTGGCATTCAATGATTGATAGATTGAACCCTAATAACTAACTAACAATACTTTTGAGGTCTCCTTAAGCTCATGAAAAGTATAAAGAACATCATCCAGAATATGAATTTTTAACACTTCTGGCAAATCGTTAGCCATAACGGAAGTATCCTTATCTTCCAAACACTCTCACAACCAATAACGTACACCAAATTAAATAGAATTTGCACTCGGATCACCCTCTGAACACTGAACCACGAGATAGATTTGCCGGGATTCCCTTAAACATGCGGGGCCTCTTCTATTCAAATAAACTCAGAAAAATCACCTAAGTCATAGAGCGACTAAGACTGATCAATGCAGCAATACTGACCGTCTAAGACTGATCAATGCAGCAATGCAGATATATTTGCCGAAGGTTTTTAAGTCTTTTAGAAGCAATAACGTACACCAAATTGAAGAGAATTTGCACTCGGATCACGCTATGAACACTGAACCACAAAAAGGATTTGCCGGGCTTCCCTTAAACATGAAGAACCAGAAAGGGGCCACTGACCCACGTGATTGCGGGGCCTCCTCTAATCAAATATACCCACAAAAACCGCCCAATTCACTGTGCGATTGAGACTGACCACATGCAAATGTCCTCAAATACAGCAATGCAGACTGTCTAAATCCGTGAGTGATTTCGGGGCCTAAATCAGTGGGTGACTGCACACCATCTAAGTCAATGAGTGAGTGAGACTGATCACATGCATTTGTCCGTCATCAGTGAGTGACATGCAGTAATTTACGAACCAGGCAGGATCACTGTTCGTAAATTATTGCATGTCGTCGAGTTACATTAAATGCATTGTCTACCATAAGCTCAAGGTTTTTTCAGTACTAAGTTGTGATTAATGATAAAGTGCTATATATAGAGAACCAATGTATGGTCTTACGGTCACGTCCCCTCCCATCATACCAGTGTGATGGAGAGGATTGTGATGCTAAAACCAAGCATCTAGCCCCATGAACTTATTAAATAAGCATTCACATAATATAAAAAGACATATAGAAATGTATAATTATAAGAAAACACAACGGAAGTAATTTCAATTACACATCCATCATACATTCAAGATATTCATCAAATAAATAATTGCAAAGCTAACACAAGAGAATACTTATCTTATAACGAATGAGTCCCAAGCAACTGGCTATGCAGCTGAAACGTTCCACCCAACCATAGGCCAGTTGTGATCATCAATATCTCAACACACTGCCACCCCCGAGTTGGGCTTGATCTCTACAAGGAATCAGGGAACAACAGACTCACACATATCTCAAAGATACACCAAATCAGCCAAACCAAGCTACAGTGGGGTTTATCAGGCTGTTAGGCAATGGAAGGAAGAATTGCTAAGTTAGTGGGATCATCCATAGAGATATGGACACCCTCTGCAAGATCTATCTAGCTTGGTCTCCACAATACCTACACACTTGGCACAAGGAAGTATTCCCTTCACTAATACACAGTTCCTCAGGCCATACCTCCCATTCTAGTGTTTTTCAAGGTGTGCATAGAATAGCAACTAGCCCTTTTGATACTCTTGATAGGTTACCTCCTCACTAGGTTTATCAAGCCAATTCTGGTCCACTTCCACTCCTAATTCTTGCTCATAATTTCCAACCTACACAGGGATGCATGCTACAACAAAACACAAGTGCTGAAAAATGTGGGCAACCAAAACGATTTGGTAGATGGGGAATAAACCCTGGGAGAGCAAATTCGTTTTTAGAAAACGTTTTTCTCCATTTCAGGGGAAAAATCAACGTCTATAAACCCCCAAAACGTGACTCTCTTTCTCCCAGCCACTGTGCAACACAAAAACGAGCTCCCAGCTATGGAAAAATGCAGGAAATTGGTAAAAAAACGTGATGGGGAAAGACCCAGTTGTTCAGACTGCGTGAGAGAGGAAAAACTATGGGTTCATAATGGCTTTGGGCACCATTTCGTGGGTATTTTTTTGCCCCAGAAGCAAAAGTACATTTTCTCAGGTTGATGGCTTGCCCATGCACGAAATTGGCTGCCATGCCTCTTCATTCCCAAGGCATTAACTACCTCAACCAATTAATGGAAGAATTAAATGATTGGGTGCATAAGTCAGAATGGGTAGTTGAGGGTTTATGGGTTTTCTCATTGACACATGGATTAACACCATTGGCTAATCGGCCTCTATGGAACCCCAAATCGATTTCCTCTCTTCCCCATTGTTATACAGTACAAAAACACCCTTCCCCAACTAGAAAAACGAAGGAAACCACAACAAAAACATGGAGGAAAACACCCTGGAAGCTCAAACTGCGTGAGGGAGCAAAGGTAATGGGTGAATAAATGGCTTGGGGAGCAATTTCGTGGGTATTTTCTTTCCCAAGAAGCAAACACATGTTTTTCCAAAAATGGTGGCTTGCCCATACTCAAATTTGGACAACCATACTTCCCCATTTCCCCAAATAATAACTATTTCAACAAAGTCTCATTAGAGAGAACCCATGAACCATCAACTAAATGGCTAAAGGATTCACATTTCAAATAAATGGCTAGATGATTGTAAGATGCAAATATATCTTTCAATGGTTTATGATCACCATATTAGTAGCCAATGTTATATGTTATAGTTGTTTCTAGTAAAGTCTTCAAAGGCCTTGGTTTTCATGACATTAGGGAGGAAATTTTACAGAATTAATTTGGGTCCCATAAGATTCCCTGAAGGGTTTTAATAATCATGGATCAAAATGAGATGTACTAGGAATATGTAAGATGGATGGATTGATGGAAGGTCATATACCATACTTAAATTCCTTTTTTCTTTACCATAAGGAACAACATTTTTTAAATCATTATATGCATCTAGCCTTGTGAAGGAAGAAAAAATATTATTTTAAATTTTGGATAAGGTGGTTGTGGAGGCAGGGATGAAAAATGTTGTAAAGTTCACTACCAACCATTCCTCAACTATGTTTCTACTAGTAAGAAGTGGGAGAAAAATCCCCAACCATGTTATGGACCCATGTGTTGCAGACTACATAGACCTCATGCTTGAGGATATAGCAAAACATGAGTGGATTAATGAGCATTGTATACCATGTCAAGCACAATACAAAATGCATATACAATCACACTTGAGTATTGAACCCGATGAAAAGAAAACATAGGAGGCAAGGAACTTGTTAGGTTTTTCGTCACCAAATTTGCAATGAATATCCTCATGTTGAAATCTCCAATTTTCAAGTCACACAACTCAAGGAAGGTGTAAATCCTTTTAATGAGTGGAGTAAATATCAAATAAATAACAAAATATGACGAGAGAGACATGTGTAGTAAATATTTTGGAAACAATTTTTATTGCAGTGTAGAATATGTTATCAAAGTTTCTATGTTCTTTGTTAGAGTGTTATGAATTGTGGACATGTATAAATTCACCACGGGTTTCATTTATGAGCCCATGGATTAAGCCAAAGAAAAGATAAATATATTGTACAAGGGTTAAGAAAAGAAAGTATCTGATTATGTGGAAAATGATTCATAATATATGGAACAACTAACTACATCGTTGTATATATGGAAATAGATATTTAATGAACCCAAGGTACCATTACAAAACCATATTAAACATTCGAGAACAGGAGCATGGGGAGGTAAAAAAATGCATTGTACACTTGTGTAGAGCACATGGTACCCAATTATAAATTCCAATATGGCATACATCAATAGATCAATGGCTTTAGTGAAAGTAGAGGTAGGATTTTGCAAACAAATAGTTGTTCATGCAAGAGAGAGGTACCAATTAGGTAAGCGATTCCAAATTTATTTAGTTCAAGTATTTTTTGTTCTAGACATTGAAAATTTATAGTAAAAGTTAAAAATTAATTTGCTTGATTTTCTAATTTTTTTTATTCATTTCAATGACATGATGCAATCATTTGGTAGTCAATTCCCTCAACTGCAAAGGTCTATAAATTGAATCATATGTCAAACTTGCATCATTTTCTAGTTTTGGTAGAAACTGTCCATATTTGAGTGCATTCACATGAAGGTGAGAAGTTCTTTGTAACAACAAGAAACGGTCCATATTTGAGTGCATTCACATGAAGGTGAGAAGTTCTTTGTAACAACAAGGGTTGAATGATCTTGCTCTCATGTAATACAACCTTCAACTTGGGAACAACTAGTCGCAAAACCAAACATTTGATGTATACATTCCATTGGCTTGGAAGATATTAATCCCCCCATTGGAATGGGTAATGGGTTGTAAAATAATAAAGTATGAGGATGGTGACATGGGGTGGATGGCCTTGGATTCACAATAATCTTGCAACACTGGTATTTCTATGGATTTTCCTATAGAATTGAGGCAGGGATAAAGGAGGAGGTAGAGCGTGTTACAAATGATGAGGACAATAATATAGGGGAGGAGTTGAATGATACACAACTACCTATTGTAGAATGTAGGTTATACATTATATCTTCATGTTTTATAGACTATAGAGGCCATTTAGATCCATGTTGTTTATGTATAATTTTTATATGTATTTCAATGCGTCACTTTTCTATATTTACCCTTACATGCTATTTAATTGATTAAAATTTGCATATTTGGTGTCTAATGATTTGTATTTGCATTGACGTAATACAATACATATATTATTTTGTTAAACATTACATATTTTTTATACTTTTTAGTAGACTAGTTCATAAATTGATGAGACCCTTAAAATCTTCCTATTATAGTTTTAGTATTCATAACTTTACTATAAGTAATAACATGTAATTATTGTCATCACAGAGATAATACCTAATAAGTGCACAAGCTACATTTAAATCCCTAACCTCATCAACTCAAAATAATAATTAAAAAACCAAACACTCTAAGTTCTATTGTACACTAAACTATACTAATGAAAGTAGTCATATATCAAGATATTAGGCTAATCATGTGAATATGTGTCACACATTTTGGTAGGGATGTGTGAAAATTTTTAGAAATCAAAATCTCAATCGAGAGCTTACACAATTTATCAACCAAGAGTTGAAGTAAACACCAAATCCTGATCCAAACAAACTCTCGAGTAAGACTTTAAGATTTAAAATACCTAATTTTAGATTAAAAAAGGCATCACTCTCAACTGAAAAGTGTGTACTAAATGTGAATAACATTGCCTCTTACAATTTTAAGTACGTTTCAACTTCCATAAGTACATATGCCTAAAAATTATACTAAACTATTTTGGTCCATCAACCATCAAATTCCTAGTGGAATATACTAATACTATATATTGTTAGAAAAACAAGAACAGAGCAATAACAATAAACAAGATGCAAATATCAGTACAACAAATCCTAGAATTAGCATCCCATTTAGCATCCATTTTTAGTGTATTTTTTTTTCATTAAGTGGTCGAAGTAGACACTAAATGGGACACGTCATGTACAAAACGTAAAGCGTCTAAAATAGCGTATTTTTTTACTTCCTAGACAACATCCTTTCTGACGTCCAAAATAACACCAGTTTTTTGCTTCCAGAATATTGTCCAATTTTACTTCCTAAACAATGTCGACTTTTGCTTCCTAAATAACATCCTATTTTGCTTCCTAGAATGTTATTAAAGCTTTAAAAAACTTAATCACTTTCTTACCACCGCACCTATTCTAAGAATAGTGGATCCATACAAGGACTTCGTTGTATGTACAGATGCCTGCTGAGAGAGACTAGGTGGCGTTCTACTACAAGAGAATTATGTAATAACCTATGAGTCAAGAAAACCTAAAGAACATGAATGGAACTATGCAACACATGACTTGGAATTATATGCTATAATACATGCTTTAAGAATGTTGAAACATTACTTAATAGGAAGAAAAATTCACTTTAATGTCTGATAACATAAGTTTAAAATATTTGTTTGATCAACAAAATTTAAATGCTCGCCAAGCAAGGTGGTTAGCCTTCTTGAGCAAGTAGGATTTTTAAATTAAACACATTAAAGGCAAAGATAATAAAGTGACAGATGCCTTAAGTAGGAATTTCATTCCACATTGTTCGGTTGCTTTTAGCAATTATAAGACAAATCTTGAAGATTTAATAAAAGATGCATATAAAAATGATGAAGAATACCTAAAAATTAAAGAACAATTGGAAAAATATACTAATGGAAGTGGATCCTTAGTTTACTCTATAAGCTCAGAAGACTTGTTGGTCTACAAATAGATTATATATACCAAATTATGAAGAAGCCAAGCAATTAAGCTTGAATGAGTTACATATGAAACTGTATTCTGGGAATTAGTGACATCTAAAGATGATAACAAAGTTAGGAAAACGTTATTATTGGCCTAACATGAAGAATTATGCTGCAAACTACCTAGCTAGATGTATGGAATGTCAGCAAGTAAAAACAGAACATCGACATCCTGCCGGGTTACTTCAACCCTTCCCTATTCCATGATGGAAATGGGAGATAATAAGCATGGACTTTATAATAGGATTACCTAAAACTACGAAACAACATGACTCAATAATGGTAGTAATTGAATAATTGAGTAAAGCTTCCCATTTCATACCTATGAAATCTACCTTTAAAGTAATATACATAGATGATATTTTTATGAAAGAGATTTTTTTGTTTGCATGGTATTTCGAAACTTGTGATTTCTGATAGAGATGCAACATTACAAGTAATTTTTGGAAGTCTTTGTTTAAAGGGTTAGATACTCAGCTGAATTTCAGTACTGGGTACCATCCTCAAACAAATGGGAAAATTGAAATAACTAACCAAGTGTTAGAAGATATGTTGCATATGCATGTAATGGAAAAAATAGGTAAATGGGAGGACTATTTACATTTAGTAGAATTTGCTTATAATAATGGATATCAAGTTTCCTTAAAAATGAGAACTTTTGAAGTATTGTATGGTTGAATATGGCACACTCCTATGTCATGGGATAACCCTGTTGATAGTATTGTTCTAGGACCTGACATTTTGAAGGAGATGGAACAAATTGTTAAAGAAGTGCAACAAAACTTAAACGTTGCTCAAGAACAATAGAAAAGTTATGTGGATCTAAAAAGAATTCCAAAAGAGTTAAATGTTGGAAATAATATGTACCTAAAGGTAAAACCAAAGAAGAGTACCTTGAGATTGGGAATGTGTTCCAAGATAGCACCTAGGTATTGTGGACCTTTTGAAGTTTGGGTAAGATAGGGTCGGTATCCTATCAGCTTGCACTTATCCCTACTATAAAAGTGAACAATGTATTTCATGTTTCTTTACTAAAAAGACATGTACATGATGTTACTCATGTAATTTATTGGAATATGATCTAGGAAGAACCCGAGGGCGAGTTCCAGAAAGATCCTTTGTGTTAGAAAAATAGGATCGCAGAGCAATAACAATAAACAGAAATGAAAATATAATCACACATACACATTACAAGAGAGACACAAATATATCGTGGTTCACCCAACTTGGGCTACGTCCACACTGAATTTGCCAGTCCTTATTATTATTACCGTCCAACAAGATGAAGGGATACAACCTACAGCACAACCGCTGCACTTCCTCTTCTCTGTTTCACAGTCCCTCTCCAGATCTCAAAGATATTTACAATACATAAAACCTAATACATCAACAACCCTAGCCGTATTACAATGTCTTTCTTTTATAAGGGAAATACAATGGGAAAATACCACGGGATACCCAAAACCATGGGCCCGCAAAACAGCTGGCGAAAACAGCCCCAAAAATTTTCTTCGGGGGCACTGCCCCCGAACCCTTGGAACCCCATGGGGGGGAGACGCCCCCCCACACCCCCCCGCTGGGGTGAGTGTATAGTCCACCTACCCATCATATAGAACTGGGGTACAAACAAGGCTGATACAATATCATCTATGAGACTAGAAGATCTGGCTCCACAACCAACAATCTCCGACTTGGAGACTGATCACAACAACTCCACCGCTGCTGCACTTGCTGGACTTGGACTTGGAAAATTTCTCCTCTTCACCTTCATGCTAGAAGGCCAACTGAAACCGAGCACGAACTCAGTTTCTCTCTGGTCACTACCTTTGTGAACATGTCTGCAGGATTCTGGCTAGTATGTATCTTTTCCAACTTTAACAATTCATCTTCCAGAACAGAGCGTATGAAATGGTACTTGAGATGTATATGTTTAGTCCTGGAATGGAATGCTGAGTTCTTTGCAAGGTGAATGGCACTCTGGCTGTCACTATACAGCATGCTATCCTTCTGCTTCTTACCCACTTCCTCCATAAACCTCTGCAACCAAATCATCTCTTTACTAGCCTCTGTAATGTCAACATACTCTGCTTCTGTTGTTGAAAGTGCAACAACCTTCTGTAGTTTCGAAATCCAGCTTACTGCTATTCCACCTACAGTAAACACATACCCTGTGGTACTCCTCCTGCTATCCTTGTCACCTGCCATATCTGCATCAACATATCCCTGTAGAACAGTGTTTGAACCTCCAAAACATAATGCCTCAGTGGTAGTACCTCTCAAATACCTGAGAATCCACTGTACTGCCTTCCAATGTTCTTTACCTGGATTATTCATATATCTGCTCACAACTCCCACTGCATGTGCAATATCTGGTCTTGTGCACACCATGGCATACATCAAGCTGCCAACTGCTGATTGATAGGGAATCTTGGACATGTAATCTATCTCTTCTTGTGTCTTGGGACACATTTCCTTACTTAGACTGAAATGGTTAGCCAAAGGTGTACTTACAGGTTTTGCATTCTGCATTCTGAACCTCTCCAACACCTTTTGTATGTACTCACTTTGAGACAATGTCAATTTGCGATTTTTCATGTCTCTCATTATTCTCATACCAAGGATTTGCTTTGCAGCACCCAAATCCTTCATCGCAAATGAATTAGCTAGCTTCCTTTTGAGTACATTTATATCCTACATGTCAGACCCTGCAACAAGCATGCCATCCACATACAATAACAAGATAATATATCTTCCATTGTCTAGCTTCTTGAAATAAACACAGTGGTCAGAATGACATCTACTATAACCTTGTTCTGTCATAAACCTGTCAAACTTTAGATACCACTGCCTTGGAGCTTGCTTCAAACCATACAAGCTCTTTTTCAACCTGCATACCAGATCCTCCTTATCTTTGACCTCATACCCTTGTGGCTGCTGCATATATATTTCTTCCTCCAAATCCCCATGGAGGAAGGCTGTTTTTACATCTAACTGTTCAAGATGCAAATCTTCTACCGCCACTAGACTTAAGATAGTCCTAATTGAAGTCATCTTTACAACAGGAGAAAATATTTCATCAAAATCTATACCTTTCTTCTATGCAAACCCCTTTACAACAAGTTTGGCCTTGTACCGCTTCTTACCTCCTTCTTCTTCCTTCAACCTGTAAATCCATTTGTTTTGCAATGCTCTTTTACCAGCAGGCAACTTAACCAAATCCCAAGTCTGGTTTCCTACCAATGAGTCCATCTCCTCATTCATGCCTTGCTCCCACTTCTTTCTAGTTTCCACCTGCATTGCTTCTTCATAACATTCTGGTTCACCAGAATCAGTCATCAATAAATAATACATTGAAGGAGAGTATCGTTCAGGGAGTCTACTTAACCTGGTAGATCTTCTTACAGTTGCAGGAGTTTCAGGTACTTGCTGCTGCTCTTGATTTTCTGGCACCTTCGGAACTTCATTTTCTTTAACTTCATCAAGCACTATGTACTCTGTGCTTTCCTTTTCCTGTTTCTTTCCCTGCAACTGATCTTTATACATGAACTTTTCATTGAATATCACATCTCTACTCCTGATGATTTTATTATTTTCATAATCCCATAAACGATAACCAAATTCATCAACCCCATATCCAATAAAGGTACATTTCTTGGATTTAGCTTCAAGCTTTGTTCTATTTTATTTATCAATATGGACAAATGCTTCACAACCAAACGTTCTCAGAAATGAGTAGTTTACCTTTTTATCTGTCCATGCTTCCTCTGGAAAACCACCATCCAAAGCACTTGAAGGTCCTCTGTTTATTAAATAAACAGCAGTATTTACAGCATCCGCCCAAAACTGTAAGGGCAACCCTGCATGCAGTCTCATACACCTTGCATGCTCCATGATCGTTCTGTTCATCCTTTCTGACACACCATTTTCCTGTGGTGTTCCTGGGACTGTCTTCTCTCTACGAATCCCATGGTATGAACAGTAACTATCAAATTCCTTGCCGCAGTACTCACCTCCATTATCAGATCTGAGACACTTCAATCTTTTTCCTGTCTCATTCTCAACCAAAGCTTTCCACTTCTTAAAAGTAGCAAACACATCAGATTTCTGTCTAATGCAATAAACCCAAGTTTTTCTAGTTGCATCATCAATAAATGTAACATAATAATGAGAGCCACCAAGAGATTGTACCTGAGCCGGTCCCCATACATCTGTATGCACAAGCTCTAATTTTTCATTCTTCTTCTATTTCCCAACCCTGAGAAATCTGACTCTCTTCTGTTTTCCATAAACACAGTTTTCACAGAATTCCAAACTTACCTGCTTCAAATCCGGCAGCAACTTCCTTGAGTGGAGAATCTGCATCCCCTTCTCACTCATGTGGCCAAGCCTATGATGCCACAATGCTGTATCTGTTCCTGTGGAAGCTAAAGAGATAGAATGGTCAGTATTATGATGACATAAATACAACGTACCTACTCTGTCTCCTTTTGCTATCACCATTGATCCTTTAGTGATCTTCCACCACTTTTCTCCGAACGTAGATAGACAGCCGCCATCTCCCAACTGCCCTGTTGAGATCAGATTTCTTTTCATAGCAGGAATATGCCTAACATCTTTCAACAACCAATCAGTTCCATTCTTAAATTTTACCCATACCTTACCCATTCCAACAATTTTACATGGCTCATCATCACCCAATAAAACATGTCCAAAATCGCCAGGAACATACTCATGAAAGTATTTCCTATGGGGTGTAGCATGACATGAAGCTCCTAAATCTACTACCCAATAATCACTAGTATTATCTAATGTAAGAATCAAAGCATCTTGTAACACATCACCTGCTACATTTGCTTCCTGGGTAGTTTCCTTCTGTGCATCTCCTTTCTTCTTTAGAGATTTGCAGTCTTTCTTCAGATGTCCTTTCTTTCCACAGTTCCAGCACTCTATCTTTCCCAGTCTGGACTTGGATCTGCCCATTTTAGACTTTCCACGATTACCTTGGCTCTTTCCTCTCTCCTTTTGTCTTCCTCTGCTTTCCATGGTCAACGCATTACCTGATGTCTCACCTGTGCTTTTTCTTCGCATTTCCTCGCTAAGAATAACACCAATAACATCATCAAACTTCAAGGTGTTTGAACCAGAGACAGAGTTACTTACAACCATGACCAAGCTATTCCAGCTTTCTGGCAATGAACACAAGATTAGAAGAGCCCTAACCTCATCATCAAAGTTCACACTTACAAAACTTAACTGATTTGTAACCGTATTAAACTCATTTAAATGATCAGTAACAGATCCACCTTCAGACATCTTCATATTAAATAAACGCTTCATTAGAAATACCTTGTTGGAAGCCGAGGGTTTTTCATACAGCTTACCCAATGCTTTCATCAAACCCTCTGTTGTCGTTTCTTTTGAGATATTGAAAGCCACCGACGAAGCCAGGCTCAACTGTATTGTTCCCAGAGCCTTTCTGTCAAGAACCACCCATTCTTCGCCCTTCATAGTCGCCGGTTGCTTTGCTTTTCCTCCCAACGGTAGGAATAGATCCTTCTGGTACAGATAGTCCTCCATTTGTATCTTCCATAACCCGAAGTTTTGGCCGTTAAACTTCTCGACCTTAAACTTTCCTTCTTCTGCAAACAGAAATGCAAATATAATCACACATACACATTACAAGAGAGACACAGATATATCGTGGTTCACCCAACTTGGGCTACGTCCACACTGAATTTGCCAGTCCTTATTATTATTACCGTCCAGCAAGATGAAGGGATACAACCTGCAGCACAACCGCTGCACTTCCTCTTCTCTGTTTCACAGTCTCTCTCCAGATCTCAAAGATCTTTACAATGCATAAAACCTAATACATCAACAACCCTAGCCGTATTACAATGTCTTTCTTTTATAAGGGAAATACAATGGGAAAATACCACGGGATACCCAAAACCATGGGCCCGCAAAACAGCTGGCGAAAACAGCCCCAAAAATTTTCTTCGGGGGCGTTGCCCCCGAACCGCCATTTCTCGGGGGCGCTGCCCCCGGACCCCCCAGCCAAGGAGGATGGGCCCCCCTAGAACCCCGTGGGGGGGCGATGCCCCCCCACACCCCCCCGCTGGGGTGAGTGTATAGTCCACCTACACATCATATAGAACTGGGGTACAAACACGGCTGATACAATATCATCTATGAGACTAGAAGATCTGGCTCCACAACCAACACTTTGTGCATGCTAGACGGGAAGCAACTAATGCTACAGAATTGAGCTAGATTCTTTGGCATATACGACGATGGTCATCTTGAGATAGATGAGGACTGAAACGTTGAGTTTGGAGATACAAAGTGATATCTCCGTACCATGGGTCAGAAGTACTAATCAGAAACAAGGACTCATCGAGGAAAGATTCCATGGGCTCAAATTCCATATCAGTGCAGGGAAGATCGTCCATATGCTTCACAAAAACCAAAGACTTTTTAGACTTAGCCTTCTCAAAATGGAGGTGAAATTCTTGAAGAATGACGACATAGTGCGAATACGTTCCCCCTAGTACTTGACGTGTGAGGACATGGTACACAGGGTTAGAGTCGGCAATAATGGTGGTAGTGCGGAGGAGTATATAGTGGCGGAACTTTTGGACAGTGATGACCACTACGAGAGCTAGTTTGCCGGCATGTGTATAGCACATTTCAAAGTCAGTGATACCCTTACTCAGGTAGTAGATCACATGTTCCTGGGCATTGCTATCCTCCTAAACCAAGACCATAGCGATGGTAGTAGTGGAAGCAACAAGATAGAGGGTGCATTCCTTGTGATAGTTAGACAGTTGAAGTACAAGGGCATGTGTGATAGCATGTTTGATATTATCGAGGGATCACTGAGAAAAGTCATCCCAAATGAACAGTACATCCTTCTTCAACAATCTCATGTATCCCTATGTTTTCTTGGCGAAATTATACAAAAAATGCCTTAAGTAGTTTTCCTTCCCCTACAAAATTTTTAGTTCCGGTATACCAGTGGGGGGTGGAACAGTGACGATGGCTTCCACTTTCAAGGGATCAATGCAGATACCATCTTTAGAAATGATGAATCCTAGGAGGCGTCCAAACTCGACACAAAATATGCACTTGTTAGGGTTCAAACGAATGTTATACCACCTGCATCTGAAGAATACTGTCGTCAGATGATCAATGTGGAACTCTTGATGATGAGAATGAGCAGGAATGTCATCGAGATATGGTTTGACAAAGTCCTTCACATCATGGAAGGTTTACGACATAGCCCGCTAGAATGTGGCACCAACATTTTTAATTCCAAAAGGGATTTTACGATATGCAAATGTACCCCATAGGCAGATGAAAGCAGTTTTATGTTGATCGGCCAGGTGGATCTAAATCTGATTATAACCAGAAAATCCATCCATAAATGAGAAGATGACGCTCCCAGCACAGTTGTCAATGATTTGGTCGATAAACGGTGTAGGGTAGTTTTACTTGGGACAATCCTTATTAAGTTCCCTGTAATTGACGCAAATCCTAATGGTGCCCTACCTCTTGGCAACAGGGATGACATTAGAGAGCATTTGTGGCCTATACGAATATGTTCCACGACTCCAGGTGTCACCGAGATGTCGATCAATATGGTAAGCTCAATGTTTTCCAAGTTATCCTCGGTCACCGTATCATAAGTGAGGATAGGTGATTGGGGGTAAGGAACGACATTCGAAGAAATGAGGGTTTAGATGTGATTCTCTACTGAATCTAGCAGTGGGAGGAAAGACAATCGATGGTGGAGGTCTTCCCATGGGGGTTCATCTATACTCCTAACCTCCATAATGACCTCGTCCGAATGGAAAGTATGGACGAGAGAATCAAGTTGGGATGAAGTTTGTTGTAAGGGTGGAGAATAAGACGTGGATGCCATGGAAGAGTGATCATCAGATGCCGATTGGAAAGCCTCGTATGTAGCTTCGGTTGGTGTGAGAGGCATTATGTTTCCAATCGATCCCAACGTGTCAAGAGCATGCACGAGCCATTGGTCATTAGAGCTAGATGGTGATGGGATCATAGAGGAAATCATGTTCACCGTGGAAACATGGGAAGGGGGATCTGGTGATGGAAAGACTCCCATAAGGGACGTGTCCTACCCCCACACTCTCATATATCTGGGACAAATGACCTAAGAGGGGTGCATTGTCACCAAGGTGAGTAGTGATGTCTGGTGTACAGAAATCCAGTTGGTCGATAGTAACAATTTCCCCTTGGTGGGGAAATTGTACAATGCAGAATACGAAAGATGGGACCGCAGTCATAGCATAAAACCAATTACGACCAAGAAGTAGGTTATAATCCAATTAGGTGGTGAATACTTCCACATTGATGGAAGTGGTCTTGCCCCCCATCTCTATAGCCAAATCTTGTAACAACACGTGTTGTTGGAATCCACGACTGTCAAATGCTTTCAAAGTGGTAGGGGAACTGTTCAACTCGGGAGAGTCGATGGCCCTCCAACAGTATAACGACAACACCAACATGGATTCTCCTTCATTTAACACCGAACGATGGATGTTGTTCCTAGCAACATTGGTAACAATTTGGAATGAAAGCTAGTGGGAAAGTCCCGGTTTAAAGTACTCGAGTCAGAACATAATGGTGTTTGAGGAATAGGGGTCTACATCACCGATAGTAGTGAGGAGAGTCTTGTGTTGATTAGGACATTTTTGCAAGACTTCCAACGTTGACATAGCACAAGGGGCTTATGTTAAGTCCTCTACATTGTTGTAATTTTGAGCAGCCCAAGCATTCGGATTGAAAACAACTTTTCTAATCGTGCTCTTGTGTGGATGTAGTACTGAATCAAAGGAAGGTTTCTCAATAGTGAGAGAACCTGGTGGCACGGGAATGTCCGATGTAGAAACAAAAGCTTTTTCAGTATTACTTCCATTAGATTCCTTCGGTGGGACCAAGTCATAAGAACTTGATCATGTGTTCAAGTTGACGGTTTCACTATGCATCATGAGAACATGATTAGTAGAGGATGACTCTCCCTGAGGAGGAGAGGGTTGTCATGTGATAATCTATTGTTGTTGCGCGAGGAAGGGATCAGTTAAAATTGTGGGTGTTGGGTTCCCTTTCAGAAACTTTTGGACCTCGTCCTGATGTGGGTTCTCTTTGGTAAAGTGGTCATCACCGCACAGTAAACATGGAAACTTAGCATTCTGCTTAGTTTTGGTGGTATCAAAATTGTTTTGTTTTGGTTCCTGTTGATTAGAATATTTTTTATTTTTTCCTTTGTTCTTCTTTTTACCACCAGATTTATGAGGTGAAGAAGATTGGACTGAATTCACTTCTTTGGTGGTAGCAGGGCTAGGTGATTGATTAGTGTTGTTCCCATACTGTGATGGGGACGGAGTGGAAACAGTATGGTGACTGGATTGAGAAACACACTATCTTTAAACGGGAATGATGATACTGTCAGCATCAGGTCCTAAGGTTGGTTTTGCTATGTCATCGGTAGGGTGAGGTTCATCGGGGAAAATATCATATAGAGTGCCAGATTGAGCATAGACTTAGTCTAATTACTGGGCACGTGCTATATCTTTCTCTTTGGTGATAGAGCCACCCATAGTGTCATCTTTGGCCACGATGGGTAAGAGTGACTTAGTAAACCAATCTCTAAGGATTTGGTCTGAAATGGGAGATTTAATCAAACATCGTCTCGGCCTCCACTCGTGAATATGATCAAAAATTTGAGTGGCGGTAGTTTTTCAGAGAGAGGTTAAAAGATCCGTACCGGTCTCGTAATGGATTGGTAACTGAAAATGGTGTCAAAAAGGACATGGCCTAGGATTGAAAATCATGAAAAGGGTGTGGTGGTAATTCGATATACCACTTGGCGGCAGGGTCGTTGAGGGTTCGTTGGAATAACTGTAAATATATGGAATCATCCATTAGGGAATTAGACGAACACCATAAATGATATGTCAATACATGTTTTTTGGGATCCTCACTCGGTTTTCCGTCAAACTTCAGAATTTTAGAAGGTAACTTCACCAGAATAGCCAGCCAATTGGTTCCATGATAGATGGCATCGTTGGTAAACCATGATAAATCTGGTAGATCGAGAGTATCCAGGAAAGGTAATTGTTGGTTGGACTGTGAATACTCATAGTACTGATATGGAATCGGTGTACCAATAGTACCATGGACCAATTGGTTGTAGGGTCTTCCCATAGGAAATTGGTTGTAAGGGGGTGGGCCGCTGGGGTTAGGAGGGGGACCAGAAGGAGGTCCTCCTCACCCAGAATGAGGTGGGCCGCCACCAAAAGGTGGGGGTCCTCCTCCTCCACGGTAAGGTGGTCCACCACCATAAGGTGGAGGTCCTCCTCCGTCGGTGTTAACAATCAAATTAACACCCTTAACAAAGTCACGGCAGAAGCATACTTTTACTATGTGCCCGCAACATGAAGACATAAGACAAGTACACACGAGAACAATCCTCTTTGATCTAATCACTAATTCCATAACTAGAAGGATTGAGTGAAGAAATAGGTATCCTAAGGAGATAAGGTTCAGTGATTGAGCTACTCATTAAAGGCCCAAATATAAGCTCCACCAGTCAAATAGTGAGAAGAAATGCACAAAAGTGCATTAATTGTACTTAAATATGCTAAAGTTGTGACAAAATCATAAAAATACTATGGAAAGTGGTTTTTTGAGAGAAAATAATCAGAAATCATGAAAAGGGATTAACCCACACTGAAAAGAGAAACTTGAGAGCCCATTTCCCAATGATATAAATCAAAGGCATTTGGGGCATGCTAAGGGAGGAAAAAGGAGAGCAAAGGCATGCTAAGGGAGGCAAAAGGAGAGCAAAGGCATGCTAGAGAGATTCTGAAGATTGGAAAGCTCAACTTCATCAAAAGCAAGGGTGGAGAAAGGATAGCTCATGGAAAAGGAAGAAGGATGCACATCAAGCTCCATGGTAGATATGTACTTTCTTCTCTAGCTTAATATGAAATGATTCAAGTTTCCTTCCATTTGATTTGCATTCATGGTGGTTTTAGATCTTGAGAAATGCTTGATAGTTGATTAAAGATCTTAGGAAATTTGTGTTAATTGTTTCATATATGACATTGGAACTCACCATTTCATAGTAATATAGCTTGGGGGCCCTCCACCAGAAGGTGGGGGCCCTCCCTCTCTAGAGTAAGGGGGGTCCTCCCCCTCCGGAGTAAGGTGGTCCTCCATAGGAAGGTAGGGGTCTACCTCATCTAGAATGGGGAGGTCCTCCACCGTAAGGTGAGGGTATGTCTCCTCCAGAATGGGGTGGAGGTGGTGGTGTTGGAACAGATGCTCGTGGAGGTGATGGGATAGGTGGTGGAGGTGGTGGGGGTGGCCCGTCGGCCGGAGGTTCGGTCGGTGGGAAATTATGGTGCCCCCATGGGGTATTAGGGTTTCTAGGTAGGGTAATCCATGAAAATGTTTCCTGGATAGGTTTTTCCAATATCGATGTTATGATGTCCTAGAATAGTGTGTTCCGATGGGTGTTCGGTCCAAATGAATGGCCCCCCCGTATGATGTGTCCACGTGGGCTTTCCGATGTTTGGAAGAGGACTACCAGCGATACAGAAACTTGGATGAAAAGTGTAACCTCCACTCATGGTATGACTACTGACTGGGTGATGTCGCCCAGTTGGGTTAGGTCCACCAACTAGGGGTTTCCCCCCAGTCAAAAGTTGTCTACATACTGGAATGTATCTGGCACGTTCCTGGTGACCAAATGATGACCACAAATGCTAGGTTGACTTGTGACCAAGGGTTGAGTGTGAAAGAAAGGATTACTTCCTCCTGACAGTATACTAACAGGAATATTATGTCCTTCCCTCAAATTTTGAGGTGGGGGAGGTGGAGGTAATGTCCCAAAGTTAACAGACGTTGAAGGTTTTCCTTCAGAGGGTGCCATGGTTGGAGTCACAATAGGTATAGAACCAGCCACCTGGATTAAAGGTGTACTCTTAAGAAAGGAGGGTTGACTTGGCTCGTAAGTGGTCGAGCTAGGTATAGTTGTATCTAGTGAAGTGAATGATAAAGAGCGCACAGGGGAATATTGAAAAATGGGTGTATCCGGGATATTTTTTTTCATCGTGTGAGACTTTGGAGTCTAAGTTTTTCACCAGACATGCGCAGATGGTTAATTTGTTCATAGAGTGGCACAAGAAATTCATTGTTAGGAATCCAACTATGAGGTATGGCTTCTTCCATGGGGATCGACCCAAACTCGCCGACATGAAGGCCTAGAGACATGTCCCAAAAAGATATGGATAGACCAAATGCTGTTGATCCAAATTCATCATAGGGATGATTGAAAATGCAATCTATAGCTCTGGATGTCCCTCTAGTGAATGATGGAAGGATGTGTCATATGAGGTGGGTTGTTCCACCATCGAAGGTCCCTCGGGATCAGCGATAGGTGGACTGGTGGGAGACGAGTAGTTTGTTCCTGACTCTAAAGTAGAGGTCTCTTCCTCACGTGACATAGACATTGTAGGTTTATCCATTGTTGCTCCTGAGTTCTCCTCCTGGTTAAGGGGATATTCAGGTGGAAAATTCAAAACCCTTTTGTATCTTCTGAAAGGTTGATAATCCAGTGTGACCAGATCAAAAGGATTCCTAGGTGTAACCTATAAAAATAAAAAATCAATCCAATATCTACACAAGCTAAAGCCACAAGCAAACTTATGTGACAGGCAGGGATTCAAAAGTTTGGAACCTCGTAGGATTTTCAAGGTGGTGCATTTCGCGATATACCACAGAGTCTAACAGTTATACTCAGATTTCAAAGCACTAATCAAGGAGGATTAGGACTGTACCCCTGACCGTATAACCCGAATACTTGAAGCACATGCGTAGTAGCTCCCTGAGTGTTGTTCTTGATGTATTTCCACGCCAAGACGACCAATAGGTTAACTCAGTTGGTATAGGAATCCTAGAAGGGTCTCCCAATATACACAAGGTATGTGGGAGCTCAAATCCATAGTGGTGTTGTCTAATGCACAACCGTACAACAAGAGCCTTCCAATATACTACCGAGTACGTAAAGTACCTTTCTATAGACCCAAGGGTAAGTGAAAGGTCATTCGATATACCAGTTGGTATTTGGAATAACTATAGGCCCCAAAGATGCAGTGAAGGTAGATAACGAAAACTGCCACGCTTAACGATGAGAGATCACGTCACTAACGTATCACACAAGTTACTAGAAAGTTTTAACCTAACACTACTGTTAATTTTATCTTGAGCGGTTAGGTGAATGCATGGAGTGTAGATAGGAATTTAAATAGATACAACTTAATGTATATGCAAAATGCAAATTTTTTCTTTTCTGATTCAATGAAATCTATCTAAGGTAGGGAGAAATTCCTTTGTTGTCGCTATTAGAAAAATACAAGTACCCCTATAAATCAAAATCAATTAAAAAGACAAAAGAAGTACTCTTCTCACTATGCCAACAAAAATCACTAAATAACAAACACCAAATTGAAAATGCTTCTCTTTTTTCTCTTTTCAAGTTAACCAAATTGACGAAACATGGAAAGAAGAATTTAGCTTTCAAATGTAACAATCTCTAATTTTTTAAATAATGACCTACAAGATGAAGGAAAATCAAGAAATGAGAATTTTCAATCTTCAAAGATGCTTTGAAAAAACTCAAATATGCTTACAAATTTCTATGAAATGAACAATTTTTCATAACTAAGAAACCCCAAGATTATCTTTCAAGATTTCCAAAGATTTTATTCCAAAGTATGAAAATTATTCCCAACACTTCAAGAATTAAACTCAAAAATGAAGGCACTAAAAAGTCTTTTTTCCTACTCAAGTACTCACAATGGATCTCAGAATCACAATGCTCATTTAGATCTACTATGCAAAAAAAAAAGATGATGTCTCGACCAACTATAGTAAGTTGGAAATTCCCAAAGAAAAGAACTCACACAAAGACTAAAAAAGCAATCAAACACATGCAAAATCAATCAACAATTCCCAATCAAGTCTCAATGACTTAATGTAAGAAGGGCTTAGGAATCAGATATAACAAACTAAATAGATATGGTAATGTG
Organism: Larix kaempferi; assembly: GCA_027924585.1. Lineage (NCBI taxonomy): Eukaryota > Viridiplantae > Streptophyta > Pinopsida > Pinales > Pinaceae > Larix > Larix kaempferi. The sequence continues at coordinate 16,939,851 of BSBM01000194.1, forward strand.
ATAAGGGATTGCAAGACCAAGCGGATAAATGGGGGATTGAAATTTCCCGCCACTACAGAATTGCTCACTTGACTAGATTAGGACCCAAAATCAACCAAATCAAATCCAAACACACACTAACTGGACCTAGGGGTCCTGTGACAGAATCATACAGTACATAGAGCTTAATGAATCAGACAAAATGACCAAAAATGGAGAAAAGTATGCTAAACACCAAGCAGCAGATGTTGGCGCACACTGTTCTTGTGTACCAGAGCACTAAGCGCAGTCTGTATGCAGGCGAAGGGCACCAATGATGCAGTATGAACTCAGGATAAGGGCGCTAGATTCACACAATGCTCATGGACAGTGAGTTCGAGAGTCCCAGTAGTGCAGGGAGTGTACACCCCAGGTGCGCTGAGTGAATAACAAGAAGCAAGAAAGAAAAGATCTCCAGAAATGAACAGTAATAGGTCCAATAATGATCCCAGACAGAGTCAGGGAAAGCCAATAGACTCTTTAATAACAAAATCCAAATATGGGAGGAGATTAGGAGGATAGAAAATGAATCACCAAAAATCAATGAAATCAAAATTCAAACTAAAATCAAAGCTATGTTTTGTCCCCAGCGGAGTCGCCAAATTTGTTTACGTACAATCTACTCAACCAGACTCAAGCATTATCTCCCTAGTCCAAGTGGATCTAGAACAAATGAATACAAAACATAAACTACTTCCCTAGATCAGTAGAGATGCAATGGAATGAATAAGACACTCACCTTAGATTCTCAAACCTTCTCCTCTTTGTTGCTCCAAGCTCCAAGCCTTCAGATCTTGAGCTGCAAAACCCTGTTGAACAAATGGAAACAAGCAAATAGTAAAACTACATCTAAACATGAATTGATCTAAGATAACAGTTAAGGAAGAAATATCTAAATATTAACAACACAACAATATTTATGGGAAGAGTTTATATTACTGTAAATAAATGGGAAATACATAGAAGATAGATAGTCACAACCTAAGCCTTAACGTTATGACTTCCATCAAACGAACCAAGCCAAGCCTCCAGGTATGAAGTAAGCCTCCCAAATATTAATACGGATCACCTAGGATAATTCCACCAGCATGAAAGTGCTATATTCCTTCCTCCGTTCTCAATGGAGAGACAGGTCTTATTTATAAGGCTAGAAGGATAGAGTAGGTTGAGGATTAGGGGGAGATACCTAAGGGATCTTCCCATTAGCTTAGGAGCCAAATACCAACCTTTCCTACCAAGTAGGGATAAACCTCCATGTCACCCAGCTTCGATAATTCGCTCGAAGCTCCTTGTTATCCACATTAACCAACCCTCACACACCTTGCACAAAGACAACAGACGCCAGGAAGGGTCAGGTGCAGCTTGCATGAGGGAAGGAAGAGCCACTGTCGCAGGTTGCCAGTGTACATCAGGTGCCAGACAAGGTTTGCCGCCTATTACTAGGAAGCAAGATGTGCCAGCACTACTAGGATTGGTGGGATGCAAGGGAAAAAACTTACTCAAGATGTTTTAGCCAAGGAAACTTCAGGGATTAAGGCACTGAGTTGGCACATGACTCATGATGACGATATTTTGGTGTAACACCAATGTATGGCAAGATATGGTTGGAGTAGTATCTTTTGTTTTTGCCTCTTGATATTGTTCTCATTCTAGATCTTCTTCCTCTTCATGATTTATGAAAAATAACTTCTCATCACTACAATTATACTCCGTGTTGTACTTCCTTATTGTAATTGTTGTCACAATTGAAACATAGTCATTTAGCTCTTATTTCCCCCACTTGCTGAGGTGACAACCTTGTATGTTGAGTGGTGTAATGAGTGGAAACATTTCTGTCTCTATGGTTTCTAGTAAAATCCTTTCTAGTGGCTATATTTTTTACTTTCAACTTTCCTTTCCAAATTGAAAACATTCTCTAATGACTTAGGTTCAAAGAGATGTACCTGATGTTGAATGCTCTCCTTTAAAGTGCTTGTAAATACATCCAACAATTATTAGTGTTTCCTCTCAAAATCCTATTCTTTGTATCTTTTACCCAAAATTCTAACATCTTTCTCTCAAGGGAAACAAAATTCTTGACTTTAACCATGATAAGACATAATGACCAAACAAATAAAATTGAATCCACATTATTTTAATGATGATAGTATAGGTTAGTTATGTCTATTATTGATTTATAAACAACATCCCACAACTTAATCACACACATTTTATCATCCGATGCTTGGATCCATAAATGGCGCGGATTAAAATTTATTTTAAAAAAACTTGGACAAATTCAATTAGTTTTTGTAATACAGAGTTAGTATATTAGGAAATACAAGTATGTATGTTTCACGTCATAGTCAATGAACTTAAGAATAATTAAGTGTATCTACAACTCTCTATAATGTCAACAAATTCAATTGGGAAAAAAATGGCATTAGTAAAAAAGAAAAATAACAAAAAATAGCAAACCATAACAATAAAAAGATTAAAAAAAAGGATCAGTATAAAAAAACACACTAGTAGAGGTTTGTCTTAACTTTAGATCTATCAGGTGCCAAGAGTGATCAAATGTTTTAAGGTGAAAACATTTTGTATAGTGCATTGCTTAAGGAAATTTTTTCACTTCAAGTATTTGATCCCTCTCAATGCTTGATAGATTTGGAGATATGATGGATCTATGCTTGTACATAGGAATCTAAGGCATTTATAGAAGATTATGTAATAAAATACAAAATTGTCCAACTATAACTCACTCATACAAAATGATCTATGCTTCTTACAAACATGTTCATAGGGTTAGAGATATTGGGTGTAGAGGATTTACAAGAGAATTTCTTGGACTCTACATATTTAGTGTTTTACGATTTTATGTAATCATACTTTTGTAGTGCATGGCCATTTACTAATTCATTTCTATTGAACTTGTTGATGTATTTGTAACTTCAGAATGTATTTCACATATGTATATTGTACTCCTATAGAGATGGTATTATTCCTGTATACGGAAGTGTCGTCATTTATATTGTAAGTGTCATAACTTATACTTGATGGGTTATTAGACCACCTTGATGGGGTCGGCCCTGTATAAGTCATGTGGGTTAAAGGGTTATTAGACCACCCTATTGGGGGTCGGCCCTGTCAGCATTATGTTAAGTGGTTAAGTTGAGGCTGACCTATTAAAGGTTATTAGGAAAGTCAAGTCAAGTCAATTCAAGTCTATTTAATCATTCACTTCTCACATACACACTCATTGGAGAGTGGCGCACTAGTGGAGGAGGAGAAGCTGCTACTAGGAGACTATCTCTTATGCTTGGGTTTTGTATCATTGCTCTATCTATCTCTGAGGAAGTTATTTGGGTTTTTCGCCTTTATGGTTTTCTCCAAGGAAACTCTGTTTGTCTATTGTCTCTTGTGATTGCTTCTTGTGAATGATAGGCTATACATGTTATTCTCTCAGTGAAGATCCGATATCATATTGAATTGATGCTCAAAATTAACATGGTATTAGAGCTAACCTGAGATTCAGAAGACAATATGCAGTTGCGGAAGCTAGGGATTCTTGATTTTTGGGTTTCTCTCCATAGATCTTGAAAGAAAGGAAGCTATATTGACTCTCCTCAACAAGGTGCATCTTTCTGTCCAATCAAAATTCAATTCTGAGCACTTTCAGTTTTGGCCCTAAAAATTAGGGTTTCGACAAAAAGTGGAATTTCTTAAATCTAAGACAATGGCTGGAAGCTCCTTGGAAAAATCGAAGTTTATAGCTTTGTATCGAATTTTTTGGTTGGGTGAAGCTCTCGAAAAACCAAACCCTAGTTTGGGGTCTTGTCAAGTGAAGCCAAAAATTAGGGTTTCTGCAAAAGTTGGAATTTCTGAAAACTAAGACCATGGTTGGAAGCTCCTTGGAAAAATCGAAGTTTAGAGCTTTGGATCGAACTTTTTGGTTGGGTGAAGCTCCAGGAAAATCAAACCCTAGTTTGGGGTCCTATCTAGTGAAGCCAAAAAATTAGGGTTTCTGCCAAAGTTGGAATTTTTGAAAACTGAGACCATGACTGGAAGATCCTTTGAAAAATCAAAGTTTAGAGACCAAGATCAAACTTTTTGGATGGGTGAAGCTCCGGGAAAAGCAACCCCTAATTCAAGGTCCTCCCTAATGAATCCAGAAGTTTGAAAAGCAAATTTAAGGGGTGAAACTTTGCAGTTTTCAAATTTTGAGTATACCAGTTTGATCAGCTTATAAAGGCGCATCTTTCTATCATTTCAAAAGTTTGAAATGCAATGTTTGAATTTTTAGGGTTTCTCTAGCAAACCCTAATCCAGCTCCAAATCCAGATTTTTGCAAATCAAGTGGTAAGACCTAAATCTTTTCTATTTCCATTTGAATTACTCTTTAAATATGTCTCACCACACTAAGCTTGAGGATAACCTTGGAGGGGCTGATAACTTCCGAGCGTGGAAGTATAGGATTGGGTTAATTCTAGAAGAGAGTGAATTGGACACCTACATAAGTGAAGAGGTTCTACTTCTAGAGAGAGAAGAGGCTAAGGAATTACACAAGAAGAACTTGGTCAAGGCTAAGAGGATCATTGCTAAATACCATCTCATACCCGTGTCTTCCCTAAAGACACCTAAGGAGATGTTTGACTCATTGACAAAGTTGTTTGAAGAAAAGAAAATAAATCAGAAGATGACTCTGCAGAACCAATTGAAAGGGGTAAAGCTTCAGAATGGAGAGACCATTCAATCCTACTTTTCTAAGGTCTCTCAAATAAAGGAACAACTTGAAGCTATGGATGAAGTGGTGTAGAATGGATAAATTATCATGACCACTTTGAATGGCCTACCTAGGTCACGGGACTCCTTCATCCAAGGAATTTGTGCAAGAAAGAAATTGATCTTTTTCAGTAGACTGCGGGAGGAATGCTTACAAGAAGAAGCTAGGATTGTGGCCCGAGAAGAAAAATGAAGATCAAGCTCTCACAGCACATACCAAGAAGAGGACACTTTTCCTTAGATTTTCCTAAGAACAAAAGGAACAACAACAACAACTACTACAAGCAATCTGACAGGTATGATTTACAACTATGTTTTGAAATCTGTTCATGATTAAGTTTATAATATGATTGTCTTCATGTTATTGAGTTTAGTAACAATGTTGTTTAATTTTAGACTTGTCTTATCACCCCAGTAAAAGTATGAATGCATGATAGAAGACATTCATTGATTAGGGTTATGACACTTATGATTGTATCATGATTGTACTAATGCATAGTGGTGTTGTATGAGGAGAATGTTATCCGCTAACATGAAGGTACAAATCAAATTCCAAGATCAAGACCATGATGACATGAAGACAAAGACTCATACACAGTCATGGATCACATAGAGGTATGTATAATTTGGTTCTACAATGGTTAAATTATGAGTTACGCAGGTCATTGAAGAGAACAAGAAAACATTGCTAGACATAACTAGCAAATATGATGACCATGTATGTTTTTCCTATATCAAGTTAGAATCCTACCCTATGTAAGGACCTTATACTTTTGTATGATTGATAATGATTACTCATGAAGTTACAAGTTTGAGTAATCCAGGGTTTATGCATATTGTGTTCCTTACTTTGATTAATGATATGACTAACCAGAAAAGTCCTATATAAACCTTGAATACTAATGCTTATGATCTATGTTTAAAATGATCATGACTATACATGATTAAGATTATTGTATTTTGATAGTATTAATATTATACTAATAAATGTATGATTATGTATGAGATCTCGAGGATAACACAATGATGATACTAGTAAGCATGCATAGCGATCGAGGATGAATATAAGTTCAAGGACAGGTAATCCAAGAAGCAAAGATCAAGAGGGAGCACACTCCAGTACTTCTTGCAAGGAAAAAAATATTGAGAGGGAGTCCACCCAACAAACAAACAAAGATAAGTATTTGAATTGTCATTTATTGTATATTTAATTGTTTAAATAATACTGTCAAAAATATGTATATAGCTATGTTCCTAGACTTAGGTTGTGTATTATGCATATTAGAATAATTGCATTAATGAACAGTATACTACTAATACGCATGTAATGGGTAAGTGGCCTATGGCACTGTACAACATTCCATTGCTACTTATCTAGAATGAAACCTCTTTGCTGACATGTTGGGAGTTGTGCACACTCTTAACAATGTTCTGGTAGAGATTGGAAGGCATCTAGAAAGTTACGGGATATGGATAAATGTTGTATTAAAGCATTGGCTAAGATAATTGCATGACTGTATGACATATGTATTTATGAGTAAGAATTTGTTCTGAAATATATAAGATGTTTCTAATCATGCAATTGAACTTGTCTTGTAGGAAAGACCGTGTACCTACAAAAGAAGGACTACAACATTTGTTCCAGCAACAAAGTTCAAAGAAAACTATCTATTGAAGATACTTTGAGGAAGAAGTGATGGGACACATTTGTAGGAGCCATTCCAAGCATGGTGAGAGGAGGATCCTTCCCTTGGCTATGGATGTAAGCATTGTGTGATGAGCATTAGGATGATGCTCCAATTACTGCTTTGGATATGCATCAATTGGATGCTTTGTATGATCAGTTGGATCATGTATATTGATATGCATCAGTTGGATGCTTTGCATGATCAGTTGGATCATGTATATGTATATGCATCAGGGTGATGCAGTGACGATGATCAAGATGATCATGTGTGATGAGTATCAGGATGATGCTCTAGCTGACATGCATCAGGATGATGTAGTGACGATGATCATGTGTGATGAGTATCAGGATGATGCATTACGTTCTACGCATGGAGGTGTGGAAGAGTGAAGATGGGATCTTCCTTGGACAAGGTAAGTATGCAGTAGAGATCCTAAAGAGGTTTGGGATGATGGACTGCAAGGCCATGGCCACACCTATGGCATCGAACCTGAAGCTGCTATGTGATATTTCATCTGAGCCGGTTCATGCCATGATGTATCGCCAGATGATTGGGTCCTTGATGTACCTGATGAATACAAGACTAGACATTTGCTTTGAGGTGAAAACCTTGAGCCAGTATTTGACAGATCTGAATGTTCACCTGATAGCTGCAAGGCATATTCTGAAGTACCTGAAGGGTACAATTGACTATGGGCTCAAGTATGAGGTGAATCAAAAGTTTAACCTGGAGGGTTATGTTTATTCAGATTGGGCAGGTAGTCCTGTAGATAGGAAGAGCACTTCAGGATGCTGCTTCAGTATAGGATCAGGTGTGATCTCTTGGTTTAGCAGGAAGCAGTCCTGCGTAGCACTGAGTACAGCCGAGGCAGAGTATGTTGTAGCTTGTTCGACTAGTTGTGAGGAAGTATGACTGAGAAAGCTACTCTCTGAGTTATTTGATCTCTTGTTGGATGCTACTGGTATCTTTTGTGACAACCATAGTTGTGTGAAGTTGTCTGAGAACCCCATGTTCCATGACAAGTCAAAGCACATCGAGATCAAAAAGCACTATATCAGGGATATGGTGTAGAGAGGAGCATTGAAGATCCCGTATGTTGCAACGAATGAGAAGATAGCCGATGTGTTGACCAAGCCGCTGGCCAGAGTGAAGTTTGAGTACTTCATGTTGATGTATATGTAACTTCAGAATGTATTTCACATATATGTATATTGTATTCTTATAGAGATGTTATTATTCCTCTATACAAAAGTGTCGTCATTTATATTGTAAGTGTTGTAACTTATACTTGATGGGTTATTAGACCACCTTGTTGGGGTCGGCCCTGTATAAGTCATGTGGGTCAAAGGGTTATTAGACCACCCTATTGGGGGTCGGCCCAGTCAGCATTATGTTGTGTGGTTAACTTAGGGCCGACCCAGTAAAGGTTATTAAGCAAGTCAAGTCAAGTATAAATAGAGTGCGGGAGGCACTCTATTTGATCATTCTATTCTCTCACACACTCTTTGGAGAGTGGCACACTTGTGGAGGAGGAGAAGCTGCTACTAGGAGATGTCTATCTCTTATGATTGGGTTGTATCATGGCTCTATCTATCTCTGAGGAAGTTATTGGCGTTTTTCACCTTTATGGTTTCCCCCAAGTAAACTCTGTGTCTCTTGTGTGCTTGCATTATTGTGTCCATGATTAATATGCTATATATATGTTGTACATGCTGTTCTCTCAGTTAAGATCCTAGATCAGATTGAAGTAAATTCTGAAAAACTAACATGGTATCAGATCTAGCCTGAAAGAAGGCATGGTATGGCATGTATGACACTTGTTGGACTTCCGATGCTAGGGCTTGATATAGCAAAAACTAGTCATCATAGCACTTTCGCTATAAATACATTTTTGCGATGTTTTCAGATCTGAAACTTTTACAGGTCGAAGATTAGATCCCCATGTACCTTTTTTCCAATGTAAAACTTCTAATTCATTGTACTTTGTGTTTTATGTTCTATACAATCTAGGGTTTATGCCTCTTCCAGATCTGAGTCATAAACAGGTGACCTAGGAAAAAAGGTCATAAGTTGGGCTACAAAGCTCCAAATGAAATTTAGTAAAAAGTGACAAGTAGTGCATGGGCTCTACTTTCTCAAGTAACTTTTTCAGAGGCCGAAACTGAGCCAGTGACACGTGGTACGCCATACAAGTTTGCTCTCTTGTTTTATTCCATAAACAGGTCACGTTGCAACAATTGGCATAACTCTCTCTTATATAATCCGTTTGAGGTCAGACCTATGGGGTTGGAAAGATGATAGGTTGGGATATCACAAGAAACGTTTTCAGACCCTGTGGATTGAAAAGTTCAGAGTTACACCAGAAACAATCAGGTACATATTTTTGTCAAAACAGAATTATTTTTTAGCACCTTCATTCACGGCTTCCGGAATTTAGGGTTTCGGAGAAATTTGGAATTTTTGTAATCAGAGACTACGGCTAAATGCCACTCATCAAAATCAAAATTTAGAGACCAAGACCAGAATTTTTGGTTGGGAAGAAGGCCGGGATTGATCAGACCCTAGTTTGGGACTTTGATCGGAAAAGTGGAAAATTAGGGCTTCTACAAAAATGGAAATTTTTTAAATCTGTGACCACGGCTGAAAGCTCCTCAGAAAAATGGAAGCTTAGAGCTTTGGATCGAACCTTTTGACTGGGCAGAAGGGTGGGATTTATCAAACCCTAGTTAGGGGTCATGTCTAGTGAATCCGAAAGTTTCAAAGGCAAATTTGAGGGGTGAAACTTTGCAGTTTTCAAATTCTGAATATACCGGCTTGATAAGCTCATCAAGGCACATCTTTCTATCCTTTCGGAAGTTTGAAATTCAATGTTTGAACTTTTAAGGTTTCTCTGACAAACCCTAATCCAGCTCCAGATCCAGTTCCTGCAAATCAAGTGGATTGGGTTAATCCTAGAAGAGAATGGATTGGTCACCTGCATAAGCGAAGAAGTTCCTGTTTCAGAGGGAGATGAGGCTAAGGCATTACATAAGAAGATTACAAGCAATCTCGACAAGTATGACTCATCCAGGTATGTTTTGAGATTTTTTCATGATTAAGTTTATGGTATGTTTGTCTTCATGTTATTACGGTTAGTACAATCTTGATTAAATTTAGACTTGTCGTACCACCTTCATAAAATTATGAATGCATAATAGAAGATATTCATTGATTAGGGTGTTGACACTTATGATTTTACTAATGCATTATGTTGTTGTATGAGGTTTATGTTGTCCACTAACACGAAAGGTACACCAAGAAAGACAAATCATGTTCTAGTTCAAGAACATATGATCATGATGACATGAGGACAAAGATTCATCCATTGTCATGAATCACTTAGAAGATCTATTTGCGAGGTATGTATAACTTGGTTTTATAATGGTTAACCTATGAGATATGCAGGTTACTAGCACAAGTCACTTAAGAGAACAATAAGACATCATGTGGGTATGTTAGACCATAACCAGCTAACATATTAATCCATGTATGTTTTTCCTATATCAAGTTAGAATCCTACCTTGTGTTAGAATCTCTTATATAAGTATACATGGCATGATTGATAATGATTATTCATAGGTTTGAATAATCATGGGTGTATGCATATTATGTTTCTTACCTTAATTGATGAGATGACTAACCAGAAGAGTCATGAAAGTATAGGTTTGAGTAATCACGAGTGTAGGCATATTATGTTTCTTACCTTAATTTATGATATGACTAACCATAAGAGTCCTTGAATACTAATGCTTATTATTTCTGTTTGAAATGATCATGACTATACATGCTTAAGATTATTTTGATAGTATTGAGAATATACTAATAAATGTATGATTATGTATGAGATCTCGAGGCTTAAGATTATTTTGATAGTATTGAGAATATACTAATAAATGTATGATTATGTATGAGATCTCGAGGATATCACAATAATGATACTCGTAAGCATGCATAGTGATCAAGGATGGATATAAGTTCAAGGAAAGATAATCCAGGAAGCAAAGATCAAGAGGGAGCACACCCCAGTAGTTTCTGCAACAATGCAGATATTCAGAGGGAGTCGACCACTTCTCACAATCCACATCATAATGGAGTTGCAAATATTCAGAGGGAGTCCACCCAACAAACAAACAAAGCTAAGTATTTGAATTATCACTTCTTTCATATTTTATTGTTTAAATAATATTCTTCAATAATGTATATACTGATGTTCCTAGAATTAGGTTGTGCATATTAGAATAGTTGCATTGATGAACAGTATACTACTAATATACATGGGTAAGTGTCCTATGGCACTGTACAACATTCCATTGCTACTTATCTAGAATGAAACCTCTTTGATGACATATTGGGAGTTGTGCACACTCTTAACAATATTCTGGTAGAGATTGGAAGGCATCTAGAAAGTTACGGGATATGGATAAATGTTGTATTGAAGCATTGGCTAAGATAATTTCATGACTGTATGACATATTTATTTATGTATAAGAATTTGTTTTGAAAACTATGAGATGTTTTCTAATCATGCAATTTAACTTGTTTTGTAGGAAAGATCGTATACCATCACCTACAAAAGAAGGACTACAACATTTGTTCAACAACAAAGTTATCTATTGAAGATATTAAAAATATTGAAGTTCCTAGGATTCAGGAAGAATGCCATGATCGAGGAGTACCAGTCAATCATGAAGAATGATGGTTGGGATGCAGTCCCAAAACCAGAAGGGAAGTCCGTTGTTACTTTCAAGTGGATCTATAAAATCAAGCATGCTGCAGATGGTAGCATAGAAAAATACAAAGCAAGGTTTGTAGCTCATGGCTTCTCTCAGAAAGAAGGAATAGACTCCCACACCAAATAGCAATACGAGATGCCAAAGGTTCACATGAATTGATTCAGTCCATTCACGCTAAGATACTAGATCGGAGATTTGATAGAATATATGAGATTCCTCCATGGCCCACGTTATGACAAATGGATTTTGATACTTTATTCACAACTTATGATGCAAATAATGGTGGCAACTACCTTTTCAACATTATTACGAAATGATGGAAAAAGACTTGTCCTTCCAACCTAGACAAAATTGCGGTGAAACCCTATTATCACCATGAATGCTGCATAAATGCTAGGATATGCATCTTAAATTAAGATATTTCACTCCCAAATATCACCATGCACCTTTCATTGTTGTCATTTTTATCAAGTTACCAAAACTCCCATTTAATGTGAGCTACCTCCAGAGCACATTGACCAAAGAAGATACATTACTCAATACTAGCCAATGGGAAAGATTCACAAAGTGTCTTCATTCATTCCACATCCAAGTTCCTACTTCTTACCGAATAATTCATCATAGTCTTATTTATCTTGGTCATAATACGTATTGTAAATTATCCTCCACGTTATCTCTTAGGGGCCTCCCCATTCCCTTGTCTTAATTCTTGCAACCATGGCTAGGAAATGAAAGGCTACTTCAGAAAGCTCCCCATGCTTCTCCACACTTTATAGTCCAACATATATACATAAATCCATGTATGTGTCAATTTGAACTAGTAATCTAAAGTACTAACCATACTCTAAAGTATATATATAAACAATCTCTACTATTGGAATATTTATATATGTTTATATAACTTTTTAACCTCATGTCCAAATAATATTTATATATATATATATATAATACATTCAAACCAAATTTAATTGTAATTATATTTTTAATCTATTTATAATTGGATCCGAAATTCAACTCCAAAACCTAACCAAGAGACCATGATACTAAATTTCTACCTTTTTTTGTTTAACACTTATAACATATAATAATGATAACACGCTTGACCCAAGCCATAATGCATCAACCCATAAATATATTAATATTGTATATATATATATATATAAAATCCATGCATTCTTTACCTAAATTTCAACTATGATTTCATCTATTACATATAACATATGTATATATATAAAATACAATTATTTAACATATATACAAACCTATAATAAACCCTTTTTTATGTAATATCATAAAATTCGATCACAATTATATATATATATAATTCAATTGTTTGACACTTTTGTACACATCACGTTACGTTAGACATCCAAGGGAAATGATGATCCCTGCTCAATCAAGCAAAAGAGAAAACCTTTATTAGGCCCAACTAACGCATCCGTGATTGTCATAGTGAATATACGATAGCATTGAGAATGTATTCTGATATGAATTAAAGTCCAAGCCTTTTCTTAACTCGCTGAACTGTCCATGCTTTACTTTGCTGACGAATTTGTGCATGGCATCCATCAACGGATAGACCTGTGTACATGCAATGTTCAAGTCATATGGTAGTAATTTCCTCTACTCAATAGTGAGCTGCGCATAATGTTAAATGAGCAGTTTGATAGGGAGAAGAGCTATTAAGTTTGGAAACATTATATCATAATCAAACAGAGTTGGCTCACTTGCAAGAGATCCACCTAGCATAACACAAAGAGTGTAAGGTTTCTACGCGGATCACAGATTTAACTCGTTTTGAATCCCTTGACGCACAGACTGATCCCTACTTAATGAAAGCGATTTACTCCACTCCTTACAGAGTTCTAAATTCTACAGTTTATGTACTTTAGAAACAAAATACACAGATCACTCGGTTACTAATTGACTTCAAAATTTGAAAGAGCATTATGCGTTGATGACAGAGTTCCGAAAATAATAATCTTCCAAAGAAAACATAGTTAAGCTAATTCGATTGAAAGGCTTGGTATGAGAATTATGCCCGACATCGCTAGTTCAACACATCGAAAGAATGAACAGCTAAATAAACCAAAAGTCTAACAAGTTAATCAACGATAATAACTACAGGTAAGTGGTGTGAGCAGATTGGATTGAGGGAAAAATGCATACACAGATCACACATGCAGAAAAACAATAGATAACTAGATGTGGAAACCTGGGATCGATACTCGAAACACACTTTACACGGTATTTATCCTAAAAGTTTTATCAACGTTCCACGAATCACTTCCAGAAGACGATTAGACTGAGATCCTTATAAATCTCATGAATCGTCTCAGTCTCTCCGGAAATCATTTAAGTGCTTCCATGCAAAGAGATTCAAACACCGAATTGATCGTTGTATGCAGTCACTAAATTTTTTACACACGGGGATTCAATCCATTGGATTGATCGCTAGATATTTAAGCAGTGCATCGATCATTATAATTCCCTTTTGCACATAATTTTAACCTTAGATCAATTACCATTAACAACCATTTAAAAAGGATAACAAGCGATTTGTTAAAAGAACCTTGATAATAGTAGTTTGAAACAAATCTTTACTTCTGTGATTTCGCAGAGAATCGAACTCATAATTATACAATGTCAATGGTACCAGTCTCTTAAGATTCACTGAATATGTAGAAACTCTATGAAACTAAACCTACATAATTATTTCCCACAATATGCCAATGCAAAAATAACTAATTACATTCATACCGACCTTAACATTTATGCCATTTATAAAAGGAATTATAAACACATGCGAAGAGACCTACTTACTTGAAACAAATGGGAAAAACACTCATCCAACTCATCTCTATCCTACATAGGTTTTCCTGCCAAGAGACCACTCCTGAGCTGGGAAGGAATACACTTGGGAGTAAGGTTATTGATCCATAATCTTTCTCTAATCAATCTTCTTCATTTTCCCATGAATTCTTCGCTTGCAAAAAATCCCCCTTTTATGAGCACCTTAGTGCTTTCTTTATAACCAATGCTATTTTTTTGTACTTTGACTTCTCCCTATAAGTTTTTGTTTGAACTTAACTTATTATCTTGAGTTAATCTTAACTCACTAACTTACTTTAGTCAATCTTTGACTAATTAGTTAACTTATCTTAGCTAACTTTAACTTAGTTAGCTTTATTTAACCTTAATTAACTTTAACTAATTAACATTAATATAAATAACTTATCTTAATTGTAACTCCACCAATTTATCTCTTAAGCTTTATATTAAGCTAACTTTAATTAATTTACTTAAAATAATTATCTTCTTTGAACATAACCAAATATATGAACTTATCTTTAACTTCCAACTTATATAGGTAACATAATATTAATAGTTGAGAGTTAATCCATGCATACCTATTTATTAGTCTTACTTCATTTAACTTATTTGTAATAAAATTTAAATAGTTATTTATAAATACCAATATGTTTTCTTGGTATAATAAATCATTTTATCTTTATTCCTAATTTATAATTAGGAAATATTAATCTTTTTCCACTTAGGAAATTTAAGAAAAACCTCTGTCGAGGCCACGATATCAATTTCATTTAGGTTAACTCCTACTTTTACTAAATGGCACTCAATACTAATTAGCGTTATGCTAATAGCTAGGTCATAGGAACTTGTTTCTGCCTTGCGGTGACTAGTAGATTCTTTATCATCCTTACCTAGGATTAATCACACTTATAAATTTAAGTGTTTGCTTAGTGAACATCACAATTCACTTTAAGTGCTTACGGCACTAGTATGACCCTTGTCATCAAAACTTATGGCTACCAAGCCATGCACTCCCCCCCTAGTGGATTTGATGCCCCTTTTGTTTCGTTGCATCAATTCTTTCAGTCTCTTAAGTCTACAAATTCACTTTATACTTAGGAAAACATAATCATACTCATAAATTTTTACTTGTGGAGCTTCTGCCATGATCTCCTTGACGTTGTTGGGTACACATTGTACTTTCTGTTGTAGAAACCCTAGGGGAGAAAGAGGGATATGACACCAACACTAAAATCAGCTCTTTGAAACATCAAATTTAGAAGGAAAAACGGAATTGAACCTCGCTTCCTCAGGAAGTTAGCAGGTCACCTCTCCAAAATCCATATCAGTATTAAAATAGAGAATTGAACAACTTAACATGGAATTGATATAATGGAGGACCAAGGCTACAAATAATGTCATGAAGGTAGAGACAACACAAGATTTAGCTTAATAAAAGAAAGAAACATTAAAGAAGCAGGAAAAGAAGTTGAGTGCAACAGAAAAGAAAGTACATGAACACAAGAAATATATTGTTGCACTCAAAGAGGAGATAAACACCTATAAATAGAGACATTAAGAATCATTAGTTAAGGCAAGATTGGTCGTAACTATAACTAATATCAAGAGATCGGTATGGAATGAAGTGACAAATAACTTTCATTCCTTGAGAAATCACCTCAAATTTTACTTGAAATTTGACATTCTTTACAAAGAGGTGGTAAGATATTTGACCAATAACGAAGGAGGTATCCAATCCAGGAATAAAAATGCTAAGGTGGCAATAGGAGTGACAAAATTCTTATCTACAAAAGAGTTGAAGATGCTATGAATCACAGATAAAACAATTGTATATATGGACCATAGACCTAGGATCAATTGAACTATGATTTACTTGGACTAATTTTGCAAAGGAATCCAGAGAATTATAAGTGGTTGGACAAATCACTCTTATAAGAGTAAAACAATTCCTTCTTTTT
Source organism: Larix kaempferi (assembly GCA_027924585.1). Taxonomy (NCBI): domain Eukaryota; kingdom Viridiplantae; phylum Streptophyta; class Pinopsida; order Pinales; family Pinaceae; genus Larix; species Larix kaempferi. The sequence continues at coordinate 16,955,880 of BSBM01000194.1, forward strand.
CGACTGAATAGGACATTAATCAATCCACATTGATAACATTATGACTTCATTTGATTTCAAACCCAATTGGTTTTCTCTATCTTTTGGTGGTGAACAGATACTATGTATGCGCATAACTCATTATATTTTAAATGTCTCCCACTATAGAGCCCATATTTTCTGGTCTAGGTTTGCACAATGTGCAATAGCATACATTTAAGCCATATAGGGATTATGATAGGGTTACTTAGTGGGATAATAATACCTTTGGAACTATTGCAAAAATAGCCAAAACCTAGTGGGTTACATCTATTCTCTATGCAATGATCTAGTTGGCCTTATGAAAGACCTGTAATGGGATACAAATGATCAAGATAAACAAGATCGAGCTACAAATTTATGCCATGTATTGTAGGTAGATGATATCCAATAAGAAAGAGGCGCTTAGATGCATGTTCGAGATTACACTTGATAAAAATGGGCAGTGAGCCTACTAAAGCATTCTTCAAAGCCTTAGTGACAAAGGAGGGTACAGAATCCATTTCTTAACTTAAAACAATCATGGGTCATTCACCCAATCAAGTCAAAACTAAGCATGAATTTGTGGTAAATTAGATGATGGCATTCCAATCTAAAGGGATGTTAGAGAAACAACAAGAAGCCACCTCAAAATATGTTGATATTGTACCTCATGAGCTCTTAGATGATGGAAAGGAAACTGGTTGCGATGTCCTTGTCTCTTGATGAACTTTCACAAAATGGATAGTAATTAGTACATTGGCCTTGATATATTTCCTTGCGAATTCTACAAGGTCACTTGGGATTTTGTTTGCTTAGACCTTTTGTTGGTTGTGGAGCAAGATCTTCTAGTCTCATAGATGATATTGTATCAGCCGTGTTTGTACCCCAGTTTTATATGATATGTAGGTGGACTGTACACTCACCCCAGCGGGGGGGGTGTGGGGGGGCATCGCCCCCCCATGGAGTTCCAGGGGGGATGGGTTCGAGGGCAATGCCCCCGAAGAAAATTTTTGGGGCTTTTTTCGCTAGCTGTTTTGCAGGCCCATGGTTTTGGGTATCCTATGGTATTTTCCCATTGTATTTCCCTTAGAAATAAAGACATTGTAATATGGCTAGGGATGATGATGTATTAGGTTTTATACATTGTAAAGATCTCTGAGATCAGGAGAGAGACTGTGAAAATAGAGAAGAGGAAGTGCAGCGGTTGTGTTGCAGGTTGTATCCCTTCACCTTGCTGGACGGTAATAATAATAAGGACTGAAAAATTCAGTGTGGACGTAGCCCAAGTTGGGTGAACCACGATATAACTGTGTCTCTATTGTAACGTGTATGTGTGATTATATTTGCATTTTTGTTTATTGTTATTGCTCTGCGATCCTGTTTTTCTAATAATTGGTATCAGAGCCAAAGGTCTATTTGGCAGTTAAACCCGCAGGAAGCTAGGGTTTCTGGTTCGAGTGGGAGCAATGGCAGAAGAAGGAAAGTTTAAGGTCGAGAAGTTTAACGGCCAAAAATTTGGGTTATGGAAGATGCAAATGGAGGAATATCTATATCAGAAGGATCTATTCCTACTGTTGGGAGGAAAAGCAAAGCAGCTGACGGCTATGAAGGACGAAGAATGGGAGGTTCTTGACAGAAAGGCTTTGGGAACAATACGGTTGAGTCTGGCTTCGTCGGTGGCTTTCAATATCTCAAAAGAAATGACAACACAGGGTTTGATGAGTGGATTAGGTAGGCTGTATGAAAAACCCTTGGCCTCCAACAAGGTATTTCTAATGAAGCGTTTATTTAATATGAAGATGTCTGAAGGTGGATCTGTTACTGATCATTTAAATGAGTTTAATACGGTTACAAATCAGCTAAGTTCTATAAGTGTGAAATTTGATGATGAGGTTAGGGCTATTCTAATCTTGTGTTCATTGCCAGAAAGCTGGAATAGCTTGGTCATGGTTGTAAGTAACTCTGTCTCTGGTTCAAACACCTTGAAATTTGATGATGTTATTGGTGTTATTCTTAGTGAGGAAATGCGAAGAAAAAGCACAGGTGAGACATCAGACAATGCGTTGAACATGGAGAGCAGGGGAAGACAAAATGAGAGAGGAAAGAGCCAAGGCAATCATGGAAATTCTAAAATGGGCAGATCCAAGTCCAGACTGGGAAAGATAGAGTGCTGGAACTGTGGAAAGAAAGGACATCTGAAGAAAGACTGCAAATCTCTAAAGAAGAAAGGAGATGCACAGAAGGAAACTACCTAGGAAGCAAATGTAGCAGGTGATGTGTTACAAGATGCTTTGATTCTTGCATTAGATAATACTAGTGATTATTGGGTAGTAGATTCAGGAGCTTCATGTCATGCTACACCCCATAGGAAATACTTTCATGAGTATGTTCCTGGCGACATTGGACATGTTTTATTGGGTGATGATGAGCCATGTAAAATTGTTGGAATGGGTAAGGTATGGATAAAAGTTAAGAATGGAACTGATTGGTTGTTGAAAGAAGTTAGGCATATTCCTACTATGAAAGAAATCTGATCTCAACAGGGCAGTTGGGAGATGGCAGCTGTCTATCTACGTTCGGAGAAAAGTGGTGGAAGATCACTAAAGGATCAATGGTGATAGCAAAAGGAGACAGAGTAGGTACGTTGTATTTATGTCCTCATAATACTGACCATTCTATCTCTTTAGCTTCCACAGGAATAGATACAGCATTGTGGCATCATAGGCTTGGCCACATGAGTGAGAAGGGGATGCAGATTCTCCACTCAAGGAAGTTGCTACCGGATTTGAAGCAAGTAAGTTTGGAATTCTGTGAAAACTGTGTTTATGGAAAACAAAAGAGAGTTAGATTTCTCAGGGTTGGGAAACAGAAGAAAAATGAAAAATTAGAGCTTGTGCATACAGATGTATGGGGACCGGCTCAGGTACAATCTCTTGGTGGCTCTCATTATTATGTTACATTTATTGATGATGCAACTAGAAAAACTTGGGTTTATTGCATTAGACAGAAATCTGATGTGTTTGCTACTTTTAAGAAGTGGAAAGCTTTGGTTGAGAATGAGACAGGAAAAAGATTGAAGTGTCTCAGATCTGATAATGGAGGTGAGTACTGCGGCAAGGAGTTTGATAGTTACTGTTCATACCATGGGATTCGTAGAGAGAAGACATTCCCAGGAACACCACAGGAAAATGGTGTGTCAGAAAGGATGAACAGAACGATCATGGAGCATGCAAGGTGTATGAGACTGCATGCAGGGTTGCCCTTACAGTTTTGGGTGGATGCTGTAAATACTGCTGTTTATTTAATAAACAGAGGACCTTCAACTGCTTTGGATGATGGTATTCTAGAGGAAGCATGGACAGCTAAAAAGGTAAACTACTCATTTCTGAGAACATTTGGTTGTGAAGCATTTGTCCATATTGATAAAGAAAATATAACAAAGCTTGAATCTAAATCCAAGAAATGTACCTTTATTGGATATGGGGTTGATGAATTTGGTTATCGTTTATGGGATTATGAAAGAAACAGGAAAAAGAAAACACAGAGTACATAGTGCTTGATGAAATTAAAGAAAATGAAGTTCGGAAGGTGCTAGAAAATCAAGAGCAGCAGCAAGTATCTGAAACTCCTGCAACTGTAAGAAGATCTACCAGGTTAAGTAGACTCCCTGAACGATACTCTCCTTCAATGTATTATTTATTGATGACTGATTCTGGTGAACCAGAATGTTATGAAGAAGCAATGCAGGTGGAAACTAGAAAGAAGTGGGAGCAAGGCATGAATGAGGAGATGGACTCATTGGTAGGAAACCCGACTTGGGATTTGGTTTAGTTTCCTGCTGGTAAAAGAGCGTTGCAAAACAAATGGATTTACAGGTTGAAGGAAGAAGGAGGTAAGAAGCGGTACAAGGCCAGACTTGTTGTAAAGGGGTTTGCACAGAAGAAAGGTATATATTTTGATGAAATATTTTCTCGTGCTGTTAAGATGACTTCAATTAGGACTATCTTAAGTCTAATGGCAGTAGAAGATTTGCATCCTGAATAGTTAGATGTAAAAACAGCCTTCCTCCATGGGGATTTGGAGGAAGAAATATATATGCAGCAGCCACAAGGGTATGAGGTCAAAGGTAAGGAGGATCTGGTATGCAAGTTGAAAAATAGCTTGTATGGCTTGAAGCAAGCTCCAAGGCAGTGGTATCTAAAGTTTGACAGGTTTATGATAGAACAAGGTTATAGTAGATGTCATTCTAACCACTGTGTTTATTTCAAGAAGCTAGACAATGGAAGATATATTATCTTGTTATTGTATGTGGATGACATGCTTGTTGCAGGGTCTGACATGCAGGATATAAATTTACACAAAAGGAAGCTAGCTAATTCATTTGCGATGAAGGATTTGGGTGCTGCAAAGCAAATCCTTGGTATGAGAATAATGAGAGACAGGAAAAATTGCAAATTGACATTGTCTCAAAGTGAGTACATACAAAAGGTGTTGGAGAGGTTCAGAATGCAGAATGCAAAACCTGTAAGTACACCTTTGGCTAACCATTTCAGTCTAAGTAAGGAAATGTGTCCCAAGACACAAGAAGAGACATATTACATGTCCAAGATTCCCTATGAATCAGCAGTTGGCAGCTTGATGTATGCCATGGTGTGCAAAAGACCAGATATTGCACATGTAGTGGGAGTTGTGAGCAGATATATGAACAATCCAGGTAAAGAACATTAGAAGGTATTACAGTGGATTCTCATGTATTTGAGAGGTACTATCACTGAGGCATTATGTTTTGGAGGTTCAGACACTGTTCTACAGGGATATGTTGATGTTGATATGGCAGGTGACAAGGATAGCAGGAGGAGCACCACAGGGTATGTGTTTACTGTAAATGGAACAGCAGTAAGCTGGATTTTGAAACTACAGAAGGTTGTTGCACTTTCAACAACAGAAGCAGAGTATGTTTCCATTATAGAGGCTAGTAAAGAGATGATTTGGTTGCAGAGGTTTATGGAGGAAGTGGGTAAGAAGCATAAGGATAGTAGATTGTATAGTGACAGCCAGAGTGCCATTCATCTTGCAAAGAACTCAACATTCCATTCCAGGACTAAACATATACAGCTCAAGTACCATTTCATCCGCTCTGTTCTGGAAGATGAACTGTTGAAGCTGGAAAAGATACATACTAGCCAGAATCCTACAAACATGTTCACAAAGGTAGTGACCAGAGAGAAACTAAGTTCGTTCTCAGTTTCAGTTGGCCTTCTAGCATGAAGGTGAAGAGGATAAATTTGCCAAGTCCAAGTCCAGCAAGTGCAGCAGCGATGGAGTTGCTGTGATCAGTCTCCAAGTGGGAGATTGTTGGTTGTGGAGCCAAATCTTCTAGTCTCATAGATGATATTGTATCAGCTGTGTTTGTACCCCAGTTTTATATGATATGTAGGTGGACTGTACACTCACCCCAGCGGGGGGACGTCGCCCCCCCATGGGGTTCCAGGGGGGACCATCCCCCCTGGATTGGGGTCTGGGGGCCAACGGTCCCCCGGCGGGGGTTCGGGGGCAGCGCCCCCGAGAAATGGGGGTTTGTGGGCAACGCCCCCGAAGAAAATTTTTGGGGCTATTTTCGCTAGCTGTTTTGCGGGCCCATGGTTTTGGGTATCCCATGGTATTTTCCCATTGTATTTCCCTTATAAATAAAGACATTGTAATACGGCTAGGGATGATGATGTATTAGGTTTTATGCATTGTAAAGATCTCTAAGATCAGGAGAGAGACTGTGAAAACAAAGAAGAGGAAGTGCAGCGGTTGTGCTGCAGGTTGTATCCCTTCACCTTGTTGGACGGTAATAATAATAAGGACTGGCAAATTTAGTGTGGACATAGCCCAAGTTGGGTGAACCACGATATATCTGTGTCTCTCTTGTAATGTGTATGTGTGAATATGTTTTCATTTCTATTTATTGTTATTGCTCTACGATCCTGTTTTTCTAACACCTTTTACAAGTTTAAATGAAGCTCTATACCCTCGGGGATAGGCATCAACCAAGACTTATTTAGTTCAAGCCTAGAGCGAAAGACATTATTAAAAAGGAATCCCTAATGACTTGATGTTGAAAAGTTGGACTACAACACCTTGCACCTAAAGGTGACTTTGGAAAATCATGAGGTATGGCCAATTCCTTTCATAGGTAGAAGCCAAACATGGTATACAAGTAGCTCTACTCCAAGCTCTTATTGAATTGTTGGTATTGAATTCATGTTTTGGCTTAACTAGTTTTCTCCTTTCAAGACCAATTTAGTACACGTGGTTAAATTTTCCATTAGAATGACTAATCCACATAGTCGGCCTAAATCCACGTAGTCGGCCTAACATAAGGACACATACATATAAGCGTCAAAATGTTTGAGTTGAATATTTCAACTTCAAAACAAATTGTCAAAGATGAATCTTATGAGTGGCTTTTTAGTGGAGGCACAGAAGAGGGTTAAGAGAATTATCTGAAGCGGAAGAACAAAAGAGAAAAAGGAAGGATAAAGAATTCAGAGAGAGAGAGTAGAAATAAAATGGAGTCAAAGGTGTCGTCGTCCTCTCGGCCATTTGTTGAAGAAGGAAATCAACGTCGTAGGGGCAGGGGAGTGGAAAGAGGTATGGGTAGAGGTAGTGATAGTGGCAGGGAAAGGGGCATAACAAGCAATATCGGTGCAGATTCTTCTTCCTCTTGGGATGATTATCCATCAGAAGAGGTTATGATTGAGAAACCCATTTATAACTGCAAGGTTAATGAGCTTCGCCCAGGAACCATGGGCCACATTCTCACCGTTAAATTTCTCTCCTCTACTCCCATTTCCACTGCTACTCAGCTTCCTCTAGCTGAATGTCTCATGGGAGATGATAGCGCTGTCATTTTATTTACTGTCAGAGGAATATACCAAGGTAAATAACATTTATACTTATATTGTACTTCACCCAATTTATAATTTCAAATTAATTTGTTACGATAGAGCCAAGCAAGCACTCATGATTACGTTATATATATCCTCTAATTTACAGTGCATCTAATGACGCCTGGAAAGATGGTGGTTCTACGGAATGCTAGGATTACACTATTTAGGGGTTCCATGCGACTTTCTGTCAACAGGATGCATCATGGCACAGAATATGGCGAGTTCAACAACACCAATCCCAAACAGATCCAAGTCATGAAACTGCCTCGAGAGCATGATTTTGATGTAAAGACGGATAACAATCTATCGCTAATACAGTTTGAGGTCATCACATTGGAATCTATCGCTAATACAGTTTGACTTCATCACTTTGGACTCTCTAATAGATCACCCAAATATAAACACAAAGATCATCAGTTCTATTTCATGAACCCAACTAAAATACCCACCCAGTGATTATGCTAAAGCGCAAATGCTATTGTATTTTTTCATTCATTTTAATAATATTTCATTTATTGTGTATGTGTTTATAATAGATATTTTCTTTAGATTAAGTAATTTAATAACCAAATAAGTTACTACTTTATGAATCCTGAATCGCAGATATAGCTATTATATTGTTATATAGCGTTGGGGGCATTAATTAGTTGATATATATTTATCTTAAATTTGGATTCAATATTGAATCATTTGATATATAATGATTCACTGTAGCTATATCCACCTAGAAAACATGTAATTATTTTCCAACTATAGATTTGTAATTGTTCTACTTCATAAAAATAAATATAAAATTAATTAACTGGACTCTGTGAGCTTCAATCCAAGTATCTTGTGAAAAGAACTGGATTGAAGATATCTCCTTATCTTTGATTCTTTCCCACCTCTTCCGGACTCTTTCAAACAACATACCTCTTTTGAAAGGAGGTCAACCACAAAATTTCTTTCCCGATAGATGTGTCGAAAAGATACATGATGTAAGCAATCCAACATCATCATGATTTCCTCATAAACCAACTCTAGAAGAATGTTTGAGGGCCTATTTCTATTCTTCATCCAATTGATCACCAATTTTGAATTGCCAAAAACTTATAACTTGTGCAGCAATTTAACAATGGCTTGAGTGAGGGAAAGCTTTAGAGCCACTAATTATGCCATATTATTTGTACAGGGACCTAAACATGTAGCACAAGAGATCTGATGAAATTTTGATATAGGTAGTGTGCCACTTGCACCACCCACAACAGGATCATGAAGGGATGCACCATCATAGTATGTCCATGGAAAGAGTGATCAATAGGTTCTATCAAAATTATAATCGTAGTGTGTGGAGGAGACTCATGAGGAAATAAATTAAAAATAGAAAGTCCATTGGAAGCACACACATAAGGAGGAATGGACTTTTCCTAAAAAAAATGGCTTGATTCATAAAGACCCAAACATGTCAAATAATAATCACATACAAAGCCTTAAAGATTCTAGTGATCATGTTTTTAAGCCATAACTAGAGAGCCTGTACCAGAAACCCACCATCCAATCGAAACTGTATACCCTTTATGTACTAGAGATAGTCCCACACTTTCCTTGAGAAGCTACATTGAAAAAATAAATGATCAATACTTTCGTTAGATAATTTACATGAGGACATCTTCCAGGGCTAGCTCAGAAGAGTTTCATCTAGTGATCCCATACTAGTATTTTGTTGCAGATTGAACTTTAGAGGGCATTTTAAAGTCCAGATAATAGAGTGCCACCAATGCATTGGGAGAAGATCTTGCTCTGGTCTCAAAACAAGGTAACCAATTATGGGTGAGTATTGAGTATGACCCACCATCAAGGTTATGGGCCCAGAGGAGCTCATCCTCTCTATTAGCAAGGAAAACATGAGAGGTTTTGAGAGCTTTTATATAGCTATGCCAAGAAAGTCTATAATCCACCCTGATGAAGCTGAGCTAATTAGTGCTGAGCCATTCTAGACTTAAAAAGGAAGTGTTTAACAGATCACTGACTCGCTCCAAAAAACTATAGCCCGGTCTCTCAACTCTACCACCAGTTGCAATAGGAGTATATGGAGACCTACACCACCAATCCATGGGTCCTGTCCAATTCTTAAGCTGTGGCCATTACCAAGTTGTAAACTCAATTCTTAACCTATAGCCATTGCCGATTTGTAAACTCAATGATGTGTTTTCTGAATTTGATTAATGGATAGAATTTGTATGTATTTAGGGATTTGTAATATCTTTGATTGTGTTGATATATTGATGAATGTCTCCACCTGAGCAGACTAGTGGATTGATTTCTCATGTAATTGTTTACTTTGGAATTGTGTGTGTAATAGTAACACTAGCATTTCTTGTAGAAGGGTTTGTATACTTTCTGAGAATTGGAAGCGATTGTGTTTAGTTTGAGTACGATTATGGTTTGAGCATCTCTGCGTAAAAATTGTTGGATCAACTTCATGGACGTGTGCATCATGGTATGAATGGATCACAGCTCATAGTTGAGGTTTCTTTTCAAATTATTGTTTGAGTGGGTGAAGGAAATTTAGTTGGTTCAATGTTGCAGAAGAGTTGATGTTGGGATCTCCGTGTGGTATTTTAAATGGAATGGATTTGATGACTAGATATTGGGATTCATACCCAACATCAACACTCTGAAGAAGTGTTATTGGAATTGTCGAAGGAAATAATGCCCAACCTGTTTAGTGACATCGTTGTAGAGAGAGATTGAGCACCGTTGGAAAATGTACTTAAGTCTTGGGATGTTTGCAATGGAAAGCAAGTGTGATTTGTGATCCTAGTTTGAAGAATGATGCCTCACTTGAAGGATTTTGTGGAATTGTGGCTGCTAAAGAAGTTATGAGAGAGAGACCTAAAGGACACATCAAGAGAGACCTAAATTTTAACGTGGTTTACTCAATCTAGAGCTACGTTCACAAAAGTTTGTATTTTATTATTCATCAAATAAAATTGAGGAATATATGAACAACACAACTGTAGCTTTTTCGATTTCTGTAGTCTTTCTTATGGATAGCCTATTCATGTCACTAATAACTTTACTTAACATATTCATACCTTTATTTGGATAAAAGGAGAAATACGCCTTTTTACTCCGTGCATTAGAGTGGTTAAGTATTATTATACTTCTCCTATAATAATTTCTACTTTACAAAAAATGTAACTATACCCTTATTCAGTATTTGAACAAGGGGTAGCATAACCTTTTTCTTGCTTATTATATTTCTTATGAACATATATATAATAATATTTATTTAGTAAAAGAAACCAGGTAACCTAACTTTTTATTTGTGCATTACCATATCTTAATATCATATTTATATAAATTCTTTATCTCTTTTAGTTATTAAAATGAACAAAGGCTTAAATTATAAAATTCCCAAAGGTCACCTAGATCTCTCTCAAGCCAAAATGCAAAGACCTATATCATGACTAAGGAAATAGTATTTAAATGTATATAACTAAATATATCTACACTTAAAGATACCCTACGAACCTTTATCTAGCCTAAGGGCCTCGATTATTTATATAACATATACATATATAAAACTTAAACCAACGACTGCCGCCTTAGGTTAAATAAGTACCAATGATCTGTTGCCATGTTCAACTCTATTTTAGCAAAGCAGAGATATAATAGCATTAACAAAAACAAATATAAAATTAAGTAATATGTTTACTTTTAAGTAAAATTTAGTAATATGTAAAATTAAGTAATATGTTTACATACCTGGTCCTTACTACTTGCATAGGCCGGCTTGGATGGGCAAAACAGGCCAAGAGTGGCGAAACCAAAATTACCATATGCCAATTCAAATTGGATACTGTACAAAAAAATCCAATTGAAAAAACCATTACGAAAAAATATGAGACTATACATCACAGTGATAGAAAAAATATGAGACTATACATCACGGTAATAGGCAATATAATGCAATTCTTTCACAATTTTAAAAAATTGAAACCTTTCGAATCATTGATGACACATGCTCTATTAATGGTAGGCTTTGGCCTATTATACACAAAACACCAGTCTCTCCTAATCATTCTTATCCTGTTATATAAAGTACCAGCTTATGTCTAAGCTCAAATCTCTAGAGCCAATGGGAAAATATCAGTGTCAAGATAATCTAAAACTATCCCAAGAGCAGGTTAGCAATCATTATTTCCATGAAATCCTTGACAGGTAATGTGAAATTCAAAGGCCTATTAGTTATTAAGCCATTAATCTCATAACTTCAGGTTGATTTAGTTGTACCAGAATCAAGCTTTGATATCTTTTTCATGGATCTTGTGATTGTTGATGCGAGGATTACTCCTTAGTGACCTAGCATCTTCTTCCTTTGCTCTATCTCTGGAATCTACTCAAATCATTATACTACAGAATCCTTCCTTCAACATCTTTCAACTTAGGCTTTCAATATACCATCCAATGGGTTTAAAAAGAAACTCTATTCCAAGAGCTGGATACCAATTCACATATTGGATTTACCCTCTGTTGGACGCGCTGCCTCCAAACCATATTACCGATTTGAATACCAATATTTATTATTGGCGCTATCTAAAACTTAGTTTCAACGATTTTTCGTAGCAGGTTTACCGCAGGACTTGTCCACCCCATGGGTCACAATTATCTTTGATTGGAGAATGATTTAGTTACCTTTTAAAAGAGAGGATGGGTCTTCTTGGGATAGAGGCGATTTCATAGGCTCATAACTTCTTTAGCAGCCACAATTCCACAAAATCCTTCAAGTGAGGCATCATTCTTCAAACTAGGATCACAAATCACACTTTCTTTCCATTGCAAACATCCCAAGACATAAGTACATTTGTCAATGGTGCTCAATCTCTCTCTATAATGATGTCACTAAATAGGTTGGGCATTAGTTCCTTCGACGATTCCAATAACACTTCTTCAGAGTGTTGGTGTTGGGTATGAATCCCAATATCTAGTCAAAGCAAATCCAATCCATTTAAAATACCACACAGAGATCCCAACACCGACTCTTTTGCAACATAGAACCAACTAAATTTTCGTCACCCAGTCAAACAATAATTTGAAAAGAAACCTCAACAATGGGATATGATCCATTTATACCACGATCCAGATGTTCATGAAGTTGATCCAGCAATTTTTACGCAGAGGTGCTCAAACCATAATCGTACTCAAACTAAACACAATCGCTTTCAATTCTTAGAAAGTATACAAACCCTTCTATAGGAAAGGCTGGTGTTCCTGTAACTATTAACTACCAGGAAAGGCTGGTGTTACTATTACACACACAATTCCAAAGTAAACAATTACATGAGAAATCAATCCACCAGTGTGCTCAGGTGGAAACATTCATCAATATATCAACACAATCAAAGATATTACAAATCCCTAAAACACATACAAATTCTATCCATTAATAAAATTCAGAAACACATCACTGAGTTTACAAATTGGTAATGGCGACAGGTTAAGAATTGAGTTTACAAATTGGTAATGGCCATAGGTTAAGAATTGGATAGGACACATGGATTGGTGGTGGAGGTCTCCATATACTCCCATTGCAACTGGTGGTATAGTTGAGAGACCGAGGCTATAGTTTTTTTGGAGCAAGTCACTAATCCGTTAAACAATTCCTTTTTAAGTCTAGAATGGCTCAGCGCTAATTAGCTCAGCATCACTAGGGTGGATTATAGACTTTCTTGGGATATCTATATAAAATCCCTCAAAGCCCTCATGTTTTCCTTGCTAATAGAGAGGATGAGCTCCCCTCGGCCCATAACCTTGATGGTGGGTCTTACTCACCCATACTTGGTTACCTTGTTTGCGACTAGAGAAAGATCTTCTCCCAATGGATTGGTGGTACTCTGTTATCTGGACTTTAAAATGCCCTCTAAAGTTAAATATTTTTATCTGGCTTTCCCTCTCCAACAAAATACCAGTATGGGATTAGTAAATGAGTAAATGAAACTCTTCTGAGCTAGCCGTATACATAAAGGGTATACAGTTTCAATTGGATGGTGGGTTTGTCATACAGGATCTCTAGTTATGGCTTAAAAATCCAATCTCTAGAATCTCAAGGCTGTGTATGTGATCATTATTTGACATGTTTGGGTCTCTAGGAATCAAGCCATTTTTTTAGGAGAAGTCCATTCCTTCTTATGTGTGTGCTTCCAATGGACTCTCTATTTTTAATTTATTTCCTCATGAGTCCCCTCCAGACACTACCATTAGAATTTTGATAGAACCGGCTGATCACTCTTTCCATGGACATACTTTGATGGTGCATCCCTTCATGATCTTGTTGTGGTTGGTGCAAGTGGCACACTAGATGATCCTGTTGTGGTTGGTGCAAGTGGCACACTACATATATCAGAATTTCATCGGATCTCTTGTGCTACAAGTTTAGGTTCTTGTACAAATAATATGGCATAATTAGTTGCTCTAAAGCTTTCCCTCACTTTAGCCATTGTTAAATTGCTGCACAAGTTACATGTTTTTGGTGATTCAAAATTGGTGATCAATTGAATGAAGAATCGAAATAGGCCCTCAAACATTCTTCTAGAGCTGGTGTATGAGGAAATCATCATGATGTTGGATTGCTTATAGCATGTATCTTTTCAACACATCTACCATGAAAGAAATTTAGTGGTTGACCTCCTTTCAAAAGAGGTATGTTGTTTGAAGGAGTCTGGAATAGGTGGGAAAGAATAAATGATAAGGAGATATATTTCGATCCAGTTCATTTCATAAGATACTTGGATTGAAGCTCATAGAGTCCCATGATATGATATTTTTTTTCTTCATAGCTCATGGAACATTCACTGGAAGTGTTGCCACAATGTTTTTTTGACCAATCACGGAAGATGAGAGACCTTTTGTAATGATAGTAATACAAAGTTATTTCTTGGGCTATTGGAAAGATCTTTAGATCTCTATAAAAAAAATGGTTTATCAAAATATAATAGACTATAATTTTTCTTTTGAGAAAAAAGCTACTTACTTTATGCCCAATTATTAAGCACTCAAATCCATAGATGAAAAAAATTGTGAGAGACTCTACCTTAGGATCGAGTTTGCATTGCACAACAAACAATGTATTTGAATAAGTGTAAGTATATATTACTTAAGTGCATTGTAAAGAATAATAATAGCTTGGGAAAATTCATATTAGTCACCAATAATGATAGTGTTTCCCTTTAACATGTTAAAATTAAAATTCACAAATATAAATACATCAATACATCTTAACGAGGCATAATTATTTCAATGAAGATGGAGGAGCATTGTGTAAACCAATGAAAATATATGGAAAGGAAGAGTTGTTTCAACTATAAAATGTTTAAACACAATTTATATTATAAAAACAAATTTTAGATTTTAAGATAATGAAAAATCAACATGTTAAAGTTGACATTTAAAGGAAGTATTCACTTTTTCACAAATCAAACGATATAAACATGATTAATTTTAAGCCTTTTCACATGCATTTTTACACAAAGATTGACTACAATATTAGGGTTATGGTTAGATTTATGTACATGTTAATAAAGTATATGTTAATACTATGAATGATGTAATTTATACTTTATAAAAATGTGAAGATTTTTAATGATTTTCTTAGTGATATAAATATTATAATATTTATAATATTATTAAAAATAGATTAGAGTTACATTTCGATTTATGTATATGTTAATATATGTTAAGGTTAAGTTTTTGGAAATACAATCTTAATATTTGTATTATAGAAGTTATGTAAATGATGATGAGCATTAACTATATATGACTTAGTAAAAGTGATTATATGATTAGAGTATATTATGTGAATTTGATCTTAATCTGTATTTTTTAGGACAAACTAAGTGCATTGATTTGAGTGAGTATGGTGGTTTATACTAAGATTGGGTCATGCATTTTTTCTATCTATTTAATAAGTGTGAGAAAAAAAAATCCACGCATTGATTTCAGTGTTTATTGCATTGATTTCGATGTTTGTGCATTGATTTAAGTGTTTGTTGCATTGATTACATTGATTGTTGTATTAAAAGAGGTAATAGAAAACAACTTCCATTGAAACTTCCATGGGGATTAACAATCCTTAAGTCAGAAGGATCGACATTTGAGAAAGATAATATCAATATTGGAAAGTAAGAGAGGCAGGGTATAACGTTTACCACAATGTCTTGAGTTAAAAACATGAATGGACTTCAATTTCAACATCCCTTTTCATATGATAGATATGAAAATATGTCAAAAGTAGAAGGCATGAATATGAGAAAAGCAATAGAATATAGACTAATATTGATGACTATGTAAGGGTGGGCGCACAAAGTTGCTCCCCAAAAGTGTTGCAACGGGGCCGTGCTAGAGGGGAAAAAATGCACACTCTCACGCTCCTAAGGCAGCGTGCACATGCCACTAGGTTCAGTACCAAATCGGGGCGTGTGCACGTTTCTAGCGCATATGCACTTAAATGCGCGCACACACACCTATTAAGATAAAAAAAACAGGGCGACGTATTTGTAATTCTCTCCATTGCGGACGAGCGTGATTCACCCTTCGCGTGCGCGGCATTATAGACAACCAATTTCACAATTTCCACTCCAAAAATCTCTCAACCCATCCACCAAGTGATCATCAAGTGAATTGGATAGGTAAGTTCCATGTTTTCTATCATTTTATTCATTTTTGTTTGTTTATTAAATTTGTAATAATTCCCAAATTAATAAAATAATAGAGAATTTTTCAATTGCAGAGTGTAAAACTACATAATGAATGAGCAAAATGTTAACATGGAGTTCAGTGGAACACAAGAAAACACAAATATTGGAACTAAAAATACCCTCAACAAAATCCAAATGCCCAAGAAAATCAAAACCCCAACAAAAGTTTGACCAAGACGACTTGAACCATTATGTAAAGGAAATGAGAGTGAACACTCGAGAACTAAGAAACAGAGGGGAACCATCTTGAGTGTCCCTTTCCACCTCAATTGAGAGCTCAATTGAATCCCTCATCCATGCAGATTGCCAATTGACTGACATGAATGAATATAGAGCTAGGATGCGGGAGTATTATTCCATAGGAATTTCCAAGGAGGAAATAAAAGAATTGAATATTACAATGGCCCCATTATACAGTATGTTCACCGATCCAAGAACACAACAACCACCTGACAGTAGAAAGTCACATGTTTGCATAGATTAGTTTCATTTCCTACAATGGAGGGACAATTGGATGCATAGGTGGTTCATGGTTTATGGTAAACCTCCCTGCAATAATAAGGAGGTTCCATAGTACTTCCTTCGACAACTATGGGATGAGTTTCTGCTCGGTTTACAAGTCAACTATTTTGACATAACCGAGTTCGAGGGTGTTGGGTGTGACTCTTCCCAAGATTGACCTGCTTCTAGGAGGAACCCACTAAGAGGGCCACCAGCTCCTAGGAACGAGCCCAATGCCTCTCCCCAACCACCTCAGTTAGGTTACAAACTTAATCAGGTCGAGGGGGCGATGATGAGTGTTGCACATGGACTGCTTAGACACACTACCTTTGTAGAAGCTACTATAGTTGAGAGACAGGTTGAACTTGATAGATACGCAGGTGCAAGGCCTTCACGACAAGGCCTTCACGACAGAGTCAGGATAGACTTGTGACTGGTGGTAGTCATGTTGGGCCTTCTAGTTCGACAGGGACAATGCCACATATTTGTCCCCATTGTGGGCACACTTTCCCTGGCCCGATCGAGGGCTGCTATATGGATCAGGTTAGCACTTTTTTTAATGTGTTCTCAATCATCACTTTATAATTTGTAAAGTAATTTTAAAGTATTTGTGTTTGACTTAAACTATTATTTTAATGTACATGTTATAGGTCAAATCCGCACTTCTCCGTCTGTGATCACACTGCTCTGTTGATCACACAAAAGGACACTATGGATGGAAGAGATAAGTTGACCTTGGATGATTTGATACTGAGATCTTACATCTTCAGCTGAAAATATATTTTTTCTGTATATTTTAGTGGATGTGCACTACTCTTATAACTAAAAACCCACTCACATATCCTAAATGTGCGCTACTCTTATAATTGGAAACCCACGCACAGATCCTGAAAGTTACAAATGCTTGTTGTAAAGCACAAAAGTTGCATATTGTGCTCTACTTTGGTTGTATGAAACCTGCTCACATCTTAAGATGAAGTCAAAAAATATATTAAGATTACGAATTGGGATTAGTTGAAGTTGGTTATGCAATTCCCCAACCTCCCAATTCAACTACCTCTCGATTCCAACTACCTACCTTGTCCCATAAATACAAGGAGGATATATGAGAGAGGGAGATGGAAGGAATGCTTTGACTGCTATTACGCTGGAGGAATTCCCAAGTCATTGTGAAGAGCAGGAGCCCAGGACTCGATTGCAGAAGCACCTTGACCGATCAGGTATATTTGTACTGATTTATGTGTCTTTGACAATAAAAAGGTGGAAATACCCTTCCTGTCCCAAATCGAATATCTATTGGATTGTATTTTCATTTGACTTGATCTATGATTATAGTTGATGTTTAATTGATTTCAATTTCATCATATTTATTGCAGTCAGGATATGCTGAGGAAGGTTTAGTTTTTGTTGCAGGTTCATCATAGCGTAAGATCAAGCGGAAGACCAAGCGAAAGCTAGGACAAGCCGCCGATAAAAGGTACATCTTTCGATAGCTTGATTTTGTTAATTTTTTAGCATTAATTCAATATACTCTAGGATCTTTACTGAGAGAATAACAAGTACAGCATATCAAACATATCATGCATGTCAATCATGTCAATCACAATAAGAAGCAAACATAAGAGACAATAGACACACAGAGTTTCCGTGCGGAAAACTCTAAGGTGAAAAACCCCACAACTTCCTCAGAGATAGATAGAGCAATAATACAACCCAAGTACACAGAGATATTCTTCTCCTAGCAGCTGATCCTCCTCCTCACATGTGCTCCACTTTCTGAGTGATGGAAGAGTGAGTAATGAGATGATCAAATAGAGATCTCCTGATCTCTATTTATACTTGTCCTGACCCACCTAATAAACTAGTGGGTCCAACTTGTTTAACTCTGTCTAATAACCCATGGTTACATTAATCCGGGCTCACCCCTTACTAGGTGGTCTAATAACCCATCAACAAGTTAACACACTTGCGACACTTGTCAATACAAATGATGACACTTCCGTATAGAGGAATAATACATCTCTGTAGGAGTAAAATAAATACATAGATGAAATACATTCCGAAGTTACATATACATCAACACTCCCTCTTAACTAGGAAGTTATTTCTTGACACAGATCTTCTGGCACAAGTCTTCTTCTCTGGATCATCATCATCGATGCATCGTCCTCGAATCATCGTCATCGTCACTACTGCTACTATCTCAATCAATCTCTAAATCTACTAGTGATAGGAAGTTCTACAGAGCCTGTCCTTTTTTCATCCTGGATGTAGGTGCACCACGTGTAGGTCTTCATCATCACTGGCCATACTGTGGAATCCTCTAGACTAATTACGTGAGTCAACCAAAACCTCGAAAGAGCATCCCAGGACTGATTACGAGCACACAAATCAACCTATCATATCTCTCAGGATCTTTTACATGTCATTGCACAACCTGTCCACGACCACAGAGTATCATCCTGATACTCATGACTATACTGATCATAACATCATTCATGAAGCACAGTCTAGATGCACACAATACAACACTTACACTCACTGGCATGGAAGGAATTTCCTCTGACCATCCGGGAAGGGCTTAACACTCACATCAATGCACATGGGAGAACACATCTACCACCATGTCAGAAAGGCTCTGCAATTACATCAACGCACATGGGAGAACACATCTACCACCATGTCGGAAAGGCTCTGCACTTACATCAACGTACATGGGAGAACACATCTACCACCATGTCGGAAAGGCTCTATGCATCTGTGTCTTCAGAACTCATCACACATAATCCAACTGATTATGTAATGTATCCACCTGATACATATCATCACATATGATCATCCTGATCGTCATCATAGAATCATCCTGATGCATATCATCTAGAGTATCATCCTGATACTCATCACACATGATATTTATGATCATCATCAATGCATCGTCCTGATGCAAGTCATATAGAGCATCGAACTGATACTCATCACTACATTGTCCTTATGCATATCTTGGAGCAACATCCTGAAGCTCGTCATCCATGATCATCCTGATCATACAATGCATCCACCTGATGCATACCAAGTATCTACCTGATACATGTCATCATACATGATTTACCTGATCATAGAATGTATCCACCTAATACATATACAAATACATGATCCAACTGATCATGCCAAGCATCCAACTGATTCATATACATATACATGATCTAACTGATCATAACAAGCATCCAACTTATGCATATACAAAATAGTAACTGGAGCATCGTCCTGATGCTCATCACACAGCGCTTACATCCACAGCCATGGGAAGGATCCTCCTCTCACCATGCTTGGAATGGCTCCTACAAATGTGTCCATCACTTCTTCCTCGAAGTGTCATCAATTTGAATAACACCAAGCCTCTCTCTGAAGTACTCAAACTTCACTCTGGCTAGTGGTTTCGTCAATACATCTGCAAACTGCTCATCCATCACAACATACAAGAGCTTCACTACTCCTCTCTGCATCATATCCCTGATATAGTGATATTTGATCTCAATGTGCTTCGGCCTATTGTGGAACACTGGGTTCTTAGACAGCTTCACACAACTTTGGTTATCACAAAAGATACCAGTAGAATCCAACGGAATATCAAATAACTCAGACAGTAGATTCCAGAGCCATACTGCCTCACAACTAGCCGAACAAACTGCAACATACTCTGATTCGGCTATACTCAGTGCTACGCAGGACTACTTCCTGCTAAACCAAGAGATCACACCTGATCCCATACTGAAGCAACACCCAAAAGTGCTCTTCCTATCTACAACACTGCCTGCCCAATCTGAATCAACATAACCCTGCAGGTTAAACTTTTGATTTCCATCATACTTGAGCCCATAATCAACCATACCCTTCAGGTACCTCAAAATATGCTTTATAGCAACGAGGTGAACACCTCTGGGATCCGTCAGGAACTAGCTCAATGTGTTCACTGCAAAGAAAATATATGGCCTCATGTTCATCAGGTACATCAAGGACCCAATCATCTGATGATACACAGTAACATCAACCGAATTAGATGAAGCATCACACAGAAGCTTTAGGTTCGATGCCATAGGTGTGGCCATGGCCTTGCAATCCATCATCCCAAACCTATTCAAGATCTCTACTACATACTTCCCTTGTCCAAGGACGATTCCATCTGCACTCTACCACACCTCCATACCTAGAAAGTAGTGCATCATCCCCAAGTCCTTCATCTCAAACTCGGCAGCAAGCTTCCTCTTGGTATCAGCAATGAAACTTTCATTACTTGTAACAAACAGGTCATCCACATACAGGAGTAGTATCACAGGATTGCCTTCCTCAACCTTGTAATAAAGGTTGGAATCTGTTGTACTCTTCGTAAAGCCCAAACTGGATAGCAAGCTATCTATCCTACCATACCAAGTCCTAGGAGCTTTCTTTAAGCCATACAAGGCTTTCTTCAACCTGCACACATGTGACTTCCTGTTATGTGTCTCAAAACAAAGTGGCTGCTCCACATACACTTCCTCCTCAACTACACCATTCAAGAAAGCAGTCTTGACATCCATTTGGTGTATCTTCCATTTCATCACTATAGCCAGAGCAAGTACTGATCTAATGGAAGTGTATCTGGCTACAGGAGCAAAAGTTTCTTCATAGTCGATTCCTTCTGTCTGGGAGAAACCACGAGCTACAAATCTCGTTTGTATTTATCTATGCTACCATCTGTAACATGCTTGATCTTGTAGATCCATTTGGAAGTTACAACAGACTTCCCTTCAGGTCTTGGGACCACATCCCAAACATCATTCTTCATGATCGAATGATATTCATTGACCATGGCATCCTTCCATTGTTTGTTTTCCGCTGCCTCTTCATAACTGGAAGGTTCTTTGTTCATAATATCATAGAGTAAAGCAACATAGCTAGTATGTGATCTAGTTCTCTTCTTTGCTTTGTGTTCTTCTTTTGGAATGCCATATCTTTATGCATCTTGAATGAGCTCTCTATCCCATGCAAGTTTCCTCTTGTGAGAGTCCTTCTCACGAGGTGGATCTATAGGTTCTTGCGGATCTTCAATTTCACGATCAGCATTTGGAATTGCTTCAGTCATGGTAGTGTCTTGAAATCTGGTTTCCTTTGGTTCTTCATGATCTTCAACAGGTTTCTTCCTTGATTTGATGAATGCTGATTTTTCATCAAATGTTACATCCCTACTGACACCAATCATTTTGAACCCTAGAAAGTATATTTTGTAAGCCTTCGAGCTTTCACTGTAACCCACAAAGATACCCTTCTTTCCTGAAGGATCTAGTTTAGTCCTCTTTTCTTTTGGGACATGAGTATATACTGGACAACCAAATATTCTAAGATGACTGACTTCAGGTTTCTTACCAGAGAAGACCTCTTCTGGTGTCTTGTTGTCCAATATCTTGTGGGGTGTTCTGTTTTACACATATACATTTGTCCTAGCTACTTCTGCCCATAGGTGCATAGGTAAATCTTGATCATCCAGCATTGCCCATGCTGCTTCCATGATTGTTCTATTCTTTCTTTCTGCAACTCCATTCTATTGTGGATTATAGGGAGCAGTCACCTCCCTCTTAATCCCTAAATCACTGCATAACTTCTTGAAGTCACTTGAAGTTAATTCTCTGCCATTGTCAGATCAGAATGTCTTGATCTTCTTGTCAGATTTATTTTCCATCAAGGCTTTGAATTCATTGAACTTATCAAACACTTCATCCTTGTTCTTCAAGAAGTAAACCCAAGTCTTCCTAGAGAAATCATCAATCAAAGAGACATAGTATACATACCTACTCAGAGAACTGGATGAAATTGGACCGCATACATCGGAGTGGATGATTTCCAAAATTCCTTTGGCTTTGCTTTCACTACTTGGAAATTCCTTCTTAATTTTCTTTCCTCTTGCACATCCTTTCCAAACACCTTCATGCTTTGTCTTGATTTCAGGAAGACGTTCTACAGCTTTACTTGCAATTGGTAGTGCTCTATAGTGCACATGTGCAAGTCTTCTATGCCAAAGTTCACTTGGCTCCATGGATTCATGTACCCTGGCATGTTTAGGTTGTCCCTTCAACTTGTACAATCCTCTCTCTTGCTCTCCAATCACTACTGCATCATCTATGGTTTTACCCTTTGGCCACATTAGGACTTGGCCATCCACAAATGCAACCCTCATTCCTTTTGCATCCAATGCAGATATGGAGAGTAAGTTCTTCTTGAGCCCAGGTACAAATAAACCATCTTTCATCTTCAAGGACCTCCTAGAGTCTAGATTGTATGAGGCTTCACCACTTCCTTTGATGGGATATTCGTAGTCATCCCCGACTTTCACCTTATGGGGTGACTCATGTTCAGATAGATTTATGAAAGATTCCTTAAACCCAGTCATGTTTTTGGAAGCCTCACTATCAATAAGCCAATCATTACATCCATGGGAGATAGTACCTGTGAGAGCAGAGATTAGAACATATTCATCTTCACTTGATGAGCCATCCTCATCACTTTCTGCTCTAGCCTTTTTCTTGGGTGGTTCATCATCTTCAATAGCATGAGCATGATATCTCTTCCTGCTGCCTTTCTTCTTCGTGTTGAAATTGTTGTTGTTGTTCCTTTTGTTCTTAGGACATTCTGAAGCAAAGTGACCCTTTTAATTACATGTGAAGCATCTAAGATATTTCTTATCTTTATGTTGATGGTGATGTGAATATTTCTTGGCATGAGAGTGCTCCCTCTTTGACCTTCCTTTCTTGGTGTGTGCTGTGAGGGCTTGATCTTCATTTCCCATCTTTTCTTCTCGAGCCACAAGCCTAGCTTCTTCTTGAGAACATTCCTCCCATAGTCTACTGAAAGAGATCAATTTATTTCTTGCACAGATTCCTTGAATAAATGAATCCCATGACCTAGGTAGGCCATTCAGAGTGGTCATAACAACTTCACCATTATCCACTACTTCATCCACAGCTTCAAGTTGTTCCTTGATTTGAGATACCTTTGAGAAGTAGGATTGAATAGTCTATCCATTCTGGAGTTTTACCCCTTTCAATTGGTTCCACATAGTCATCTTTCGATTGATGTTCTTTCCTTCAAACAACTTGGTCAAGGAGTCAAACATCTACTTGGGTGTCTTTAGAGAAAACACATGAGGTATGAGATGGTCTTTGATAGAATCAACAATGATTCTTTTAGCCTTGACCAGATTCTTCTTGTGTAGGGCTTTAACCTCTTCTCCCTCTGGGATAGGGACCTCTTCACTTATGTAAGTATCCAATTCATTTTCTTCAAGGATTAACCCAATCCTATACTTCCATGCTCGGAAGTTATCAGCCCCTTCAAGCTTATCCTCAAGCTTGGTGTGGTGAGACATCTTAAAGAGTACTTCAAATGGAAATAGAAAATATTTAGGACTTACCACTTGATTTGTAGAAATCCGGATCTGGAGCTGGGTTAGGGTTTGTCAAAGAAACCCTAAAAATTCAAAGTGTGAATTTCAAACTTTGTAAAGGATAGAAAGATGCGCCTTGATGTGCTGATCAACCTGGTATACTCAGAATTTGAAAACTGCAAAGTTTGACCCTTCAGAAATACTTTTCAATCTCCTAGATTCACTGGGGAGGACCCTAATAGGGTTTGAGTTTCATCGAGCTTCACCCAACCAAAAATTTCTATGCAAAGCTCTAAACTTCTATTTTTCCAAGAAGCTTCCAGCTATGTCCTTAGATTTAAGAAATTCCTATTTTTTAGGAAACCCTAATTTTTAGGGCCAAAACTGAAAGTGCTCAGAACTAAATTTTGATTGGACAGAATGATTCACCTTGCTAAGGAGAGTCAATCTATCATATTGATTTTCCAAAATATCTAGAGAGACCCAAAAACAAGAAGCCCTAGATTCCGCAACTACACAGTGTCTTCTTTTCAGGTTGGCTTTGATACCATGTTAATTTTTGAGCATTAATTCAATATACTCTAGGATCTTTACTGAGAGAATAACAAGTACAACATATCATGCATGTCAATCATGTCAATCACAACAACAAGCAAACATAAGAGACAATAGACACACAGAGTTTCCGTGGGGAAAACCCTAAGGTGAAAAACCCCACAACTTCCTCAGAGATAGATAGAGCAATAATACAACCCAAGTACACAGAGATAGTCTTCTCCTAGCAGCTAATCCTCCTCCTGACATGTGCGCCACTTTTCGAGTGATGGAAGAGTGAGTAATGAGATGATCAAATAGAGATCTCCCGATCTATATTTATACCTGTCCTAACCTGTCTAATCAACCAGTGGGGCCGACTTGTCTAACTTAGTCTAATAACGTGTGGTTACATTAATCCGGGCCAACCCCTTACAAGGTGGTCTAATAACCCATTAGTAAGTCAATACAAATGATGACACTTGTCAATACAAATGACGACACTTCCGTATAGAGGAATAATACATCTCTATAGGAGTACAATAAATACATAGATGAAATACATTCCGAAGTTACATATACATCAACATATCTCTTTCATTTGTAGTAACTAAATGCAATGCAATGAATGTATTTATCTGTCACCCTACCCAAGTTGGTAGTGTCTTCTCCTCACTATAAGGTATTGATCCTGCACAACAGACTAGCAACTCCGCTGGGGAGTAACCGTGTGCTTTTCTTCTCTAGGAGGCCTTGTTAGGTTTTCTTCTAGTCTATTTCAGTCTATCTGTTCTTTGAGAGGTCTTATAGGTCATTGTTGCCTATTCTTTCTATTTTGATTCATCTCAGTCTACTATTGCAAATCCTTTTTGTCTGATTTCAGACCCTGTGCATTGGTTTATTGTACTCATAGTAGCACATTTTATGTCACAAACACTGCTTTGTCCACTACACAGTAGCTCATCTTTCCTAGTGTGCACTGGTTTCTGTACCACACAGTAGTGCACTTAACCTACATACTTTTTGATGTGTGTGCGCGTTGCTAGTGTATAAAGTAGAGTATTTTCTGATGTGTGCGCGGGTTTCTAGTGTATAAAGTAGAGCATTTACTAATGTGTGTGCATGTTGTTAGTGTATATAGTAGCACACATTCCTGTAAGTTTGGACCTTTTTCTGTAAGGTTTGATATTTGAATGTTGGGTCTATTCCTTCTTTTGCTTTGCCTCTCTGCTGATGTTGAGACACCCTTGTGTCTTTTATGGGTCTTTTGTAACCTCTCAAGAGTCCTTTTAGTTCGCTTCAAGAAGTGTTTAGGTGTCCTTCTTCTTGTTTAAGCCTTTCTGAGCCTACTTGACTATTTTGCTAGCGTTTGACCCCGTTGGGTGCTTTTGGAAAGTTTTGATGATTTGATGCCTTCTGAACTTCTGTTCAGATCAGTTTGATTTGCTTGAAGCCTTCTTAGCTTTTCTTTTAAGTTTGTGTAGTGGTAAAGTGATTTTTGGTTTGCTTTCCTACTCTGTTTACTTGGCTGGTGTTTTACTAGGTTTTTTATGCTTAGGAGCAGCCTTATCGATTTGCCTTTCCACTACATGCATCTTTTTCCATTTTCTTTTTACATTCAGTGCCAAGTCTAGAGTTTTTTCGTTTCGAAACAACTTGGTGGGTCGAGTTTTTCTCAATTTCTGCTTTGATTGTTTAAGCCTTTAGTCTCTTATCTTTACCTGCACAACTTTTAGACCTTACTTATTCCATTTTCTGATTTCAGTTTCTTTGAAAAAGAGAAAAGTTAAAAATTGAAAATTGGTAGCATAACTATAAGGTTTACTATCTCTTTTCGAAGTAGCATAAATTTTGTTTTTCTTTGAAAATTAAAAGAAAAAAATCAAAAATATCTTTAGGTTTGCTTATCTTTAGTTTTGGAAAACAATGAATGAGAAAGTTTAGTGAAAGTTGTGTACTTTTATGCACTCTTCATTTCAGTCACAACCACGCCACACAATTCGCTACAACCTTTGAGTAAGAACAACCATTTAAAAAGAACACTTGATAAAATTTATTAGCAACTTTTTCTTTTGTTTAGGGTTGTCACTTCACCAACTAGCTTAGGCTAGGGTTTCGGATCATAACACACTTAAACTATTTGGAATCGGTTTCATTACTCAACAATTGTAGTAAGACATTCTTTAGGTAAATCCATCTGTATCAAAATTTCTTGGGAAACTCCACTGAAACCGGAGCTAAGCACAAGGTCATGTGAGACTGGAATTGCTAAGGATAACCCCTCACTTTCCTTTTGAGCATAAACCAGATCTGTCTCACGTATGGGGGTCCTTTTTGGACTTCGAACTTTGTTACCCTACCCATGCGTTACGGCTAGACTGATGACTGTCCCCCCTAGAATTTCCGTACTTATTGTGGCCTTAGTATCGGGTGAAAACGTGAAGGTGGGTAACACTTTCGTGAGAAACGAGTGCAAAATCGTCTTAGCGGAAGTTATTCGGCCGAATAATAAACATTATTCGGCCGAATAATTTACATTATTCGGCCGAATAATGCAAAGGTTATTCGGCCGAATAACCACAAACAGTTCTCCGTCCAGGCTAACGGCCGTCCTTGGAATGTGTGCAAACACTTGCCGGACGGAAAAAAAATTTCGGGCAATAGTTTCTTCGGCCGAACAATTGTTCGGCCAAACAATTATTCAGCCGAAGAATGTTTCGGCCTAACAATCATTCGGCCGAACAATTATTCGGCCGAATGATTGTTCGGCCAAACTATTTTTCTGCATAAAAACACAGCATCGGCTGCCATTTGGCATTCTTTGCTGGAAATTTCTAGACCCCACAACGGGCCCGCAGTAGTGTTGTTGTCTCCCTGCCGCTATTCCACGACCTGCCTGCTGACGCTCCACGAACTGCTTCTGTTACCTCCGCCACCCTGCTGGTTCTCCACGACCCGCTGCTGCCCCGCGACCTGCTGCTGCTCTTCGGCTTTACGTTGGGTCGTTCGTCGGCTTCTCTACTGTTTCTTGGTGTTTCTTGTTGGATCTT
Organism: Larix kaempferi; assembly: GCA_027924585.1. Taxonomy (NCBI): domain Eukaryota; kingdom Viridiplantae; phylum Streptophyta; class Pinopsida; order Pinales; family Pinaceae; genus Larix; species Larix kaempferi. The sequence continues at coordinate 16,983,055 of BSBM01000194.1, forward strand.
GCTCATCGGCCGTTGCGTTTTCGGTGGCAGGTGCGTTCGTTGTTGTTGCTGCGTGGATGCTTTTGCGGTTTTGTGTGCAGGCTTGAAGGCTTGTCATTGAAAGGTGCGTTTTTCGTTCTCTTGTTATGTTTTGATTCTGGCTGTGTATGTTATAATTCTTAGTTGATGACTTCATCTGTTGTTTGGTGAAGGAATCAGTCGTTTCTGGAGCGTTGGTGGATCGAACAGTCGCGGTGTCGTGGATCGGAGATATCTTAACTGCTCGTGTGGATACAGGTATGTATCGGTTAGCAAGTAGTTTTAATTTTTTTATATTCAAGTTTGATTTTATAGATGTTTGTAAGTGCATGAGCATAGTCCATGAGCTCTATAATAGATATATTTACCCTAAGCATAGCTAGGTCCACTATTTTACGAATTATTAATAGAGTTGTTTTGCTTAAATGTTTTGTCTTCAACGTTCAATATGGTGTATAGATAGAAACATGTTTTATTCATCGAGAGATAATGTAATGGGGTAGAGCAGAGTTCATGAACTCTGCTCATGAACTCTGTTTATGAGCAGAGTTCATGATCTCTGTTCATGAGCAGAGTTCATGAACTCTGTTCATAAACAGAATTCAAGGAGCTCTATAATAGATATATTTACCCTAAGCATAGCTAGGTCCACTATTTTAGGAATTATTAATAGAGTTATTTTGCTTAAATGTTTTATGTTTTCAACGTTTAATTTGGTGTATAGATAGAAACATGTTTTATTTGCCGAGAGATAATGTAATGGGGTAGATCAGAGTTCATGAACTCTGCTCATGAACTCTGTTCATGGGCAGAGTTCATGAACTCTGTTCATGGGCAGAGTTCATGAACTCTGCTGATGAACAGAACTCTGTTCATGTTATGCTCTTTTTTATATATAAAAATGGTAAAAGCAAGTATAAAGCAAGTAAGGCTTTGAAATATTTAAAATAAAAAGCAAACAACATAATGTGTATTTGTCTTATTTTTATGAAATGCAACCCCATGGCTTCTTTAAATAAATGGATATCTAAACCCCAAACCTGAATGAGTTTCATATTAAGTTTCCCTAATTTTTAATTAAAGGATAATAAAGGGTATACTACAGAACTTTATAAATGATTAACCGGTGGTTTTACTATGTTAAGTGAGGTACAAGAATGTTATATGAGTTCATGAACTCTGTTCATGAACAGAACATGTTTATGAATAGAACCTTTTCATGAACAGAGTTAATGTAGAAAGTTACTTGTAAAAATGAAGGAATGTTTGTTTATTGAGATATAGAATGAAAACATATCATTGAAAAATTTGGAAGGTTATTGTACTATTACAATTAAATGATTATAAGATGATTATTGATGTTATGTTTATGCTGCAATAGTGTTCTTAGAGCTAGAAGAGGAACTTACGAAAGAAAATAAGTTATAATATTTTAGGTGGCTCTACATTTTGTATGCAGATCTTTAAGAGATATGTTTTTAAGTTTGTAGAATGAACATGTACAATTTCAATGTGTGTAAGTTGTTTTATCATAAATATAAATTAGAAATCTCTTAATAAGTGTATATATATGTTATACTATTTTAGCCAGCTCTACATTTTGTATGCAGATCTTTAATAGATGTTTTTAAGTTTGTAGAGTTCACATGTACAACTTTGATGTGTGTAAATTGTATTATTATAAATATGAGCTAGAATTCTTTTAATAAGAATATATATATATGTTTGGTGAGATGTTTGTTCATTGACATATATAATTCAACCATATTTGTTGGATTAAAAGTTTTTAAGGTTACTATACTACTTCAATTAATCATGTTATGACTTATATTTGATAATGAAATGATTATTAGATATATCTTTATGTTGCAATATTAGTGATGGTAAGGAATTTTAGTTAATTAATTAGAGTTAGGAGGGGGACTTACATTTTGTTGAAGTTTTTTTATCAAATATTGGCTTGATGTTTGTAGAATAGTCATGTACAATTTCAATATGTTAACGTTTGTGTAAATTTAGAAGTTATATCAAATGGAAAGAGAGTCTTTGAAGGGAAAGCGTAGGAGGTCGTCACAATCCTCAGGAATTGGTGTTCTAGTTGGTAGTCGAAGGTTGTCGAATTCACCGAGAGGTTCAAGTTTATTGCATGGGTCCCAGTCATTTGATCATCAACGAGTTCAAAAGGGTACAAATGATTCTCCTTCATCTTCTGTGGGAGAGCGTCGATCTCAACCTTCTGTTGGTATGAACATTAATGTTTAATAACGTATAAATTGTATTTTTTTGTGTTTTGAATTTATGGACAAGGTTAATTCTTGACTATGGCTATATTTGAAGCAGAGCGACATTCAGAAGATGTGCGTAATTCGATGGAGCGAAGGGAAGATCAAGATAGGATTGTAGATGATGGAATAGGTGTGGGTGGAGAGCAAGGTCCTGAAGATCCTCCTAGAGCTAGGACGACATATGTTCCACTAGCTGAGGGGTGTACACCCATATCAACTTATCCATCTGATTTACCTGATGAGCTTCCATGGCAAGGTGTTGTGCAACAAACTATTCTTGAAAGTTGAAGATCCCACTATGACAGGTTGAACAATGATCTTTGTTCTTTGGATCTCCCTCCAGAGAGTCGACAAAGTCTAGAGATTGTTTTGGCGTCTTTGCAAAAGTTCATTGATGCATATGAGGAACTTGGACCAACTACAAATGGTTTTGTTCATTTGATGCGGATGCGAAGGGACCAAGTTATGGGTCCAGACAACTGGGAGGTTGTGAAGGAGAGAGTCACTAGAGAACAAGCCAATTCAATGTTCAATTTCAAGGAAGGCCTTAAGCGAAAAATGTTGAAAGTGCAATATTTCAAGCATCCTCAAATTGCACATTTAATATATGATCGATTTCTTGCAGCTTATGGTCGATTGCCTTGGAACGATGAGGTTCCTAATTATTTTGCAAGATTTTTTTATGCGGAGTTTTTTTTAGGTATGAAGCCTAACTATACTGATGTTCCTTCTGACTTTTATGGAGTTGGAAAGGGTAGAATATATAATCGAAAAGGGGCTCTCAGAGACCCTACCACTATACAACCTCCACCTGAGATACCTCGTCCACCAAGAGTTGTGGCTTTAAGATTAGAGATGGAGACAACATCTCAACTAGGGACAATTGGAAGGGAATCGGTAGGTGATGGTTTAGCTTCAGCTCTTGCTGGAGTAGAAGTTGGTTTGGGGCGAGAGAGGGCTCGTGCTATTGTTCGTCAAAGTTTTGTTTACAAGACTAATGACGAGGTAGATGCATTGAGCATGGATGATCTCAGGGCTTATGCTAAGTCTTGTCGAGATATTGCTTCAGATGTGTTATCCAATGACACATCGAGCATGGGAGAGGTTTGTTGATTATGCTATGACAATCTATTTGATTTGTTATTAATCATTTTGAATTGAATTTTTTGGTACATGGGAATAAATATATTAAGCAAATGTATTTTGTTTGCAGTTTTCAAGAATGTTAAATGCACATAATTTTTGAGTCTCCAGTAGTCAAAACCAAGAGCATCCAAGTCAAAATGAAGAGCGCTTAGGAGAGGTATTTTAATTATAATATTTATGATTGAACTTGATATTTTTTTTGTTTATTTGAATTTTAATAAATATCAATGTATCTTATTGTTAATTTGACTTATTTATGCAGGTTTCTTTAGATTCCAACTTTTTAGATGGTTTACCATCTCTTGTGAGCTAATGATTTTAATTTTTTTTGTTTTGGTTTTAAGTTAATTGCTTAATTTATTATTTGTATCTACTATGTTTTATTTATTAACAAAATTTAAATTTTAGGGAAGAGACCATTTGGAGATTGGGGGCGAAGATGTGGGGTCTTTAATGAATGCAGATATTGGCACCGAGGTAATTTTGTTGAACTAGAAATGATCTCTGATATAAGTTTAATGTTTTATATTTTTTTGATTTATTTGAAAATTGTTTTTGTACATGTTGCAGCTTGGTTCTTTGAGATCCTTTGGAGCCAAAGGAAAGGCTCTAGGAGAAAAAAGCGGTGGACATGCATTCAAAGAATTTGATGTACGATTTTTTTAATAATTGAACTGTTTTTTAGATGAGTTTAATATCTTAATATCTTGAATTTAGTTTAAAATTGTTTAAATAATTTATGATCTAAATTTATAATTTGTTTTTTTGTGTATTGTAGGTTGAGTTGAGTCCCAGGGAAGGTCCTAGTGGAAAATAGTGGAAAGATATTGGTCTAGATGGATAGTGGTTCAGACTTTATTGTTTTTGTTGATATATATATATTGTAGTTGTTTTGAACATGGAGGGTATTTATTTTTTCATTATATATATGTACATTGAATTCACAAGTTCATCAACTTTTGTTTGGATTATATACATGAGTACATGTCCATTATTTATCATTTGGTAAATGTTTAGAATATGTTTTGCATGAATGTTTAAAGTGTTTTGATAATATTTATAATATGTTTCGCATGAATGTTTAAAATGTTTTTATAGGTGCAATCCAAGGTTAGGAAATGTTGAATGATGAGAATGAATGTTATGAAGTTAGAAAATGTTGAATGATGAGAATGAATGTTAAATGTTTCGAATGTTATGGAAGAATGAATATTGGGAAAGAATGAATGGGAAGTGTTAGGAATGTTTAAAATGTTATTCCAAGTTGGGAAATGTTCAATGTTGAGAATGAATGTTATGGTAAGAATCAATGTTGGGAAAAATGAATGGGAGGTGTTAGAGAAAAATGAATGTTGGGAAAGAATGAATGGGAGGTGTTATGGAAGAAGGAATGTTTTCAATTTGTTATGTTGAGAATAAGTGTTATTATAATATGTTGTTTTGCATGAATGTTTAAAATGTCTTGATAGGTGCAACCCAAGGGTAGGAAATGTTGAATGAATGGGAGGTGTTGGAAATGTTTAAAATGATAATTTAAGTTAGGAAATATTCAATGTTGAAAATGAATGTTATGGTAAGAATTAATGTTGGGCAGAAGTTTATGAATGTTAAAATTTTTGATAGAAATATGGATGAATTAGGAAGTTTAAAAGCAAATATATGTTAAGTTCAAATTCTGATATAATGGATTTTTAATTGATTTAATTTTTATTTTCAATGTTCAGGTACATTTGATGCGGCTGAAATCATGGCAAATGGGGGTAACGGTTTTTTTGTTTTTTAATCATAAGCGAAGATTCCAGGATTGTGAAGTTTGTGCTAAATTAGAGCAATGATTTTATACAACAATTTGATGAATTTTCATTGATTTGTTGTAAATAATCATTTCTCTAATTTAGCATAAGCTTCACAATCCTGGAATCCTTGCTTGTGATTAAAAATCAAATGATCGTTATCTCCATTTGCCATGATTTCAGTTATGTGAATTTGCACAAGCGATATTTTAAATTAAAGATTTGGGACGGAGAACTTGGTGACAATTTTAAGACATCTATTTAAGATCATATTACGGTGAAGTATGTATTAAAGAAACATGTTCGATGGATTAAAATACTACAAAATTTAATAGGTTTTTTTGTGATTTTTCGTTAGTATCAATCAACCAAAAGTAAAAATTCGGGGCGGAGTGGGGATAGCCACATCCGTTATCTCATCCCTTAGTGGTCTAATAGACATATGGGGACCCGAATAAAGTACTTTTGAATTTTTAAATTATATTTGAATTCATTTTTAAGCATGTTAAAGTACAACCATTTAAGCTTTTATGTTAGTTGTCATTCAAGAAAATATTCATAAAATCTCAATGAAAAAATATACTGTGCACAACAATTTTGATAATTGGACAAAAAATATATTGCACACAACAATTGACATGGACAAAAATATAGATCAATTTATTTTTGATATGTAGTTAAAAACATCGCAATGGAATACCATCTTCAACTATCCGTTCATGGTCACATATGGATAGTTTCCATTTTTTGGTTTTTAACTGTTTTTTTGATGGAACTTGTATCAATTTTATTCGAGATGCACATACTAAATGACTATATTGACAACATATAACATCAGGCTCATAATCTTGAAAGTAGACATAATTTTTAGTCATATGCGTCTGCTGAAAATAGTAGCCTTTTAAAATGATGGATCCTCTTTCGTATGTAAATCCGTTGTCGTTGTAGTCCTCCAATAACTTCATTTTTCCTTCCGTGCATTGCATCAAATAATATTTCACATTTTCGTTGTTGTCTACAGGTGCAATCACAGCGAAAACATCTCCTGTGCAAGTTATGATTGCTGTTAGCATATTTAAATGAATTAAATTGACTACTTATGGCGATGGATTAGAATGAACAATTGATTAAAAAGTCAAAAACAAGTTTATAACCTTCTCTTACGAGATCTGAAATTCTATCGCCATCAGACGATATTGCTATTTCTTCCGATTCTAATTCTTCAACACTTGCCAGAGGCATTTTTCCTTTTGGATTAATCTCTGTGTGTCTCCAAGCTTTTACGTAGTTGTTTGTTATGTTTTCACAAACTTCTGTAGACTCGACATTTTCAATGCAAATATGACAAAAGCATGATTGCTTTCTACTGTCAAATGCAAACACGTTGTGAAATGATTTTGTTTAAATAGAGTGAAGATCTCTAGTTCCATGTATGGTGCTAGCGTCATATGGTATTGATCTATTTATATCTTGGACCCCAACAAGCCAAAAAAACCTACACAATAAATAGTGTACATGTGTACTTAAATGTTAGTATATACATTTTTTTAAATTTTAAGAAATAATATAAATGAAAAAAATAGTGGACATACCTGCGCACGTCTTTTTATTGTTGATTATAATCATGGCTTAGATTTAATTGACACCATTTGACAACCTCTGCAGCTGAATGAAACCGTGCTGAAGAATAGTTCATTTGCCATCTTCGAAGTGCTCTTTTCACGCATGCTCCTGCACCATCATGCTCACCTTTTCCATGCCCAGTTTCAAAGAAATTCCAGCGATGTTTAATGTTCAGCGCTTTATGAAGTCGACATAACCAAAAAAATGATCGTGAAGATTTAAATTGACCCGCACATCCATCAGACCATATCCAATGCTCATTGAATTTGACTTCACGTTTTTTTAGTGAGTCATAGAAAATATTTTCTATACAATGTTGGACAAAATGTGTGTCGTGTGTACGATCATCGCTGATATAGAAGTGATATTCTTTAATCACATCTCGATTGTCACATGTGCTTTTAATGCCATCGACATCCTGTTGAGAATGTCTATATACAACATGGACAAATATCGAAACTTGGTCAGAATGATAGTATTCACTCTGTATTTCTTTTTATGCAGCAAATGTATAGTTTTCAGCAAAATCAACCACCGACAAAATTGTTCCGGGTGGAAAAATTTCACGAGACTGTTTGAATTGAAGATCTTGCCATCGTGCTCTATGTGAATGCTGGGTGTATTTATAAATTTCGCTTTCAAATTTTTTGAGAAAATCTGTGACGCATATCTTGTCTTCTAGGAAATCAATTCTTTTGGAATGTGAATCACTAGAACTTGTATTATAGTTGATGTATTCGTATCTCTTCCAATCAACATTTACATTTGACAACGATTGATCATTATCGATAGGGTATTTATTGTGGAATAACACCAAATTTCCATAATGATGACAATGTTTTCCATTGACACATTTCTTTGAATAAAATACTTCATCGTGATTTCTCTCACATAAAATTTGAGATATGAATTCACGTATCGTCGACGGAGGTGGTGAATTTGTCCAAAACATTTTACCAAATTCAAGAAACGTGTCATAATATAACTGAAATTGCACATGATAACGGCAACAACATGTATCACGTATAGTTATAGGTCGAACATACCATGGTTTTTGTTGCACAAATGTAGTGATTGATATATTAATTCCACGATGATCTTCCTTGAATTTATTGAACAATTGTACTTGCGTCATGTCCATTATATGTTTTGGTTGGCTTTCATATACATTTCGTGATATTCTTTTGCATATCATATCTCTTTCATTTGGTGAAACTCGAGCATGTTCCAACCAATATTCTCGTACAATATCTTTAACCCCTGCTCCTAATCTATCTTTGTAAGGTTGTCTACAAATAATTGCCCAACAAGCAAGTTCATTATTTTCATCTATTTGCATTCTAAATTTGCTATGTTTGTATAATGTTTTTCTTGATGTTCCAACTGCTTTTGCTAGTTCTGTTGTCAAACGCTTTTGTTTAGTACTAGCTGAAAGAATTGCTGTATGAATTGCTTTACGTGCAGCACTGATATCTTTCTTCCTGGATTTTCCAAATTTTTTTATTGCATCGCCTATATTTTCCATCACATTTTGTTTCAATTTCGACTCTTTTGTTACTTTGTGAATACCCAATAACGATGTAGCACCTTCTAATTTCTTGGACACTAATAAACATCTCAAAATTTGTGCTTGTCCTGCTATTGAGTAATCCTTGAGAACTTCATCATAAAATTTTGTAGCACGATATCGTGCAACATGTATTGGTAGTTTTCCTCCATATTTGTCGCAATCAATGTCTTCTAACATTTCATCTACAATAGTAAAAGTACCTATACATCAAGTTAAATTTAATTTAACATATATCAAAAAATAAAATTCATTATAAAAAAATGAATTTGAAAAATATATGATATATACATACCAGGTTCAATTTCTGGATTTTGAACTTGATCTTCAATATTGATTTCATCGACATTAGCACGTAAATCACTATTTACATCTTCTACAATGTTCTTTTCAACTTCAATTTGTTCTTCTTGTACTCTATTTTCAATTTCCATTTCTTCAACATTGTCATGTAAATCTGTATTTATATCTTCAATAGTTCTCTCTTCCGTTTCAGCAACCCTTTGTTTTTTGGCAATATATCTGAGTTTTTGTTTCTCTCTATTATCATCATCATCACATTTACGATCAGCTTTTCTTTGACGTTTTCTCTTATTGCCCATGGTTGTTTAATCTATAGACGATAAATTAAAGAATCATGTTACTTTATAGTAAAAACAAATAAATTAAGATTTAAAAACATTTACGGAATTTATAAAAACATGAACTGAAATTTACTTTACCTTTTAAAAATTTTGTAAGAGTCTTTTGAAGAAGATTTCTTTGGAATTAACTTTTCTTTGAAAAAATTCTCTGAACAAAAATCTTCTTTGGAAAATAATAAAAACACCTTGTGCCAAGGAAGAAAATAAAACACCTTGTAAATAAATCTTTGTTGTAAAATTCATTCCAAAAATACTTTTTTGAAAAAATATCTACGAAAAAAACCACTACAAAAAAATACTTTCAATAAAAACTTATTTATAAATATATCTGGGAAAAAATCATTGTAAAGAAACAACTCTTTGAAAAAAACCCAATTTCAAAGAAATAAGAAGTACAAAATTACCTTGTAAAAAATCCTTTGCAAAATAAGATAACTATTTGAAAAAACTCCTTTCAAATAAATAAGAAGTGCAAAACTACTTTGGAAAAAAATCATTTGCAAAATACCTTAGCAAAACAACTATTTGAAAAAACCTCTTTCAATTAAATAAAAAGTGCAAAGCTACTTTGAAAAAAAAACATCCTTGCAAAGAACCTTCTTGCAAACATGTCTAAGAAAAGAAATATTTTGAAAAAACTCCTTGCAAATATCCCTTAAAAAAAACACTTTCAATGTGTCTTTTGGAAAAAAGAAGAAGAAACATACTTTGTAAAAATCTCTTCATCAAAAAAATGTTTTCTTTGCAAATATACAATAAGAAAATAAATATTTGGAAAAAACTTCTTGCAAATATGCCTTAGAAATTTTTTTTCTTCAATGTGCCTTTGGAAAAAAGAAGAAACATACCTTGTAAAAACCTCCTTTTGCAAAAAATGTCTTCTTTGTAAAAATGCAATAAAAAAGAGATATTTTGGAAAAACTCCTTCAATGTGCCTTTTCTAAAAAAGAAGAAGAAAATAGCTTGTAAAAACCTCATTTTGCAAAAAATGTCTTCTTTGTAAAAATGCAATAAGAAAATAGATAGTTTGGAAAAACTCCTTGCAAATATGCCTTAGAAAAAAAAACTCCTTCAATGTGCCTTTTGTAAAAAAGAAGAAGAAACATAGCTTGTAAAAACCTCCTTTTGCAAAAAATGTCTTCTTTGTAAAAATGCAATAAGAAAAGAGATAGTTTGGAAAAACTCCTTGCAAATATGCCTTAGAAAAAAAAACTCCTTCAATGTGTCTTTTGTAAAGAAGAAGAAGAAACATACCTTGTAAAAACCTCATTTTGCAAAAATTATCTCCTCCTTCCAAAATTAGTTTGACAAAAAAATGCGAACTTCAAACATGCGAAAATAATGAATTAACTTTACGTTTATTTATATGAGTATAATTTTTATTTATTTATTTATTTATTTATTTTTTATTTTTTTTTTATTTTTTTTTCGGCCGACGTAATTTTTTTTCCGTTTAGTTATTCGGCCGAATAACCTTCGCCATAAGTTACGGCGCCGTTACGGAAAGCAGTTATTCGGCCGAATAATTATTTCGGCCGAATAATCTCTGAAACATGAACAATTCAGATCTCTGCAAAATTTTCAGGTTTCTCCATTTTCGGAAGGAGAAAACCACCTCTTACACAACAAAACGAATGGCGGACTTCATACCAGTAGATTCATCATTGAATCTACTTTACGAGGGTATAAATTTTGTTGTATATAGATAAGAACTAATATTTTTTAAGTTTTATATTTGTAACATGTGTCGAGTTATGATTCAGCTCTTTAAAAAAACAGCGAAAAGAAAAATCCATAACTTTGAAAATACAACACCAAAAAAATCGAAGAAAATGTGGGACTCTTCATTGACGTGTCTACTTCAAAAGGGTGGTCGTAGATTTTTTGATTTTATAGCGGATTGAGAGAAAAGTGGTGCAACAAAAAGGTTGTTGAAAATCGACTGAGTTTCCACATGGATCGACTTTAAAAAAATATAATAATTAGTATAGAGGTCCATTGGATGCAAACTTATAGTCAGGCACTAGTACATTGTGTGTAGATTGTCGTAGCATTTTCAGTTTTTGCAAAACACAAGTCTAACAACGATTTTAGTGGTGCAACAAATCATAACTCTTTTGTAGTTTTTTCATTTTATAAGAACACACTGTCAAACATTTGCGAAATCGACATATCAAATCTTAATAAAAAAAATTGAAAAAATTATGAGTAGAAAGCTAACATAATTCTACAAAAGTTTTCTTTTTACGGCAAAGTGAAGTTTTAAATAAAAATATCACTTTTGTTCGCCCGAAGTTGGAAGACATGAAAAAAACAGAATTATTTTCTCACGAGACCCCCCAAAATAGACACCCATCTTCATTTTTTCACCCTATCTTGACCATCTAGGATTCTTCACAGGTAGAGTGGAAGGCTATTTCCACTTCACCTTGGATAGATGCGGAAGGTAACCCTTTGGTAGTAATCCCGGGAGGGTGATTTGGTGATTCAAATGCTTACACCCAGAGGACTTCCATTGGATGTCGTGTAACTGACCGTCAGTACTCTATTGGTTTGTTCTAGGCCCTCATCATCCCAGAATGACTTCTGAGAGTATCATCCTTGTTTGCTTGGTCTTGATCACCTTAGGAATTTTTTAGTGGTGTGCTCTTTGTGCTGCTTGTTTTTAGTTGGCCTTAGAGATTTCTGGCCCGTTGAGTCGAAAACCATGGATAGCATCCCGGTGAGAACCAATCAAGGGAACCCTATTTGAGGGGCTCCTTGTGCTTTTCCAATCATTGGGAACATTGGTACTCCCTTAAAGGCTAACTTGAATCTTTCGAGATTCACTATAGGGATACCGCTTTGGTTGTCTTCCACTCCAAACGCCTTGCATGATCCTGATGCTTCTCAAGTAAGCACCTCACATCAAGAGCATCAAAACTCTATTCTTGCTTCGCTAATAACATATTCTCCTCCTCCTTATACCTCATGTGGTGAAAGTAGTAATACTAGTAACCAACAGTCTAAAAGGAATAGACAGAGGAAGAATAGGAAGAAGATGCCAAAGCAAGGGGGTAGCCACCCAGCCTCTAGAATTCATGCTGGGGGCACCCACCGAACCTATGGAGGTCATGTTGGGGGGGAACTCTCAGTCACTATAAATCATATTGAACCTAGCCACCTAGCCTCTCGAAGTCATGCTGGGGGAAACCACCTAGCCTCTGGAGGTCATGTTGGGGGAACCTACCCAACCTCTGGTGATCATGTTGGGAGAACTCACTCAGTCACTGTAAATCATACTGAACCCACCCACCCAGCCCCTGGACGTCATGCTGGGGAAACCTAACCAACCTCTGGAGGTCATGCTGGGAGCAAACTTTCAGTCACTGCAAATCATACTGAAAGCATGTCTTCAACCACTGTTGCTCATGTTGAGGACACGTCAGTGATCACTGCTGGTCATATTAATGACAAGTCACCAGTTACTGTGATTCATACTAGAGACATTGAATTACCCACTACAATGCATGCTGATAAATTTGACATTGTCGACAAACCTAATAAATAGAAGCTTAAGTTCCCTTGTAAATTTTGCGAGGGAGATCACCTGACCTATTTGTGCCCTGTACTTCCAGACGTGCAAAGAGTGTGGTCCTTAGTTCAAAATTCTTTTGCTTCTGAGAAACCAGCCACTGCAAGTCATGCTAGGGGCAAGCTGTTAGCCAATGCTAGTCATGCTGAGAGTACTATTGTTTTAAAGGAGTCTAAGCTTATAGGTCGCAAGCCAAAGTTCCCTTGTAAACTTTGTAAGGGAGATCACCTTACTCACTTGTGCCCTGCTATTCTAGAGGTACGGAGAGTGTGGTCCATGTCTGAAGGATCCTCTGCTCCTAAATTGTCTATAGATTCCCAACATCCTGATCAACCTTTGGTTGATGAAGTGGTTGAACCAATGCAATCTTTGGTCAACTCCACTCTTCCTTTAGAGAGTGAAGTGATCGAATCGATGCAATCTTCGACTGATCCCATCAATCCTTTAGAGACTGATGCACCTATCCCTGAAGTCTTCTGCATTACTAGTTCAGATATTTCTGAAATGGGGGGCACTTTATATGTGCCGAGTGAACCCCTACCAAGCTTTGGGATCATTTCCTTTGATTGGAATAGTCTAACTGGGCCTCGCCTTCCTTCTGCTACACCTTTCCAGATAAAGGTTGATATCGAAAACCATGAGATTCATCGATGTATTGTAGATGCAGGAGCCTCTGTTAGTATCTTATCCCTTTATGCTTGGAAAGATTTAGGTTTTCCTAACCTTGCTCCAGCTGTTAATTAGCCGTTGACTTTCGATAAAAGACCTAGTGAGCCGTTGGGATTCCTCCCTCAAGTACCTGTTACTCGGGGTGGAAAAACAGTCTTAGTTGATGTTATGGTTTTAAAGGACCCTATGGTTTTCGATATGATCTTTGGGCATGATTATGTATATGCTATGCAGGCTATGGTGTCTATGCTCTTTCGTGTGATGCATTTTACTCACAATGAAAGCATTGTCACTATCGATCAACTTACATCTGTTGATCCTCCCTATTACCCAGTTGTAGACCAAGTATATTCCTCATCGTTAGGCACTACCATGTCAAAATCAAATTATGTGGCATATTGTTCCTTGAGTCCAATTGCTACTGAGAATAAGCCACAGAATTCATGCTTACCTTCTCGGGACTGGGTCTCAACAATTGACTAGGTGTTGACTCCATCTAAATGTTTATATATGTGTTCTATCTTAGATGATATACTTCCTTCTGATGACGTTTTCCTAGAGTCTATAATGCAGTCTGCCATTCATTTGGACTTTGATCAAACGAGCATTCTTCCACCTTTTCTTCGAGCTCATTAAAAACAATAAGGAGGGTACGAGCATTCTTCCACCTTCACTTCGAGCTCGTTAAAAACAATAAGGAAGTTACGAGAATTCTTCCACCTTTTCTTCGAGCTCGTTAAAAACAGTAAGGAGGCTACGAGCATTCTTCCACCTTTTCTTTGAGCTCGTTAAAAACAATGAGGCTATAAGCATTCTTCCACCTTCACTTCGAGCTCGTTCCAAAATAGTAAGGAAGTTATGAGCATTCTTCTGTATCTCCTTTGAGATCATTAAAAACAGTAAGGAGGTCATGAGTTTAATTTTTCAGGCTCGTTAAAACTTTACAAAAAATATTTTTATAGAGTTCTTTCACGCTCTTGTTAGAATCTCTAAATATAACAAGATCGCCGAGTATAGTTTTCTTTTCAGACTCGTTAAAGGATTTGAAGCGACATCGACCTAAGTATAAGTTTACCCCTTTTCCGGACTTTTGTGGATTAGCTACAAAAAAGGAATACTCTATTCATGCATGGCTAGAAGAGTTCTTCTCTCATCGTTTTAGACTTTTTTAGGGGAGGAGACTAACTGTATGAAAAAGGACTTTTGGAGCCTTCTTTAGGGTTTTCAGGCTCTCGAAACATGAAAACACCAAGCGAGCACTCACCTACTCGAGCTCAATGTGAAATCCACGAGAGGGTATATAGACGATTGTTTAAGTTTTTCAGACTCTATAAATAGGAAAACACCGGCGGGCATATACCAACCCGGGCTCATTACCAAAATACATGGGTAGGTGTATGGATTTATTGTTTAAGTTTTTTAGACTCCTTAAAATTGAAAACACCGGTGAGCAAGAACAGATCTCGACTCGATATTAAAATCCAGAGATCAGTGCTATAGAGTATTCTTCTATCTATTCTTCAAACTCTGTAAACAATGAAGAAGGTCCTGATTCTTCCTCCCATGGGCTCGTTAAACTTTTACATGGTTGGGCTTATTGAGTTTTCTTTCCTTCCTGGACTCATTAAAATAACAAGAATGATATTCTTTTACCAAAAAGAATAAGGGATGAGAAGGGTATCTCACATCTTTTCAGTTTCAAAGGCATTTAAGTCAGTCATATCCTTGAACATAGCATCTATTTGAGTCTATCAATCAGTTGGGTCTTAGTTTTTGACCTTAGGGTAAACTTGATCTCTAAGTTTTCCACTCCCCGGATTGGTTATTCTTCCAATCATATGGAGGGTCTATTAATGTCTCCTACATTGCAGGCTTATATCACTTCCTCTTCATGTTAAAAGCTGCCTAAGTCACTTTATTTTGTGCTCATTGTTCAATGATACAACCTGTGTTGTCCATTCTGCAGTTTACCTTGATTTCATGTGTCGGCCATCCCAATGTCAGTTTGTTTCATCTTGTTACTTGTTCTACTCCACATCAGCTCATACCAATGAGTCAGTTTGTTTCATCTTGTTACTTGTTCTACTCCACATCAGCTGATACCAATGAGTGTTCCTCATGTTGGATGATGGAGGATTCATTAAGGCCTCCCTTCCAGCGGACTTCTTCCCATTGACTTCAACTCATTATGCTCTGGGAATGAAGTTTAGAGTTTCAGTTAGTACCTTTGGGATTGCAGTCGTTAGTGGCAGTTTCCCTTGCCGTTGAATAATGGGAATACATCATTGTCCCCTATTTGACAGGTTCCTCAAGTGTTCGACTTCAAGTCCACTTATTCACACTTGTTGGATCATGCTAGGTACCTTGGGCCCCATTATCATTATCGATGGAATCCCTCACTTTTTTTAATGGTATACATAAATGACTAGTAATCAAACGATACCCCCCATGTTTGACTCCAACACATTTATTCACATGGTTAGGGTTTGTACCTTGGGTTGTTTGGATGAATACCTTGGGACTCTGATAGCATCACCCTATTTATGTTATCACCCAAGCTGCGCAAGACTGAGCCTCACTCGTTTTGGCTCCTCATGAGACATAGATCTAGTTTGTTGTTATGGCTATGATCTCTCATTTTGACATGGATCCACGCTTGTATTTCAGTGGCCGTGCTATATATACATCTCTTAATTATGTATTGGATATCATGTTGTATCCTACTACACATCTATATGATGTCAAGATTCTAATTGCTCGCTGACCTTGATTGTTGTTTCAGGTAGTTTTGTGACTTGGTTCTGCGGTTTCTTGCTCCTCCTCTGACTTGGAATTATAATGTATTATGGTCATCGTTTCTCTACGAACTCACACATTAGGGGGCATCTGTTATAGGTCAAATATGCACTTATCCATCCGTGATCACACTGCTCTGTTGATCACACAAAACGATACTATGGATGGAAGAGCTAAGTTGACCTTGGATGATTTGATAATGAGATATTACATCTTCAATTGAAAATATATTTTTTTCTGCATATTTCAATGGATGTGCGCTACTCTTATAACTGGAAACCCATGCACATATCCTAAATGTGCACTAAGCTTATAACTCGAAACCCGCGCACATATCCTGAAAGTTGTAAACGCTTGTTGTAAAGCACAAAAGTTGCATATTGTGTGCTAATTTGGTTGTATGAAACCCGTGCACTTATTAATATGAAGTCAAAAAATATATTAAGATTACAAATTGGGATTAGTTGAAGTTGGTTCCGCAACTTCCCCAACCTCCCAATTCAACTACCTCTCGATTCCAACTGCCTACCTTGTCCCGTAAATACAAGGAGCATCTATGAGAGAGGGAGATAGAAGGAATGCTTTGACTACTATTACATTGGAGGAATTCTCAAGTCATTGTGAAGAGCAGGATCCCAGGACTCGGTTGCAGAAGCACCTTGACTGATCAAGTATATTTGTACTGATTTATGCTTCTTTGACAATAAAAAGGTGGAAATACCCTTCCTATCCCAAATCGAATATCTATTGGATTGTATGTTCATTTGACTTGATATCTTATTGCAGTTGATGTTTAATTGCTTTCAATTTCATCATATTTATTGCATTCAAGATACGTCGAGGAAGGTTTACTTTGTGTTGCAGGTTCATCATAGCGGAAGATCAAGCGAAAGCTAGGACTAGCCATCGATAAAAGGTACATCTTTCAATATCTTGATCTCTTTCATTTGTAGTAACTAAATGCAATGCAATGAATGTATTTACTTGTCACCCCTCCCAAGTTGGTAGTGTCTTCTCCTCACTATAAGGTATTAATCCTGCACAATAGTACAGTTATTTAGAGTTGAGACGTTGTCATGGGATAACATAGGATCTCCCAAGATGGATGCAGCAATGGCAGTTGCAACTTAAGTTGTGGCACCTCACACAGAGGTATTTTCAAAACCTCAAACAATATTGTTATTACTGATGGCATTTCTATTTTTATGTATTTATATTTATGACATACATGATGATGGTTTGTACAATATTTTTTAATATTTTTATTGACTAAATAATTACTTGTTTAATATGTTCGTAACGTGCATGCATTTTGGTGTCCACAGGTATGCATGGGCTACGATTATCATCCATCTCCGCCAGGGATCGGTAGATCACAATATACATAGGTACAATGTGTAGTTAAATGCACACTTTTAATTTGAAATTTTATGACATACTATGGTTTAATTTGATTTTTGTTTACTAAACTATGATATTACAAATTTGTATGCAGAGGCCGCCAACAGCTGCAGGCCACTTTAGTCCCAAGTTTCCACCCTTTCCCATGAGTCTCCCCCCTCACATCCATCCAGACCCCTCCCTCTGACCACCCCCTCCCTTCCATCCAACCTCCCCTCTCCATACATACTCCCCCCTCCGTCCATCCCCCACTCCATCCACCCTCCCTCATTCTTCCACACCCCCCCCATCTATACATCCTATCCCATTCATCCATGTCCCCCCATCTATCTATCCTCCCCCATTCGTCCATGCCCCCCCTTCCATCCAACTTCCCCCCCTTCGTCCACAACCTCCCTTCTATCCATCCTCCTCCCTCTATCTAGGACCTCCCTCCCATTCACCATACCTCAACATCTCCCTAGCCCTTTTGGGTCGATACCCCCTATCGTACAGCTCGTAGGGGTTCATCGTCCATGACATCCTCCTCCACCCCATACCACCATGTCCTCCTCCACCATATCATCTCTAGTTCCTGCCAATATTATGGAAACTACTATTACAGTATCTACCCATGTATCTACAATGGTTGCACCCATAGTTGTTGCATCTACATCTGCGCCCTCCCCATGACTACATTGGAGTAGGTTGTCCGGCCAAACACTCCACCTGCTAGCCTGAAATCCCAGCCATGTCCATTGTCGGAGGTGTTCATGGTGAGAATCAAGTTAATTTATGAAAAAATTTTGATACATTAACCAAAATTAATTTAAGCAATTGTTATTTTTCAATGAAATGATTGTCATAAATGTTGTAGGGTGGAATTAATGAGAGGCTCAACAGATCTAGGAGACCTGCCTCACCTCTCCCACTCGCATTAGCGGTGAGTTATTTAAGATTTGAATTGTAGATTGATTTTATAAATGTGGTAAATGTTACAAATGCTTGAAATTGATTGTATCTTATATCATTTGTTTCAGATCATGGAGAGACGGTCTACTCCTAGACAGAAGAAGATATGGGGTACCAGTAGATCCAAGAAGAGGAAGATCAATTTTGGAGATGTTCCTGGGAGTGACCGGGTGGTCACAATGCTTGACACACCATGTTATGTGCATTCGCCACGATTTCGCACTTTTGGGCACCAGTTTCCATGTACCTTGTATCTACGGCAAGGGTTTCCATGTATTTTGGATCTACGACACGAGTTGTCGGATTTTGTATACGGAACGAGTTGCCATGTATTTTGGATCTACAACATGAGTTGTTGTATTTTTTATAGGGAACGAGTTGCCATCGTATGTACATTGGGAACCATGTTCCACTATTTTTTTGAAAATTTATATATTTGTTCGAGTTTTGTTACACTATGGTTTTATCTCATGGATTTGGCAATATGGTAGAATGTATATGTTAGCCTAAGATTTACTAATGTTATGATTATATTACATTTTCCATCATTTGAGAAGTTGTCACAAGTGTACATATCCATCATATCAAAAATTTCATGCTACAATCAATTTCAAACCATTGAGGGGATGAACATACACCATGCACCCTTTACAACTTGACCAAATGAATTATTTGCAATAACTACTAGTTATGGTCCTAGAAACAACCATGATCATTTGCAACAAAATTGTCAACCATGCCATAACAACATTTCAATTATCTAATAAATAATTACGTTTCTAAATTAGGTTTCAAGTGCTAGGTACAATGTTTTTGTAGTTGTGTGCACCTTTTCCATATAGATGAGAAACTATGCATATATGTGTATAATGATTTGGATTCAAATGTATCCACATGAATATATATGTACAATGAAAATGATTTACTTTTTATATGTGTTATAATTTAGGCAAGGGATTCAGATACATAATAGGGTTTCATTGTGATTAGAATACAAACTAGAGTTTACACTACCAAATAGGGTTTTTAGGATAGGCTCTTGTGTTTCTAGGATATGCTCCAAGCTCTAGGGTTACCAGCTTAATGTTTAACTACACTATCATGAAAACATTGTCACCAACACTATGCCCACTACCATAATCACCATCAAGCCTCGTCATCCTCTTGCTCACGGTGCCAACATCCTCGTCCCCATCAATCATCCACCATCCACCATCAACCTAATGCACTTTGTCTCATTGTCACCGATATCATATCTATCCTCAGGCCCATTATCACCATCGTCATCATTGTGCTCATTGTCACCATTGTCACCATCATTCTCATTGGAGTCTAAGCCATTTGTCCTCTTTGTTTATGTATTTTGGGTCAGATATGGATTTCACTTGATTTTTTTTTAGTTGTATGTACCCTTTCTATATACATGTCAGAAACTTTGAATATAAGTGTATACTTATTTGGATTCAAAACTATGGTTTTTATGCTAGCCTCTGGGTTTCTAGGGTTTTCCCATAGACAGTTGATAGAGACACTTTCAACCAGGAGTGTCTCTATCAAGTGTCTATGGGAAAACCCTAGAATGGATGTGGAGTTGGGAAAAAGTAGTCGATCTGGGTCGAGAACTTATGGAGTTCCCGTCTATGTTTAGACTCAATGAGACAATGTGGGGTTCTTTTTTTCATTTGAACTTGACAAGATGGTAGGCACAGGGTAATCCCCATATATATATATATATATATATATATAAGAAATAAAATATAAAATAAATAGTAATAGTAATATCTAATTTTTGTTGAGATTTGGTCTTGTGAAGGCAATGAAGCAAACCAAGATTGCAAACCAAACTAGAATAGGGACAAGGAGTTTTGAACTTAACCCCATTAAATATAATTTTGAACTCAACATTAAAAGAGTAATTGAAGATATAATTAAATTTGAATTCCACAGTAAGCATCCATGTTGATGAAAGAGATGGGCCATAAGATTGATTATGGATCTATTATTGTCTTAAAAAGATGAAAGTTCTAAAGAAATATCGCATTGCTTTTATAGAAAGAAGGTTTGCATGTTGTTTATATTTTCCATGTGAAATACTCACTAGGTTCAAGTTGCAAAAATGAAAAAATGACTATCTTATATTTATGTCATATTTCTTGAGTACTGACAATGTGTAGGTGTGAGGGACATCTAAGAATATAGTTAAATGAAAATTTAGGACATCATAATGTTCTATTTAATATATTTCACTACTAGTTGATCAAAATCAAAAGTTAAGGGCTAGAAAATAGGGCATGGAAGTAGAACATATAAGTGGCAAAAATCACATGGATGTTAACATAATGGGATTTGCATTTCCATGGATATTCATGTTTTCAGTTTGATATTCATTTAACATTTTCAACTAGCATCAATTTACAAACAAAAGCATTTCAATTCAATTCCCTTCTCATATTGGGTAAATATGACATAGTGAGTACATCTAGTACGACCCACCTTCTTTTTCTAGTTAACAAGTGTAATGCCCACCTCAGCACTTATGATTGATTTGAGTACTTGAGACTGATGATTGATTAGATTAATTGATACTTACGATTGATTAGACTATATGAGACTTATGACTGATTAGACTATTTGAGATCTATGACTGATTCGACTATTGAGGGCACTAGTTTGAAGTGACCCAGATTTATGAAAACTTGGACCATGACTATTTTCTTTGAAATTTACCATGTGAAATAGAAATGATTAGATAAATGATAGATATACTCGATTAACTGAGAAATAAGGAGAAATGATGCAAATTCTCTAGAATGAAAAATTATGAATGGTGAAAATACTTGAAATGAAAATGATATATGCTCAATTGACAGAGACATAATGATGAATGTTGAAAATACTTGAAATGAAAATGATGAATAGTTTATTTACTCTAATGACTAAGGTAAAACAATGAATGATGAATATGCTCGACTGACTGAGGCATGATGTTAAATGATGAATATTTAGTATGCTCGATTGAATGAGATACCAAAAAGAATGATGAAAATATTTTATAGTGCAGTGCTACTAATGTGTGCTTGAGTGTGTGCAGTGGCAGGTAAGACGATTTACCGACTGACCCACAATGGAATAATAGGGGTCGTAAGAACATAAATAACACATAGGGGTATGACGACAAACTGTCGACCCTGAATTAGCAATCCACGCACGGGTGAAGCCATTTCAGCTCATCCGAGGAGGCGCGTGCCATATGGGCAAGGGCATAACGACTTGGTCTCGTACGATGAGTTGAGGGGCACGCGATAAGGAGGACCTTATCCCTCAACATCCCTTAGTCTCCAAGAAGTGTCGTTGAGAGATCGTGGTAACGAATTTCCAATCGCTATGCAGTACTCCCCATAAGAAGAAAGAAATGGAACAGTTAGAAGGGCCCACTGAAGTGGTACCTAGACAAGAAAAAGAAGATGCTACTTAACCAGTTATGGAAATGGAAAATTTACTAAAAAGATAAATTTAAGTAAATTTAAAATTAAAGTGTAATTGCAATAAAATAATACCCATTATTTTATTTATTTCTATTGTTGTGGAAAAAAGAAGAAATGAAAAAGGAATTACATTAAAAACAATATTAGTTTATGTTATTTATTTTCCTACTCGATGAAAAGAAAAAGTGATTGAAAAACAATTAGTTTACTAAAAGACATGGAGTAAATTAAATGAAAATAAAAACATAAGAAGGACTCTACTACAGCTAACTCCCACTGATTTAGGGAATTAGGTGCACATTTAAGAAGAAGAGACACTTGTAATTGGAGAGAAATTGTTAATAAAATTAAATAAATTATGTGCATGGACAGACACATGGCACACAAACTTTTACTATAAAATGCGGGTGGAGAAGGAGAAAAGGGTCTCTTGCTCCCTAGTGTTGGATGGGCATGATAATTGCGGATTATTTTATGATTCTTATGAGTTGGGATTAGCTAGACCGAGTATTGGGAGATCCCATTGGGAAGCTCGCTAGTGTGTTCTTACGACCCCACTTGCTCAGAGGTTCGGGACGAAGAAGATTATTCCTGATACGATAGGGAGGTCAACCGAGGGTTGTCTGTAACTTCGTCGAAGTATGGATCTAGACAGTTGAATTAGCCGCTGCAACAAGGATCTGCTTCATCTCAGATTGGACAAACGAATCAGGTTCAATGCTTTGTAAATTTCTAGTTTCTGTGTAATACTTTAGTTTCATTGTCGATTAACAATTTCTGTGTAATATTTCAGTTTCTGTGTCGTTTTGCAATTTATGGGAACTAGTTCATTTTCTGTATAGATGTGAAATCTCAGAAATTCATTAAAACTTGTTGAACGATCTTTAACAAATTGATAGGTAATTTATTCAATTCCATTATTAGATCCTGTACACTCAGATTTGTATACATTCTTTTTCAGAATTTTTAACTTCTGTGTAATATGATGAAGGGATTAAAAGTTTAGTTGCACTCTTTTTACACAATCTACACCTTCCGTAGGAAAGACCATTGCGCTTTAGATATGAACCACTGCGCCTTAACACTCTTCGAATCTGTTTAAATCTTTGAACTTTCAGTTGATGAAATCGAAATTATACTTGTCTCGAACCACTGCATCTCAGGTGTTTCTTCTAAATTTTGTTTTTTTAGTCAGGACTGTGTGGAGATGCTAAGATCTCAGGTTTGTAACCTCACGATTTCTTTTTCTCCTGATTCCATTAGTCAAAACTGCATGGGGACACTGGGATCTTGGATCTGAAATCTCTGTGCTTGAATTAAGTATTGTGAGTCTTGACCTATGCGGTATTCAAAACCGTAAACTCTGTGGTTGTTCAAAATCTTAATCCCTGTGCTTTAAATTAAGGATTACAACTCTGTGGTTTATCCAAAATCATAAAGCTCTGTGTTACAATGGATCTGCGATTTCTGAGCTTTTAATTGATTCATATTTTTAATCTGCATCCATGAATACCTGGCAAGCTTTGTTTATAATTTAATTTTTGGTGGATTAACCTAGAAAAAATCCTTCCAGGAAAGATTGAAACCTCATTGTCTTGTCTCCCTTAGTTCACATCAAAGTGTTAACGTTATGCCTGGAATCTGAAACCTGATCTCTATCGAGATGGCAGTGTTGACTTTAAATTTATTTGTATATGAATTCTAGAGATATACTCCGTTAATGATTATAGTTTTCGATATCTATAACTTAATTTCAGATCTAAGCTCTACCCTCATTTATTTAAATCCACTTTGCGTTTCTAAATCTATGAATTTTGTAATCTAGTCTTAACTCTACGCTTCCATTCAAACGAATTCGGTATTCAGGTTGAACCCTGTGCTTCCCTAAAAAAATTGATTTTGGATACAATTAATTGATTTCTGTGTTTTCAATGTTCCATTATTTAAACCAATTCCTGTGATTTCGGTGTTCAATACCTCGAAGTGATTTCTGTATTTCCTTTTGATTTCGGTGTTCAATACCTCGGAATGGTTTCTGTGTTTCAATGTTCCATTATTTAAACTAATTATGTGATTCCAGTGTTCAGTACCTTGAATTGATTTCTGTGTATCTCTTAACAAAAAAAAAGTTTCCAGATCTATCAAATCATTGCACTTCGATTTTCATGATTGACCCAATCAGTAATTGTATATCCGGGTTCTCGAGACGATTGGTGGTCTATCAAAACATAAGTAAATCCATCCTGAAGAGATTGTGCATTACCTGAATCCCACAACGACTTGCATTTGTCCTTTTAATTGGGCATGGATCTACCTTGATGGCACTTTCAGAATTACAAAGTAATTGGAATTTTGTTTAAAAAAATTGTATAATTGTCTATTAAAACCTGAGGGACATTTCCCGAAGCTCGATTGATAAATTTTATGTCGGTAAATATAAGTCAGGCAAGTATAATTACGGTTGAGATCACTTGGTGTATCCTGAACTGTATCTAATTCCTATATTGAGGGGCGTCTTAACTCATACTCAGAATCATCCGATCCTTGAGAAATCTCTGCGTTTAACTCCAGTATTGACGGGTGTCTTATTTCATGCTCAGAAATTCATTGATCTTTGATTCACTCTCAGCATCCTGTCAAAACTTAAAATTATCTTAAGAAATTTTATAATGTTGAAATCATGTTAATTATTTATTTTATAGAATTGGAATGAAATCGAAGTGAGATATTTGAATTTAGGACAAACTCTATCTATTAACTATAATATGATTTAGAAAAGTATCTTAGGAAAGTTATAATTATAGTTTTATACCATTTAGAATTAGAAAGAATGAAATTTAAACCAAGGAGTATGTAGAAGTAGATGGATAGAATCAAGGTTTATTTATATGCCGTTTTACTTATCCTAACCATGGTTTTTTGAACCAGATCTATGAATGATTAGTGCCTACAGACTTATGTAGAAAGTATAAAGTTCATGACCTTTAGGGCCTATGTTAAGGATTATGTGTTGATTAGATACATACATGTTTATATTATGAAAAGTGCCATTAAAAGAATAGCTTGCATTCTGAAATTAGATCACAGATATAATGAGATAGGATGTGTTAATTATGGATTACATTGTGAGAAATAAAACGTCATGTTATATTATAATAATGGTTATAGTGGATACCGTTATAGTTGCTAACTATTACATTGGTTGGTTATAAGGAAGAATAGATTTATTAGATGAACATTACAGAAATGATTACCCTTGTGAACTCATTCTTGATGACCTTTGTGAAATTCATTATTTAGTCGAAACCCTTAATCGAGTTAGTTGATGAGAAATCCTTGCCAAGAATTTGATGTTATGGTAATGTTTAGAAATCTATGTGACACCCTTACTACAAAAGTTAGCAGTAAAATAAAAATAAAATTTACTTACTCAACATGACGGACCCTACATTTGGTATCATAGCACTGTCGAACCTAGTTTGGACCAAAACATTCACACAATACTTTGATAAAACTACTTGAATAAACCGAGACTTTATTTGCACGAATCAGAATTTGCCATGAACTGACTGAACCACGTAGAACACCAACCCCTAGTACCTACGATTGAATCGCAGAACCCATCGCCTGCCAACTTACATAGAGAATTGAAAAAAAAAATTCCAGAGTGTTGGGGTTCCACTAAAAGAGCTGCACCAGAAGCATGGCTAGATAACATGGAAATGTGCTTCAATTTGAGAGACTACACCTCAACCCTGAAGGTACATATGACTATTCTATAGCTGAGGAGAAACCCGAGGAAGAGATGTCATCTCTATGCTGTGATAGCAATGAACAAGGATAAGGAAAAATCTAACATCCCTGACCATCCTTTATTCACGGAATACATGGATGTGTTTCCCAAATCCTTACCTAGACTACTGCCTTAGAGAGAACTAGACTTCACCATAGAACTAAAGCCGGGAACTGAACCGATCGCAAGAGCTCCATACAGAATGTTTGTGCCAGAACTGAAGGAACTATAGATGCACTTTACAAGATCTCTTGGATCTGGGGTTGTTTAGACCGAGTGTTTCGCCGAGGGGAGCGCTAGTACTTTTCGTCAAAAAAAAGATGGGTCATGGCGACTCTGCATTGACTACCGCTAGTTGAGCAAGGCTATTGTGAGGAATCAATATCCCTTGCCGAGGATTGACGACCTGTTTAATTAGATGAAAGGCACCACAATATTTTCAATTATTGATTTATGATCAGGCTATCACCAATTGAGGATTATGGAAGCTGATATCGTGAAAACTGCTTTTTAGACACGGCTTGGGCACCATGAATTCGTAGTGGTAACTTTTGGGTTGACCAATGCACCTAATGTCTTCATGAACTTGATGAACGACGTATTCCACTAGTATCTCGACAAGTTCGTGCAGGTATTCGTTGATGATATCCTTATCTACTCAAAGACACCAGAGGAACATGAAGAACACATCAGATTAGTCTTACAGTGTCTTAGAAAGAACCAACTTTATGGAAAGTTGTTGAAATGTCCCTTCTTCCAGAAGGAGGTCCACTACTTGGGACATATTATTTCTAGTGATGGCATAGCTATAGACCCCGCCAAGATTGAGTCAATTTGGCAATGGCCAGCACCGACGAATGTACATGAAGTGAGAAGCTTCATGGGACTTGCGGGATATTATAGAAGGTTTGTTGAGGGGTTCTTGAGGATTGCAGGACCAATCACTGAATTGTAGAAAAAAAAGGATCGACCATTTATATGGATGGATAAATGCGCCAAGGCATTTGAGAAACTAAATGAATTGTTAAACAACGACATAGGTTTTGAAAGTGCTGGACATGGATGGGGATTTCTCGGTATGCACTTATGCATCCAAGGATGGAATCAGATGCATACTAAGGCAAGGAGGTAAAGCAATTGCCTACTCCTACCGGAGACTCAGACCACATGAGTAAAACTATGCTAGACACAACATGGGACTGACTACAGTAATGCATACTTTACGCTTATGGAGACACTACCTAGTAGGAAGGAAGTTTGAACTTAAGACTCATCACCATGGATTGCAGTATATCTTCACTTAGAGTGATCTAAATGCTAGACAAAGAAAATGGTCAGAACAATTGAGCGAGTAAGACTTTGACATTTCCTATGTGAAGGGAATCTTGAACAAAGTGACAAATGCACTTAGTCGTAGACCCCGCATCTTCTTAGTGATACCGATGAAGACCAACCTAAGAGAAAAGGTGCTTGGGCTACAACAGGAAGACAACTGGAAAAATTAGGTAAAGGCCAAGCTAGAATGGGAACAAATGGAATGACCCAAGTATAAGGGTTATTCGTTGGAAAATGACGAGTTGTTGAGATACAACAACCGTATTTATGTGCCAAAGAACAATGAGCTCAGGAACCTAGTCTTAGAAGAAGCTCACTGAGTTGTTTATAGAGCACATCCTGGCGTGAAGAAGATGTACAAAGATATTTATCCTTTATTCTTCTGGCATAGCATGAAGAAAGACATGGTAAAATCTATCGCTAGATGCATGGAGTGTCAGCTAGTCAAGGATGAACATAGACACCCTGCCGGACTACTTCAGCCTCATGCCATTCTTGAGTCGAAGTGGGAGATCATCTCCATGGATTTTGTTCTAATATTGCCTTTGACCTAGAAGAGACATGATACCATATTTGTGGTAATAGACACTCTCACGAAGAGTGCACATTTCATACCCATCAAGAATACTTTTAAGGCCCCGAAGATTGCTAGAGTGTTCATTGATGAGATCGTATGACTGGACGGAGTGCCGAGAAAGATAATATCTGAGTGGGGATCAATATGCACTAGTTGATTTTGGACGAGATTCTAGGAAGCCATGGGAACACGACTAAACTTTAGCATTGCATACCATCCAGAGACCAATGGGCAGACTAAGAGAGTGAACCCGATACTAGAGGACATGCTGAGGATGTATGTGATGGACCAGAAGACTTGTTGGGAGGAGTTTTACCTCTAGTAGAGTTCGCCTATAACAACAACTATTAGAGTTCGATACAGATGGGGCCATTCAAGTTTTTGTATGGTCGACCCTATCGAACACCCTTGAGATGGGACAGACTAGACGATAGGACCCTACTTGGGGCTGAAGTCATTCAGGAGATGGAAGAACAGATGGCAGATATCCATGCTCGACTGAAAGAAGAACAGGATCGACTGAAGAGTTATGCCGATGCGCATAGATTCGATAGAGAGTATCAGGTTGGAGATCAAGTATTTTTGCGAGTGAGACTGCAAAAGATTACTATCAGATTTGGGAAAGGGAAAAATCTATCCCCTAGGTTTGTGGGACCCTTCGAGATATTTGAACGGATAGGACAGGTTTCTTACCATCTTTCACTACCGTAATCATTGCATAGGATACATAACGTTTTTCATGTATCAACACTTATACATTACATTTCAGATTATGCACATATCATCGACATGAGTAACTTACAGATATCAGACGAAGGGGACATGATGGTAGAGCTGATATGCATATTGGACTATCGAACACTATAGCATAGGCACTATGTGATCGATCAGGTCAAAGTTCAATGGGATAGCTATAGTCCCAGTTCTACAATCTGGGAGTACACAACCGAGATGTGTCGGGATTTTCCTTTTTTTATTGTTGTTTTGAACTTCAGGACAAAGTTTTAATAAGAGGGGGTGTATGTAATGCCCACCTTAGCACTTATGGTTGATTTGAGTATTTGAGACTGATGATTGATTCGATTAATTGAGACTTATGATTGATTAGATTA
This sequence comes from Larix kaempferi, assembly GCA_027924585.1. Classification (NCBI taxonomy): domain Eukaryota; kingdom Viridiplantae; phylum Streptophyta; class Pinopsida; order Pinales; family Pinaceae; genus Larix; species Larix kaempferi. The sequence goes on from BSBM01000194.1 coordinate 17,011,824, forward strand.
TATGAGACTAATGACTAATTAGACTATTTGAGATCTATGCCTGATTCAAGTATTGAGGGCACTAGTTTGAAATGACCCAGATTTATGAAAACTTGGACCATGACTGTTTGCTTTGAAATTTACCATGTGAAATGTAAATGATTAGATAAATGATAGATATACTCGACTGACTGAGAAATAAGGAGAAATGATGCAAATGCTTTAGAATGAAAAATTATGAATGTTGAGAATACTTGAAATGAAAATGATGTATGCTCGGTTGACAGAGAGATAATGATGAATGCTAAAAAATACTTGAAATGAAAATGATTAATAGTTTATATACTCGAATGACTGAGGTAAAACAATGAATGATGAATATTCTTGACTAACTAAGGCATGATGTTAAATGATGAATATTTAGTAGGCTCGACTGAATGAGATACTGAAAAGAATGGTGAAAATATTTTATAGTGTAGCGCTACTAATCTGCGCTTGAGTGTGTGCAGTGGTAGGTAAGACGGTTTACCGACTGACCCACAATGGAATAATAAGGTTCGTAAGAACGGAAAGAAAACATAGGGGCACGACGACAGACTGTCGGCCATGAATTAGCAATCCACGCATGGGCAAAGCTGTTTCAGCCCACCTGAGGAGGTGTGTGTCGTACGGGAAAGGTCATAACGAGTTGGTTGCATGCAATGAGTTGAGGGGCGCACGATAAGCAGGAACTTATCCCTCAACATACATTGGTCTACAAGAAGTGTAGTTTAGAGATCGTGGTAATGAATCCCCGATCGCTACGTAGTACTCCTCATAAGAAGAAAGAAATGGAACTGTCGGAAGGGCTCACTGAAGAAGTACCTAGACAAGAACAAGAAGATGTTACTTAACTGGTTATGGGAATGGAAAATTTACTTAAAAGATAAATTTAAGTAAATTTAAAATTAAAGTTTAATTACAATAAAACAATACCCTTTATTTTATTTATTTCTATTGTTGGGGAAAAAGAAGAAATGTAAAAGGAAATACAATAAAAACAATATTAGTTTATGTTATTTATTTTCCTACTCTTTGAAAAAAAAAAGTGATTGAAAAACAATTAGTTTACTAAAAGACACGGAGTAAACTAAATGAAAACCAAAACATAAGAAGAACTCTACTACAGCTAACTCCGACTGATTTGGGAATTAGGTGTACACTTAAGAAGAAGAGACACTTGTAATTGGAGAGAAATTGTTAATAAAATTAAATAAATTATGTGCATGGACAGACACATGGCGGACAGAATTTTACTATAAAATGAGGGTGGAGAAGGAGAAAAGGGTCTCTTGCTCCCTAGTGCTGGATGGGCATGATAATCGCTAATGATTTTATGATTCTTGTGAGTTGGGATTAGCTATACTGGGTATTGGGAGATCTCGTTTGGAAGCTTGCTAGTGTGTTCTTACGACCCCACTTGCTCGAGAGTTCGGGAGGAAGAAGATTACTCCCGATATGGTAGGGAGGACAACCAAGGGGTTGTCGGTAACTTCATCGAAGGATGGATCCAAACAGTTGAATCAACCGTTGCAACAAGGATCTGCTTCATCTCTTACTTGACGAATGAATCAGGTTCAATGCTTCACAAATTCCTAGTTTTTATGTTGATTCGTAGTTTCTATGTAATACTTTAGTTTCCGTATCGATTAACAGTTTCTGTGTAATATTTCAGTTTCTGTGCCGTTTTGCAATTTATGGGAACTAGTTCATTTTTTGTATAGATGTGAAATCTCAGAATTTTTATAATTGTATATCCACCATGAAAACTTGTAGAACGATCTTTAACAAATTGATAGGTAACTTGTTCAATTCCGTTATTAGATCCTGTACACTCAGATTTGTATACATTCTATTTCATAATTTTTAACTTCTATGTAATATGATGAAGGGATTAAACTTTTAGTTGCACTCTTTTTACATGCTCTGCACCTTACATAGGAAAGACCATTGTGCTTTAGAGCTGAACCACGACGCCTTAATACTCTTCGAATATGTTTAAATATTTGAAATTTCAGTTGAGGAAATCGAAATTATACTTGTCTCGAACCACTGCATCTCAGGTGTTTCTTCTAAATTCTGTTTTCTTCAGTAAGGACCATGTGGAGATGCTAAGATCTTAGGTTTGTAACCTCACAATTTCTTTTTCTCCTACTTCCATTAGTCAATCCTGCATGGGGACACTGGGACCTAGGATCTGAAATCTCTGTGCTTGATTTCAGTATTGTGAGTCTTGATCTCTGTGGTATTCAAAACCATAACTCTGTGGTTGTTCGAAATCTTAATCGATGTGCTTTAAATTCAGGATTACAACTCTATGGTTTATCCAAAAACGTAAAACTCTGTGTTACAATGGATCTGCGATTTCTGAGCTTTTAATTGATTCATATCTTTAATCTGGATCCATGAATACCTCGCAAGCTCTGTTTATAATTTAATTTTTGGTGGATTAACCTAGAAACAATCCTTCCAGTCGCTTCCAGTAAAGATTGAAACCTCATTGTCTTGTCTCCCTTAGTTCGCATCAAAGTTTTAACATTATGCCTAGAATCCGAATCCTGATCTCTATCGAGATTGCAGTGTTGACTTTAAATTTCTTTGTATATGAATTCTAGAGATATAATCCGTTCATGATTATTCTTTTCGATATCTACCGTCGTTTATTTAAATCCACTCTGCATTTTTAAATCTATGAATTTGGTAATCTAGTCCTAACTCTGCGTTTCCATTCAAACGAATTCGTTATTCAGGTTGAACTCTGTGCTTCCCTAAAAAAATTAATTTTGGATACAATTAATTGATTTCTGTGTTTTCAATGTTCCCTTATTTAAACTAATTCCTGTGATTCTGGTGTTTAATACCTCGAAGCAATTTCTGTATTTCCTTTTGATTTTGGTGCTCAATACCTGGGAATGGTTTCTGTGTTTCAATATTGAAACTAGTTCTGTGACTCCAGTGTTCAGTACCTTGAAGTGATTTCTGTGTATCTCTTAACAAAAAAAGAAGTTTCCAGATCTATCAAATCATTGCACTTTGATTTTCATGATTGGCCCAATCCGTAATTGTATCTTCGGGTTCTAGAAATGATGGGTGGTCCACCAAAAACTATTTGAATCCATCCTAAAAAGATTGTGCGTTACCTGAATCCGACAACGACTTGTAGTTGTCCTTTTAATTCGGCGTGGATCTATCTTGATGACGCTTTCAGAATTACGAAGTAATTGGAATTTAGTTTAAAAAAATACGGTTGAGATCACTTGGAATATCATGAACTGCATCTAATTCCTATATTGAGGGGAGTCTTAACTCATACTCAGAATTATTTGATCCTTGAGAAATCTCTGCATTTAACTCCAATATCGATGGGCGTCTTATTTCATGCTCAGAAATTCATTGATCCTTGATTCACTCTCAGCATCCTGTCAAAATTTAAATTCTCTTAAGAAATTTTATAATGTTGAAATCATGTTAATTATTTATTTTATAGAACTGGAATGAAATCAAAGTGCGATATTTGAATCTAGGACAAACTCTATCTATTAACTATAATATGATTCAGAAAAGTATCTTAGGAAAATTATAATTACAGTCTTCTACCATTTAGAATTAGAAAGAATGAAATTCAAGCCAAGGAGTATGTAGAAGTAGATGGATCCAATCAAGGTTTATTTATACATCGTTTTACTTAGCCTAACCATGGTATTTTGAACCAGATTCATGAATGATTAGTGCATACATACTTATTACAAAGTATTAATTTCATGACCCTTAGGGCCCATGTTAAGGATTATGTGTTCATTAGATACATACATGTTTATATTATGAAAAGTGCCATGAAAAGAATAGCTTGCTTTCTGAAATTAGATCACAGATATAATGAGATAGGATGTGTTAATTATGGATTACATTGCGAGAAATAAAACGTGATTTCATATTGAAATAATGGTTACAATGGATACCATTATAGTTGTTATCTATTACATTAGTTGGTTATAAGGAAGAATATATGTATTAGATGAACATCAGAGAAATGACTACCCTTGTGAACTCATTCTTGGCGACCTTTGTGAAATTCGTTATTTAGTCGAAACCCTTAATCGAGTTAATTGATGAGAAATTCTTGCCGAGAATTTGATGTTACGGTAACATTTAGAAATCTGTGTGACAACCTTACTACAAAAGTTAGCAGTAAATAAATAAAATTTACTTACTCAACATGACGGACCCTACATTTGGTATCATGGCACATTCGAACCTAGTTCGGACCAAAACATTCCCGCAATACTTTGATAAAACTACTTGAATAAACTGAGACTTTATTTGCACGAGTCAGAATTTTCCGTGAACCGACTAAACCACGTAGAAGACCGACCCCTAGTATCTACGATCGAACTGTAGAACCCACTGGCTGCCAACTTACATAGAGAACTAAAAAAAAAATTCCAGAGTTTTTGGGTTCCACTGAAGGAGCCGCAGCAGAAGCATGGCTAGAGAACACGACAATGTGCTTCACTTTGAGAGACTGCAACTCAACCTTGAAGGTACATATGGCTATTCTATAGCTGAGGAGAAACCTGAGGAAGAGATGTCAGCTCTATGCTGTGATAACAATGAACAAGGATAAGGATAAATATGACATCGTCGACCATCCTTTATTCATGGAATACATGGATGTATTTCCCAAAGCCTTACCAGGACTACCACCTTAGAGAGAACTAGACTTCATCATAGAACTGAAGTCGGGAAGTGAACCGATTGCAAGAGCTCCATACAGAATGTTTGTGCCGGAACTGAAGGAACTACAGATGCAATTACAAGAGCTCTTAGATCTGGGGTTGATTAGACCGAGTGTTTCACCTTGGGGAGCACCAGTACTTTTTGTCAAATAGAAAGATGGGTCATGGCAACTCTGCATTGACTACCGCCAGTTGAAAAAGGCTACTGTGAGGAATCAATATCGCTTGCTGAGGATTGATGACCTGTTCGATTACATGAAAAGCACCACAATATTTTCAAGTATTGATTTACGATCAGGCTATCACTAGTTAAGGATTACAGAAGGTGATATTCTGAAAACTGCTTTTAAGACATGGTTTGGGCACCACGAGTTCGTAGTGGTAACTTTTGGGTTGACCAATGCACTTAGTGTCTTCATGAACTTGATGAACGACGTGTTCCACCAGTATCTCGACATGTTCGTGCAGGTATTCCTCGATGATATCCTTATCTACTTAGGGACACCAGAGGAACATGAAGAACACATCAAATCAGTCTTATAGTGTCGTAGAAAGAACTAACTTTATGGGGATTTGTCGAAATGTCCCTTCTTCCAGAAGGATTTCCACTACTTGGGACATATTATTTCTGGCGACGGCATAGCTGTAGACCCCACCAAGATTGAGTCCATTTGCCAATGGCCAGCACCGACTAATGTACATGAAGTGAGAAGCTTCAAGGGACTTGCGGGATATTTTAGAAGTTTTGTTGAGGGGTTCTCGAGGATTACAGGACTGATCACTGAATTGTAGAAAAAAAAGGATCAACCATTTATATGGATGGATAAATGCGCCAAGGCATTTGAGAAATTGAAGGAATTGTTAAACAACGACACCAGTTATGAAAGTGCTGGACATGGAGGGGGATTTCTCGGTATGCACTAATGCATCCAAGGATGGAATCAGATGCGTACTAATGCAAGGAGGTAAAGCAATTGCTTAGTCCTACCGAAGACTCAAAACAGATGAGGAAAACTATACTGCACATGACATGGAACTGACTACAGTAATGCATACTTTACGCTTATGGAGACACTACCTAGTAGGAAGGAAGTTTGAACTTAAGACGGATCACCATGGATTATAGTATATCTTCACTCAGAGTGATCTGAATACTAGACAAAGGAGATGGTCAGAACAATTGAGCGATTAAGACTTTGACATTTCCTATGTGACGGGAACCTTGAACAAAGTGACAGAAGCACTTAGTCGTAGACCCTGCATCTTCTCAGTGATTCCCATGCAGACCAACCTGAGAGAAAAGGTGCTTGGGATACAACAAGAAGACAACCAGTACAATGAGGTAAAGGCTGAACTAGAACGGGAACAAATGGAATTACCCAAGTATACGGGTTATTCATTGGAAAATGACGGGTTGTTGAGATACAACAACCATATTTATGTGCCAGAGAACAATGATCTCAGGAACCTAGTCTTAGAAGAAGCTCATCGAGTTGTTTATAGAGCACATCTTGACCTGAAGAAGATGTATGCAGATATTTATCCTTTATTCTTCTGGCATAGCATGAAGAAAGACAGGGTAAAATCTGTCGCCAAATGCATGGAGTGTCAGCTAGTTAAGGATGAATATAGATACCCCACCGGACTACTTCAGCCTCATGCCATTATTGAGTCGAAGTGGGAGATCATCTCCATGGATTTTATTATGGGATTCCCTTTGACCCAGAAGAGACACGATACCATCTTTATGGTAATAAACACTCTCATGAAGAGTGCACATTTAATACACATCAAGAATACTTATTAGGCCCCAAAGATCGCTAGAGTGTTCCTTGATGAGATCGTACGACTGCACGGAGTGCTGAGAAAGATAATATCTGAGCAGGGATCAGTATGCACTAGTAGATTTTGGACGAGATTCTAGGAAGCCATGGGAATGCGACTCAACTTTAGCATTGCATATCATCCAGAGACCGATGGGTAGACTGAGAGAGTGAACCCGATACTAGAGGACATGCTGAGGATGTATGTGATGGATCAACAGACTCATTGGGAAGAGTTTTACCTCTAGTAGAGTTCTCCTATAACAACAATTATTAGAGTTCGATACACATGGCGCCATTCGAGTTTTTGTATGGCCGACCCTATCGAACACCCTTGAGTTGGGACAAACTAGAGGATAGGACCCTACTTGGGGATGAAGTGATTCAGGAAATGGAAGAGCAGATGGCAGATATCCATGCTTGACTGAAAGAAGCACAGGATCGACTAAAGAGTTATGCCGATGCACATAGAATCGATAGAGAGTATCAGGTTGGAGATTGAGTATTTTTGCAAGTGAGACTACAAAAGAGTACTATCAGATTTGGGAAAGGGACAAATCTATCCCCTAGGTTCATGGGACCCTTCGAGATATTTGAACAGATAGGGCAGGTTTCCTACTGTCTTGCACTACCATCATCATTGGATAGGATACATAACATTTTTCATGTATCAACACTTAGACATTACATTTCAGATTCTGTAAAGATCACAGACATGAGTAACTTACATATATCGGACGAAGGGGCTGTGAGGGCAGAGAGGATATACATATTGGACCATCGAACACGGCAGCATAAGCACCGTGTGATCGATTAGGTCAAAGTTCAGTGGGATAGCTATAGTCCCAGTTCTGTGACCTTGGAGGACACAACTGAGATGCGTTGGGATTTTCCTTTTTTTGTTGTTGTTTTGAACTTGGGGAAAAAGTTTTAATAAGAGGGGCTGTATGTAATGCCCGCCTTAGCACTTATGGTTGATTTGAGTATTTGAGACTGATGATTGATTAGATTAATTGAGACTTACAATTGATTAGATTATATGAGACTTATGACTTATTAGACTATTTGAGATCTATGACTGATTCAACTATTGAGGGCACTAGTTTGAAATGACCCAGATTTATGAAAACTTGGACCATGACTGTTTGCTTTGAAATTTACCATGTGAAATGGAAATGATTAGATAAATGATAGATATACTCGACTGACTGAGAAATAAAGGAGAAATGATGCAAATGCTTTAGAATGAAAAATGATGAATGTTGAAAATACTTGAAATGAAAATGATGAATAGTTTTTATACTCGAATGACTGAGGTAAAACAATGAATGATGAATATTCTGGACTGACTAAGGCATGATGTTAAATGATGAATATTTAGTAGGCTCGACTGAATGAGATATTGAAAAGAATGGTGAAAATATTTTATAGTGCATCGCTACTAATGTGCACTTGAGTGTGTGCAGTGGCAGGTATGACGGTTTACCGACGGACCCACAATGGAATAATAGGGTTCGTAAGAACGGAAAGAAAAAATAGGGGCACGATGACAGACTATCGATCATGAATTAGCAATCCATGCACGGGCGAAGCCGTTTCAGCTCACTCGAGTAAGTGTGTGTCGTATGGGAAAGGCTATAACGAATTGTTCGCGTACGATGATTTGAGGGGTGCACGATAAGGAGGAACTTATCCCTCAACATCCATTAGTATCCATGAAGCGTAGCTGAGAGATCGTGGTAATGAATCCCCGATTGCTACGTAGTACTCCTCATAATAAGAAAGAAATGGAACTGTCAAAAGGGCTCACCGAAGAAGTACCTAGACAAGAACAAGAAAATGTTACTTAACCGGTTATGGGAATGGAAAATTTACTTGAAAGATAAATTTAAGTAAATTTAAAATTAAAGTTTAATTACAATAAAACAATACCCTTTATTTTATTTATTTCTATTGTTGGGGAAAAAGAAGAAACGTAAAAGAAAATACAATAAAAACAATATTAGTTTATGTTATTTATTTTCTTACTCTTTGAAAAAAAAAAAGTGATTGAAAAACAATCAGTTTACTAAAAGACACGGTGCAAACTAAATGAAAACCAAAACATAAGAAGGACTCTACTACAGCTAACTCCGACTGATTTGGGAATTAGGTGCACACTTAAGAAGAAGAGACACTTGTAATTGGAGAGAAATTGTTAATAAAATTAAATAAATTATGTGCATGGACAGACACATGGCAAACAGAATTTGACTATAAAATGAGGGAGGAGAAGGAGAAAAGGGTCTCTTTCTCCGTAGTACTAGATGGGAATGATAATCGCGAATGATTTTATGATTCTTGCGAGTTGGGATTAGCTAGACTGGGTATTGGGAGATCCCATTGGGAAGCTCGCTAGTGTGTTCTTACGACCCCACTTGCTCGAGGGTTTGGGAGGAAGAAGATTACTCCCAATACAGTAGGGAGGACAACCGAGGGGTTGTCAGTAACTTCGTCGAAGGATGGATCTGAATAGTTGAATCAACCATTGCAACAAGTATCTGTTTCATCTCTGACTTGTCAAACGAATTAGGTTCAATGCTTCACAAATTTCTAGTTTCTATGTTGATTAGCAGTTTCTATGTAATACTTTAGTTTCCGTGTCGATTAACAGTTTCTATGTAATATTTCAGTTTCTGTGCTGTTTTGCAATTTATGGGAACTATTTCATTTTTTGTATAGATGTTGAATCTCAGAATTTTTATAATTGTATATCCACCATTAAAACTTTTAGAATGATATTTAACAAATTGATAGGTAACTTATTCAATTCGGTTATTAGATCTTGTACTCATTTGTTTACATTCTATTTCATTATTTTTTACTTCTATGTAATATGATGAAGGGATTAAACTTTTAGTTGCACTCTTTTTACACGCTCTGCACCTTACGTATGAAAGACCATTGTGCTTTAGAGCTGAACCACGACGCCTTAATACTCTTCGAATCTGTTTAAATATTTGAAATTTCAGTTGATGAAATCGAAATTATACTTGTCTCGAACCACTGCATCTCAGGTGTTTCTTCTAAATTTTGTTTTCTTCATTAAGGACCATGTGGAGATGCTAAGATCTTAGGTTTGTAACCTCACAATTTCTTTTTCTCCTATTTCCATTAGTCAATCATGCGTGGGGACACTGGGACCTAGGATCCGAAATCTTTGTGCTTGATTTCAGTATTGTGAGTCTTGATCTCTGTGGTATTCAAAACCGTAAACTCTGTGGTTGTTCGAAGTCATAATCCATGTGCTTTAAATTCAGGATTACAACTCTATGGTTTATCCAAAAACGTAAAAATCTGTGTTACAATGGATCTGCGATTTCTGAGCTTTTAATTGATTCATATTTTTAATATGGATCCATGAATACCTCGCAAGCTCTGTTTATAATTTAATTTTTGGTGGATTAACCTTGAAACAATCCTTCCAGTCGCTTCTAGTAAAGATTGAAACCTCATTGTCTTGTCTCCCTTAGTTCGCATCAAAGTGTTAACATTATGCCTAGAATCCTTTTCTGATCTCTATCGAGATTGCAATGTTGACTTTAAATTTCTTTGTATATGAATTCTAGAGATATACTCCGTTCATGATTATTCTTTTCAATATCTACCGTCATTTATTTAAATCCACTCTGCGTTTTTAAATCTATGAATTTGGTAATCTAGTCTTAACTCTACGTTTCCATTCAAACGAATTCGTTATTCAGGTTGAACTCTGTGCTTCCCTAAAAAAAATAATTTTGGATACAATTAATTGATTTCTGTGTTTTCAATGTCCCCTTATTTAAACTAATTCCTGTGATTCCGGCGTTTAATTCCTCGAAGCAACTTCTGTATTTCCTTTTGATTTCGGTGTTCAATACCTGGGAATGGTTTCTGTGTTTCAATGTTCCAATATTGAAACTAGTTCTGTGATTCCAGTGTTCAGTACCTTGAAGTGATTTCTGTGTATCTCTTGACAAAAAAAGAAGTTTCTAGATCTATCAAATCATTACACTTTGATTTTCATGATTGGACCAATCCGTAATTGTATCTTCGGGTTCTAGAAACGATGGGTGGTCTACCAAAAACTATTTGAATCCATCCTAAAAAGATTGTGTGTTACCTGAATCCGACAACGACTTGTAGTTGTCCTTTTAATTCGGCATGGATCTACCTTGATGATGCTTTCAGAATTACGAAGTAATTGGAATTTAGTTTAAAAAAATTGTATAAGTGTCTATTAAAACCTGAGGGACATTTCGCAAAGCTCGATTGATAAATTGTATGTCCGTAAATATCAATCATGCAAGTATAATTACGGTTGAGATCACTTGGCATATCATGAACTGCATCTAATTCCTATATTGAGGGGCGTCTTAACTCATGCTCATAATTATCTAATCCTTGAGAAATCTTTGCATTTAACTCCTGTATCGATGGGCGTCTTAGTTCATGCTCAGAAATTCATTGATCCTTGATTGACTCTCAGCATACTGTCAAAACTTAAAATTCTCTTAAGAAATTTTATAATATTGAAATCATGTTTATTATTTATTTTATAGAACTGGAATGAAATCGAAGTGCGATATTTGAATCTAGGACAAACTCTATCTATTAACTATAATATGATTCAGAAAAGTATCTTAGGAAAGTTATAATTATAGTCTTATACCATTTAGAATTAGAAAGAATGAAATTCAAACCAAGGAGTATGTAGAATTAGATGGATCGAATCAAGGTTTATTTATACTTCGTTTTACTTAGCCTAACCATGGTATTTTGACCCAGATTCATGAATGATTAGTGCGTACATACTTATGTACAAAGTATTAAGTTCATGACCTTTAGTGCCTATGTAAAGGATTATGTGTTGATTAGATACATACATGTTTATATTATGAAAAGTGCCATGAAAAGAATAGCTTGCATTCTGAAATTAGATCACAGATATAATGAGATAGGATGTGTTAATTATGGATTACATTGTGAGAATATATGTATTAAATGAACATTAGAGAAATGACTACACTTGTGAACTCATTCTTGACGACCTTTGTGAAATTCGTTATTTAGTCGAAACCCTTAATCGAGTTAATTGATGAGAGATCCTTGCTGAGAATTTGATGTTATGGTAACGTTTAGAAATCTGTGTGACACCCTTAATACAAAATTTAGCAGTAAAAAAAAATTAAAAATAAAAATAAAATTTACTTACTCAACATGATGAACCCTACATTTGGTATCAGAGCACGATCGAACCTAGTTCAGACCAAAACATTCCCGCAATACTTTGATAAAATTACTTGAATAAACTGAGACATTATTTGCACGAATCAGAATTTTCCGTGAACCGACAAAACCACATAGAAGATCGACCCCTAGTATTTACGATCGAACTGCAGAAGCCACCGGCTGCCAACTTACATAGAGAACTGAAAAAAAAATTCCTGAGTTTCGGGGTTCCACTGAAGGAGCCGCAGCAGAAGCATGGCTAGAGAACACAACAATGTGCTTCACTTTGAGAGACTACACCTCAACCTTGAAGGTACATATGGCTATTCTATAGCTGAGGAGAAACCTAAGGAAGAGATGTCAGCTCTATGCTGTGATAACAATGAACAAGGATAATGGCAAATCTCACATCGTCAACCATCCTTTATTCGTGGAATACATGGATGTATTTCCCAAAGCCTTACCAGGACTACCACCTTAGAGAGTACTAGACTTCACCATAGAACTGAAGCCGGGAATTGAACCGATTGCAAGAGCTCCATACAGAATGTTTGTGCCGGAACTGAAGCAAGTACAGATGCAATTAAAAGAGCTCTTGGATCTGGGGTTGATTAGACCGAGTGTTTCACCATGGGGAGTTCCAGTACTTTTTGTCAAATAGAAAGATGGGCCATGGCAACTCTGCATTGACTACCGCCAGTTGAACAAGGCTACTGTGAGGAATCAATATCCCTTCCGACGATCGATGACCTGTTCGATCAGATGAAAAGTGCCACAATGTTTTCAAGTATTGATTTACGATCAAGCTATCACCAGTTGAGGATTATAGAAGGTGATATTTTGAAAACTGCTTTTAAGACATGGTTTGGGCACCACGAGTTCGTAGTGGTAACTTTTGGGTTGACCAATGCACCTAATGTCTTCATGAACTTGATGAACGACGTGCTCCACCAGTATCTTGACATGTTCGTGCAGGTATTCCTCGATGATATCCTTATCTACTCAGGGACACTAGAGGAACATGAAGAACACATCAGATCAGTCTTACAGTGTCTTAGAAAGATCTAACTTTATGGGGATTTGTCGTAATGTCCCTTCTTCCAGAAGGATTTCCACTACTTGGGACATGTTATTTCTGGCAACAGCATAGCTGTAGACCCCACCAAGATTGAGGCCATTTGGCAATGGCCAGCACCGATGAATGTACATGAGGTGAGAAGATTCATGGGACTTGCGAGATATTGCATAAGGTTTGTTGAGGGGTTCTCGAGGATTGCGGGACCGATCATTGAATTGCATAAAAAAAAGGATCGACCATTTATATGGATGGATAAATGCGCCAAGGCATTTGAGAAACTGAAGGAATTGTTAAACAACGACACCGGTTCTGAAAGTGCCGGACATGGAGGGGGATTTCTCGGTATGCACTGATGCATACAAGGATGGAATCAGATGCGTACTAATGCAAGGAGGTAAAGCGATTGCTTACTCCTACCGGAGACTCAAACCAGATGAGGAAAACTATGCTACACATGACATGGAACTGACTACAATAATGCATACTTTATGCTTATGGAGACACTACCTAGTAGGAAGGAAGTTTGAACTTAAGATGAATCACCATGGATTGTAGTATATCTTCATGCAGAGTGATCTGAATGCTAGACAACGGAGATGGTCAAAAAAATTGAGCGAGTAAGACTTTGACATTTCCTATGTGACCGGAACCTTGAACAAAGTGACAGATGCACTTAGTCGTAGACCCCGCATCTTCTCAGTGATTCCGATGCAGACGAACCTGAGAGAAAAGGTGCTTGGGATACAACAAGAAGACAACCAATACAATGAGGTAAAGGCTGAACTAGAATGGGAACAAATGGAATTACCCAAGTATACGGGTTATTCATTGGAAAATGAGGATTTGTTGAGATACAACAACCGTATTTATGTGCCAGAGAACAATGAGCTCAAAAATGTAGTCTTAGAAGAAGCTCATCGAGTTGTTTATAGAGCACATCCTGGCCTGAAGAAGATGTACGCAGATATTTATCCTTTATTCTTCTTGCATAGTATGAAGAAAGACAGGGTAAAATCTGTCGCTGGATGCATGGAGTGTCAGCTAGTTAAGGATGAACATAGAAACCCCACCGGACTACTTCAGCCTCATGCCATTATTGAGTCGAAGTGGGAGATCATCTCCATGGATTTTATTATGGGATTTCCTTTGACCCGAAAGAGACACGATACCATCTTTGTGGTAATAAACACTCTCACAAAGAGTGCATATTTCATACCCATCAAGAATACTTAATAGGCCCGAAAGATCGCTAGAGTGTTCATTAATGAGATCGTATGACTACACGGAGTGCCGAGAAAGATAATATCTGAGTGGGGATCAGTATGCACTGGTAGATTTTGGACGAGATTCTTGGAAGCCATGGGAATGCGACTCAACTTTAGCATTGCATACCATCCAGAGACCGATGGGTAGACTGAGAGAGTGAACTCGATACTAGAGGACATGCTGAGGATGTATGTGATGGACCAATAGACTCATTGGGAGGAGTTTTACCTCTAGTAGAGTTCGCCTATAACAACAACTATTAGAGTTCGATACACATGGTTCCATTCAAATTTTTGTATGGCTGACCCTGTCGAACACCCTTTAGTTGGGATAGACTAGAGGATAGGACCCTACTTGGGGATGAAGTGATTTAGGAAATGGAAGAGTAGATGACAGATATCCATGCTTGACTGAAAGAAGCACGGGATCGAGTGAAGAGTTATGCCGATGCACATAGAGTCGATAGCGAGTATCAGGTTGGAGATTGAGTATTTTTGCGAGTAAGACTGCAAAAGAGTACTATCAGATTTGGGAAAGGGACAAATCTATCCCCTAGGTTCATGGGACCCTTCGAGATATTTGAACAGATTGGATAGGTTTCCTACTATCTTCCACTACCACCATCATTGGATAGGATACATAACGTTTTTCATGTATCAGCACTTAGACATTACATTTCAGATTCTGCACATATCATCGACATGAGTAACTTACAGATATCGGACGAAGGGGCCATGACAGCAGAGACGATATACATATTGGACCATCGAACACGGCAGCGTAGGCACCGTGTGATCGATCAGGTCAAAGTTCAGTGGGATAGCTATAGTCCTAGTTCTGTGACCTGGGAGGACGCAACTGAGATGTGTCATGATTTTCTTTTTTTTGTTGTTGGTTTGAACTTCAGGACAATTTTTTAATAAGAGGGGGTGTATGTAATGCACGCCTCAGTACTTATGGTTGAATTGAGTATTTGAGACTGATGATTGATTAGATTAATGGAGACTTACAATTGATTAGATTATATGAGACTTATGACTGATTAGACTATTTCAGATCTATGACTGATTCGACTATTGAGGGCAGTAGTTTGAAGTGACCCAGATTTATGAACACTTGGACCATGAATGTTTGCTTTGAAATTTTCCATGTGAAATGGAAATGATTAGATAAATGATAGATATACTCAACTGACTGAGAAATAAGGCGAAATGATGCAAATGCTTTAGAATGAAAAATGATGAATGTTGAAAATACTTGAAATGAAAATGATGTATGTTCGATTGACAGAGACATAATGATGAATGTTGAGAATACTTAAAATGAAAATTATGAATAGTTTATATACTCCAATGACTGAGGTAAAACGATGAATGATGAATATGCTCGACTGACTGTGGCATGATGTTAAATGATGAATATTTAGTAGGCTCGACTGAATGAGATACTGAAAAGAATGATGAAAATATTTTATAGTGCAGCGCTACTAAGGTCCACTTTAGTGTGTCCAGTGGCAGGTAAGATGATTTACCGACTGACCCACAAAGGAATAATAAGGGTTGTAAGAATGGAAAGAACACATAGGGGTACAACGACAGACTATTGACCCTGAATTAGAAATCCACGCACGGACGAAGTCGTTTCATCTTAGCCGAGGAGGCGTGTGCCGTACCGGCAAGACCATAACGAGTTGGTCGCGTACGATGAGTTGAGGGACGCACGATAATGAGGACCTTATCCGTCAACATCCGTTGGTCTCCAAGAATCATAGTTGAGAGATCGTGGTAACGACTCCCCGATTGCTACGCAGTACTCCCCATAACAAGAAAGAAATGGAACTGTCGGAAAGGCCGGCTGAAGAGGTACCTAGACAAGAACAAGAAGATGTTACTTAACCGGTTATGGAAATGGAAACTTTACTTAAAAGATAAATTTAAGTAAATTTAAAATTAAAGTGTAATTACAATAAAACAATACCCATTATTTTTTTTTATTTGTATTGTTGTGGAAAAAGAAGAGCTGAAAAAGGAAATACAATAAAAACAATATTAGTTTATGTTATTTATTTTCCTAATCTTTGAAAAAAAAAAGTGATTGAAAAAGAATTAGTTTACTAAAAGACATGGAGTAAACTACATGAAAGCCAAAACATAAGAAGGACTCTACTACACCTATCTCCCACTGATTTGGGGATTAGGTGCACACTTAACAAGAAGAGACACTTGTAATTGGAGAGAAATTGTTAATAAAATTAAATAAATTATGTGCATGGATAGACACATGGCACACAGACTTTTACTATAAAATGAGGGAGGAGAAGGAGAAAAGGGTCTCTTGCTCCCTAGTGTTGGATGGGCATGATAATCACAAATTATTTTATGATTCTTGTGAGTTGGGATTAAATAGACCAGGGATTGGGAGATCCCATTGGGAAGCTCGCTAGTGTGTTCTTACAACCTCACTTGCTCGGGGGTTCAGGAGGAAGAAGATTACTCCCGATATAGTAGGGAGGTCAACCGAGGGGTTGTTAGTGACTTTGTGAAAGGATGGATCCGAACTATTGAATCAACCGTTGCAACAAGGATCTGCTTCATCTCAGACTTGACAAACGAATCGGGTTCAATGCATCACAAATTTCTAGTTTCCGTGTTGATTAGTAGTTTCTGTGTAATACTTTAGTTTCCGTGTCGATTAACAGTTTCTATGCGGTTTTGCAATTTCTGGGAACTAGTTCATTTTCTATATAGATGTGAAATCTCAGAAATTTTATAATTGTATATCCGCCATTAAAACTTGTAGAACGATCTTTAAAAAATTGATAGGTAACTTATTCAATTTCGTTATTAGATACTGTACACTCAGATTTGTATACATTCTATTTCAGAATTTTTAACTTCTGTGTAATATGATATAGGGATTAAACTTTTAGTTGCACTCTTTTTACACGCTCTGCACCTTCTGTAAGAAATACCATTGTGCTTTAGATCTGAACCACGATGCCTTAATACTCTTCGAATCTGTTTAAATATTTTAAATTTCAGTTGATGAAATCGAAATTATACTTGTTTTGAACCACTGCATCTTAGGTGTTTCTTCTAAATTCTGTTTTCTTCAGTAAGGACCGTGTGGAGATGCTAAGATCTCAGGTCTATAACATCACAATTTCTTTTTCTCCTACTTCCATTAGTGAAACCTGCGTGGGGACACTGGGATCTTGGATCTGAAATCTCTGTGCTTGATTTGAGTATTGTGAGTCTTGATCTCTGCGGTATGCAAAACCGTAAACTCTGTGGTTGTTCGAGATCTTAATCCTTATGCTTTATATTTAGGATTACAACTCTATGGTTTATCCAAAAACGTAAAACTCTGTGTTACAATGGATCTGCGATTTCCGAGCTTTTAATTGATTCATATTTTTATTCTGGATCCATGAATACCTCGCAAGCTCTGTTTATAATATAATTTTTGGTGGATTAATTTAGAAAAAATTCTTCGAGTCGCTTCCAGTAAAGATTGAAACATCATTGTCTTGTCTCCCTTAGTTCGCATCAAAGTGTTAAAATTATGCCTGGAATCCGAATCCTGTCAAAACTTAAAATGTTCTTAAGAAATTTATAATGTTGAAATCATGTTAATTATTTATTTTATAGAACTGGAATGAAATCGAAGTGCGATATTTGAATCTAGGACAAACTCTATATATTAACTATAATATGATTCAGAAAAGTATCTTAGGAAAGTTATAATTATAGTCTTATAACATTTAGAACTAGAAAGAATGAAATTCAAACCAAGGAGTATGTAGAAGTAGATGGATAGAATCAAGCTTTATTTATACGTCGTTTTACTTAGCCTAACCATGGTATTTTGTACCAGATTTATGAATGATTAGTGCTTACATACTTATGTAGAAAGTATTAAGTTCATAACCTTTAGGGCCTATGTTATGGATTATGTGTTGATTAGATACATACATGTTTATATTATGAAAAGTGCCATGAAAAGAATAGCTTGGGCCACAAATATAATGAGATAGGATGTGTTAATTATGGATTACATTGTGAGAAATAAAATGTGATGTCATATTGAAATAATGGTTACAATGGATACCATTATAGTTTCTATCTATTACATTAGTTGGTTATAAGGAAGAATAGATGTATTAGATGAACATTACATAAATGACTACCCTTGTGAACTCATTCTTGATGACCTTTGTGAAATTCGTTATTTAGTCGAAACCCTTAATCGATTTAATTGATGAGAAATACTTGCCAAGAATTTGATGTTATGGTAATGTTTAGAAATTTGTGTGACACCCTTAATACGAAAGTTAGCAGTAAAAAAAAAATAAAAAAATTAGTTACTCAACATGATGGACCCTACAATAAGGAATACATTACTATTGGAATGGATACCTTTAACAATGTTCCTTCTAATTATCTTGACCTCTACACTTATAAATGGTGGTTTCAAGTAGATTCGCATGCAAAGAAAGGATGTAATGCTTATCTTGCTTCATCCATTCAATACAACTTGATTTTCATCTATTCCTTGCAACAATCCCAACCTATAGACACTCATAATTTATGTTTCTAGGTAGATCCACATGTAAAGAAATCCTATAATGACTTGATTCACCCATTCAAAACAACTTTAACTCATATATGGTTTCAATATATAGGAAAACAATTACAGGGATTTCATGCCCCCGGAGCAAATCGTCAAATTGTCCCTAAATGGCGACGAGGATCCTAACCAAAATACCCATAGCACCAAGACCGTGACTCAGATTGCGAAGTTGTCAATTTCGGTGGATTTGGGATTCCAAGTTCTAGTTGGGGGACCCCCCACACCGTGCCTCCAACGCCCAACAATGGTCCTATTGTGCCATCTTCGGAACTAGGTTTTTGCTCAGTGAAGGCCATTCCAATTTTGCAAAAGGGGTTCATTTATGATCCGGAGGATCTCAACCAAGCATGGCCATCGTGAATGCATCCATGATGGCCGTGTGCATGTGGGGTAGTTAACAGAAGACAAGTCGGCTCGTCGGTTTGGGTTTCATGCCCTCAGATCAAATCCTCAAAGTGTCCCTAAATGGGTATGGGGTGCCTGACAAAAATTCTCATAGAACAAAAACCGTGACTTTGATCGCCAAGCTTTAAATTCCAGTGGATTCAAGACACTAATTTCTAGTTTGTGGACCCCCCACACCATGCCTCCATCACTCGAAAATGATCCTAATGTGACATCTCCGAAACTAGGGTTTTTCTTAGTGAAGGCCATTCCAATTTTGCAAAAGGGGGTCATTTATGATCCGTAGGCTCTTGGTCGAGCGTGTACATAGTGAACACATCCATGATGGCCATGTGCATGTGGGCGAGTTGACGGAATCCAAGTCCTCTCGCTGGTTTGGGTTTCATTCCCCTGGAGCAAATCCTCAATGTGTCCCTGAATGGCCACAGGTACCTGACCAAAATTCCCATAGCACAAAAAATGTGACTTTGATCGTGAAGTCGTTGATTCCGGTGGATTTGGAATGTCGGGTTCTAGTTGGGGGTCCCCCCACACCGTGCCTCCAACACCCAAAAACGATCCTATTGAGCTATCTCCGAAACTAGGGTTTTGCTCAGTGAAGGCCATTCCAATTTTGCAAAAGGGGTTCATTTATGATCCAAAGGCTCTCGGTCGAGCGTGGCCATCATGAACACATACAAGATGGCCATGTGCATGTGGGGGAGTTGACTGAAGCCAAGTTTGCTCGCTGGTTTTGTAACCTACCTAGAACTTGAAACATTTTATGTTGTGGAAAACATTACATTAATTATTATTGTAAATTTTTATGTTATTGACCAAGGATGGTCAAGGATGACTGTAATTGAATATTTTTATTATTTAATAAATTAAAATAGGAGACACTCATCCAAAGAGGGTTGTTGAAGAGCATTCACTGACCCACTAAATGAATTGTTGTAGAAGGCAATTGACAAGTGGCATCATCTGCACTCACTAGTTGTTGCAGGAGGCAAGTTCCCTAAAAATGTGGTCATGTTTCCCAAGGAAGGTGGAACTGAGCAGGTGACTCATTAAATGTTAAATTGACCCAAAGACCTAGGGAATCTTTATATCCATCGAATGAGCAAGAGGCTCACAATTGTTTTCCTTGTGGATTTGCTGGGAACTGAAAAGTTAAGCACACAAGAGATTCGATGAGGGGAAAGCTAGAATGAGTTGCTAGTGTAAGGACTGCAAGTGAATTTGCTGAGTTGCAGAGAGTGTTTTGTATGCAAGTCTCCATGATTGTTGAGATACAAAGAGATTACTACATGCTTCTACACAGTGCCTTCGTCCTGGTGGTTCAGTGAACAGGCTCGGGGGTCCTGAAGCAAGTAATATTGGCTGCTTCTAGGAGACGGTTGGGAGGAATGGTCTTCTTTAGTTGTTTGTCCACCTCGACAGTTAACAGGTTCTATTTTTTTTAATCTCGTTATTTGTTTCTTAGTTAATCTGTATATTCTGAAGAATACTATATGTAAGATGTTAGGGTTTAATGCTTTTCGAATGCTTCTCTAACTGTTAAATTTAATAGAGTATTGAACTGATAATTTATTTATGCACAAATGATTGAATGATTAGAATTGGAAAATATAGAATGATGAATATAAAATCCTCTCTTGATTTTTCCTTTCACCGATGTGATGTACTCTAGTATAGAGAGTGTGTTTAAGTAAATAAATTAGAAAATGTTCTGATTTTGATAGATAGAATGCTGAACAATTTAATATATCAGATTTAGACAGATCAAATGAATACTGCAATAATACACGAAAAAACTTAAAAGTTTACAGTTTATAATTCTGCTTTTACAGTACTTACAAATATAGAACAGTAGCTAGTTTAAATAATAAACATATAAACATGCTGGTAGAATCCCATTGTTTCATAAAATAGTTTATGCTAAGTGCAAATTCAAAGCCGTAGATTATTTCAATAATAAACATTTCTTAAATAGTATATCTATTATAGAATTATAATATGTATATAATACTTATATATAAAAATTACTATTACTATATTCTGGTTTGAGAATAACTCTGCACATCATAATTAAATAAATATTTATGACCTACAAGATGCATTATAAAATTTAGTATCATTCAAAATAATAACCAGAAGTAAGACAAACTATCATATATTATACACAGCTAGGGAAACGCCCAGTTTTACGAATAAACAATACTAGTTCTAAGTATCATTATTATTATCAAAGTTACCATCTATTATATGATGTTCCAATTTTTAAATCAAAATATATCATATAGTCAAATGACTCTAATAATCCACAGAACCTAAATACATCATAATTTTACAATCCGGCTTTCCCAGATTAAGATAAATGCTTTACATTGCAAACACACAGTCCCTGCATTTAACTTCAGGGTCGAATCCCTTATTACCATTTTAATAATAAATATAAACCCTAAACTTCTAAATGCGGGAAACATTTAAATAAATAGAACTATAATCGAATACCAAGTTACACTATCAATAGCAAACAGAGCCCGCACTTCCCTATACATAAAATAAACAAATACATTAACATTACAATAATGTACAGAACGGGATCAAATCCCATAAAACAAGTCTTCTCTGTTCAAATAAAACATTGACAAGTAAAGTTTAATATAGGTTGAGAATTCGAAACCCATGATGGTTTGACCACCAAACACATAGGTTGAATCCTATTAAATTATATATACATTATCTTTACACAGAGCACATTTGTGTCTAGGTTTCTGACAGATAACAAGATCATAAGTTTTTACAGTAACATTGTAAATAGACCCATAGTCATAGGCAAAACCGGGACAACTTTCAACAGAGCCATTGTTGGCTTAGCTTTTCTTTACAAAACAACGATAACACCTAGGGCTTAGCCTAGATTTCATTAACATAAAATCATGCACCTAGTTACATAATATAAATACATTCGCCGGAATTCTTAAAGAAAGATAAAAATAGGGCTACTATTTCCAAAACCCTGAAATTAAAATCCCAAAAAATGCTTTGACAGATTATGAATTTCGCAAACACTGTAATCTTTCCATATATTCATATCATTGGCGAATCCCAACTAAAGGCTTCAAGCCTAAAAATTTACAATTTAAAGACTGTATCTTGACATTTACAGCTCGTCATCCTTCTGGCTTAAAATAAAAACTAATAACTAAACCTACAGCATTATCATTTATAGAAGAACATCTTAATAAGAAATCAAGACCGACCCATAGCATCTTAGTAGTATCGTAGCAAGGCAGGAAACACTCGAAGTGGAGTACCAGGAAGGCTCGGGGCTTAACGGTTCAAATTATTTTCCAAACCCTGAATCACTGCCAAGCTTTAACCCTCAAACCAAACTCAGAGCTGGCTCGATGCTCTTCCTGCCCAGTTTTTACACATAACACTCAGTTTAGAAACTCTTCGTGGTTAATACATTACATGAATTACTGTAAACAAAAACTAGAAGGTTGAGAAAATTGGAATGTGTTACCTCTGCGAATCAGGGTAGTCTTGGTCAAAAGCTAACCCAGTGTGGAAGCTCCTCCTTGATTTTGTTTTCAATCTCTAATTTAGTGTTGTGTGTATTTACTCCACAGCCATGGCGGCCGAGCGGTAAGAGCATGGCTCTCCAAATGCTTGAAAACAGAATGAATATCACTTAAGCCAAACAAATGCAAGGGTTAGGGTCTAGCTACCAGCAGGGAGCCCAAAACTCCAAACCTTCACGTGGCTTCTTAATGGCTTACAACTGTTTTCCATTTCAACTTTAATTCAAACCCTCTCTTCTATAGTTTCGATCTCCATTTTGGAATTGGATTGATATTTCATCAAAGCCATAGCTTTGGCGCTCTTAACCTATAGTTTTGTCCATGATTTAGAACCTTGAATCAACAACTTCATGCCTCATACTAGTATAACCATCATTCTATAGTATGAAGTTGTGAACTAACTTGGAGTTTTATTTTAACAATGCTATCATTTTATCCCAACAAATTTTTAATCTTCAAACCCAAATCTTGTTAGGGTAACTTAAAAACCCTAGCGAAATCTTTTAATCCACAATCTTTTGCAATTAGAGTCCTTACCTGGAAACAAGAACAGTTTGTTCAACATACATTAGCTTGCGAAATATCAGTAAGCCCCAGACCCCTCTAAAAGTACATCCTTCATAAAAAATAACTATTTAGAATGAATATGAGATGTAGAGCTACAATTTTACATTGATAATTGTTTTTCCAAATAAAAGATAAGTCATGTCCATTTATTTGTATAAAGGAGAAGAAGGTCGATTTGCATAAATATGTTTACAAATATACTCTAGATATGCATAATGTTAAGAATTTTCATCAGTTATAATCATAGAAGGAAGAATCATGCATTTATAATTAAATGTAAATATTATATGTCACAATCATAAGTTATGGAACAATGTATATCTCATAGTCGAATAATATACTTCATAAAAATTACAACGACAAGATGTGTCTTAGGAATTATAAATTGCATAAGTGATTATAAAAATATAAAAGATTGAAGTATTAAAGTTAGATGTGTGCAAAATATTAGTTTTATTTAATACTTGTTCAAAGTTTTTTTAAAACTACCAAAATTTTGCATATTTGGGGTTGTTACATGGAGTGGTTTAAGAATTTTTTAGATAATTCCAAGCACAATCCGAAATACATATACAACCACACTTGAGTATTGAATCTAATGAGCAAAAACATACATGTCAAGGAGATTGTTACAATTTCCATGACAAAATTTGCAATTAAATTCCTCACATCACACTCTTCCATTTTCAAGTCAAAAAAATTGAGGAAGGTTTCATTTTCACATGTGGAGTAGATCTCATTGAGCCAACAAAATATGATGCTCAATACATTTGTAGTAATCCTTTTGAAAACAATTTTTAGTCCAATGTAGAAGAGATTATCAAAGTTTTCATGTGCTTTGTTAGAGTGTTCTGAAACATAGATAATTATAAATTAGCCATGTGTTTCTTTTATGAGGCCATGAATTAGAAAAAAGAGAATATAAAGGTATTATATAGGTATTGGTTAAAGAGAGTATGAAATTATCTAGAAAATCATTCATAATAGGTGGAACAACCAACTACACCTACCTATACATGCACCTAGATATTTCATGAACCCAAGGTACCAATGAAATGTTTGAACCTATGGTTTGTTGTACCCTCATCTTGTCAGCTTGTAACAAATTTGAATTTTAGATTCACCTTTTATGAACATTTGGTCTCGTGATTGTTGGGTGGGAATCCTGCCAAAACCTATTTATAGACGATCTCTTTGATCAATCTATTATCACAATTGAGGTCATTGATATGGTACTTAAGTGCAATTAAGGTGTCTTTAGACACCACCACTGCTCTCTTTGGAAATATTTTCTATTTTGCTGGTTTTCTACCTATACCAACATGGTATCAGGGCTATTGGTGTTTGTGATCTATTTTTGTATAATATGAGAAAAGTTCCATTGATGGTTTGATGACTTGTTTTTTGCCATGATCTCATTATTTTTGAGTTCGTGATTTGATCGAGATATTGTTGAGTTCATTTTCCCTTGAGGTTTCTTTGAAAGAAACCCATCTTTGAAATGAGTGAGATCTCAATTTTGATGCCCTATCTCTTGAAACAATAGGAACTACACTTGTTGGATGTATCTATCCTCGACTCACAATGTAACATTTCTTTTTCCTTGTTTGCATTATAAGCAAATCACGCAACTAGAATATTTTTTATTTTGCATCGAACTAACTTCTTGTCTGCAACTTGGAAAGACGAATGCTTGTAATTGTTTGTAGGATGAAATATTAGACAGTTTCCGAAAGTCTTGTCCCTTTGCAAAATGAACTAGCATCGACCCGCATCTCTTCAAAAAGGGGATTGACTAGGATTTCCTAACAAAGTGCAAAAATTGTTGGAAGCTATATTGACGACATCGATTGGTGCATGAACCACAAAGGATTTACCACCGAATTTTGTATTCCCTAAGATGTGAATCCATTGGACTATGGATTAGATGAAACCATAGTGTCAATCGACCAACTGTCTTGTATTTCTCTTGGTTGGATTCAATTTTTGTGGGATTAGATACCACCACAATTGATTGACAAGAGACTCATGAAGATCGAACAACTGGTTGATTAGCAGAATTTGATTGCATCGACTGGCACTTTGATGCTTGATCGTGACCCTTATCACCATGAAGATACATCTAATAATCGATTGCTTCGACATAGTTCCCTTTCGCGTATTGACTAGCAGTTGAGCATACTCGACTTGTAATTTGTCGACCTATGTACATATGTCAATTGAGATAATTGCTTCGACCAACACTTTTATGATCGACCAACACCTGTTTTTCCATTGAATTAGGCATATGATCGGTCTATCATCTAGAGCATTCTTAGTTCATTGTATAGGTGCCCTCTATGAAGATGAGCTCCGGTTTTCCATAAATTGCAAGAATTCATGCAAAGAAGGAAATGGCCTTAGAAGAATCTCATAACCAACTTCATTGATAAATAGAAGACTTGTAGAATGGTGTTGCATAGTTGCATACTAAGAATCAATGATTAAAGAAAATATTGGAGATAGCCCATAAACAATTGGAATATAAGGCTGCCTTTCAAACTAGCCTTTTGCAACAATTTGATGAGAAATATCGAACAATTTTTGTGCTAGAAAGTACCATGGAATCCATTTTTCAGAGTTTGGAAGACGAATTTGAAGATAAGTTCGATTTGATTGATGACTTGGAAGAAAAGGTGAAATCCATCTTTCATGAAGATATTGACGACTTGAAAATGAAAGATTTGCAGACTAGAACTAGAGAATACCCATCTAGCTAATGGGGCTACCGACTTGCAATCCTCTGTCGATGAGCTTCATGAAGAAGCTGTCTCTCTTTAAGAAGACAATAATAGATTGTTTGAAGAACATCAAACCTTAAACGAATATTATGATGCTTTGTTGTTGCATCTCACTGAGAAGGATGAGGCTATCAAGTGATTACAGGATTGCAAGTAGAGTCTTGAACATAAGGTCCATAGATTGACAAATGTTTAGTAGAGAGATATTGAGCAACAAGCTGTTGAGAGGAAGAATGTCAAATGATTGGCCATTGAAAAGAAGAAAACCATTGTTGAGCTACCAGTATCACCCATTACTTATTCCACCTTCGATGCTTTTGCATGTAGCGCAATTGTTTTTCAACTAATTGAATGTAGGAATGTTGTTGTTGATGTTGTTTCATCTCATGATTTGTTGGCTACTAATGATGTTATTTCTCCTAGCTTTGAGAATCATACTACAAGTATGGGGTCTTGGCTTCTAAGAAAAATGGGATATACTGGATGAGGACTTGAGAAGAGTGGACATGGTATTATTGTTCCTATTACCCATGAATTAAAGCCACCAAGAACAGGTCTTGGATATCATGATGTTGTCTCCCTATCTACCCTTGGTGCTACTTTATCCATACATGTCTTATTTGTTGTAGGATGAATTCAGACTGAAGAGAAACATGTTGTTAGATGTGTTGCAAATATTGATGAGCTGGTTGTCTCTGATGAGCCATAAATCGAGAATGTTGTTTCATATGACATTGTTACTGATGTGCAGGGTTTTTATGATCCTATCAGTGAGACATAACCTGATATTGCATCCCCTATTCCATCAGAACAATAATTTTTTCCATATAGACATCATGATTAGAAGAATCAAAGTAATTTTTGCAAGGACCAAAATGATTGGAAAGGTGGCAACTATTCTCTAAGAACTTCAAAGAAAAGATGTGAAAGACAGAATCATGGACTAGTACCGAATACTCAGGTAGATGTGGAATAATTTGAACATATTCTTGAGGACTTCATACATATGTGTATCTTCCAATGTATTGTTGTACAATGTTCCTCTCACATGATTCAATTGCTTTGGAAATGGTTGAAAGATGGCTCTACCAAAGATGACTGTCAACTGGCATATTAGGTGATTGTCGACTGACTGTCAAATAAGTTTCAACTATATTGTTTGTTGACCGAATATTGACTATTATTATTGCTCCCTCAGTTATGTTTAAGGGGGGGAGAAATTGAATACATTGAAGCTATTTGCTGTGTAAACCCAATTGTCTTGACTTGACTGTTCCTTGTTGACTCGACTGGATTGAATGAACTATGCTCGACTAGATTATTTGTTGGGAGATATTATTAAGTAATGTTGTGAGTACTTAATTACTAGATGGACATAAATTTTATTGCTACAAAGAGACTGCATATACTTATTGTGCTTGTGGCTAGTCGACTACCCAACTAGTTTGTGTTATTTTGTTGTCTAGTCAATTGACCGACTGGAACTTTATTTGGAAAAAAATATTGCAGATTATTTTGGAAGAATGCATTGAGTTTGATGACGGAGGTGATAGTGTTTCAAAATTATTCTAGGAGTGTTACTGTACAAGGATTGATCAGTGTTTGTAGTTCATATAAAATTAATGGGGGAATGTTATGTAATTTGTTCTTTCCTCCAAGCTAAGTTTATAAGCGGGTGTTGGAACCTATGGTCCAATGTACCCTTATCTTGTCAGCTTGTAACCACTTTGGATTTTAGATCCACCTTTTATGGACATTTGGTCCCATGATTGTTGTGCTGGGATCCTACCCAAACCTATAGACGATCTCTTTGTTTGGTATATTATCATAATTAAGATCATTGATTTGGTGCTTAAGTGAAATTAATATGTCTTTAGACACCACCACTTCTCTCTTTGGAAATATTTTGTCTTGTACTAGTTTCTACTTGTCTCAACATGAAACTCCATACTAAAATTTCGAGAAGATGATCATGGGAATGCCAAATATGGATTGTACAATCTTGTAGAGGACATGGTTCCTAATTACAAATTCCAATATGACATACATCAATAGATCAATGCATTTAGTCAAAGTAGGGGCAGGCTTTTCCAAACAGATAGTTGTCCATGCAAGAGAGAGATACCAATTAGATAGGAAATTCCAAAGTTATTAAGTTCAAGAATCCATTTTTATATGTGTTGAAAATTTATAGTAAACATTACAAAGTAATTTCTTCAATTTTATTAAGTTTTCTTTGATATATTAAATGACATGATGCAATCATTTGGTGGTTGATGCCCTCAAATACAAATGTTTGTGATTCAAATCACGAGTCAAAATTGCATAAATTTTTGTTTTGTTTTAATTCCAGTTGGTCCATATTTGAGTGTATCCACATGAATAAGAGAAGTTCTCTAGAACAATGATAATTAAATGATCTTGTCCTCATCTAAAACAACCTCAACTTGGGAACAACTAGTTGCAAAAACAATCACTTGGTGTAGATTTCATTGTCTTGGAATATATTGATCTCGCCTTTGAATGAGTAGTGGTGATTCAACTAATTGAATATGAGGATGATTCCTTGGGGTGTATGGTATTTAATCGACAATCAACTTGAAACACTATTCTTTGTATGGATGGTCCTAGATGACTGAGGTAGATAATAGAGGAGGTTGTAGATGGTGCTACAAATAATGAGGACACTAATACAGGGGAGGAGTTGAAAGATATGTAATTACTTGTTGTAGGAGGTAGGTTGTACATTGTATTTTGATGTTTTTTGGACTATAGATGCTATCTAGATCCATGCTTTTTATGTATATTAATGTTGATTTGGATATGTATTGAAGCTGTGTCATTTTTTTATATTTACATTTAAATGCTATATACATTATCAAACTTTATATATTTGGTGTCTAGTGATTTGGATTTACATTGATGTACATGAATATACATATTTTTTTATTAAATTTTACATGATTTTATATCGTTTATTATACCAATTCATGTACCATTTACACCCTTGATTCGTCCCTTCTTTGGTTTTGATAAATTTTCTATATGTAACAAAATGTAAAACACATAATAAATGCACAAGCTACATTTGCACCCCCAACCTCAACAAGTCAAATTAATAATAATAAAAACAAACAATCCAATTTCTATTGTTCAATAAACTTTATTAATGAAAGTAGTCATATATCAATATCATAGGGTAATCATCTGAATATGTGCCACACTTTTTGGTAGGGACATGTGAAGCTAATTCGATGAAATCAAAATCTCTATCTTGGGCTTATACAATTTCTTGGCCAAGAGTTGAAGTCAACAGCAAGCCCCACTTCAAACAAACTCTTTAGTGAGAGTTTAAGAATTAAAATAAATAATTTGAGAGTAAAAAAGGTATCACTCTCAATTGAAGTAAGAGTACTAAATCAATGTCTATAATCCTGCTTCTTACATTTTTTATGAAGTTTCAAATTCCATAAGTACATATGCTTAAAAGTTTTACAAAAATTCTATTTTTTTATTTTTTTTCCTGAAACTAAATATATATGTAATTTTCATCAAAATATTGACACCACTATGTTTTATGTTTTATATAGATTAAGTTTATGGAAAAATATCAAAGAAAAATCATGTTTTACATTAAAACCATTGATGCTTATGAGTCATTATCCTTTTGTACAATGCAAATAAACTAGCCTAGATCCAAATCCTATGCTCTATCATGTGCCGAGAGGGATCAAATCTCCCGAGGTCCAAACATCTCCTCAAAAAGCTCCTTGAGTGCAATACTTGAGAAGAGGTTTGCACCTCAAGAGATCCGATCCCTCTCAGTGCTTCATAGAACCTAGGATTTGGATCTAGGCTGGTTCCAGTTGTGGGCGATGACACAAAATTGGAGTTTGATCAGCATTGTAAGAAACAGGTTAAGTTGAAAACACAGATAGAATTATGAGGATTATCATAATGTAAGTAATAAGTATTAATGATTGATTAAATTTTTAAAGGAAAGGTTTTCATTTTTTTTAGTGAAGGAAAGCAATGGTTTGCACCTCAAGGGATTTGATCAAATATATTACAATGTGATCAACTGTGATATTTCTTCTTTCTTTTTTCTTGATTCCACTCCTGCTCCCTTTGGCATATTCTCATATCGATGATATGTGAAAGGAGGAAGGCCATCCAAACCTTTTACTCATGATATTGTTGTAAATGGGAGTCCCTGTCGTTCTTTGTTTCCAATATTTATAGTTTCCTTTTCCTTGTTATCACATTTCATGTATCAAAGTATGTCATATTCATTGGTGGTTATATATTGATTCCTATATAACCTTGAAATTATCTCTCATTCACGCTTTTGAGAATCCCTTTGCACAAATAGCACATCTTCATGATCTCTCTAGTTCACTGTCGTGTTTTCTAGGTTCTTCTATATGTTCTAATGATTCTTTTTCTCTTTCTCTTCTATACATTTGTCGTACTTTTCTTTTTTGATCATCAATATCTTCATTATTTGCAATATTATCATGAGGATCCACAATATACCCTAAAATAGAGAAAAAAAACTTTAATCTATTGAAATCGTTGCAAATAGTTTTTCTATTAAATAGATAAATTCAATGTATAAATGTAAATAACAAAAAACAGTGCATTGTTGAAATCAATGCAAATTTTTTACTTTTTATTAAATTGATAAATTGAATACATACATGTAAAAAACAAAACTAAATATGCATTGCTAAAATCAATGCAAGAAATCAAATAAATATGCATCTTGTGTTATTTAACAACATTTGTGTGTGGTCTATTGGTAAGCAGTAAAGTTATTGGGCTTGTGTTAACCTAGAGACCAAGGTTCAAAACTCCTCTTGCTTCGAGATATAGATGTAAATAACAAAAAAAAAATCCATTCTTTAAATCAATGCAAATAATCAAATTAATATGCATCTTGTGTTTTTGAAGAACATTTGTTTCTGGTTTATTAAACAATGAATTGTTGAAATCAATGCAACCATGTTTTTTATTAAGATTCAAATACCTTCTATTTTATCTATTTCTTATGTCGGCTATAGTAATTTTTTTTTATTTCTTTTGTTTCTACTTCTTTTTTCAATCAGAGAAAAAACCGTACTATTGTTATTCAAACTGAATCAAATAGTACAATGATTGTTCAAAAATACAACTGAATGATCTTGATCTCAAGAAAGCATCTAGCTTATCAATTGTGTCCTATACAAAAGAGGAACTTACTTATCAAAAAGTCACTCACATGTCATACATCATTTTTCAACAAGTTAGGACCAAAATTCAAAAGAAGAAAAAGGTACCCTTATCCAACAGACAAGAGTTCACCCATTCTTCCCAAACTAAGAAGCCTACAGTCCCCTCAAGTGCCTGCTTAGAAAGATAATCGGCAAGAGTATTGTGTTCTCTGAAAAATATGCTAAAAAACAATGTACTCATGTCTAGAAATCTCATGACGTGTTCGAAGACACCAATGCCTGAGAGTAGTAATGTTCAGCTTATATTCATTAGCTTCCCATTTGATGGTCACCCTTGAATCATTGAAAACTTTTATATTAACCATACCAAAGATATTTGCCACTTTTAAAACAACCCAAAGAGCCAACAACTCAGCCTTCATATTGGTCCCTATGTCACCATTAAGACGTAAGGAAAAGTAATGGCCTTCATTTAAGAAGATAAAACCACCTGTCACACATAAACCATCTTGAACCTCCCTGTCAAAAAATAATATCGGCTGATTTATAGTGAAATAAAATTGACTAATTCTCTCCACTTTCTTAGATCCCTCTTCCTCTTGATATAATTGAAGCATTTTCATAACAGACAGCATACAAGTAGTAGCCACTGGCATTTTTTCCTGAAATATCACTTCATTCCGAGTGAACCATAGAACCCAAGAAACAAAGATGGGTAAAAACAAAGGCTTTTTAAAGTCTCTAAGCTAGTTGAGCAAGCATGAGCCAAAATCCATCCCACCCTAGTGCAAACTTGAATTGATTTCTTTACAGAATAATGAGCAAACCTCCTGCATAAAGCTACACTTCATGAAAATATGGTTAATTGTTTCATAACTCTTTTTGCATAAACAACACCAATTTGGTCCATTCCAGCCATGCCTGAGCAAGACATCCCAAGTCTTTAAACTGCCATTGAGAGTGTGCCATAGAAAGCATTTAATCTTTAGAGGAAATGACCACTTCCAGACTTTCAAGTACCACCAATGCCGAGGAAAGATACAAACATCTTGTATCACTCTATCATATGCAGACTTTTCCATGACACATCCATCTTTTGTATTACCAGCCCAAATAATTTTATCAGAATAGACAGATAAAGCAACTCCGACCGATCTTAAAGCAATGATATAGCATTCCCATTCATGAACAAACTATCCTGAAAGCTCCAGGTCCATGGCATTTAACCAAACATTTCCAGAATGATAACTATGATTCAATTTTTTAATATAATTAAGAGTAGTGATCCCCATTATATTCAGATGTGAAATCAAGCTGTCAGAAAGTTTATATGCCCCCTCCATGCTAAGGATAGGATCCACCCCAAATAAT
Organism: Larix kaempferi; assembly: GCA_027924585.1. Classification (NCBI taxonomy): domain Eukaryota; kingdom Viridiplantae; phylum Streptophyta; class Pinopsida; order Pinales; family Pinaceae; genus Larix; species Larix kaempferi. Next base: position 17,044,535 of record BSBM01000194.1, read on the forward strand.
ACTATGCTCCCATCACCCACCTGCCAGAAAATATCGTTTGCAATCCATTCATACACCTTCAAAAAAATTCTTCATACTGGAAAAATATGCCCACAAACAGACTTCGGTTTCCTTAACCAATTGATTACATCAGTCTTGATATATTTTAAATGAAGAACCTTCGACCACAAAGTATCCCCAAAGAGACCATGCCAGAGCATTTTGAGCCGTAGTGCCTTACTGAAACTACTAATGTCTTTGATCCCCCCAGCCACCAAATTTTTCTGGGCGTGCTAAGACCTCCCATCTCACCATCACTAACTTCAACCTTTCAGTGCTGACTGACCACAGAAAATTGAATAAGAGCTTCCTGAGCATATTTAAAATGTACACAGGGATCTCAGGTAATGATAACCAATATACGAGAATGCTTGAGAAGATTGCTTTCACTAAGACAAATCTACCACCAATGGAGAGGAGCCGATATGTCCAATGCTCAATACGTCTTTCAACCTTTCTGATAAGCCATCTCCAATCATTAATATGGTAGGAATTAGGTTTTAACGGAAAACCTAAATATTTCAAACCATCCTCTAAATTGAGATGCTTATAGGGCATGAAAGCTTCAATATCCCTTCTTCTGGCATCTTCCACGTTATAGTGATAAAAACATGATTTTGTAACACTGACCTTCATCCCTGAGACCTTGCAAACGAACTTGATAATATTACAATACACCCTCCATTTGGAAATAGTATCAACGCCAGCTAGGAGCACATCATCAACAAAGATCAAGTGTGAAAGAAAACAATCACTGCCCATTTTGATGCCTTTGATCAGTCCCATATTCTTTCCCTGCTGCACTAATCTGCTTAAACCATCAATGATCAAGAGAAAAAGAAGAGGAGAAAGAGGGAATCCCTGTCGAATCCCTCTTGAACAATGAAAAAAAATTGTAGGAATACCATTGACAAGAACAACAATACTGGTGGATGAGGCACAAGCCATAATCCAGCTCAAAACTAAAGGGGGAGTGCCAATTTGAATCAATACAAGCAGGAGGAAAGTCCAATTGACGTGGTCATAAGCCTTTTCTAATTCCATATTTAATACCAGAGCTCTCAGTTTTCTAGATTTGATGGTATGCAATAGTTCCTAGGTAAGGCCAATAGAATCATGAATTTGCCTATTCTTTAAAAAACCGAACTGTTCAGGAGAGATGAAGGAAGAAAGAGCAGTCTTAATATGTTGTGCAATGATTTTTGAGATGAGCTTATAGATTAGATTACACAAAGCAATAGGCTGGTAATCCCCAAAAGTAGCAGGTTTATTGCTTTTAGGAATTAAAGTGAGGAAGGTTGAATTGAGAGCTCCAAAAACAAAGCCATTAACTCTAGAGAATTCCACTAAGTTCAGAATATCATTCCCCATTAAATAGAATAAATGTAAATACACTTCCATCGGCCAACCATCAGGGCTAGGGCTTTTCTCCTTTGCAAAAATCTTCAGAGTTTTCTCAATTTCTTCCAATGTGACTTCCTTCCCCAATTCCCTAGATTCCCTTTCATCGAAACATTGGGGGTAGAGTCTCGCCAACTGGATCTAATCTAAAAGATCACAGCCACCTACATCTTTATAAATATTACCAAAATACCTCACAGCTTCAGTGCTTAGAGAATCCATCCCCTTAATAGTGCTACCAGAATCATCATAGATATCCCAGATCAATTTCAAGTTCCTATGAGCAGAAGCGTAGGCATGGAAAAATTTTGTATTTTTGTCTCCATGGTCAATCCACACAGCTCGAATCTTTAATCTCCACTCCATCTCTTACTTAAGAAGTAAATCCTCCTTTTCTTCTCATATTTCTTCAAAACTTCGAATCCATCCTGATTCAAATAACCATCAAAATTCCTCAATTATGCATCCTGAATAGAATGCTCCAACTCCTTCAACTCAGCATCATCAGAAGACTTCCTCATCTTTATCCAAGCAATAACTGCATCTTTAAGCTTCCTCATTTTGTGACAGAAGTAATCAACAGGGTTTGGATTTTCAATATCCGCATTAAGCCAGAACTCTTTGACCATATCGCAGAAGTCCTTCTCTAGGAGCCATGAACTATAAAATTTAAAGAGATAACACACCTTGAGACCATAATCCTCGAATTGAACGAATATGGGCCAATGGTCAGAAAACTTCAGCTCATGGACCAAGGACCAGGTTTTCTGAAAAAGGCTAAGCAGTGAAGTCTTCACGAGGAACCGATCTAACCTTTTATGAACACCCGCATCACCACTTCTACCATTTGTCCATGTTGGAAGTAATTTAATAGGAGCCACATCCACCAGGTCATTTCCACATAAAAAATCTGAGAAATTTTTTTCCAAAGGATCCACTTCTAGCCACATAACCCTAGATTTCAGAAATCGATTTGGTAAAGTTTAAATCACCTACAATAATTAAACTTTTAATCCTTAGAATCCTGGACAAAGCAAGAGCCTCCCAAAATCTTCTTCTATCATAATAAGGAACATAACAGTTAAGGATGGACAACTGTAACTTCAAGCCAATACAAGATCCCTCCATCAAAAGACGCCAGGGAGGATTAAAAAACTTTAAAGAAGTACAACGTAGGGTTCCATGCCACTGCCAATCCCCCCAGATAAGCTAATGGAACTACTAGCCATGACTTCCTAACTAGGTAAAAAGCCCCCCAATTTTGAAATGGCCACATCACTGGAACAGATATTTTCTTGCAATAAAACAATACCCGGGAAAATAGCATCAATAAGTTTAGAGAAGGCCTTTTCCCTAACAACCTTCCCCAACCCTCAAACATTCAATGATAATAAAGACATTAAGAACAAGAATTACAAGGAAACCTCACTCTAAGGCCCTCAGCAGAAGAAGAACTCGAAACCCCTGTCACCAAACGATCAGACACCAAGGGAGGAATCTTATCCGATCCATCCCTATCCCGTGTCCCATTTTTCTTCTTATCCCCCCTCCAAATAGTGACATTTTGAAATTTCAATGAATGGAGGGGGGCCGCATCTGAACCCGCAGCCGGGTTTTTTGAAAAGGTGGGAAGTAGGGTTAGGGTTTTCATGACTTCATCAACAATATATCCACAGTTTTCCAAAATCTTAGATTCCACACGATCAAAGTTTACAATATTCTGAGCCCTAGGTAATCTAGGCATCAAACTAGGACCTAAGGAAAAAGTCTACACATCCTGCATCTATGGCTTGGGAACATTAGCAAAATTAGAAGAAGGACCCTCCCAGATATCCCCCACATTGTCCGCTAAATCTAAATCAGTGGAAAGACTGTGGGAAATAGTAGACTTTCCCTTCTCCATAACCACAGAAGAATGGGGATGAGACCCTAATAAAGGATAAACAATCCCATGTCTCAAAATAGCTTCCCACTCGCAATACGTTGGTCTAATTCCTTCTCAACAACTTCAGCCAAAGCAATCTCATCTTTTGAGACATCATTATAAACAATATCAGGTGTAGAATAACACTTACCCAAACCATTAGGCATTGAACGATGCGGAGAAGAAAAATCCTTTGAACAGTCCATAGGAGACCGCAGCTTCTTTGAAAATGGACATTTAGCTTGAACATGTCCCGTTTCTCGACAAATTTAGCAATAAAAAGGGATTCTTAAAAAATCCAACCTTTGCTTCCAAGTTCGCTGCCCCCAAACAACCTCAACCTCTACAGGGAGTCCAATATCAATCTCAATTTTGACCATCACTTTGGCATAACGCCTATCCATACCAAACAAGGTATTTTTGTCAATCCAAATGAACCGTCCCACCAAATTTGCCAAACCAACAATAATCTCATTAGTCCAAAGTTCAATAGGAAGACCAAGAATAATCATCCAAAGATGCCGAAGACATTGCTTGTCCGAGAGAGGATCAAAAGCAAGATGCCAGCGCTTAAGAAATAAAGACCCATCCTTAAAAAGCCACGTTTCTGCCAGAATTCAAGAAAGAAATGATGAATCCAGAAAGACAAATAGGATCCAACGGTTCATAAGTAAATTTATCTTGGGGGCCATACCTGTCACCGACACCCAATTTAACTTAACCCATTCCAGAATCTCTGATTTCATTCCAGAAGTATATTCTAGACACCCAACTAATGCCCGCTCCACCAACATTTCAACTCTGTCAAGATTAGAATCCTCAGTGATCACAAATCTGGAGAGCATAGAACGAGCTTTATAAGCTTTCAACTGTCTTCTAACCCTCGCTCTTGCACCAAATAAAATATGATTCCTCTACCCATTCATACCAACCAGAGGGGATGCAGCCATAGGAGGAACCCTAGACTCTTCCGGATGTCAAGAAGAAGACAGACCCCGAACGGAATAGGGTGATTCCATAATAGCCACCCTACCGAACAAGCCTTATCCTGACAAGGGTAACCCATAGCTATCCACCCACAAGAAATAGGAAAGGGGGACCTGCAAACAGCTGGAGCCCACAGAATTTATCCACAACCATCAAAATCAAACCAGATCCAAAAAAAAGAGAGGAAAAGCCAACCCAACAAATAGTAGGATTAGTACTGCAAACTGACAAGAAACTGAGAGTGAAAAGGATAAAAAAGAACAATTTTTGAACATGATCATAAACCCTGATTCCCACTTTTTTTATACTTGGATGGTACTAGACTGGTTCTAGTTGAACTAGCTTGACTCCAAGTCGATGATAGTTCAAAAATATTCTCTCCGAAGCCCAATCACAACCCAGATCTGCAGCATGATAGCAGCCTCTACTATAATATATTTTTTACTTGTTTATTCTATTTCTTATATTTCTACTTTTTATGTCAGCTATAATATTTTTTACTTCTTATATTTCTAGTTTTTATGTAGGCTATAATATATTCTTTTGTAACTTTTTTTATTAAATTGATGAATTCAATTTACAGATGTAAATAACAAAAAAAAACAATGCATTTGTTAAAATCAATGAAACCAATCAAATCAATATGCATCTTTTGTTTTTTGAGGCTATCTGTTTGTTGTCTATTTGTAAGTAGTGAGATGATTGGGCTTAAGGTCCAAATCCCTTCTATTTCTTCTATTTATTATGTCTGCTATAGTATTTATTTTACTTCTTTTGTTTCTACTTCTTATGGCTACTATAATATATTTTTTACCTCTTTCTTTTCTTTTATTTATTTATCTTTTTTACTTCTTATATTTCTAATATTTTTTTTAAACATTGTTGAAATCAATGCAACCTTGTTTCTAATACTTTTTACTTCTTATATTTCTAGTTTTTATGTATGTTATAATATATTTTTTGTAACATTTTTTTATTAAATTGATGAATTCAATTTAAAGATGTAAATAACAAAAAAAACAATGCATTTGTTGAAATCAATGCAACTAATCAAATCAATATGCATCTTGTGTTTTTGAGACTATTTCTTTGTTGTCTATTGGTAAGTAGTGAGATGATTGAGCTTAATGTTCAAATCCCTTCTATTTTTTCTATTTCTCCGCTATAGTATTTATTTTACTTCTTTTGTTTCTACTTCTTCTGACTACTATAATATATTTTTTACTTCTTTCTTGTATTTCTTATTTTTCTACTTTTTATGTCAGCTATTATTTATCTTTTTTACTTCTTATATTTCTAATATTTGTTTTACGCATTGTTGAAATCAATGCAACCATGCTAATGCAACCATATTTCTACTTTTTATGTCAGTAATTCTTTATCTTTTTTACTTCTTATATTTCTAATATTTGTTTTTACGCATTGTTGAAAACAGTGCAACCATGTTTTTTATTAAGGTTCAAATCTCTTCTATTTTTTCTATTTCTTATGTCGTCAATACAACCATGTTTCTACTTTTTATGTCAGTTATTCTTTATCTTTTTTACTTCTTATATTTGTAATATTTGGGATGATGCACAATCATGATATCCTTTAAAGACACTTTAGATGCCACATACTACTGAAAAAACATGGAACCTCTGACTTTAAGTGACAAGTAGGGGGTACTTCCCTAACGGATTTGAAGATGAAGTAAAAAGACAAAGATAGGTAATTGAATCAGCTTTCATAATATATATCATTTATCTATAAAAAAATATGTGTAAATGATTATAAAATTAGTTTCTGTTAAATTGGGTTTTCAAATTTTTAGCACATCATAACATATATGTTTGTGCGGGTGCAACACTTATTGAGGTAAATGATGTCAATTTTGGATAAAATCTTGCAGACATATAAATGACATATGGGCCTAATGCAACACTATTTATTCAAAAAAATTCATGAATTATTTTTATTATTATTAATTATTGAAGTGAGAAAACCTTGAAATGAAAACGTTCTGTGCGGATGCAACACTTTAGGGGTAAAATTTAATGAAATCCTTGATTTCTATATATAAGATTGTAGAGCTCACTCTCCTCTAGTGCACCATATAGTTTTTTTTAAGAAATGGTGAATGCAATCAAAAGTTATATAAAAAACAATCGATGTATCTATTTTCCAAAACTTATGTGTGTCATTTAGAAAAATAATAATAAATAAATAAAACATACATTTTTAGGAAAAAATTACATATTCAGAATAGTTAGATCATACTCTACAATATTCTATATTTTCATAAAAAAAATATTGTGTTTGTCATAGCAAAACACACCATTGAAACTAAGAATATTGATAGATTTCTAAAATACACGCAATAGCCCTAGTTTATTTGTCCTAGCCAATAGGTTCGGTAGTCCAAATCTATTTCCGAACATCATGCCAAGCCTTATTCCCACTGAGTTTTTAAATTTTAAAATAATGCATGTGCGTTATAATGCATATGTGTTTTATCCTTCTTCATGTCACATATGTGTTATAATGCAGATGCGATTCATATCGCATATGTGATATAGCGAATATGCATTTTAGTTTTAGTAGCTTGGTATGATAGGAAAAAAGAGTTTACCAAGCTAGTGGATAGGCTTTGGGAGAAACCCCATCTAAAAGAAAAAGGTCATGGTAATTTTTGGTCCCTCCAAAGTGGTTTAGTGTAAGTGTGGCAAAAGGACTACGCTTAGCTTAAACTTTGTGAATGGTTGTGGATAATGAGGTTAGATTATTGGAGGTTCAAGGGCTAGTCCAAAGGATGTATTAGGATGATGAGGTTTCCAAGTTCGGATGACTTTCTTATTGCCTCTGCATGAAAACTCAATGGGCGGAGCAGGGTAAACAACAACTGTAGGCTCTGTATATGGATATGTCAATTTTTTTTTAAAAGTACATATACATTGGTATTCGAACACCATACACTTTCTCCCTATATAACCAACCTCCCCCCTTTGTCTATCTAACCCATCCACATACCTCTATCCATCCCTTTTTATCTAACCATTGTTATTTCTCTCCTTCACCACCCCTCTACCTCTATAACCATCCCTCAACCCTCTCTCTCTCTCCCTTCCCTCTCTCTCCCTTCTCGCTTCTCCCCTCCCTCCCTCTCCTTCTACATCCATGTGTTCCATCTTCTCACTCACTCCATACCTCACTTTATCTCCTTACCTCCTCTCCCCACCCCCTTCTCTCTTCCCCCATCATTACTTCTCTCTCTTCCTCTCTCCCCATATTTGTCTAAATCCCCCCTCTTTCCTTATCTGGACACTCCCCCTCAAAAAAACTTACACACCTCTTGGTATTGAAAAACCACACCCCCTCTCCCTGTATAACCAACCTTCCCCCCTTTGTCTCTCTCACACACATACACACACCCTCTCTTCATCACTATCTCTCTACATCTATAACCGTCCCTCAACCCTCTCTCTCTCCCCTTTTCCTCCCTCTCTCTTTCTCTCTCTCCCCCTCTCTACCTAAATCTCCCCTCCTTCATAATCTCACCACTCCCCCCTAAAACAAACTTACACACCTCTCGGTCTTGGAACACCGCATGCCCTCTCCCTCTATAACCAATCTTCCCCCTTTCTCTCTCACACACACATCCACACATCAAAACACCCTCTAAAACAACTTTTTTCTTGCCACTTCCTCCCGCAAAAACCCTTTCTCTCGTCCCCCCCTCCCTCCCTCCCTCCCTCCATCCATGTGATCCATCTTATCACTCACTCCATCCCTCACTTTCTCCCCCTACCTCCTCTCTCCACCTTCAAGCCTTCATCCATCCTTCATCTCTCCATCTTTCTCTCCATTCCTTAATATCCATCTCTCTCTATCTCTCTCTCTCTCTCACACACACACACACATACACACATAATCCCTTATCTCTATCCCTTGATGTAACCATCCTTGACCATCCTTCATTTTCCTAAATCCCTACTCTGTCATTGTTATTATCCCACACTCTCACCCTATAACCATCCCTTCATTCATCATTCTGTCTCTCTCTCTCTCTTTGAATCTCCCCCTCTCACTCTTTAACCACCCCCCATTTTTATCTCTCACTCACTCACTCTATACCTCTATCTATACCACCACTCCATCCATCCCTCTCCTCCTTCTCACTCTTTAACGACCCCCCCCATTTATCCCTCCATCCACTATGTTATATCTTTGCTCCATCCATTATCCTATATCTTTCTTGCACCCAATCATCCCTCCCTCTTATATATCTCCCTCTTCCATCCCCCATATATCTCTTCAACCCCCATCCCTCCCTCCCACTTATATCTACTCCCCCCCCCCTCTTTTAGCTTAATCAATCTAATGTTGGGCCATGAGCCACCCCATAGACCGTCCGGATGGAATCTTCAGAGTCTAAATGGTATTATTAGGGGATAAGGGTGCCATTATTGTGAAAATCCTCATAGCAGTTCTAAGAGCTTATGTATACCTCACAAGAAAGATTAAGATTAACCAGGAAAATAGAAGAAGAGTGGTCATGCAATGTAAAGGAGCAACATAATTATGAAACAATAGAACTCAGATAGAAGCAATGTAACATCACACACTAATTCATTAATAACAATATGGACAAATAAATAATACAATGGTGAGAGGATTTGAATGGCAAGGTGGAAATTCAAATTAGCCTTCATGGAGTGCTCATCAGATCAATGGAGTGTCATCAAAGCATAACTAGAAGTCTTGATCATCATCAATGGAGTCATCAAGGCACAAGTAACTATCGACCAGATGTTAAACTGAGTCTAACTGAGTGTGGTAGGTGTAACTGGCACATGGAGGCACTAACTGAACGAAGGAGGCTCAGTGGAGGGTGCATGAGGAGCTAACTGGAGTTAGAATAGGAAGTCTAGTCTCAGTGGAGGTCCATCGGAGTGATACAGTCAGTTGAGAGTCAATATAGCCTTAAATCAAGGAAATATCTAAAACTCAACTAACTGAAGTGCAACTGAGTGGTAGGTGAGAGAGGGAGCCTTTCACAAGTGGTAGGTGAAATGAGGGTGCCTTACTGACTAGGAAGGATAAAACTGCAGGGAAAGAAGCTCTCGGGGCTAGCTTACATAGGGCTAGGTGTTGGGATTGATGACTGGGATGCATGCAAAATCATGACTCAAAATGAAAAAATGGAAAATGTTGTTAGGGCTAGGATGGAGTATAGGAATATCCCAACACCCCCCTTAATCCATCCTGGGCCAGGGTAATTGAAACCAAAGGTCACCCAATACAATGAATAATAATAACAGTCAATAAACCGAGGAAATGGGGAAAACCTCATGGGAAAAATACCCCCCCTCAAAATAGACTGTGGGGCACACCAAAAATAAATTCTCCAAACTCAAGCAGGTGTGATGCTTGGTGATATGATTGGAGGTATCTTCTTCTTGGGAAGAAGTGGTTCATGTTCAAAAAGCATGTGCTTGTACTTTCTCTTCAGATCGAATGTGATGAGAACAAATCCAAAAGTATGAGTATGATCCTGGAACCTGTGATTCGAATTAGCTGAGGTAGGATCAAATCCATGAATGTGTAGATAGTCTTTTGTTTTCTCCTTCGAACCATCATAGGTGAGATTATGCCCAAAAGAACCATCACATGATAGTGAATGCTTTGAATCCAAATCAGATCCAAGACTTGAAGAATGGTTTCTTGAGATCTCCTTTGAACCATTAGAGGTGAGATCAAAACCATGATATGCATGAGGAATTATCCCAAGTAGTGATTGCTTGGATTTTAAATCAGCTCCAAGACTTAATGAATCGTTTTTTGATATCTCCTTAGACCCAATAGAGGTGAGATAAAAACCATAAAATGCATGAGAAATTATCCCAAGCGAATCGAAATGCCCTACATCTTCAATAAACTTCTGAGAGCATGTACAAATGATCATATAGTAGTACATAAGAGGTGAGTGATCAAGGAGAGCGAATGAATTACCTCCAATTGCTAATTTGACCTCCGAAACATTCAATAGATCATGATGCAAACCAACAGACTCTTATGGAAGAGAGGATTTAAGAATCTCTGCAGTTTCTAGAGTGTGAGATCCCACATAATTCGAAATAGAAGAAATTTGGAGCATGAGTATAGAATCTGCAAGTTCTTCTTCTTTGTGGACAACTTCAATATGAGATATGTCTGATACTGATTCATGATCAGAGATACCATCAAGGAGGGATAATGAAACAGTGGGCTTGCTCTCAAAATGGTTTTGACCAATCCCTTCATTCTATTTGCCAAATATTTCATCCAGATGGGCCCATAGCTCTTTTGGAGATTCAACAGAAAGGAAGTGGTGTACCATGCAACGAGACATAGAAAACATGGATGCATAGGCTCTGTCACCTTCATTTAACCAGTCATTCTCTTCTTCAAAGGATTCGAACTCTCTTTCAAAACAATAATCAAAGGACCATGTCTCTTCAAATGTGATATCATATCGGGTTTCCATTCATCATAGTTGAATGGAGAAAGAGGAGTAATTCCTTCCGGATACATGGAATCTGTAGAAGACCTGCAAAAAAAAAAAAAAAATATCTGCAACTGCTACTATTGCAAAAGTGCAGAAACTGCTACAACTGCTGCACTCGAAATCTTGATAATAACCTGCAAAAAACTCTTAGGAATGGAGATAGACAATACTCTCAACATGCTCTGATACCATGTGAAAATCCTCATGGTAGATCTAAGAGATGATGTATACCTCACAAGAAAGATTAAGATTAAGTAGGAAAATAGAAGAAGAGTGGTCATGCAGTGTAAAGGAGCAACAAAATTATGATACAGTAAAACTCAGATAGAAGTAGAATAACATCACACACTAATTCATTAATCGCAATATGGACAAATAAATAATACCATGGTGAGAGGATTTGAATTCCAAGGTGGCAATTTGAATTATCTTCATGGAGTGATCATCAGATCAATGGAGTGTCATCAAAGCACAACTAGAAGTCCTGATCATCACCAGTGGAGTCATCAATGCACAAGTAACTGTCAACCAGATGTCAAACTGAGTCTAACTGAGTGTGGTAGGTGTAACTGGCACACACAGGAACTAACTGAATGAAGGAGGCTTAGTGGAGGGTGCATGAGGAGCTAGATGGAGTCATAATAGGAAGTCTAGTCTCACTTGAGGTCCATCGGAGTGATACAATCAGTTGAGAGTCAATCTAGCCTTAAATCAAGGAAATATCTAAGATAACTCAACTAATTGAAGTGCAACTGAATGGTAAGTGAGAGAGGGCACCTTTCACAAGTGGTAGGTGAAAGGAGGCTGCCTTACTGACTACGAGGGCTAAAACTGCAAGGAAAGAAGCTCTCAGGGCTAGCTAAATGAGGGCTAGGTGCTGGGATTGATGACTGGGATGCATGCATGCATGCAAAATCATGACTGCATGCAAAATGCATGCATGACTGAAAATGAAAAAATGGAAAATGTTGTTAGGACTAGGATGGAGTATAGGAATATCCCAACAATTATACGGTTTTGGATGGGATGGATGGTTCTCTAGACATTAACCATAGTCATGGAAGAAAAGACAATGAGTCTTTAAATCAACACACATGCCTTATAGATGGAATATTTCTCCTTTAGTGGGATATGGGTGTCATTATGAGGTTTTATGCACTAAGGATGGGTCTCAGGGTCTTAACCATGGTAATGGGACAAAAGTGTAACATAAACAAGTCTTAAATCACTACAGATGCCCTTTAAAGGAGATATTTAGCCTTAATATGGGATATATTTTCCATTAGACTATTTTATGCATTGAAGATTTTTCTCGAGGTGTTGACAATCGTCATATAGGAACCATTTCGAATATCTCAAGACAAGAGATAGTTCTGAAGAGACTACCATGGTCCAAGGATAAATCCAATCTTCTAGGGATTAAATGATGTTTTTATGGTTCATGGACAAATTACAAGGTCCCAGACTACAACATGCCTTATAAATGGAATCTAAATGGGATAAGGGTGTCATTATAAGGTTTGGGACTTTCATCATGGTCATGGAAGAAAAGGTAGGGTCTTAGGACCTAAATGAAGCATTTATGGCTCATGAGCTATAAATGAGTTTTTTAATCACCACACATGCCTTCTAGATGGGATATTTGGCCTCTAAGTTGGGTATGGGTTCCATTATGAGGTTATGTGCACTGAGGATAGGTCTCGAGGTATTGACCATGGGTATGGGTTCCATTATAAGGTTATGAGGTTTCAATATTTGATATGCACTAAATCGCATGTGCAATTTATCGCATATGCGATTTAGTGATCACGTTATACAAACTAGCCGTTAGGTAAAAAGCATAATTTGCATATTGCATATGCGATATAACACATATGCGTTAAAACATACATGCGTTATATCACATATGCGATATGTGTTTTATAAAAAATCTTGGGTTGCGGGCCGTGGGCCAATTTTACTGTAGCAAAAGAAAGATTTCTTCTGAACCCGCACACAGAGTACTGTTCAAACCCACCATTTAATCATTTATTACACAAATCCATAGGTTTTGTACAAGTTTGGGTGGATTTCAATGGGGAATGTACGTAATAGAGGTCGGAAGTCAACGAAGAAGGTGCTTACACCGGAAGAAGCTGGAAATAAAAAACAAAAGAAGAGGGAAGATTCAAGAAATCATCGACATTCATTGGATGAGCAAATACTTCCCATTCCCTCTCAACAGATACTTGACATAGAGGCCAAGGAAGTTATTGCAACGTTAATGGAAGATGGTTATAGCGTAGATGATAATCTTGGTCCATTATTAAGCGGAAAATCTTGTGAAGAGTTCAATCATTATGTTCCTGACGATGCAAATGTGAGTCCGCAACAACCATGCCAGGTGGTTCAATCTCCTAATCGAAATTGTCATCCTGTAGTGGATGTAAACATCACTCCATCATTTCGAATGGCAAGAAATATCGCATCAAAACGAAAGAGAAATCCTAAATGCATACAAGTGGACGAGAGCGAATTGACTTCCATCGAAGGTAAGGTGGCTAAATGCACTATCCTTTGTCATTGTTCTCAAATAATGAAACAATATTTTGTTAAAAAATCTGAAGCCGATAAATGCCAATTGTTTTTAGCTTTCATTAAATCTAGAAATATGGAAACTGTTAGAAGAAATTTAGGCATAAGAACATTGAAGAATATCGAATCAAGTAATCACATTGTTAAATCTCTTGCTACTGCATTCACATCTATTGATAAAAAAAATCGTTCACGGGACTGTAATGTGGCTCGCTGCATATTGGTTGAATCAATTATATGTAGATCCACAAGACAATGTCGTTTACTTAAATGCACATCACAAATTGTGCATTTACATCCAAAGACACTTAAAAAATATTCTGTAAGAAGAGACAACCTTGATGTAGAGGGACAAATGGAAACATTATGGGCATTTAGCGATAGGTTTCCCCACAAAGAAATGAAGTTAGTCGAAGCAGTAAAGGGACTAGTTCACACTTTTTGGCATGGTGACACTAGGCCTTATTCTAACACAAAGGATGTGTTAAAACACTATAGGCATTCTATGAACAATGAACCTCATGTTAAACATTATCTTGACATGACACAAACTCAATTGTTTGAGATGTTTAAAGTTTCCAACGTAGAGCTAAGGCTCGAGCAAAGATATTTTGAAAAATGCAAGCCTTGGTATGTTAGAATCAATACCATTTGGAACACTTGTTGTTGTAGATACCACATAGAGTTTGATCTATATTATCATACATTTGCACATATACGTCATTTTTTCCATCCTAACCATGTGCAGGAATGCCCAAGTACAGTACCACCAATTTCATCTAGAGATTTCATCCATAGCATAATGTGTGTAAGGCAAGATGGGAAGACACATTACTTAAAACAATGTGTAGAGGGTTCTTGCAACAATTGTGCTGGGATATCATTATGGTCTGATTGCATCCATGAGAGTGAAGATCAAGCATTCGGGAATGCAATTTTCAAGAAGAAGAACTATCACTACGAGATATATCAACTACATGATGGGAAAGAAAGAAGGAAGATTAAATTGGTGACTTCAAAGGTGACAATCTAAACGAACAATATTCATTTATCTAAGTGTACATTATTTATGTTGTTTTATAGCATTGTTAAATATTGACATATTAATATTCATGTAAATCCTTTTATGTTGTTTTATAACAGTATCTATTTTTTTTCCACCAGGTGCAAGTATGTGATTTTATTTCAGAGTTCCGTGGAAAGATCCAACAGTACATTAAGAATGTTGATATGGCATGGTGGAAAGATGAGCAATTCAGAATATTCCAGGACACCTTCCCTCTCGGAACAATACTATTAGTGGTTGAATTTGCGGAAAATTACACCCTACAACCAGAAAATGAAATACAAATTCAATATTATCACTCAGAGTAGGTGAGCATAATGGTCCATATCGCTTATCGACATGGTCCAAATAGCAGTGAAGAGAAACGTGTGATATTGAAAGAAAGTCACATTTACATAAGTGACGACCAGACTCATGACATCCATTATGTGCAACATTGCTTTAAAATGTTATATGATCATGTGATAGCTATGGATATACCATTTTATCGGCATTTGATTTCATCATATTTTTGTGCTGGACAGTTCAAGCATGCACGTGTATTTCAATGGTTGTGTTTGTTGCACATAAAATACAAGGTGCCACATATATGGAACTACTTTGAAATAGGTCATGGAAAAGAAGAGCACGATGGTGACAAATGTGGAATGATCCCAAACACATCGAGTGAACACATTGCATGGAACTCAACAGTTTCATTCAATTAGAAGCTTAGACAACTTGGCTCTACAAATTTGGACAAGATTGAAGGCCTGCTTTTGCAGTTCCTGTAGCATTGATGAATGGGATGATTGTGAGTATACAGATATAGTTGATACATGGGATCAAGTGACACTTGGCACCAATTTCAAGGGGGTTAATGAAATAGACCATTTGGAAGATGATCAAACATATATTTCTACAGAATATGATCACATATCAGATCTCATATAAGCAGCTACAAAAAATTAAATTAGTAGAACCTAAATCACTACAAGCCTTTACATTGAAGGAAATCTCATTTATGTTACTTGCAAGACCTTTTTTAATAAATTTATTGTTAACTCGACCTATTTCCTTTCACAGTTAAAATATATGTAGTGGTTGCCCCAAAAAATAATGAATGGAGTTCGGACTATTGGTTGGCACGTTGCTTAGAGGGGAAACAAACCATTCTTGAACCTGTTACAGATGATGAAAATATTGAATTACCAACTAGCTCGATGGTTATAAAAGGGGAGTACTTGACACTAGTAGCACAATAGAAAAGGAAGGGTGGGTATGTAGATCAGGATTATAGACAAGGAGCTATTGTATACCACTTCACCAACCTGGTAGTTGGTATAAACATCAAGCTTCACACACTTTCAAACAAAAATAGGTCACATGTATGATACTTGCTACCTCATTTAGAGCATGAGAGATTGATGGACACCATCGACAACATAGATGAACCAGATGGCCTACTCGAGTGAGTGCATTGTTAGGTGTTACTAGATTGTCCAGTGTGGCTAGATTTTCAGGTGCGTTATTTAAACTTTAAAGTGCATGTTGAAGCACAATTTCAATTATTTAGGCTTTAGTTTATTCCCAATGTACTAACCTATGATTGAAAGATATTATTCACAAACATAATACTATTCAGAGGATACTGGACACTATAAACACGATCCTACAATCTCAGGTGAGTTATCTATAAATAATGTTTGCACATTTTCATTGGGTTCTCTTTTTTTTCTTATGAGAGTACTAATGTTTAGCCTTTTGTGTGCCTGGGATACAAAAACGATCTATGGCACATTGGAGGTGCCAAGAACAACTCGGTGTCTTTAGACACCAACAAATAGAAATCGGAAAATAACATGCTCTCAACTTGTTGTAATTTACTTTTTTTGATGTTTTTTATATTAATGTACATTTAATTACATTGTTGGGTCAACTCTTGCAAATCTTGCGTTGGTGGGTCAACTCTGCGAAACCATCAACCATGCCAGTGTTGGAAGTGTTCTGATATCAGCGTTACCCATATAGACTTGCAGGAGCCAACGACATGCAATTTTGCTGCTCTATTTGGTTTTTCGCTCTTGGAATGACAATCACCAAGTGTCTCTGAACGACATTTTCATGCGACTTTCAACTCGACATAACTCAACAACCAGAGGTCGGATCGATGAACCGTTGACTCTATTGGTCTCCTGGCAGCAATTACCTCTAGGGGGGCCTCTCCACTATGTTTTCATGGCCCAGTGACTTCATTGTGCATTGATTTCGTAAACTAGGGTTTTGCTCAATTTCCTTCAATGCAACTCTCACATTGGTGGGTCAACTCTGCAAAACCATCAACCGTGCCAGTGTTGGTAGTGTTCCCATATCAGCCTTACCCATACAGAATTGTAGGAGCAAACGACATTCAATTTTACTGCTCTATTTGGTTTTTTGCTCCTGGACCGAGAGTCACCAACTGTCCCTGAACAACATTTTCATGCGACTTTCAACTCGACATAGCTCGACAGTGGGAGGTAGGATTGATGAACCGTCGAATCCGTTGGTCTCCTGGCATGCGATTACCTCTAGGGGGGCCTCTCCACTGTGTTTTCATGGCCCAGTGACTTCATTATGCATTGATTTCGTAAACTAGGTTTTTTCACAGTTTCCTTCAATGCAACTCTCGCATTGGTGGGTCAACTCTAGAAAACCCTCGACCGTGCCAGTGTTGGTAGTGTTCCCATATTGGCATTTCCCATACACACTTGTAGGATCCAATGGCATGCAATATTGCTGCTTTGTTTGGTATTTCACTCCCGGACCGAGAGTCACCGAGTGTCCTTGAACGACATTTTCATGCGACTTTCAACTCGACATAACTCGAAAACTGGAGGTCGGATCGACGAACCGTCAACTCTATTGGTCTCCTGGCATGCGATTACCTCTAGAGGGTCCTCTCCATAATGTATTCATGGCCTAGTGAGTTCATTGTGCATTGGTTTTGTAAACTAGCGTTTTGCTCAGTTTCCTTCAATGCAACTCTCGCATTGGTGGGTCAACTCTTCAAAACCCTCGACCGTGCCATTGTTGGTAGTGTTCCCATATCGGCATTTCCATACACACTTGCAAGAGCCAACAACATGCAATTTTGTTGCTCTATTTGGTTTTTCGCTCCTGGACTGAGAGTCACCAAGTGTCCCTGAACGACATTTCCATGCGACTTTCAACTCGACATAACTCGACAACTGGAGGTCGAATCGATGAACTGTCAACTTATTTGGAATCCACCATGTTTTCATGTCACAGTGATTTCATTGTGCATTGATTTTGTAAACTAGGGTTTTGTTGAGTTTCCTTCAATGCAACTCTCGCATTGGTGGGTCAACTCTGCAAAACCCTTGATTGTGTCAGTGTTGGTAGTGTTCCCATATCGACATTTCCCATAGACACTTGTAGGAGCCAACGACATGCAATCTTGCTGCTCCATTTGGTTTTTGGCTCCCGGACCGATAGTCACCAAGTGTCCATGAACGACATTTTCATGCGACATTCAACTCAACATAACTCGACATTTAGAGGTCGGATTGATGAACCGTTGACTCCGTTGGTCTCCTGGCATGCGATTTCCTCTAGGGGGCCTTCCCACTGTGTTTCCATGGCTCAGTGACTTCATTGTGCATTGATTTCGTAAACTAGGGTTTTGCTCAATTTCCTTCAATGCAACTCTTGTATTGGTTGGTCAACTCTGGAAAACCCTCGACCGTGCCATTATTGGTAGTGTTCGCATATCAAAATTTCCCAGACACACTTGTAGGTGGAAATGACATGCAATCTTGCTGCTCCGTTTGGTTTTTCGCTACGGGACCGAGAGTCACCGACTGTCTCTGAACGGTATTTTCATGCGACTTTTAACTCGACATAACTCAGCAACCGGAGGTCGGATCGATGAACCGTCGACTCCATTGGTCTCTTGGCATGCGATTACCTCTAGGGGGGCCTCTCCACCATGTTTTCATGGCCCATTGACTTCATTGTTCATTGATTTCGTAAACTAGGGTTTTGCTCAATGATTTTTATAGTTTTAGTCTTTTGGGGGCTTTTTTTGGAATAAGATCTAAGGTTTTACCCTAGGGAAATTTTGAAAATAAGAGTAGTAGTTGAGTAGTAGAAAACCCTAGCTGACAAGACCATATACCTAAGCTCTTACATAGAAACACTTATTATCTTGTTTTAATAAAGCATATTCACCCTAACAAAGTGATTTACACACTCTTGGTTAATTCTAGAAATTACATGTGCAAGGTACATAATCTCTAAATTTTCATTGTGCACATTCATGGGATGCTAATTCATGGACTTGAACGCCAATTGTGGATTACTAAATCAATTTTCTATCTTTTTGTCTACAATTTTCTTTTTCAAAGTCCAATTTTAAGTGATTGTCTACAATCTTCAAATGAGCACTTGTTATATTTGAACATGTTGAGTTTTATTGGCTAAATCCACATTTGGGGAAGTTTTTATCATCACTTCAATAAATTTGGAAATTAGTTGAATTAGAAGGATCCAATACTTCATAAATCTAAGACCTTTGAGTGACATCTTGCTTCATAAATTTCTCAAGCAAGTTCTCACCTTTGGTTCAAAAAATTCTATTTTAATCACTCATTAGGAAGCTCAATTTTTCAATTCACTTAATTTTGGGATACATCAAAACTTTGCAGCTAATAAACTCACTCATAAATCACTTTGCAATTCCCTTAATTTTGGGATAGTGTTCTCTTTCAAAGTTGCTTCTCGGCAACTTTTGTGGGTTGGGACTTTCCCACCTAAGTGCTAAATTAATCTACTTCATTTTGGCGCCATTTCCAATGACAAGTCCATTTATCTTGAGCTTAGAATCATATCCTAATTTGTTGACGAGCATATACCTAATTCACATTCATAAATATTCATTTGGAGACTCCATGAAAGGATGAAGCCCTTGTCTTTCAAAGATATTTAAAGACTTGTTGTTTGTAGAGTGAAACAAGCAACATTGTGAAGGATTTTTGAAGATTCATCTTGGTGGCTCCACACACATTTATTTAGTATGAAATATGATTGTATACATTTTCAGATTCGACAACCTTCATTTCAAGGGTAAACGTGAAGAAATATGGCATTTCCTCAATGGTTGGCCTATGGGGTCAATCCACTTGATTTCTCAAACATACTAGGGTTTCACAACAAGTTCTAGAGGCATTTTTGGAGGATATTCCAATATTTAATGACTTCATTGATTAAGCCACAACACACCTTACATGTTTCATGCTATTCACTTCAGATTTTGGTGTTACTCGTGAAGATGTTTGTTGAGTGTGTTTGAACTATTTGCAGGGAATGCAAGGGATTGGTTTTGATGTCTTGGTAAGGCTGACATATCACCTTTTGCATATTTTGTTGAGGTATTTTGCAAGTATTGGAGCCCCAATGATCATGAAAAGTGGATTCCCTATGTTGAGTATATCAAAGATATGTTTAAAGACCGACAAGTGCATTCACTTCTCTGTTTCACAAAAGATTAAATGCTATATTTCAGATTGTTGATCATAGTTAGGACATGTATTCCATTGAATATTTTGATCCTATCAATGACTTGTATAGTGAAACATATAGTGTGGAATTTGCAGATTTGGAGTCTTTAGAACAACAAAAAATGAGAGAGAATTTGCAGCCATATGCATCAATTTATAATTCTGATTTTGGGCATCATGTTGAGCATATCTTTACAGACTTGTTTCAACCACCTCCTTTAATTTTCAAGGCTTTCTTGGGATGTTTTTTTTTTGAATTTTTTAAA
Source organism: Larix kaempferi (assembly GCA_027924585.1). Lineage (NCBI taxonomy): Eukaryota > Viridiplantae > Streptophyta > Pinopsida > Pinales > Pinaceae > Larix > Larix kaempferi. The sequence goes on from BSBM01000194.1 coordinate 17,064,858, forward strand.
CATCTATTGCAACAACAACATCAAACGAACACATTGCGACATAAATATAAAAATAAAAAATGATATATAAGATGTGAAGTGGTACATCACACTTTGTTATTGAAATATGATATCTATCCTAAGTCATAAGTCTTGGTAGGATGATACAAAATCACATCAAAATCACATAGTTAGGTAAAGAAAAACATAGGCATGCACTAACATAGGGTATTCATCATATAATCTTGTTAGATGACTAATTTTTTGTTTGATGCCTAATTTGTTAACTCATCATTTCACAAGGCTATAAACCTAAAAACATATTTAAGCACATCTGCAAGGCATATAATGCACATCATGTTCCCATATCAAGTCAACCATATATATAAATATGAACATTGATTTATATTATGTGTACATATAAATTTTCAAAAATGGAATGCCATGGCCATAATACAAAATAGTGGATCATACTGTACTTCTGTGTGTATACAAACAAAATGGTACATGTATGTATCCCCCCTATACATAGATTCTATTTACCCCCCTATACATGAATTCTATTTATCCCCCTTTTCACTGCCACTATCAGTGGCTTTTGAGAAGTCTATCTTTCTTTTTTGGTTGCTCAATGGCGTTCCCCAATGCTGAATAGGAGGATCGATTCTCATTTGCGGAGACTGCACACAAACCAAAATTTGTAAGTTAGTTTACCAAGCTATAAAAATAAATACAACTCTATGTAGATTTGTTCAAATTCCAAGCAAATATAACATTTTTACTTACTGTGTGTGTGTAAGTCATGGTACTCAATAGTGTAACTGCATGTACCCGGGGGGGGGGGGGGGGAGGGGCGTGGAGGGATCAGTGGCCCCAATTGGGTGCTCTTAAAGCACCACTCGCTCAGTATATGCCTACATAAAGTAACATATGTCAATGTCAGAAAATACAAAGAAAATGAGACATATAATACATGAACGGACAATGAATTTTTCAAAGAAAGCGATACATACACGTACCTGGGGGGGCAAAGGTGGGTCACCAACAACCTCGATTTGGTGCTCTTCAAGCACCACTGCCTCACTAGATTCTTCCATAAAGTAACATATGTTAATGTCAGCAAATACAAAGAAAATGAGACACATACTACATGGACGGACAATGGCTTTTTCAAAGAAAGTGAGACATACACGTACCTGGGGGGGCAGAGGTGGGTCACCAACAACCTTGATTTGGTTCTCTTAAAGCACCACTACCTCACTAGATTCCCACATAAAGTAACATATGTCAATTTCAACAAATACAAATAAAACGAGACATATACTACATGGATAGAAAATGAATTTTTCAAATTAAGCGAGACAAACACGTACTTGGGGGGGGGGGGGGCGGAGGTGAGTCACCAACAACCTCGATTTGGTGCTCTTCAAGCACCACTGCCTCACTCGATGCCGGCATAAAGTAACATATATCAATGTCAGCAAATACAAAGAAAACGAGACATATACTACATGGACGGACAATGAATTTTTCAAATAAAGCGAGACATACACGTACCTGGGGGGGGCAGAGGTGGTTCACCAACAACCTCGATTTGGTCCTCAATTTGTGTTTTCGGTTAAGATTAAAACAACAAATTCCAAATTTATTTAATAAATTTCATTGTTTGGTTTAATATGTAACAAATTTGATTAAATTCATTTAAAAAAAACAAATTCTATTAAATTAACAAACACTTGAACGAAAATTGAAAGGAATTTGGAAGGAAGTGTCCACCTACCTTCCATTGTATCCGAATTGTGATATCACTCTTCCAAATTTGCCTCCTCCTTCTCTCAAACTCAAATCGACTATGCATTTTATCGCCCTCCCGATAACGCTGGCCTTGACTATGTATGCGAAAATGAGGCCACAGGCCTCTGTTTTTTCTGGGGGGGGTATTACAAATCGCACTTGCGATTTGTAACTCTTAAGAAATGCAAGTGTGATATATCGCACATGCGATATAGGCTAACTAAGCTTAGCCTTGGTTTTTAGTTGTACTTTACCAACATGGGTTCCATTTATTAGCTTCCTCTATACAAATAGGCACCCATGCCATTAAAGTTTACAAGTGGGAGTACATATAGTCCATGACTCAAAGTTAAGCTTCATGCTTCTTCTCATAACCTTCATTTCCCTATTACTTGGGGCTCCCAAGCAGTGCTCTGTCTTTGTTATAATGGAATTATTCGATGTACTCTTTGGATTATAGCATATTCCCACCACTTCATCCATACTACAATGATCACTTGTGCTATTTTTATGTCATTAACTTACCTTGATGGAGATTATTAATAGTTCCCACCCGTAGTCAGTTCCATTTTCAATATATCTTCCCACATCTATAGGCATTGTGTATTTTGGCCTCATTTTCCTCACTAATGGGTTACCTTAGGCTAGGTGAGGGGAGTCACTATTTTCTCTTCAATTAGTTGAATATCATGTGCTCAAATTCATGTAATTATTGCATTGTTGAGATTCATACACTCTAGTTGGTCACATTATATCATTTTGGTCAAAAAACCTAGATACATTGTATTCTTTTCAAAAAATTTGTGAGTCTTTTTGGATCCATAAGCTACATTTATTTGTTGCATCCAAACTATGTTGGAAATAATGGTCCAACTTCAGTTGCACTTCTTTGGATTTGTTTAGTTCCATTGTTTGGATTTATTCACTAGTTTGTTTGAGCCACATGTGATGAAATTCGTATTTGTTACTCTTTCCATATTTAGATCCCCCCTCATTATTTCATAAGGTTTTCATTGTTGTGATTTTGCACCACTATGTACTACAATTTAGACCTATGATGTCATGATCCCATATTGTATAGTGACACTTACACAAGCATGTATATTCCCACCTTGTTAATATTGATATTGTATACACACCTTACCTCATTGATTGGTTGTTTACAAGTGGGTCTCTACAACCATTATGGGATTCATCCTCCCTCTTTTCCCATTTTCTCTCCTTTCTTATGTGACTATTTGAAATATAGAAACATGTATGTATTGTTTTCATACAATGTGTTCCTATCCTCATACATCAGGGGGAAATTATTATGATCTTCTTTTTTCTCACCTACTTTTTGAGGAGCACCTTCACTATTTTACATCAATTTGGTAGCTTTTTCCTTCATTTCCATAATCTCCATCCCATTATAACCTTAGCATTATCATCAAAAGATTAGTTAAACTTCAATTTTTCCGATTAAAGTAAGAACATAGTATTTTCCTAATTTTAAGGGTGCGTGCACAATAAATCCCTTTAAAACTATGCTTTGGTCCTAAAACATGAAAACTATTACCTTTTCGGCCCATAAATGTTGTGTTCCTTCCAAAAATGGAATAGTGGCATAAAGTGGACCTTAACAATTTGTTATTTCCTAAAAAACATTTTCTCTAATCATCAAAATTTATCTTCATCTCACAACTTGATTAATACAATTAGATTGTTCACCTTTGGTGACAAATCTAAGAGAGATCGACCTGTTTTCCTACAAATAAATCCATTAAGGTAACCCATCACAACACACACCCATAGCAAGATTATGCTGCTAGAATTTTCTAGACAAAGCAAAGACCCAAAGTTTAGTTCATTCCACCATTGATGAATGCACTTCCTACGACCAAAAGGCTTGGAGTGGAGCATTCGTTACTATGTCTTTTGCGCTAGGATTTATGAGTTACATATTTCTAGTTGATCATCTTTCTTATACATGAGATGGATTAAGTAATCATTTATTTACATAGATTTTAAGTTTAGTTCCATTTTATGTGCTACCTAATAAACTCAACTATAAAGAAGGTTATTTTGGTACGTGTTGGTAATAAACCACCACTATCACTTTGGACCATTTCTTGAAAGATATCTAACACCTATATTTTTTTCATTTTCCAAACCTTATAGCTCTCATTTTACATGGAAATCTAATCCATATTTCACATAAGATTGTTTGTCTAAATTGGTCATCGTAATAGGAATCTCCATGTCTATTATATTCTTGGAAACACAATTTTGGTATTACATATCGCACTTGTGATTTGTAACTCTTACAAAATGCAAGTGCGATATATCGCACATGCGATATAGGCTAACTAAGCTTAGCCTCGGTTTTGGGCTCGGGTTTGTCCGAATCTAGTCACAATGCATTATGGATTTACATTTCGGACATGTGTTTCCTATTTCTAAAGTGGCACTAAAAAGTGGAACCAACTTTGTGCACGCGCACATTTGTTTTACACATTGTTGAAATCAATGCAACTATGTTTCTACTTTTTATGTCAACTATTCTTTATCTTTTTTACTTCTTATATTTCCAATATTTGTTTTACGCATTGTTGAAATCAATGCAACCATGTTTTTTTATTAAGGTTCAAATCCCTTCTATTTTTTCTATTTCTTATGTCAGCTATAGTATTTATTTTACTTCTTTTGTTTCTACTTCTTATCAATGGCCAACAAAATATTTATTACTTTTTACTTTTTATCACATTTTATTAATGACCGACAATAATCATGTAATGTTACAATATCTCCCTCATATTATTACTTTTTACTTTTTATTACGATTTATTAATGACCGACAATAATATCGACAAACGTTACATGTAACGTTACAAGATCTCCCTCATATTATTACTTTTTACTTTTTATTATTTTACTAATAGCCGACAATATCGACAAATGTTACTCTAGACACGTTACAATATCTCCCTCACACTGGGGTGTAGAGCGCCTCTCAGCGGAAAAACAGATTGAAAATATTAAATAACAACAAATTTCAATATAAAGTATTATTTCAATATATTTAAACTAAGATTGAATTTTTTTAATGAAATCCACATATTTATTACAGACAAACTTATGATCATAAAAATAATAATAATAAAAAATGTATCACACTATAATTGTTTCTACCAAAAATAAAATGGGATGAATGTTCCAAGAAGAGTTAAGTTAACTTACCAACAACACCAATTATGTGGAGCTTCCAACAAACAAGAAAAATTAGGGAAAGGACATATCCATTTTACCTAGTTGTCCTTTTCATTCAGATGGAAAAACCTATGATAAAATCCACATACTTATTATATATAAACTTATGATTATAAAAATAATAAAACTTATGATTATAAAAAAAATAATAAAAAACATGTATCTCAATATATTTGTTTCTACCAAAAATAAAATGATATGAATGTTCCAAGAAGAGTTAACCTACCAACTACACCAATTATGTGGAGCTTCCAACAAGCAAGAAAAATTAGGAAAATGACATATCCATGTTACTTAGTTGTTCTTTTCATTCAAAAGCACTAATTTACTAATAAAAAAATGAATAAGTGAAATGCATTATTTTATCATATTTTTTATTTTATTTTTCAAGTTAAATGCATTAATTGTCAACATAAATAATGAATACGAAAAATTAGGAAAAAGACATCTCCAAGATACTTTATTGTCCTTTCCACTTAGAAATATAAAAATTGAATGAGTTAGACCAGCATAGATCCATCTTAAACCTGTATCTATCAAGCATCGAGAGGGATCCAATTTCTTGAGGTGTATTTATTTTTTAAAATTTAAACTCAATAAATTTAATCTCTCTTGATTGATAGATCCGGGTTTAAGTTTTAAGTTTTTATTTTATAAACAAACATCTATTTTTTAATTACTTTTCATAGTATTTTATTTTATGAACCGACATGGATTTTTTAAAATACTTTCCATAATTTTTTATTTTATGAGCCGACATGAATTTTTTTAATTATGTTTTAATTAAAAAAAAACTTGTTACTTTTTAACCGATAATAAGAACAAACGTGTAACGTTACAATATCTCCCCCCTACAAGGTTGTAGAGCACCTCGTTTCACTCGGTGCAATAAATAGATACATTGTCTTATTCATATCTTTGACCTTTCAACTCAAATACACTAATTGGTAACATAAATAATGAATGAGTTTGATATGTAAGATACGTTATATTATTCTATTTTTTTAGAACAACAAAATGTTAGGTTTCCATAGAGGTATAACTGGGTTAGACTTCCTAGTTAGTCTTTATTTGATCTATTGGTCCTATAGGAATATATCATTCTTCATTATAAACATCTTTTTTAATAGTATGCAAAAATAAAATGTAAAGTGATTATAGTGTTGTAATTTAGTTTGTGTTCTTTGTCAACATTTATCTAAGGCTTTATTAAGACACGAATCTCTACCCATTACAAGTTTTTTTATGATGTGAACTAATGTGTCTTGGTGTCTTGGTTGTTTGCTTGAAAATATGGTCAAGCAATTTTTGGAATATGCATGTGCACTATACATGACATTTTCACTTCATCTACTAAAGAGTGGAAGTATTAGTTTGGATTGAAATTCCATCATGTAAATATGTCATTATGCCATTATAAGTTAGAATTATTAGAACTGGTATGTTTGGACTAAATGACATGAACTAGTCCGGGTCTGCCAACCCTTGAACCAATAGTTGAGCCTTATTGAAAGGCTAGTTTAATGAGTTTTTTGTCATGAATTTTTCATATATGCATAAATGGTATAGTTATTATCGAAAAAAATTCAAGGGAATTTGAGACCTTTCTTCGCATTCAAAGGTATATCTTTAAACCCTCATTGTTTTTCTCATAAAATTGCATTTTTTTTTAACAAGTAAGCAAAGTTAGGTTTTACATTTGGAGATTTCTTTTTTGTTCTAGAAATAACCACGCCCCCAAGAATTTGGAAGGCATTGCATGGGACTATTATGATGTGGTATATGGGAAAACAAATTACAATATTGCAAGAAGAACATTAGAGGGTAGGCGAGGGGCGTAAAGGGGGACAATTTATAGACTAAAAGAACACTTTTCTAGCGTGAGAAGGAAACTTAAAGCATGTAGTCAATTGGGGTAGATATTAGACAAGAAATGTTAGAGTCTATCAAAAGAACTGTCAACCAAAAAAGGACAAGAAGAAAGAGACGGGTGATGAAACCGGGAAGGAGAGAGTTTGCATACCAAGGATACCCTAGTTTTATAGGATCATTCACTAACCCTAACCTGAGCCCTAATTTTTTTAGAATCCCTTTACATACATCACTCCAATTCATAAAAGACCTAGGAAAAGATCACTAATATTGTTGGTTTTCCCACCCACATCCATCCTTAACTTTAGCACTTAGTCCCCGATACCCATTGGAAGAAGCAAAACGATTCACTTTTCAAATAAATGACTAGCTGATGTTATGGTTCAAATATATATTTCAATGCTTTATTATCACCATATTTCTAACCAATGTTATATGCCATAATTGTTTATAGTATTCTTCGAAGGCCTTAGTTTTCATGACAATATGGAGGAAAGTTTACATAATGAATTTAGATCCATAAATGATTCCCTTAAGGGTTTTAATAATCATCAACCAAAACAAGATGTACTATGGATATATAAGATGGATGTATTAATGGAAGGTCCTATATCATACTTAACTTCCTCTTTTCTTTCCCATAAGGAGCTACACTTTTTAAAGCATCCTATGCATCTAGCCTAGTAAAGGAAGATAAATTATTATTTCAATTTCTGGAAGAAGTGGTTGTGGAGGTGGGGATGGACAATGTTGTAAATTCCACCATTGACAATTCCTCCAATTATGTTTATACTAGTAAGAAGTGGGAGGGAAAACCCCAACCATATTATGGACCCCATGTGTTTCACATGACATAGACCTCATGCTTGAGGACATAAGCAAAGATGACTAGGTTAAAGAAAGTTGTAGATCATGTTAAGCACAATACAAAATACATACACTTGAGTATTGAATCTGATGTAAACAAGCATAGGTGGCAAGGAGCTTGTTAGGCTTGCTATCATCAAATTTGCAATTAATGTCCTCATGTTGCAATCTTTCATTTTCAAGGCACACAAATTGAAGAAGGTGTTTCCTTTTAATGAGTAGAGTAGATCTCAATGAGCTAACAAAGTATGATTGGAAAGGTATTTTTAATAAGTATTTTAAAAAACATTTTTTAATCTAATATATAATATATTATCAAAGTTTCCATGTGCCTTGTTCTTGTATTATGAATTGTAAACAAGTATAAATTGGACATGGGTTTCATTTATAAATCCATGGATTAGGCTAAAGAGAAGATAAAGTGATGTAGGAGCATCGACCTAAGTTATATGTTTTTTTATTAAAGAAGTCAATGCTATTTTCCTTGTAATAGTTCTAGAATGTCTAGGGTTAGTTACTAATTAGTTGTCATTTGGTTTTTATTGTAATAATCGTGAATTTCCACGAATGTCCTTGAAGATTGCACGAGATAGCTCGACGATAGGGTTTGTTCTCTATTTGTTGTCTATATGAGTCCAGGTCTTGCTAGGTTGAATCTGACAAGTCCTTGGGAGTCTTATTTCATCACTGAATGTAATCGAGCTAAGGGTTCTGGATGAAATGAAGAATAGAGCACCAAAATATGCGTTTAATTATTTAATCCCTATCTTCTTTCAATAACAAGAATTGTGTAAATTCCTTATGTATGTGAAAATGGAATGTTATTAAGGGATCTACAGAAGCCAAAGACGTGACATCTTCATCCAAATGCACATAGGGTGGAATTGATCATTGCACTGATCAATTCACAAAATTACAGTCCGATCGATCCGTGGAGTGAGTATTGGATGATTTAGATCAAACCCAAGGAGATGAATCAACGGTCCAAGACCATTGACTGAAAGCCAAGATACGAGCTAGTTAGAGTTACGGGTTGTGTTCTGTCGAGCGGAGATCATACGGTGGAGATCGAGCCCGATTTCACGCGGGAAAGATAAATGGCGTGGAAAGACCATCGCACGATAAATTTGTGTAGAAGTTATACCTCTGCAATCCCTAAGTGGATGTTTGACGTTGATCACAGATCGACAGATATGAGAGAAGCCACAAGAGATAGATGACTCAGACGGTTCCGATGATCCAAAGCTAGTTGTGGAAGCCACTTTGTAGAGGGAAATTGCGGGGAGTAATTGTGGAAGGAATTATGAAAGGACACCCACAACTGAGGAAGAAGACATACCTGCAACTGCAAGGAGGCAATTGAGGGAGGATATTTACGAAAAGCAATTACGAGAAGTTGTGAAGCCGCATCCGCAATTGCGGAAGGAAGGTCGCCGTGGAAAGACTACTGTGGAAAGGTGAATTGCGGGACATAATTGTGGAAATAATTATGTTCAACACTCCACAATCAGGTGAGATCCACAACCCGAAATTGTGGAAGTCCATAATTCAAAGGGTGCTACGAAAGAAAGACTTAGTTGTTTTGGGCTAAGTTTGGAGGTTCCACCATACTTGGAACCTAACTATTCTTGTGTTTGCAGATTGGATTGGGTTTTCTGGTCCTATCTTGCATCAATTGGTATCAGAGCATGGTTTATAGAAAGGAGAATTCATAGCAAGATGAAAGATTCCACCAAGACAAGGTCGAGCGCATGGAGTTCCAGTTGGAGGTGGTCAAGGAAGACAAGCTGTAGACATAGATGCAAACACACAAATAGAATTAAGACGACTCTAAACCAGAATGTAAGCTATGGAGAGAAGAAATCTAGGGCATGTAGATGTCAGTGATGAAGAAGAACTAGAGGAGGTTGATGAAGAAGTGAAGGTATTGAGGAGGATGGTAAAGGCTGGTAGCAGGACTAAGGTGGAAGTCCCCATGTATGAAGGTAACCTGAATGTTGAAGATCTCATGGACTGGATTAATGATTTAGAAAAGTACTTTGACTTTGAAGAGTTTGAAGATAAAAAGAAGGTGTAGTCTGCAACTATCGAACTGAAAGGATATGCATCCATTTGGTGGGATGAACTACAGATCCATAGAGAAAGAAAAGGTAAGTCCAAAATCAAAAGTTGGGATAAGATGTTTGGTAAAATTAAAAGTCAATTTATGCCTAAGGATTACTAGTTAACTCTCATTAGACAGCTACAGAATCTTAGAAAAAAGGTATGAGTGTTAAAGAATACACATAAGAATTTGTTAGGCTGAGTATTAGAGTTGGACAGAAACAAGGAGACAAGGAAAGAGTGGCCAAGTATCTAAATAGACTAAGGTATGACATACAAGATGAAACCAACTTATTGAATTTCATGACTGTTGAAGATGCTTATCAGGCAACCTCTAGGGTAGAAAAGAAGTTATTAAGAAAACATAACAAGACAAATAGAGGAAGAAGTATAACAAGAGGGAAAGGATATTCAAACAGAGGAGAGAGGTTTCAAAATTCTAGGAATGAAGAAGAAGGTTCCAATAGCTGACCACCCCAAAGAGGAGGATTCGGGGGAGGTAGAGTTGGTGCTAGAGGAAGAGGCATAGGTAGAGAAGTGAAATGCTATGCATGTGGTGAGATTGGACATATGTCTTGGGAGTTCCCAAGGAACAAACCAACAACCCAGAGGAATGAAAACATTGTTGAGGCTATAGAGGATCTCAATGGCAGACCAGAGATGGGAAATCCTCCTGAGGAAGGAGAATCTCTTATGATGAAGAGAGCTTTGGTAAAATAGAGAAAAAAGTACATGAACCAACACAAAGGAAGATTCTATTCGGGACTAAGTTCAAGTCAAAAGGGAAGTGTTGCAAGGTGATCATTGATAGTGGTAGTACAAACAATTTGGTTTCCACTGAGATGGTAGAGATCAAGTTGGGATTGAAGAGGATGAAACATCCCACTCCTTATAAAGTGTCCTAGTTGCATAAAGGACATCAGCTCTTGGTGAATGAGCATTACAATATGGAGTTACACATTGGTACATACAAATATGTGGTTTTATGTGATGTAATTCCTATGGATGTGTGCCATATACTCTTAGGAAGGCCATGGAAATATGACAGTAAGGTTGTTCGTGATTGAAGAAGAAACACTTACTCTCGGGAAAAAGATGGAAAGGAGCATGTGATTCTACCTTTACAGGATAAAGCAATTCAAGAAGTTACAGGACCTAGCATTTTGCTAATGACTAGGAAGAACTGTTGCAAGAATTCAAGAAGGATGAGGAGCTACATTTTTCCCATATTGGTAAACCAAAGGTAATTTTGACTGCCAAAAAATTAGATGATTTTCCTATTGAAGTTAGAATTATGCTTGATGATTTTGATGATATTATTGTGGATGAGTTACCAAATTCTTTACCTCCTATGAGAAGTATTAGTCATCATATTGACTTAATTAATACCTGGTGAAAGCTTACCCAATAAGGAAGCTTACAGATTGACACCTCAAGAGAATGAAGATATTAAAGAACATGTACATGAGTTACTGGATAAAGGTTTGGTGAAATAAATTTTGAGTCCCTCTGCAGTGCTGACAGTGCTGAGCCCAAGGAAAGATGGTGCATGGTGTATGTGTATTGATTCCTAAGCATTCAATAAGATTACTATAAGGTACATATTTACCTTACCTCATATTGTTGATTTGATGAATTGTTTGAGTGGGTCCAAGAATTTTTCAAAGATAGATTTGAAGAGTGGTTATCATGAGATAAGAATTAGAGAGAGGGATGAATGGAAAATTGCATTCAAGGCCACTAATGGGTTGTATGAATGGTTAGCAATGCCATTTGGTCTTATTAATGCACCTAGTACTTTTATGAGATTAATGAATGAAGTTTTGAAGGAATACACTGGAAATTTGGTGATAGTGTATCTAGATGATATTGCGATCTTCAGTCAGAGTAAGGAAGAACATATGAGACATCTCAAATTGGTGTTGAATACCCTACAAAAGGAGAAACTGCTGATAAATTTGAAAAAGTGTAGTTTCATGAAGAATGAGTTGACTTATTTGGAATTTGTAGTCTCAGAAAAAGGGTTAAAGAAGGACCCAAAAAATATACAAGCAATTCTCAATTGGCCAATCCTGAAGGGTTCTTTTGAGGCAAGAATTTTTCATGGTCTTGCAAGTTTGTATAGAAAATTCATGAGGAATTTTAGTCAAATTTGTGCACCCATAATAAACACCTTCCGGGAAAGTAGACAACCTTTCAAGTGGACAGAAGCAACTGACATAAATTTCAATCTGTTGAAGAAGAAGATCATTGAGAAGCTTATTTTGGATTTACCAAGTTTAGATAAAGTATTTCAAGTGGAGACAGATGCTAGTGGGACATCAATAAAAGTTGTTCTGAGCCAAGAACAAAGACCAACAACATATTTCAGTGAGAAGTTAAATGAAGCAAAACATAAATATTCCTCATATGACAAAGAATTATATGTTGTTATCTAGGCTCTTAAGAAGTGGAGGCATTACTTCATGCCCAAAGAGTTTATTTTATTTTCAGATAATCATGCTTTGCAATTTATAAATAGTCAACCTAAGTTGAATCAGAAACATGCTAGGTGGGTGAACTTTTTGCAGAACTTTAATTTTGTGATCAAGCATACAAGTGAAAATCTAATAAGGTAAATGATGCCTTAGGCAGAGTGAATTTAATCCTATAGGAAATTAAAGTCAGTACTTTGGGATTTGAAAATTTGATTAATATGTATAAGGAAGATGTGGATTTCAAGGATATATATGCAGCCTATGAGAATCCAGTTGCCCACAATAGAGGCCAATGGTTGGACTACACGCTACAAGAAGGATTTTTGTTCAAAAACAGTAAATTGTGCATTCCTAAATGTTCTATGAGAGAAAATATGATAAACGAGAAGCATAGTGGAGGTTTTTTAGGTCACTTTAGATAGGAAAAAACATTTTCTCAGATGAGTACTTTTTATTTTTGGCCAAGAATGCAACAAGATGAAAATAAGTTTGTTGAGACATGCAGGATGTGTCAACATGCCAAAGGAATGAGCCAAAACACTAGAATGTATCAACCCCTACCTATTCAAACTAGACCTTGGGATTCCATCAGTATGGATTTTGTTCTGGGATTGCCTAGAACTTGGAGAGGAAATGATTCTATTTATGTAGTAGTGGATAGATTTTCAAAAATGGCTCATTTCATTGCTTGTGAAAAGACCGATGATGCAACAAATATTGCAAATTTGTTCTTCTCAGAAGTGGTTAAGTTGCATGGTTTTCCTTTGAGCATTGTATCAGATAGAGACTAAATTTGTTGGTAATTTTTGGAGAACTTTATGTAAGAAGATGGGAACAAATATTAGTTGTAGCTATATCTATCACCCCCGGACTGATGGTCAAAATGAAGTGGTAAATAGAAGCTTGGGGGATATATTGAGAAGTCTTGTTTATGAAAAAACAAAACAGTGGGATTTAGGTCTTGCTCAACCTGATTTTTCTTATAATGATTCACTTAACAGAAGTGTTGAATGTGGTTGTCATTGATGTCAAAGGAGTTCAGTAATGACAAAGGAATAACCAAGGACATGATAGAAAGGAAAACTCATGGAAAGACAAAGGAATAACAAAACGAGTGATGACATGGCCTATATGATGGTGTGGCAGATATGATGACATGGCATGGAATGTATGATGATGTGGCATGAAGTTGAAAATACATCTGATGGTTTTCTGGTGCTATCGGGAATTCATTGTTGCATCCTGGCATCATTATGGAGAAATATGGCAATTTGGTGAAAACCAGGAAATTGACTAATTATGGAAAAATTAGTCAAAACTTGTCTAAAAGAATGCCCATCACAATTCATTGTTTGATTAAACTGCCCACACCATGGTACTAGGCTATAGCTTGTTATAGTGGCTATGTAACAAATCCAAAAATCAATAAGAATAAAAATAAAATTGTATATAGTATAACTATCCAAAATATCTAGAATTATGAATTAAGAGTTACTTCTTAATTTAATGACTTTAAATTGCTTGTGTACTCATTAACGATACTTGTTTATTTAAAAATCAACGTTTATTTAAAAATCAACGTTTATTTAATGTGTCCTAAAAAACATGAATATATATCTCTTTTACTGTATTGAAATAATAGATTATCACTTTGTATCGACGTCGATGTTTAATTTGTCGTTTGTAGATGTTAGTGTGTTCTCATGGTCATAGTATGATTTCTTAGTCTATGATATTTGTGATGTTGATTATCTTCTTTTGTTTGTAAAGGCTTCTTGTGACGCCCTGAGGCTGGCTTAGCTTCCATAAAGCTAACGCATGTCGAATGTTGTTCATGTTCTAGGTAAGGGTCCAATATCAATGACTTGGATTAGAGAACATAAAAAGTATGCCTACTAAAGTGGAAGATAACCTAACTATGAATTTGTTTAAGGATTTATACAAGGTTTTAAAGGGATTACCAACTACAAAAAAAAGTGGTATCCTAAATAGCAATAATATGCAATAATCCCAAGTTTGAATTAAGTGAACTCGATCTAGGAGATCAAGTCTTATCCAAGGTTTTTATGACTTGCGTCGGATTTTATTTTAAACATAACCTAAACTATAGAGTGTGGATATGAATTAAACTTATAGTGGTTTACAGCTTCCAGAGTTATTATGACCACGTGAAGACCGTGTGTGGGGAGTCGAGATGGCTCAACCCTAACTCTTTGGCAAAAGGGTGTATTGAGAAAAACTTAAAGCTCATTTTCTTTGTGAAGGAGAGCTGAGCTCTTGGCTGCCATGGCTGGGAGAGCTCTTCACCAATTTTTAGTTTGATGAGTTTTTACAGAATTATGTGTAAGGATTTCTCTCATAGAGATAGTTGTTTGACTACTCATAACCATGAGGGACACTACCACATAGAGGTGACTCACAGCCGTGGCAACAAACTTGTAGAGGCAAACGTTTATCTCCCTTATACGATTCGGTTTGTATTCTTATTACTTTATTGTAATGTTATCAATATTTTAATGACAAGTTTTCAATGTAATGGAAGGAGGATTTATGCACACCCGAGGGATTCTCTGCTCATGCTATGAAAATTTGGCAAGAAAGAATCTCAGTGGTGGAAGGTTACAAAGTTTAGAAAAGGATTTGGTAAGCCCCAGGACATCTTGGATTTACTCTCTGCAAGCATTGTATTGATATTAATTGTTGGTATTAGGGTTAGCTTAAATATTAGAGCAAAATTGGCAAATCTTAGGCTACAATGTTACTTTGTAAACATTTGTGGCTATGCGCCCACCATTGGGGTTTCTCCCAACTTATGAATACTATGTTCATAAATTTCGTAATCTGCTTTGTATAGTTTCTTGGTTTAAAACTTTAGGGTTTTAGATGCGTAGTTATAATTTGATTTTCCATATTACTTTTGGCGAATATGTTCTGTTCTGTTGCATGATTTTGTGTTAATAAAATCTGGGCTGATACCTAAACATAAATGTTGTTTGTTTATTTTGTTTTATCATGCAAACATTAAGCCAAGAATGTCTCTATCGAGATGAAGAGTTTGTAATCATTATTTTGGGGCAAAGCCCTACATATAAGTTATATTTTGATTAATAAAAACTCTTTACGCCATTGAAGGCTCTGTTACGAAAATGATATGAATTTTGTCTTGGTATAAATTTATTATTTGGCCATAACTCTAGGCACATAGGGTGCTCTGCCACAAAGAATCTAGTATTAATCTTTAATAGGGTTTGACCCTTTTGTTTAGAGGTGAAACCCTCATGGGTCTCGAAACCTTGACTTATAACAAACTTATCTGAAAATACTTATCAATTGTTTTGATTACATGGATGGAAGCTTGGTTTTTAAGGGATTCGATCCCGTTCTGTAAATGATTATATTCTCCAGAATGTTGTAAGGTTCGAATTTTTGGAAAAAATATCTCTATTTTTAAAAGAAAATTATTGCTGCATAGATTAGAAATGTTTATTTTAAAATTTGAGTGATACCCTAGATGTAAAGAATGTATATTTTATGCTAAAAGTTTATATTGTTGATATTAAATCTTCCAGTATGTCTTCGATATAAATTTTATAATTTAAATAATTCTTTTGATTATACTGAGTTGTTCTTAAAGATGAAAATGGGATTGATTTCAACTCTGTTTAAATGTGTAACCCTACTCGAGGCAGTAATCATGTGAACTATAAATGGACTTCTGGTTCGTCAAACAGTTTGGTGTAAACTTTGAAACTTTATTATTAATTCATATTTGTTATGGAAATTGTGGTATTGATCTCGACTTCAGTTTTCTATGTATAATTCTTATTCGAGTCATTTTTCCTACGAACTGTAAGTTGGCATTCTGGTCTACTTGATAGTTTTATGTGAAATCTGTATACTTGGTTAATAAGTCATACTTGTTATGGTATTCGATAATTATATTGAATATATAATATATTAATATTTACCTATTTCTAGGTTATGTATGAATGTATACTAGGTTTGAATATAAGTATGTATTATGTAAAACATGCTCATCACAAAAAGGGATGTTTGTATAAAGGATGCATCTAACACTTATCTGGTTTATATACATTTGTCAGAATTGAATGTTCTATGTTCCTAGATAATATTCATAAAAACAGTCTTATGTTTACAGTAGCAAGATCAGCATTCTATTTATCTTAAGAAATCATTTCAAATCTATCTACTAAACAAAATCTCTGTACTAGACTACATCACTTTGGTGAAAGGAAAAATATAGAGATAATTGATAATTATCATTCTATATTTTTCAATCTTTAATCATACAATCATTGTGCATAAATAAATTGTCAGTTCAACACTCTATTAAATTTAACAGCTAGATAAACTTTCAAAGCATTACAAACCTAACAGCTTACAGATAGTATTCTTCAGTATATACAAAGTAAAAAATAAACTAGATAATTATAGAACCTTTTAACTGTCAAGGTGGACAAAAACCCAAAGAAGACCATTCATCCCCACCGTCTCCTAGAAGCAACCAAGATTACTTGCTTCAGGACCCCCAAGCCTATTCACTAAACCACTGGGATGAAGACACTGTGTAGAAGCATGTAGTAGACTCTTTGTATCTCGTAAATCATAAAGACTTGCATACAAAACACTCTCTGCAAACTTAGCAAAATAATCTTGTAGTCCTTACACTAGCAACTCATTTTAGCTTTCCCCTCTTCGAATCCTCTTGTGTGCTCAACCTTTTAGTTTCTAGCAATCCACAAGGTAAAAACTGGTGATCCTCCTGCTCATTCGATGGATATAAAGATTGCCTATGTCTTTGGGTCAGTTTAACATCTAATGAGCGACCTGATCAATTCCACCTTCCTTGGGGAACATGACCACATTTTTAGGGAAGTTGCCTTCTGCAACAACTAGTAAGTGAGTGCAGATGATGCCACTTGTCAATTTTCCTTCTACACTAGTTCATTCCTCGTTGTGGGTTAGTGAACACTCTTCAATAGTCCTATTTTGATTAGTGTCCCCGATTTTAATTTATTAAATAATAAAAATATTAAATACAGTCATCTTTGACCATCCTTGGTCAATTACATAAAAATTTACAATAATTTTTAAAAAAATATTTTTTCGTCGACATAAAATATTCCAAGTTCTAGGTAGGTTACAAACACCCCCTCTTAAAATCAACATCATCCTCAATGTTGCTTAAGTATCATCGGAGTCTTCTTGGAACATAATTGGATATGTTGCCCGCACATGAATCTCCAATTCCTAGGTTGCTTCATCTAGACTAAGGTACTTCCATTGCACCTTTACTTGTCCAATGGTACGATCCTGGAGTAAAAATTCTCTCATGTCGAGGATGCAATCCGATTCTACCTGAAAATCTCCTTCTGATTCTACCTGCATATCATTCCAATCGATTACATGAGTAGCATCACATACATACTTTTTCAAAATAGAAATATGAAATACATTATGTATTTTGAGATTAGGTGGCAAAGCCAACTGATAAGCCACTAGTCCAACTCTTGATAATATCTCAAATGGTCCACAATACCTGGGTGCTAATTTAGCACAACTCCCCAGCTTAAATGATATTTTTCTGGGTTTTACCTTGACAAAGACATGCTCACCTACTTGGAATTCTTTCTGAGTTCTTTTAAGGTCTGCATGACTCTTCTATCTATCTTGTGCAATTTTCAGATTTTTTTCAACCTGTTTCACAGTTAGTTCCATTTGTTTCAACAAATCAGGTCCTAACATCAACCTGTCAACCGAATTACTCCATGAAATGGGAGTATTACACTTTCGACCATACAATATTTCAAAATGACTAATTTTAGCTGAAGCTTGATAATGATTGTTATAAGCAAATTCAACTAATTGCAAATATTCTTCCCACATGTTTGGCTGATCTTTAACATACATTCTTAACATGTCCTCTAAAACCTGATTTACTCTTTCAGTTTTTCCATCCGTTTGCGGATGAAAAGATGTGCTGAAATTTAATTTAGTATCCAAAAATTTAAACAATTAATTCTAGAAATTACCAGTAAATTTAGAATCTCTATCAGAAATCATTACCTTAAGAATTCCATGTAAATGAAATACTTGTTTCATAAATATATCAGCAATATTAGCATCCTTATAAGTAGTTTGATAGGTATAAAATGAGATGCCTTGCTAAGTTTATCTACTACTACCATCACATAATCATTTTGCTTTTGATTTTTAAGCAGTCCTATTATAAAATCAATGCTAATAAGTTCCCATTTCCAATCTGGAATTGGTAATGGCTGCAATAAGCCAGCTGGGTGTTGATGCTCAGCCTTAACTTGCTAGCATTCAATACACCTAGCTATGTATTCAACCACTTCATTCTTCATGTTAGGCCAAAAATAATATTTTCTTAACATCGTTATCATCTTTTGGTAACCAGGATGCCCCGAATAAGGACTTTTATGTACTTCATTTAAAATCAACAATTTAATTTCTGGTACATTTGGTACATACAATCTATTTTTATACAACATTAGACCTTTTGCATTCAAACTGAAAACTATTTTTATATTTTTCAGATTCATTTTCTGCAACTTTTTCTTGTAATTTCTAATAATTTTTATCCATTTTTATCCCATCTTCAAACTTAGTTTCTAAATCTGTTTTATAGCTGCTAAGAGCAGCCATAAAATTCAGTTTTGCATTTCTGCTTAAGGCATCAACCACTTTGTTTTCTTTTCCTTTTATATGTTTGATCTCGAAATCATATTCGCTAAGGAAAGCTAAACACCTAGCTTTCCTTGCATTCAGATTTTGTTGATCCAACAAATATTTTAGACCTTTGTTATCCGTCATTAATAAAAATATCCTACCGATTATATGATGGCGCCACATTTTCAAAGCATGTATTATAGCATCCAACTCTAATTCATAGGTAGCATAATTATTTTCATGTATTTTTAATTTTCTTGATTCATATACGATTATGTGACCTTCTTGCATTAAGAATCCACCCAAGCCTTCATTGCATGCATCTCTGCATACAACGAAGTATTTGTTTGGATCTGATATTTTTAAGATAGGTGCGGTGGTTAATAATTGTTTTAAATTTTTAAATCTTTCTCCACATTTTACATCCCACACAAATATTTCTCCCTTTTTCTGTAATGATGTTATAGGATTCGCAATTCTTGAAAATCCTTCTATGAAATTTCGGTAATAACCATTAATTCCCATGAATGGGCATACATTTCTTACATCTTTAGGGACAGACCATTCATTCATTACTCTTATTTTATCTGGGTCAACTTAGATTCCATCCTTGGATATCACATGACCTAAATATTGTATCTTATCTTTAAAGAATTCACACTTGCTAAATTTAGTGTATAATTTATGTTCTCTTAACACTTGTAAAATTATTTGCAAATGTTCGGCATGTTATTCCTTTGTTTTTGAATAAATTAAAATGTCATCAATGAAAACAATTACGAATTTATCCAAATATTTATGTAAGACATTATTCATTAAGCACATAAAAACTGTTGAGCGTTCGTTAGCCCAAAAGGCATACCTACGAATTCATAATACCCGTAACAGGTTCTAAATGTAGTTTTAAATATATCTTAGTCTTTAATTCTGACTTGATGATATCCAGATCTCAATTCTATTTTTGAAAAGATCGTTGCTCCGCGTACTTGATCAAACAGATCATCTATGCGGGGAAATGGATATCTATTTGTAATTGTCTTTTTGTTTAACTGATGATAATCTATACATAGGCGTAAGGTACCATATTTCTTTTTAACGAATATGACAGGTGCTCCCCAAGGAGACACACTTGGTCTTATGTAATTTTTATCTATTAACTCTTTTAACTGTACTTTTAATTCATTAAGATCTAGGATATTCATCTAGTAAGGAGATTTTGAATTTGGTACTGCTCCAGGTACCAACTCAATGGTAAAGTCCAATTCTCTTTTCGGGGGTAAACCTGGAATTTCTTCTGGGAATACATCTGAAAATTATTTTAAGATTGATATATCTTCAACTTTTAATTTATCTTCTTTATTCAAGTGTTCATCATTTATTACATGTACAACAAAAACTTTACAACCTTTACGTGCAACCTTTTTTATTTGTAATGCAAAAATCTGTCTAACAGGAACCTTTCTAGGAATAGCTTTTACTACAGTTGTTTCTCATTTTTCATTCAAACAAGTAAATGTTTTCTCAAATCAATTCAAAACTACTCTATGCTTTTCGAGCCAGTCCAAGCCTATTAAAACATCATACGATCCTAAATCTAACACATTCAGTTTTACTTGGGTCTTAAATTGACTCATAAATAGTTCACAATCTTTCACATAATTAATTATCTTTCTCTTGGTTCTTGTAGCTAACTGAACCAGCCAAGCTTTTTCAAACTTTTCCAAATACAATTTACATCTTTCTACGATACCAGGTGACACATATCTTAAACTAGTACCTAGGTCAATTAAAATAGAGATGGGTTTGTTCATGATCATACCTTCAATTTCAACCATTGATTTCTGGTGATCAGCTTGTCGATTCTCCAAGGTTGCATTAATTCTGGGCATCTCATTAGCTAAGTCACCAACTGTTGCCTCTTCCTGTATCATATGCACATTGCTAAAATTTATTTTTCCGTTAGGACAATTTGATGCATAATGTGGTCCTTGCATTCCCAACATTTTACAATTTCTCTTTGTTTAGTACTTTAATACTTGTATTAGGTGTGTCTCTGTTTCTTGGTGCTGTAAAATTCTGTTGTGCATTGCTTTTAAAATTTGTTCCCTGAAAATTTTTGTTAGGAAAATTTCGAGAATTATTATTTCCAACATTTCTGTTAAATTTACAATTTTTCCTTCTTTGTTCGAAATTAGTTGGTCTTTTAACCTTCCAGCTAGGTAGACTTTCCCTTTTTTCTATTATGTTCATAACAAAAAATTTCCTTCCTCATAGCTTCCTCAAGGGTCTTAGGGTTATCATATTCAATTCTTTCCTTGATGTGAAAATGTAAGCATCTCAGAAATCGTTGTATTTTACGCTTTTCATCAATGATATACGGTACATATCTTAATAGAATTAAGAATTTACTGCTTAACTCTTTCATGTTCATAGAACCTAGCTTTAAATGATAGAATTCTTTAGCCTTTTCTTCATAGTATTATTCAGACAGAAATTTCCTTTTAAAATATATCTTAAAAGTACTCCAAGTTAGATTATTTTCTTTAATGTTTTTCACCCTTTTTATATCCTGCCACCATATATCAGCCTTCCCAGCTAGATTATAAATGGCCATTTTAGCTTTCAGCCTGTCTGAGTAATTATATATTTGGAAGTATTTCTTCATCCCAGGCAACCATGCTTTGGCTTCTTCTCCTTTCTCTATCTCTCCATTAATAATTGGTGGTTTTATCTTTTTAAACTCTCCTGATATTTCTTCATAGGGCTTGTATTTTCTCTTCTTAGGGTTGCAATCACTATCACTACTATCACTGGAATACTTATGTTTCTTTCTGTGTTATTTACCATTACTTTTTGAGGATGATTTACTTTCATTATCAGAGAATTTTAACTTTTTAACTTTACGTTTGTAGGACATAGTTCCAGATTCAGATTCAGTTTCTCTTGTTCTATCCCTTCCTTCACTATGTAATTTATCTAGCAACACTTAATTCAGTTCCTCTTGTGCTTTTAAGATTCTTTTGTTACCTTCTTTAACATTCTGCAATTCAACCTTTAAATATTTAACAGTTCGAAGTAGTTCGAATGATCGATCATTTAATTCTAAGTATATATTTTCTTCATTAACATTTTCATGTTCATGATTATTATGATGGGATCCATCCTCGGCAGATGCCTCTACTCCTTCCATGACCTCCAAAATAAATATATAGTTTTATGTACAGAAAAAATTTGAAGCAAGTCAGTAATTTGTTTTTTTGTTTTAATTTGAATGTGCGAGTTCAGCCACTTTTAGGCCTAGTGTTTGAACTTGCACTCTGATACCACATGTAACGACTCCAAAAATCCATTAAAAAAAAATTGTATATAGTATAACTGTACAAAATATCCTCAATTATGCATTAAGAGTTACTTCTTAATTTAATGACTTCTTAACTGCTCTTGTACTATTTGACGATACTTATTTATTTACAAATAGTTGTTTATTTAATGTGTCCTAAAAAATGAATATATATCTCTTTTACTATATTGAAATAATAGATTATCACTTTGTATCGACATCGATGTTTAATTTTTCGTTTGTAGATATTAGTATGTTATCATGGTCATAGTAAGATTTCTTATTCTATGATATTTGTGATGTTGATTATCTTCTTTTGTTTGTAAGGGGTTCTTGTGATGCCCTGAGGCTGGCTTAGCTTCCATAAAGCTAACGCATGTCGAATGTTGTTCATGTTCTAGGTAAGGGTCCAATATCAATGACTTGGATTAGAGAACATAAAAAGTATGCCTACTAAAGTGGAAGATAACCTAACTATGAATTTTTTTAAGGATTTATACAAGGTTTTAAAGGGATTACCAACTACAAAAAAAAGTGGTATCCTAAATAGCAATAATATGCAATAATCCCAAGTTTGAATTAAGTGAACTCGATCTAGGAGATCAAGTCTTATCCAAGGTTTTTATGACTTGCGTCGGATTTTATTTTAAACATAACCTAAACTATAGAGTGTGGATATGAATTAAACTTATAGTGGTTTACAGCTGCCAGAGTTATTATGACCACGTGAAGACCGTGTGTGGGGAGTCGAGATGGCTCAACCCTAACTCTTTGGCAAAAGGGTGTATTGAGAAAAACTTAAAGCTCATTTTCTTTGTGAAGGAGAGCTGAGCTCTTGGCTGCCATGGCTGGGAGAGCTCTTCACCAATTTTTAGTTTGATGAGTTTTTACAGAATTATGTGTAAGGATTTCTCTCATAGAGATAGTTGTTTGACTACTCATAACCATGAGGGACACTACCACACAGAGGTGACTTGCAGCTGTGGCAACAAACTTGCATAGGTAAATGTTTATCTCCCTTATATGATTCGGTTCATATTCATATTACTTTATTGTAATGTTATCAATATTTTAATGACAGGTTTGCAATGTAATGGCAGAAGGATTTACGCACACCCCAGAGATTCTTTGCTCGTTCTATAAAAACTTGGAAATAATGAATCTCAGTGGTGGAAGGTTACAGAGTTTAGAAAAGGCTTTGGTAAGCCCAAGGCTGTCTTGGATTTACTCTATGTAAGAATTTTGTTGATATTTACTGTCAGTCTTCGGGTTAGCTTAAATCTTAGAGCCAAAATGGCAAATCTTAAGCTACAATGTTACTTCGTAAACGTTTGTGGCTATACGCCCACCATTGGGGTTTCTCCCAACTTATGAATACTATGTTCATAAATTTCGTAATCTGCTTTCTATATTTTCTTGGTTTAAAACTTTAGGGTTTTAGATGTGTAGTTATAATTTGATTTTCCATATTAATTCTAGCAAATATGTTTTGTTCTGTTGCTTGATTTTGTGTTAATGAAATCTGGGTTGAGCCCTAAACATAAATGTTGTTTGTTTATTTTGTTTTATCATGCAAACATTAAGCTAAGAATGGCTCTGTCGATGATGAAGAGTTTGTAATCATTATTTTGGGGCAAATCCCTACATATAAGTTATATTTCGATTAATGAAAACTCTTTACGCCATTGAAGGCTCTGTTATGAAAATGACATGAATTTTGTCTTTGTATGAGTTTATTATTTAGCCATAACTCTAGGCACATACAGTGCTCTGTGATAAAGAATCTAGTGCTATTTTTTAATAGGGTTTGACCCTTGTGTTTAGAGGTGAAACCTGCATGGGTCTCGAAACGTTGACTTATAAAAAACTAATCTGAAAATACTTATCAATTGTTTTGATTATGAGAATGGAAGCTTGGTTTTTAAGGGATTCGATCTCGTTCTGTAAATGATTGAATTCTCCAGAATGTTGTAAGGTTCGAATTTGTGGAAAATATATCTCTATTTTTAAAAGAAAATTATTGCTGCATAGATTAGAAATGTTTATTTTTAAATTTGAGCGATACACTAGATGTAAAGAATGTATATTTTATGCTAAAAGTTTATACTGTTGATATTAAATCTTGTAGTATGTTTTTGATATAAATTTTATCATTTAAATAACTCTTTTGATTATACTGAGTTGTTCTTAAAGATGAAAATGGGATTGATTTCAAATCTGTTTAAATGCATAACCCTACTTGAGGCAGTAAGCCTATGAACTATAAAATAGACTTCTGTTTCATCAAACAGTTTGATGTAAACTTTGAAACTTTATTATTAATTCATATTCATTATGGAAATTGTGGTATTGATCTTGACTTCAGTTTTTTTATGTATAATTCTTATTCGAGTCATTTTTCCTACGAACTCTAAGTAGGCATTCTGGTCTATTTGATAGTTTTATGTGAACTCTGTATACTTGGTTAATATCTCATACTTGTTATGGTATTCGATAATTATACTGGATATATAATATATTAATATTTACCTATTCCTACGTTATGTATGAATGTATACTAGGTGTGAATATAAGTATGTATTATGTTAAACATGCTCATCATAGAATTTCATGTTTGTATAAAGAATGCATCTAACACTTATCTGGTTTATATACGTTTTCCAGAATTGAATTTTCTCTATTCCTAGATAATATTCATAAGAACAGTCTTATGTTTACTATAGCAACATCAACATTCTATTTATCTTAAGAAATCATTTCAAATCTATCTACTAAACAAACTCTCTGTACTAGACTACATCACTTTGGTGAAAGGAAAAATACAGAGATAATTTATAATCATCATTAGAATATTTTCCAATCTTTAATCATCCCATCATTGTGCAGAAATAAATTATCAGTTTAGCACTCTATTAAATTTAACAACTAGATAAAATTTCAAAGCATTACAAACCTAATAGCTTACAGATAGTATTCTTCAAAATATATAGAGTAACAAATAAACTAGATAATTATAGAACCTGTTAACGCTCGAGGTGGACAAACACCCAATGAAGACCATTCCTCCCAACTGTCTCCTAGAAGCAGCCAAGATTACATGCTTCAGGACTCCCACGCTTGTTCATTGAACCACCAAGATGAAGACACTGTGTAGAAGCATGTAGTAGACTCTTTGTATCTCAACAATCATAAATAATTTCATACAAAACACTCTCTACAAACTCAGTAGAATAATCTTGTAGTCCTTACACTAGCAACTCATTCTATCTTTCCCCTCATCGAATCCTCTTGTGTCACCTCAACCTTTCAATTTCCAGCAATCCACAAGGTAAAAACTGGTGAGCCTCCTGCTCATTCGATGGATATAAAGATTGACTTGGTATTTGGGTTAGTTTAACATTTAATGAGCCACCTTCTCAGTTGCACCTTCCTTGCGGAACATGACAACATTTTTAGGGAAGTTGCCTCCTGCAACAACTAGTAAGTGAGTGCAGACGCTGCCACTTGCAATTTTCCTTCCACACCAGTTCATTCCTCCCAGTGGGTCAGCGAACACTCTTCAACAATCCTCTTTGGATGAGTGTCTCCTATTTTAATTTATTAAATAATAAAAATATTCAATACAGTCATCTTTGACCATCCTTGGTCAATTACATAAAACTCTACAATAATTTTTAAAACAATGTTTTTTCCTCAACATAAAATATTCCAAGTTCTAGGTAGGTTATAGGCTATCTAGTCATGGTCTCAGTTTGTCTTCATCACTGCTGAAAAGAAAGTTCTAGGTTTTCCAAAGCAGGGTTTTGCACTAGACAAAGTAAAAATGGCTAAGCGGCCTCAGGAAAATGGTTGCCATAAATTATGGGTTGAAGAAAATTCTCGCACCATATGGGCATCTTGTAGCTTTGTATTTGGCCTGCCTAACCATGTCTTTTGATTGTATTGGAAATGGCTGAGGAAGAATTTATGGACCTACCAAAACAATGCTTTAGGAAGATTGAACCATCCTAAGAAATTTGCCTAAGTATGGAATTAATGTTAAATTTGTCTAAGTAGCCTCAGGGAAATGCCCGCCACATATCATTGGATGATGAGAAAAATATTTTGAGAGTGTGCATATCTAGAGAGTTTGTTGATGCATCTAACCATGGTCCCAGAAGGTCCAAAAGGTCTTTGAGGAGAAAGATATGGATCTTCCAAAAGTGCTTCCCAATCATATTTGCACTACCCTAGTAAAATGCCCGCCTATAGCAAATGAAGAAGAGTCTAAAGGTGAACAAGAAGTGTTGTGCTCAGTGAGGTGTCCTACATCCTCTGGTATTATTGTTTCATGGTTTTGGTGAAATGAAAAATCCATCTTAGGTTTTGGACAAATTGTACAAGTATAAAAACTCCTTGCAAATCTACCCAAGTAGCCTTTGTAAAATTCCCGCCACCTCCTGTATATGATGGATAAAACTATTCTAAAGGTACAGGGACTTCGATTGTTTAGTTGTGCATCTGACCATATGATTATATTATCCAAAATGGGTTTGAGGAAGAAGATATAAGTCTACCAAAAGTGTTATCTGGCATAGTTTGCACTGTCCCAGTAAAATGCCCGCCAAGGTTTGATGATGAGGTTGGAGAAGGGAAGATTGGAATGGTTGGAGTCAATATGATATTCCTCACATTGTGGATGTCTCACTTTCCAATTTTGATGAAAAAAAATCACCTTGGTGACCTAGGGTTTGAAGAAATTTGTTTAAGTGTCAATAAGCAGTTTGGAAGACCACTTTCAAATGCCTGCTAGATGTTGGGTGTATTTCAATAGGTTCATCATTTGGCATGGATCTGTTCTTTGTTGAAATGGATATCCAACCATACCTTCAAGTTGACTTAAAATGGTCACATATGCAAAATATCAATCTACCAAAAGTGAGAAAAATACTGTTTTGCATATTGAGAAACACAAGAAAATTGGCTAAGTGTGAAGAACAGGAGTTTGAGAGGTAATTTGGAAATGCCCGCCAAGGGTTGACCTTGTGTAAATAAATTTATCAAATGTCATGGATCCATTCTTTGGTAAGTTATCCATCTTCTCATGACTTCAGGTCTCCGTCTGGTGTTCATACGTGTGAAATAGGATTCTGCCAAAATGGGAAGAAATATGTTTTGATGTTCAAAAGAGGTTGAGAAGCCACTTTGAAATGCCCGCAAGAGGCTCAAGTTTTCTCAATAAAATCTAAAGGTGACATGGTCTTGTTACCTAGTGAATTGGCTATCAAGCGATGAAAATATCTCTCTCTTTGAGGCTCACATGTGTGATATTTTGGGCTGCCAAAATAGGTAAAAATATTATTTTGCATGTTGAAATTAAAAAGAAAAAAGGGGCTAAGTAAAGGAAATGGCTAAGTGTTTTAAATGCCCGTAGGGGGATAGAGTTAAGCCCACAAGGGCCTAGGAAAAGGCAGTAAGGGATTAAGGATGCCCGATGGGGTTAAAAGAAAGCCCGTAGGAGCTTAATATGCCCATAGAGAGGGCTATGGATGCCCAAAAAGGGACAAAGATGCTCGGAGAGGAAGAGCCAGTGTGAGGAAGCTGACAGGGTGCCCGTAGAAGCTTAGGTTAAGCCCACAAAGGGATTAAGATGCTCATAGAGGGTTTGAAGAAGCCAGCATGAGCGAATTGGAAGATGCTTGTAGGCTAGAAGATGATCTAAAGAGTTTTATTGATTAATTAATTAATTAATTAAATAAAACTATAATAACCAGAATTACAATTAAAATGATAAAAATAGATATTCGAAGAGGTATGAAGATGAAAGGCTATGAGTCTGGTTTGGAAAGATGCAATGGTTAAATAAAAATAAAGGATATATAACTAGAAGCATGAAATGGAAATTGTGTGTCTCTGGAGTTGAATAATGAATATCTAAAGAAGATGAAGTGTGTCTCAGAAGTCCATATTGTATCAACAATATGAGAAGATAGAGACTAATTAAAGAGAGTCTCTGATGTTTTAATGAATGTTCAGTAAGGAACATAAATGCTGTGTTATAAAGAGAATAATCTGAAGTAGCTTTGAAGATCAGATAAAGAGACCAGTGAGTGCACATTTAGGATGAAGAAGTGAAAAATGAAGGGCAATATAAGAGGCCGGTGAAGAACCTTGTAGAAAGAAAGGTAGAGACCAAGTAAAGATAGTAAGAGATAGAGTTTGAAGAAGGTCTGGAAGTTTTATAATAATCAGATTAGGGTGGAAGGGTGGTGCTAGGGTAGGCTACATGCCTGCAAGGGGGTCGTAGCCTCCTTCCAGTGGTAGCTGATAAATAATGGTGTTGAAGCATCATTTCAGTAGAAGCCGATAAAACCAGGGGGTCGTAGCCTCCTTCCAGTAGCAGTTGGTAAATAGGGTGTAGTAGCATCCTTGTCTTTAGTAGCAGGCAGAAACTAGGGTGTAGTAGCATCCTTGTCTATATTAGCAGGCAGAAACCAGGGTGTAGTAGCATCCATGTCTGTAGTAGTAGGCATAAACTTATTGTAAATATAATTTTGCAGTATAGAAAGACTTGGTGGTTTTCCCAATTGGGATTCCATGATAAAAATATGTGTTTTTGTGTATCTTGTTGATTCCATGTTTTAATTAAAGTTTAATAAGTGGTTAAAATGGTAAAAAGTTAACAATATTGATTCACCCCCCTCTCAGTATTGACCAATATTCCAACAATTGGTATCAGAGAAGGATCCTTCTAAAAAGTTTAACCACTGGAAGGAACATCCTATTAAAAAACATTATGGATCAACAAGAAGAGATTTAAAAAGTGAATGGATCTCCAGTACTTGGAAAAGAATATTACATATTTTGGAGTACAAGAATGGAAATTTATCTGAAGGCATTGGGACATAATTTATGGAATGCAGTAATCTGTGATTACATCCCACCAAAAAGAATAAGGACTACATCTCAGAACGATTCCAAGAAAAATAATTCAGGGGAAATAGAGCCCATATTGGATGGATTACCTCAATCTATAAAAAAGAAGATTGGACCATGTATCTCAACAAAGGAAATCTAGGTCAAATTGGAGAAACTTTACTCAATTGAAGAAAGGGCAGAAGCAATCCTTGCTATTTTCGAGGATGATAGTGAAACTGAAGAAAATATATTCATACGGACAATAACTCAAGCTTCAAAAGATAATTTAGATGTGGAAGGAGAGGTGGACCTAGAGGCATAACTCATAAGTTCCCTTGAATAATTGGGAAAGAGCAGGATGAAGAATAATTCTTTGAAAGAAAAATTGTCAAAGTATCAAGAAGAGCTGCACAATTCAAGACAACAAACAATGGCTAGCATGGAAGAGGCCGAGAGCCTAAAACAGGAAGTTGCTAACTTCAAGAAACAAATAAAGAAGCTATAAGACCACATGTAAGAGGCCGATAGCTTCACACATGAAGTTGCTAACTTCAAGGAAGAAGTAAAGGAGTTAGATAACTAGCAAACCATTAATGAGAAGCTCAAGGAATAAATATAAGAATCTAAAAGACTTGAAGAAGAAGTTACTTTGCTTAGGAAGAAGCTTGATGAAGAATCTATTAAAACAAAGTTTTAGAACAAATCAAAGACTTTAGATGACATCTTGAGTCGCCAAAGACCATCAGGAGATAAATCTGATTTAGGATATGACAATAAAAAGAAGCCAGAATGTTCCTCCTTCACAAACCAAGGAAGGAATAAAAGAAGTTATGTTGCTACACTAAAGAGTCCATGTATTAAGAAGGAAAGTCAAAAGTCTACTCCCTCCTCTCATAATGAAGATATAACTAATATTATACCTAAAGGACCAATGACAAGTAGATGTGAAAATACTCACAGCAGATCTAAGAGCTGATGTATACCTCACAATGAAAGAATTTAGGAATAAGATTAAGACTAGTCCATGCAGTAAAATGAGCAACCAAATAATAATATAGTAGAACTCCGATAGAAGCAAAATAACTTCACACACACTAATTCATTAATCACAATATGGACAAATAAGTAGTATAATGCATGAGGATTCGAATGCCAAGGTGGAAATTCAAATTAGCCTTCATGGAGTGATCAAAACATCACTGGAGTGTCATCGGAGCACAACTAGAAGTCTGTCTCATCATCAGCAGAGTCATCAATGCATAAGTAACTGTAAATCATCAGTCAAACTGAGTCTAACTGAGTCTGGTAGGTGTAACTGAGTGTAACTGGCACATGGAAGCACTAATGTAGTGAAGGAGGCTCAGTGGAGGGCGCAGATGGAGTTAACTGGAGTCAGAACAAGCTATCTAGTCACACTAGAGGTCCATCAAAGTGATAAGGTCAGTTAATCAAGGGGAAAACTCAGTTAACTGAATATAACTGAAGATAATTGGACTGGTAGGTGAAGAACTGCACCTCTCTCATGCAGCAGGTGAAAGGAGGGTGCACTAAGCTCTAGGAGGGATAAAACTGATCTGAGAGAATCTCTTGGGGGCTGGCCAATTAGGGCTATGTGCTGGGACTCATGACTGGGATGCATGCAATTACATTCATGCATGGACAATGCATGCTGCATGTAGAAATGCATGCAAGTCTGAAACTGCAAATAATGAAAATTCTGGTAGGACTAGGATGGAGTATAGGAATATCCTAACACCCCCCCTTAATCTATCCTGGGCCCTGGTAACTGAGACCAAAGGTCACCCAATACAATGAAATAATAATAGTCAATAAACCAAGGAAATGGGGAAAACCTCGTGGGAAAAATACCCCCCCTCAAAATAGACTGTAAGGCACACACAAAAAATAAATGCTCCAAACTCAAGCAGCTGTGATGCTTGGTCATATGTCTGGAGGTATCTTCTTCTTGGGAAGAAGTGGATCATGCTTAAAAAGAATGTGCTTGTACTTTCTCTTCAGATCGAATGTGATGAGAACAAATCCAAAAGTATGAGGATGATCCTTGAACCTGTGATTCGAATCAGCTGAGTTAGGATCAAATCTATGAATGTACAGATAGTCTTTTGTCTTCTCCTTCAAACCAACATGGGTTAGATTATGCCAAAAAGAACCTGTTGTTGGAGCAACATCCGTCCCCAAAATTTTGTACATATTGGGGCCCCCTCCTTTTACTTTTTCTAGAAAGACTGCCTAAAGAAGTTAATTCTCCTTTTAACTTAGTTTTTGTTTTCAACTTAGGAATCTGCTTTTAAAAATTGAAGTTTTTCTTCTAAGTTAAAATTCACAAAGGTCTCCCAAAACTGTGGAATCAATTTGCATATCTCTCTCGAAATTGCAGAAAGAAATTCAAAAGGTCTCCCGAAACTGCGGAAGCAATTTGCATATCTCTCTCGAAATTGCGGAAAGAAATTCAAAAGGTCTCCTGAAACTGTGGAAGCACTCACAATTCTCTCTCGAAACCGTGGAAAGACTTAGTGTTTTCTTGAAGAACTTAAGTTTCTCTTCCGAAATTGCGGAAGAAGCTCAAATTTCTCTCTCGAAACTACGGAAGCATTCACGAAACTCTCCCGAAACTGGGGAAGCAATTCACGAAACTCTCCCAAAACTGCGGAAGCAATTTGCATATCTCTCCCGAAATTGCAGAAACAATTTGCATATCTCTCTCGAAATTGCGGAAAGAAATTCAAAAGGTCTCCTGAAACTGCGGAAGCATTCACGATTCTCTCCCGAAACCATGGAAAGACTTAGTGTTTTTTGGAAGAACTTAAGTTTCTCTTACGAAACTGCGGAAGAAGTTCAAGTTTCTCTCTCGACACTGTGGAAGCATTCACGAAACTCTCCCGAAACTGCGAAAGACTTAGCGTTTCTCTTCCGAAACTGCGAAAGCAATAGCGTTTCTCTTTCGACACTGCGGAAGCAATTTGTATATCTCTCCCGAAATTGGGGAAGAACTCAAGTTTCTCTCTCGACACTGCGGAAGAACTTGAGATTTCCTCCCGAAATTGCGAAAGCTTTCGTCAAATGTTGATAAGATTGAATAAAGTTATTCGTAAGTTGCAGAAGGATATCCTAAATCTTTCCGAAACTGCAGGACAACTCGGCAAAACCGTTCGCAATAAGCTTCCGAGAGACTGTATTTCGAAAAGATACGCAAAGCGCTCCCGAAATGCCGAAGCAATTCACCATCTTGTTCCACAATTGCAAACGGAACTCGTAAGTCCTCCCCGCAACCGACGGTCACGCTTAAATGCCGAGACGGCTTGAAATGACCGCACCGTACCAAGCATTAAAACCCCGTTTTAATGACACAACCTACCCGTTTAAATGCCGCACGTGTCTAACCTTTTATAAGGATGGTGTGGGTTTCGTTGATTTCATTGTTTGTTTATCATTCAAAGAATGCTGTTAGGAAGACCGCGTCGGCTCGCTCCAACTCAGTGCATCCACGACCGCGTCCACCTGACTCAATGACTGTCTCGTCTCCAGGTAGTATTTTTAACCGCCATCTTTGTTTTATCTCCACGTCGAATTACTTTTTGGTTCTTCCCGTTCATAACGTGGCCGATAGACATTGGTAGCATAGGTCATTTTCTCTGTTTATTACGGCCACCGTGGCCCCTTAGGTTTGTCATTCCTACCAGCTGAAAGCCGTAGCCATGACCATCCAAGTTTTTCACTGACCACATTCCCATCATTTTCCTACCCTGATTCAAACCTCATACCGGCCATGCACCGTTTCGCAAGTATTATTAATGACAGTAGTGGTCAGTTGAGATACTCGACTACTCACCTTTTTTAGGCTCAGTTAATGAATGTGAAAAACAGTCCCTTGTTTCATCTTTTATTCATAGAATTTTTTCACTCCAGGCCGACCCACCATTGACCATTAGAAGTGCTATGATGAAGGATACCCTCTCTGCAAGGGCTAGGAGGGAAGTAGGTTTTTTCCACGTCATATGCTTACCTTTTCGGAAGCATTCCAAAATCTCATGACTAGAGATTGTCTCCCTAGAATAATCAAGTCTCAAGAACATATTTTGTTTTCTGAAGTGATCTATTTTGCTTCCCCAGCATGCAGCTTCATAATTTGTCTATATTTCTCATTAGCATGTTAAATTTGTCATTCTCTTTGTTACACTCTCATAACATGTTGCAAATTTTTATAATGATTCACATTTGGTTGCTAGCAGGGATAAGCCAGGATGCCAAAAGGTGGTATAAAGAAAACTAAAGTGATGGAACCAGAGCCTGTGCAACTAAGGACTGAAACTATGTTCCAAGACACTAAGTGTACCATCGGTGTTCCTCCTGAGGTTCGTTGGGGAGATTTTTACCTGATGATCAGGGACCAGGATATCCCAGATGTATTATTGGAAGAAGAACAAATCTATCTCAACATCAGAACTTCCGGCATAGCTAGGGCTTCTACCTGCCCTGAATTGTTCCCATGCTCTAAAGTGATCGGGTGGATACTGAAACATGCCAACCCAGAGACAAGAGTGTTGCATGACATCAAGGGAGATCCTTTCGCTTCATTCCATCCAGCATATATTGCTATAGCCTACAAATTCTCACACCCCCAACAATCTCTAAGTGATGAATGGTTGGGTAAGATGAATAATATTGAGATGGCCAAAAAATTATTGGTCACAGGAAAGCACTTGAGAAAGAGAGGTAATGATGAATATGATGTTCAGAACCTAAAACCTCATTTTAGGTTAATCGCCTTGATGCTATGCAGAATTTTTGGCATGCTCAATGGCACTGTATATAGGATACAGTGGACCCCCATCATCCACTTCGTAGCATTCAAAGGGACTGTGTTT
Source organism: Larix kaempferi (assembly GCA_027924585.1). Taxonomy (NCBI): domain Eukaryota; kingdom Viridiplantae; phylum Streptophyta; class Pinopsida; order Pinales; family Pinaceae; genus Larix; species Larix kaempferi. The sequence goes on from BSBM01000194.1 coordinate 17,099,036, forward strand.
GACTGGGCTACTATCCTTTCAGATAGTTTGGCATCCACAGTGGCTGCTGCAAGAGAAGGTTTGGCCTTAAAAAAGCTAGAATTTTACATGTCTTCCTATCTCATTGACTGTATTTTGGCCAAACTATCTTTCCCCAGACTAGGTTGCACATGGGATAAAGCCAACACCCCGGTCTACACTACTTATAAAATAATGTGGGCTCAAAATTACAGAGAAAGCTATAATCTCATCTGCGAAGAGTTCATCATGCCTCTATATGAGCAGATATTCAAGGAAGATCCCAACCGTCTATCAGAAAATGCCATGGAGGTCCTGGAAAACTATGGCGATTTTTATTTCTCAGAGTAGGGCACCTACATCAGGATGTTTGGGGGTATCAAAGCACCATACATTTTTCCAAAATACACTATTGATTATGTAGTCCTCAAGGAAGTAGTCAGGAAAATTTTCCTTGATGGAATAGGAGGGGTGCTTAACAAGCAACATAAGGCTTCTTTCCCTCCTTTTCCCTTCTGCATAGGAGCCTACAAATTCTCAGGGGTTGCATCAGCTGAGGAATTAGTTCAAGAGCTGAAATCTTTCCACTTTGGTGAAATGATCTTCCATAGAAATGATAGGCGGATCAAGCTTGCCAAGCATTGCAAAGACGTTTATGCGCATTTTGAATATGCTCATTACTATGATGCTGAGGAAGAAGTGTTCAGAGGCATCAGCAACATGATTGAGTTGAATATTTGTCGGCAAGGCAGTGGAGCAAGCTCTAGCTCTGCCCTAGCCCGAAAAGCCAGTCTGCAGAAAGAGAGAGAAGCAGCTGATGCCCTAGCCTGCGAAGAACAAAGATTGAAAGAGGAAGCAAGGCTGCAACAAGAAGCAGAAGTTGCGATTTTGCAGCAAGAAGTTGAAGATGCAAGATTGTAGAGAGAAGTTGAGGAAGCAAGGCTGCAACAAGAAGCAGAAGGTGCAAGGCTGCAGAAAGAAGCTGAAGATGCAAGGTTGCAGGAAGAAGCTGAAGATGTAGAGCAGAGGGAAGAAAGTGAAAATCAGCATCAAGCTGAAGAAGAAGAAAGAAGGCATAAAGCTAAAGAAGACCAAAATGCAGAGGAAGAACTTAAGACCGATGAAGATGCCCAGGCAGGTGGCTCTGGTACCCAAGATATGGAAATAGATGTATCTCAAGCGGGTGTTCCCGGCACCCAAAATGTGAAGGCAGACACATCTCAAGCAAGTGTTCTCGACACCCAAAATGTGGGAACAGACACGTCTCAAGTAGTCCAGACCCCACCCATAGAAACAGAAATACATGTAATAGACCTCCCAATCGTCCGTTACACTCCATCAGAAGATCATACTCCTGATGGGATGAATTTGTGTATGATAAGAAGAGAAAGGCAGTAGTCCTGAAATCGGAAGAGAGGATAAAGAGACTCTTCCAAGAAGATATTGTTACCCGGCGGGAGACCACGGTGATGTAAAATACAAATAAGGCTCCCATAGCCATGGCATCCACCACTGTTTCAGCAACAAAAGCAACACAGGACAATGTGGTCGATATTGTTAGAGAATTTGAGTCAACAAAGAGGAGAGCTCGGATGCTACAACATACTGTGGCTAATGAGCAAGGTTACAGGGATCTTGTAGTGGATAAGTATAATCACCTATCTGTTGAGCACAAGAAATTATCAGATAAGTATTGCCATTTAGAAGAAGAAAAGGAGCACCTGGCAGTCCAGATGATGGTTTTAGAAGCATAAAAGAATGATTCAGAAGCTAGAGTTTCTCATCTACAAGTAGATAAGCAACCAATGGTTGAGCAATTAGAACAGGCAGAGAGCAGAGCAATAGATATGTCTCCCTTTCATGATTTGTCCTGCGACATTCGGAGACAAATGCACACCACACAGGAACTGATTACCGAGGAAGTGTGCCGGCTCAAAGCCATGATGGTCAGATTGAAAGAAGTCAATGCAAAGGCCAGTAGGCTTAAGGAAAAATATACTTGGGTTAAAGTAAACATCCTGAGCCATATGGAATGGAGAGAAGGGAAGGGTGATTTCCTCAAGCATCTCCCATTCAAGTCTGTAGATGATTTTAAAGAAGATATAGCCCTTATGGAATTATGCAGGAATTGTAGCCTTAAGCTAGTGGCTAAGATCCAAGGAACAATGGATAAAAGTAACAGCCTTTATCGAAAAATCCATGAAGTACATGATAAGTGCAAGATAAGTTTTCCTCAGTCCCTCGATGGGTTCCCAAGCAAAGAGCAACGTTTATCATACTTAAGGGAAGAGCTAGGAATTCAAATAGAATATGTAAGAAAGATTGATGTCTTAGACACTGATGATCTGCATCACTATATTGGACTGTCATCAATTTACAGTCATTTGCTTAAAGAAATCCACCAAGCAACAGTTGCAGAAATTCAGGGTGTTGAAGCAGAGCTTGGCAAGCATGTGACTTCCTAGAAGATCTTGCTCCCTTCCCCAGCAAATGTGGTTATCAAAGACATTGGTATCTGGTTCAGTTACATAGCAGAGAAGGAAAATAAAGCAGCAGCAGCAGTAGTAGCTGGTCTAAGCACCTCTCTCCCAGTAGAAGCGCCTTCCCAAGGATGAACATGCTGATCCTAAGGCATTGTTCCTATTTTTTGTATTTTTGCCTCCATATGTTTAAAGCATAGAATCACTAGACAACTGTCCTTTTCTTTTTGAGAAATTTTCTGTTTTAATAAAAGGGCCACAATTTGTTTATTGAGAGGAAAAGTCTGTAGAGGACATGTGTAAAGAGCCAGGTGGCAGCCCAAGAGGCATTTTGTAAAGATATAAATAGAAGTTTAGGGAATAGTGTAAAGGGACTTTTGGCAGGCATATAATTTTTCTTAACTTATACAAGCTATCTTGCACTTGTTTCAAGAAATGAAATGTACCTAATAAGAGCCTGGAGAGGACATCTTTTTCATGGAAATGGATGTTGGATGCATGCTATATTATTCTTGTGACTTTCATATTCTACTGTGAGATCTTTCTTTGCTGTCTTGAATTATTTCTCTGTATTGAATGATCTTACTGTTTCTTGTGCAAATGAATTTTCTCCTACATGAGTAATGGAATGTGTTATATATGAATTGGAAGCTATCTTCTAACATCTCTTGCTTTCTTGCTGTAGATCTATCTTTATGATATAATGGCTGTCTGTTGATCTTTAGATAACTCTTCCAGCACATTTCTCATACTTATAATTTTGCTCCTTGCAGGGATAGTTTAGGTTTATTTCGGTTTTAAATACAGATTTGTTTTGAGTTATGCATTTAGATTAAGTTAGTTTAGGCACTTGCATATCATTCTAAACCATAAAATAAAAAAGAACGGTGGATCGGGCCATAACCGATATAATTGAAGCAAATCTCCAAACCCAACGGTTGTCGGAACTGCCAACCGGACGGATTCCCCGTACCAAACAGTGGACAATCTAATTGGAATAGTCTACTGGGGAGAATCCCTTTCTACTTGATGCTGCGATCTTCGGGGCATTAACAGTTTTTGACGCTAGAAGGAGGGATGAAAGTGCATGGTTGATAAAGGAAAATCTGCCACGGTCAAAAATGTTACTGAAAATCCGCTTACAAAAAGAGTTTCAGACAGCCCAAATCTTGAAGTAGCAAACCAAGAAAACCTCATCTCTGATTCTGAACCTCAAGAAGTATTGTCTGTTGTGCCTTTTGCATAAATAAAATATTTGAGACATACACGATCTTATGTTAGATGGCTAGGTGGTTTAAACGTAGTAAATTTCCTCCCTAGGAAAAGTTCTCTTAGAAAAGAGCGACAATACACCCGTGATTCGATTCTTGTGCAGAATTTTGAAGAGCTTGTGAATTTAACTTTAGAAGAAATTGCAAAACCCTTGGACAAGGTCGATCTTGAAAACCCAGAAAATATTTTAGATCAAGAAAGTTGTGGGGAACTTATTACTCCAAAGAACACTACATTGAATTCACCTTACAATTCTCCACCAGATTCTCCACATAGAGACATGGCCGTACGTGCTTGGAGAGCAAGGGGATCGTTGAATCTAGCTGGGCCATTCCACAATCTTCCAAAAAATCCAGAGAAAGTCTTACCTAAATTCGACCCAGGGAAGGCCATTTCCGCCGAAGATCATCTCAAGAGTTCAACCAAAGGTTCACAACACTCTTAAATAATTTCAGTGAAGCAAATAAACCAGTAGAGGAATCTCTGGTTGAATATTATACAACAACTCTTGAAGGACCCATAGCAATGTTCGTTAAAAGATCTAAGAAAACCACCCTGATAGAGAATTTCGAAGAAGCTAGAAAGGTGGAAGAAGAAGCGGATAGCATTGCTAAACATACCTTAGATGCAGAAACAAGACCAGCAGTCAGTAAAAAAACCTTGCTGCTCACTAGAGGTAAAGAAGAGTCATCAAAAAACATGGAGAATGTAGTTAAGATGATGCAGAAGTTGTCCAATAAAATTGTAGATCTCGAGAAAGATAAAGCTGCTGGTACATCTAGGAAACCTTTCAAGCCATTTTACAAAAAGAGGGAAGACAACGATCAACCTCATCCACCCATGAATACTTCCCCTGTTTTAAACCTCAATGAAATAGGGATGAAAAACTTCTGCACCTTTCATCAAGAACCGCATTCGGAGAAGAGCTGCCCACAATGGATTAACTCTATGAGTTTAGTTGTAGTGCTCTGGTTTTTACAGCAGAGCACTATGTAAAATTTCTCAGTTAATTTTCTACTCATTAAACTTTATCAAGTATAAGGGAGTAAATTTCTAACAATTACCATGCGTCTAAATGATATTTAGTGTTCTGTCGTGTTTTTGTTATCAACCTTACATTCGTAATTTAAAATAGACAAACATATCAACATTTCCTTTTCAACAATCATGTTCTAGCATAAGAATATGTTTCACAACTCAGTAAACCAGTAAATAGCAGTAAATCAGTAACTAGCAAGTTATGCATGTTTACAGTAAGTTTTAGCATAATAGTAAATAACGGAAATTACCTGATGCTGATGCTAACCGTAAGTTGTAGCAGGTTGTATAACCCCTTAGACAGCCAAACTGAAGTGTCCACCCTACCGACCAGCTATTATCTTGCTGGCCCTTGGAAATCAAAGGATTTCCAAGCCCCCGAGCCCACAATCTGATAATCCCGAGAGCAGTCTTTCCTTCTGTTCTCAAAATCTTTCTGTTCTCCAAACTTCTCTTCTCCAAACTTCTTTTCTTCCCCCATAAAAAAAACCTCCCCTTTCTCCAAGCTCTCCCCCTCTATATAATTTCCCTTCCTCGAGAATATCTTGGGCTTACTCCACCGCCCCAAAATCCCCCTCTCGAGCCCCTCAACATTTACTCCTCTTACCAGTTCATTCATACACGGTTCTTTATAAAAATGTATAATTAATTACTCTCATGGAAAGATTAGTTGGTTTTCGATTGACGGTCGTAAGTATTTATTACGGTGGGGATTATCACCCAAAGGTTATCCATTCGGGACAAGCTTCATTAAATACAAGTCTATTCGCTATCCTTGGTATTTAATGTTATTAATGTAATTAATAAAATATTATATAATTAGTTGCCCCTTTTCAACTTGGACATGATGTGTCTTAATGGTCCACCTTATCCGTCGAGACTATTTAGCTTGAGGTTTAAATTCCAAGATTAACATTGAATAATTAAATAACCATTTTCCATCACATCACGTTCATTCCGAAAAGGATTATCCTATGATGGCTAACTTTTGAAATGGAAATAATCACACAATATTAATTTATAAATCAACATTTTAAATCTTACTTATATTGCATTTGTTACGATAGGGATATAAATGTTGCTGGAATATTATTAATTAAGTAATAATAATAATTAGATCCCCATTTATTAATTAATAATAATAATTAAATCACCCTTTAACAATAATAAAAGGTGAATTAATCTTAGTATTCTTAATTATTTGTTTATCACATGAGTACCCTATCATCAACATAGCATCCTTGTTCTTATAAACAAAGCACTTGTGAGGGCTTAAACAATTTTACTAATTAATTAGACACTATCATTACCCTATTCACAACAGTTCTCCTATGACAATGTTAACTGACCACACTTGTCTTAGTTTATTATTACAATGTTTTCATATAATTACTAATTCGCTTATTTACACATTGACAACCTAACCATTCATTACCTAAGTTGATTGATGTATCCTTAACTGAGTTATCTATGACATTTATACTACTATTCAAGCATGACAAGTATGTTATACACCAGTAATATTGTACACGTACAAGGTGTGCATGCATTGCCAGTGTATGCACATGTCGGATATGTACTATAAACAAACCCCATTCCGCCTATGCATACTTGCTAACTAATAATAGTATCTACCCCCATGCAGAAGAGCAAGCATAATATATAGTATAATTACTTTAACATCCTCGGTTATTTAACAGTTAACCCTTTACGATTTAACATCATTGTCTTTCTGTTTACATTAGTTTAATCGATCAAGTACAGGAAGGGTGCCTACTTCCACTAACTCGGAATCAAGGAATACTAAACCCTCAACAGTACTAACTGACACATCCTCCCGTCATAACCTACGTCCAGCATCCTCCCTATCCTCCCTCTGCTAGTAAAACAGTGGATGTCGGACTCACCGATCTGACCACATAGAACTTGAGAGCGATAGCGTCGGCTGAACAGCGGACCTATCCTCCCCTAGCAGGCATCCGACCATCGTCATCACAACAACATGGGGAGCGTGTCTTGGCACGGCCCTCCCACGACCTCGGGTCTCATGGAACCATAGGGTGGGAAACAGATCCATCCCTCTCAACACACTGGGCCTACGCCCTTATCAACTCATACTTGCTGCTATCGGGATTATCAGTTTGTGTTATCGTATCCTCATTTTGGCTGCTAAGGTTTGCTGTATGAACATGTTTTTCCTTTCCAATATATATCAGATCAAGTAACTGGCTATCCCACAGCCCCTGTGTCCTGTAGGTTAGTGTTTTGCAAAATACAATTTATAGAAAGCATTTTCCATTGATCGCCAATTGATCCATGTTATCATTTTATTTCATGTAACCTTTTAGCTCATCATAGATGCGTATGACATATAACATTTCAGCAATTCATATAAGAAGATGGTATCCACGTACCGAATCATATATTTCACATTTCATTAAGAAAACATATAAACATATACTGCAATCGTAAAATAAGGAAATCATATGATAATCATGACATCATAACTGCATAACATAGTAACATCATAATCATGGTGAAATCATAAGACAGAGTAACATCATATAATGAGGTCCAATATAGTTTACTCAGTCGAGCTGAGTTCGAAAAAATATATAAGAAATAAAGTATGGTGTGTCTAACTAATAAATATGCCGAATCAAAATATGGGCATTACATACACCCACCCTTCGGGAAACTTCGTCCCGAAGTTATGGTCAAAATAGTGAGGGAAAATCTCGACGCATGGTCTCTGCATCCTCCCAGGTAGCAGACCCTGGGCTATACTTGTCCCATTGGACCTTAACTTGGTCCACATGGCGACTACGGAGCTGTCGAACCCTACGATCAAGTATACGTAATGGTTCGACCCTGAAGGTTCCCTCGTCCGAGACCTGCAATTCTTTCCAATGAATTTTGTGAGTCTCATCAGCCATGTAATGTCGTAATACAGAAACATGAAATACATTATGAGTTTTATGCAAGTGGGGTGGCAGCGCGAGACGATAAGCAACTGGTCCGATTTTCTCAAGAATCTCAAATGGACCTATAAAGCGAGGTGACAACTTGGTACCCTTCCCAAACCGAATGGTACTTTATTTGGTCTGATGCGAATAAATACACGATCCCTTACTCCATAAGTTCTATCTGATCTGTGTGCATCAGCGTAACTCTTTTGCCTATCCTGTGCTTCCTTCAGCCGCTGCCTAATCTGTATCACTTGCTCCTCCATTTCCTGAATCAATTCAGGCCCAATTAAAACTCGATCCTCTAACCTGTCCCAACTGAGTGGTGTCCTGCATGGCCTCCCATACAATGCCTGATATCGCGGCATACCAATGGAGCTGTGATGACTATTGTTGTATGCAAACTCCACTAAAGGAAGATATTTCTCCCATTGTGTCTGTTGATCCATAACATACATCCTAAGCATGTCCTCCATCACTTGATTCACCCTCTCAGTCTGTCCATCTGTCTCGGAATGATAAGCTGAGCTTAAGTTCAACTGTGTCCCTAATGCTGACTGCATGCTTGTCCAAAATCTGGAGGTGAACTTAGGGTCTCTGTCAGAGATTATCTTTTTAGGAACTCCATGAAGACGTACAATCTCATTTATGAATACCCTTGCCACATCTGTCACATCATAGGTGTCTCTGACTGGAATGAAGTGAGCACTTTTGGTCAGTTTGTCGACTACCACCAAAATAGCATTATGTCTCAGAGATGTGAGTGGTAATCCTACAACGAAGTCCATGGAAATGACTTCCCATTTAGTCATAGGGATATCATGCGGTTGTAGGAGACCGGCCGAGTGACGATGATCTGCCTTCACTTGTTGACACTCAAGGCACTTCGAAACAAAATCCACTACATCCATCTTCATACCTGGCCAAAAGAAGAGTTGCTTCATGTCAGCATACATCTTCTTCACCCCTGGGTGCGCACAGTAATGCGATCTATGGGCCTCTCTAAGGATGGTTTCCCTGATATCACCTTCCTTAGGAACATACATCCTTCCCTGATACCGCAACAATCCATCTTCCTCAAGATGGTACCCATCATACTTCAATTCCTGTTTCTTTCCATTCTGAATAGCTGAGGTTACTTTTAGATACCAACTATCGCCCAATAGTTGTCCCAGTACCCTTTCCCTCAAGTCAACCTTCAAAAGAATTAAGGATAAAAGTCTCGGCCTTCGGCTTAGAGCGTCTGCCACCACATTCTCCTTTCCTTTGATGTAAGAGATACCAAAGTCATACTCACTCATGAACTCACTCCATCTCCTTTGCCTAGCATTCAAATCCCTTTGGGTAAATATGTACTGCAAGCTCTGATGGTCTGTTTTAAGGGTGAAGCTTCTACCAACTAGGTAGTGCCTCCATAATTTTAGTGCCAACATGACTGCTGCCAATTCTAGATCATGCGTGGCATACTGCCCCTCATGAGGTTTCAACTTTCAAGATGCATAAGCTATTACTCCTTGGTGTGAACCTGTTACCGTAAGGAGGAGGCCTAGATTGTCCTCCCCTGAAGTAAGGGCGTGACGCCTTCCCTGTAACATACTGATTGGTTCCTGTCAACTTACTACCCCCTTTTCCATCTGACATATCAGCTGCATAACGAGCATACTCAACTGCCATGGCAACTGAAGTTGGCTTCCACATCCGCATAGCAGCTCTAATCTTGTAGTTAAGTCCATACACAAAACGCTCTACCTGACAATCATCTGCATCCAGGTAAGGAACATATTTTACTAGTTCCATAAACCGAGATTCATACTCCTCCACTATCTTGTCTCCCTGTACTAAGGCATGGAGTGCACCTGCCTGTTCTTCCTTGTAATAATTTGGCAAATACTTCATGTGGAACCTCTCCTCGAACAGTTCCCAAGAAGTTGTAAGAGGAGTAAGGTGCAACTGCTTCTCGAGGTCTGACCACCAATTCAAAGCATCACCTTTAAGCTGGAAGACGGCCATCCTAGCCTTGGAACTAGATGTGTACTCATTCAATGCGAAGCATCTCTTCATGCCTTCCAGCCATGCCTCCGCATGCTTACCGGGTCGTCCTCCTGAAAACTCTGGAACTTTTATCTTTTGTAACTCCCTCGATATGTCCTGAAGCGGTTCCAGTCTTGGGCCATGTGCCCTTTCAGAGTTCTCTCGACTTACTTGAGTGGTTTCCACCTCGGCGGCCCTTTCCGACTGCCTGTTCATCGTGGTAATAATAGCCTCCAAAGACCTCATTATGATTTGCAATTCAGGCGTTGAGGTTGGTTGTGGCGGTGTTGGCGGCGACGACGGTGGCGGAGGTGGCGGTGACGGTGGTTGACCTTGACCCCGACCTCGACCTCTGCGTGTTGTTACCATGATAGTTCCTGTGGTTTTGCAATAAAATCATATCCTTAGTTGTTCAATCAGATACAGGCGGAACTAAAATGTAAGTATTCATACACTTATACTTATGCATAAGAAATAACTTGCATCATGAGATAACAAATTGTCACGATTAGCGCAATAAAATCTATAGTCGTTTTTACTAAACAATTTTTGTCATGGTGTTCAGCTCGTCATGCTGATCTTAACGGTGTCTTGTTTTGAGATTTCGGGTCTCTCTCATCCCTTCGACTAGGAGTTGAAATCTCGGCAAAAATTTATTTATTTATTTATTTATTTTTATAAGAAATCAAATAAATAACTAGAATTTTACTAATCCTAGCATGAGATGTAAACCATAATTAATTAAACCATAATTCATATTAATAATTTTTTATTTTATTTTTATTTTAATTCTAATTCATGTAATAATCACTAAAGTGAAATTATAGTTTTGTTAAATTTTAATTAATTGATAATTGTGCTAATAAATTTAACCAAGTTTATTTTAGCCCAACAACAAAAAACATAACTTTAAATTATTTTAAAGTTTTTCGAATAATTGACAACATTGAATTATAATAATTAATTTAAATTTTTAACAATTTTAAATCAATTACCAAATTTAGATAATTTAATTTGTTTGAATAATACTAACCTATCCCTAAGATCTTCATGGGCCCGTCGCGCCCTTGCATGAGGCCCACGCGTCCTCCTACTGCCATGAGAAGAAGCATGAAGGCGCGTGGTCTCTCCACACACCCCACCGCCATGCGAAAGTGGGGGAAACCCTAAATAGAGTCAATCCCCAAGGCGCGGCCAATTTCACCCTCTCTCCTGGAGTTTTAGCTCTGCAACTCAAATGCAAGTTGGCTTAGGGTTTCGGAAAGGAAGGAGCCTTCCATGAGCCCGGGTTCTCAGAACAGCTCGGCTCGATGAGAAATGAATGATATACCTTGGTAGCCTTAGAGCTGGGCTATGGCTTGCGATATATCGGATTGATAGCATGCATCAACGTCTCAGTATTTGGAGATTGGTTGCTATGGCGGCGGGCATTAATAATTTTATAAACTGGATATGTCGGGCACTGTTTTCGTTCGAGTTCTTGCAATTGTGGTGTTCATCTACCCCCAGATTTATATAACCATGGTGTGGTACCTGGTGAGTGTCGTATCTGTTATGGAGGACAAATATTATGGACTGGATGCCATCTGGAAGAGTAGCAACCTCATTAATAGGAAAGCGTATTACGGTGTTGGTTCTGCTCATACTTAGCCGAATTAGCAGAATTATTGCTTCATGGATTTTCAGGTATGCAGTGGCTATGCTCTCGGGGTTGAGCGCCTGGCTGGACCTGTAAGTAAAAAAAGAAGGGAGTGCTCCTGGGCTGGGCGCTTGGAGTGTTGGATGGTATGCCCCCTTTTGCGTGGTTGAGCGCCTGGTTGAGCGCTTGTGATTGTTGGAGCATGGAAGACTCACTTTTGAGCAAATTGTACAACGTGCAATTCAAAAGCTTCAGAAGAGTTTTACAGTATAAACAAATTCACGGCAGTATTTTCTAATCCATCAGTGTAAGACTTCAAAATCGAATGCCTCAAACGACTTTCCCTTTTCTTCTTTTATTTTTCCTGGTAATGAATCACAAGTATTACACTCGAATGTGGCCTTCTTGTTTAGAGTATTCGAGGTTTTGGTTGTTTAAGACTGCTTCTGATTTTTATGATGGTTTGAATGGATAAAAGAAATGACCCTGTAGCTAACCGCTATCGGGAGTTTTTAACTTTTATACAATTGGTACCTGCGTTTAAAGTCGACAAACCTAAGGTGTTAACAACTCAATTCAAGGTAGTTTAAAAAGATGGCTTAAGGTTTGTCTGTGAGATCTAAATAGTAAACGCCTAACTAAAAATGATGCCTCATCTTTTTAAAACGATTATGTAATTATGTTTTCTTAACTTGTGAGTTTTAGTTTTCCTGTAGGAACTGGTTTTGATAATATGGTTACTTTTATAAATATGGGAAAACCCTAACCCTATTTCTCGAGGGATGATTAAGATTTGTGATGCGTTTTCCAAATAAAGAAAATAACGTGGGTGTTAAACCTGAGGACATGTAATCCTCGATGTAATTTTATTTCTTTCATGTGTTTTTCAGTTTTGGACCAAGCTCCTGTATAAAAGAATGTATTTTAACGCCTTTTTAGCTGAGAGATAATAATTCTGCAGGTGGATGTATTCTTAGAGTTTATTTTAATGGTTTTGAAATGAATAGATGTATTTTTCGAAGCAGGGCCCTAGCTCTGTAAATTTCTTTCAGGAAACACAGAAGTAAGGATAATCAAAAGGGACTGAGGAGGAGAGTGTACTTCGCGAGAATAATCATGGGTTCGAATCCTCTCCCTGATTGGGCTGGCAAGTCATGCATAATGGGCATCGATGAAGCTGGCAGAGGCCCAGTTTTAGGTTAAGTACACCTTCATCGACAACAATCTCTATCTGCAACATTTAACGCCAGAAATTGGCCTAATTAATTTTTGTTACTCTCAGGTCCCATGGTGTATGGATGTTTATATTGTTCAGCTTCTTACCAGGAAACCCTTGCTACATTGAAGTTTGCAGGTCATTCTTCTTTTCATTACTTTTTCTTTTCGTCTATTAGAAACATAATTAACTAACACTGATTTAATGTCCACACTAAATGCTAGATGGCTTTCAGTATTAGGATGGCTTCTGTTTGATCGTGCAGGCACACAATTATGTTATTCGCATCACTTGGAAAATGCAGGGCTCGACCTAACCGGTCCCCATTGCGTGAATTCTAAAACCTGAATATAATTAGTTTACATCAATATCCTTGGTGTCTGGTTGGCGCACAACAACACATTTGGTCGTCTTTGCTATCAAGATTTTAAATAAATTCACTGTAGATGAACCCATTAAGTCTGTTCTCTGCATCATCCTATTTATTTTCAATTTTTTTTTTTTTTGAAAGTTGCATAAAGAAACGTGACCTGAAGTTGGCTCTGCACTGCAGAAAATTGGCTTCTCTGGACTTAGGTGCCAGGTCTGATGGTTATCTGTTCTGCCAAATTCACGTGCGACTTGTATCTAGCCTCATCCCTTTTTGATGTGCCACTCGGATGAGGCAGACCATAGCAAAATGGGAATCCTGGCAGTGGCCAAGGGCCAGTTGGCAGTGTGTCATATTTTTCATTCTTATGATTTTTAATGTTGCAGAAGAGAATCGACCTGCAGATTTGGATTGAAAGAAATGGACTGCCATCTATTCTTCTCTTGCTCTCAGAATTCAAAATTTGATTCCAAAGTCTTATAACGTGGTTCTTCACATTTAAAAGGGTTTGCCAAGGTTTGTGTATATCTGCATTTAGCCAAGCATTCGATTCTTCCGAGAAAGAGACTGCATAAATTTATGTGCAGTTTGAAAAGCTTGTGCAAGCTTATCAAACGCGAAGGTAGGTATTGTACAATTCTTCCTTCATTCTTCTCGGGGAAATATTTGTTTAGCAGAAGAATTTGATGGATAGTCTATTTTTGGAACTCGGGGATGCTTTGCACTGACTGTTAATAATGCAAATTTATTTAAAGAGCACGCTATTCAATCAATTTTGTTAATGTATATCACGACACACTGCAAGATAATATATAATTTAACAGAACCCTGAACCTCCATCTGACTGTGTTAAGCCACTTCAAGCATGATCCAAGTTAACGTGCCCTAAAAGGTGGCCCATAGTTGAATTTATATGCAGATAGATTGTGGTAAGTTCAAAATCACTGCTACTTGTTTATACTTAGGTTCTCTTTTATACAAGATTTTACATAGTGCCTCCATATATTTATATATATTTTTAATGTAATTGTCGTTATCGTTGTGCAGGTACCTCGAAAGATGGCTATGGCTGGAGGTCAAGTAGGTAAATTATCAAGTAAATTTTCTAGGTGAAGCATGAATAGGCCTCTAGGTTCAAGAGTCTGAACAAAGGCTCTGATACCATCTGTAGTGCTCTGGTTTTTACAGCAGAGCACTATGTAAAATTTCTCAGTTAATTTTCTACTCATTAAACTTTATCAAGTATAAGGGAGTAAATTTCTAACAATTACCATGCGTCTAAATGATATTTAGTGTTCTGTCGTGTTTTTGTTATCAACCTTACATTCGTAATTTAAAATAGACAAACATATCAACATTTCCTTTTCAACAATCATGTTCTAGCATAAGAATATGTTTCACAACTCAGTAAACCAGTAAATAGCAGTAAATCAGTAACTAGCAAGTTATGCATGTTTACAGTAAGTTTTAGCATAATAGTAAATAACGGAAATTACCTGATGCTGATGCTAACCGTAAGTTGTAGCAGGTTGTATAACCCCTTAGACAGCCAAACTGAAGTGTCCACCCTACCGACCAGCTATTATCTTGCTGGCCCTTGGAAATCAAAGGATTTCCAAGCCCCCGAGCCCACAATCTGATAATCCCGAGAGCAGTCTTTCCTTCTGTTCTCAAAATCTTTCTGTTCTCCAAACTTCTCTTCTCCAAACTTCTTTTCTTCCCCCATAAAAAAAACCTCCCCTTTCTCCAAGCTCTCCCCCTCTATATAATTTCCCTTCCTCGAGAATATCTTGGGCTTACTCCACCGCCCCAAAATCCCCCTCTCGAGCCCCTCAACATTTACTCCTCTTACCAGTTCATTCATACACGGTTCTTTATAAAAATGTATAATTAATTACTCTCATGGAAAGATTAGTTGGTTTTCGATTGACGGTCGTAAGTATTTATTACGGTGGGGATTATCACCCAAAGGTTATCCATTCGGGACAAGCTTCATTAAATACAAGTCTATTCGCTATCCTTGGTATTTAATGTTATTAATGTAATTAATAAAATATTATATAATTAGTTGCCCCTTTTCAACTTGGACATGATGTGTCTTAATGGTCCACCTTATCCGTCGAGACTATTTAGCTTGAGGTTTAAATTCCAAGATTAACATTGAATAATTAAATAACCATTTTCCATCACATCACGTTCATTCCGAAAAGGATTATCCTATTATGGCTAACTTTTGAAATGGAAATAATCACACAATATTAATTTATAAATCAACATTTTAAATCTTACTTATATTGCATTTGTTACGATAGGGATATAAATGTTGCTGGAATATTATTAATTAAGTAATAATAATAATTAGATCCCCATTTATTAATTAATAATAATAATTAAATCACCCTTTAACAATAATAAAAGGTGAATTAATCATAGTATTCTTAATTATTTGTTTATCACATGAGTACCCTATCATCAACATAGCATCCTTGTTCTTATAAACAAAGCACTTGTGAGGGCTTAAACAATTTTACTAATTAATTAGACACTATCATTACCCTATTCACAACAGTTCTCCTATGACAATGTTAACTGACCACACTTGTCTTAGTTTATTATTACAATGTTTTCATATAATTACTAATTCACTTATTTACACATTGACAACCTAACCATTCATTACCTAAGTTGATTGATGTATCCTTAACTGAGTTATCTATGACATTTATACTACTATTCAAGCATGACAAGTATGTTATACACCAGTAATATTGTACACGTACAAGGTGTGCATGCATGGCCAGTGTATGCACATGTCGGATATGTACTATAAACAAACCCCATTCCGCCTATGCATACTTGCTAACTAATAATAGTATCTACCCCCATGCAGAAGAGCAAGCATAATATATAGTATAATTACTTTAACATCCTCGGTTATTTAACAGTTAACCCTTTACGATTTAACATCATTGTCTTTATGTTTACATTAGTTTAATCGATCAAGTACAGGAAGGGTGCCTACTTCCACTAACTCGGAATCAAGGAATACTAAACCCTCAACAGTACTAACTGACACATCCTCCCGTCATAACCTACGTCCAGCATCCTCCCTATCCTCCCTCTGCTAGTACAACAGTGGATGTCGGACTCACCGATCTGACCACATAGAACTTGAGAGCGATAGCGTCGGCTAAACAGCGGACCTATCCTCCCCTAGCAGGCATCCGACCATCGTCATCACAACAACATGGGGAGCGTGTCTCGGCACGGCCCTCCCACGACCTCGGGTCTCATGGAACCATAGGGTGGGAAACACATCCATCCCTCTCAACATACTGGGCCTACGCCCTTATCAACTCATACTTGCTGCTATCGGGATTATCAGTTTGTGTTATCGTATCCTCATTTTGGCTGCTAAGGTTTGCTGTATGAACATGTTTTTCCTTTCCAATATATATCAGATCAAGTAACTGGCTATCCCATAGCCCCTGTGTCCTGTAGGTTAGTGTTTTGCAAAATACAATTTATAGAAAGCATTTTCCATTGATCGCCAATTGATCCATGTTATCATTTTATTTCATGTAACCTTTTAGCTCATCATAGATGCGTATGACATATAACATTTCAGCAATTCATATAAGAAGATGGTATCCACGTACCGAATCATATATTTCACATTTCATTAAGAAAACATATAAACATATACTGCAATCGTAAAATAAGGAAATCATATGATAATCATGACATCATAACTGCATAACATAGTAACATCATAATCATGGTGAAATCATAAGATAGAGTAACATCATATAATGAGGTCCAATATAGTTTACTCAGTCGAGTTGAGTTCGACAAAATATATAAGAAATAAAGTATGGTGTGTCTAACTAATAAATATGCCGAATCAAAATATGGGCATTACATTAGTCATGAACCAAATGCTAGATTCACAGATTCCAGATCAAGACGATCCTCTAGAGGAATCGAGCCCTGAATTAGAAGAACCACCTCCGGACACCACTATGGTGCTATGGGATTGGGTACCTTTAACTGAATTAGTAGAAGAAGATCCCATAGAAAGATCTCTCTCTACTGTGAACATTAATACTCACAGTAAAGGTCCTATTACGGATCCTATGCCAGACTCGACTCCTCCCAAGCTTAAAGTTTCAAAAGAACTACCTAGAAGACATATAGCAATCATTCCACCGCAACCTAAAGCTAGCCAAACAGCCAAACATTGACACCATAGTTCAACAACCAAAGGTCACAATGAATAAAATAGACAATCCGGCCAGAATTGGGAACGATTCTGATATAGGATATGACATTATTGAGGATATAAAGAAATTCAAAGCAAATGTGTCAATATTCGATATGTGTAGTTTGCCTTAGCAACAAGATAAGTTGTCGCATGCTCTACAACCCCAACCCAGCACTCCATTAACGGATACTCAAGAAGATCCCGACATTAATGAGGCTAGTATCGGCGGGAAATCTAAATCCCAGACGTTGCCATTCCTATTGACCTTTGAAATTTTCAATCATAATGTTCACAATTGCTTGGTAGATTCTAGAGCAGCTTCAAATGTCATGCCGCTGTCAATTTGTAAAAAAATTAATGGGCTACCTATCCCATCTCCGGCCCAAATCATTCAGTTAGATAGAACTGCTGTCAAAGTTATCAGGGAAATGAAATATGTCCTCATTAGACTATCAGCCGACTCTAGAGTCTGTCAGTTTATTGACATAATGGTAGTTGATATTCCTGAGGCATATGGTTTGATCCTAAGTAGGGACTGGTCCACAAAGCTGAATGGTTACTTTGCAACTGATTGGTCTCATCTGTGGTTGCCTTATCAAAATAGACAGAATCAGATCAAAGTACAGAGAGAACCACACATGAAACAAAATGTAACTCAACTAGAGGGAAAGAATGAGGCTGTAACCTTCTCATCCTCGGTTCTGGGGAATTATTTCTCAGAAATTGATCTGGGTAATTATCAGTCTGAAACTATCATCCATGAATCAGATGAATAGTCCGATCTCCTTCATTTTTCTCGGACTGATGATGTTGACTGTAATATAGTTAGTTTAGTCACTGACTTAGACCATAAAGATACTAATTTAGCTAAATCAAAATATCTGTTTTGGACATTATACTTTGACGGTTCTAAAACTCTGGAAGGATCCGGAGCTGGTTGTGTCCTGATGGATGCAGAAAGAAATAAGTTTTTTTTGTCTTGTAGGTTAGAATTTGAATGTACTAACAACACTGCGGAATATGAAGCTTTGGTCCATGGATTAAAGAAGGCCATCGACTTAAATGTTAAATACTTGAAGGTTTTCGGTGACTCAGAAATAGTTTTGATACAGGTAAGAGGCACCATTCACTATCTCTCACCTCATTTGAAGGGTTATCAGGCTGAGGTATGGGATTTAATTATGCATTTTGATGCTTTCAATATAAAGTCTATTCCTAGATTGCAAAATTCTGCAGCTGATTTGTTAGCAACATCCGCTTCTAGATTGGTGCCATCTAATAACAAATGCTCAATTGAATTAATTTTCAGGCCCTCCATCCCTGACAATGTCACAAATTTCAGGGTTTTTGATGACGACAAATAGATTATCAGTTTTCTAATGAACGAAGACATTTTCCAAGGATCTATGATAGATGAAGAAGAACACGATTCTGATTTGCTAAAGAAGGATGCAAATAAAGGAAATTTCATTTCCAAAGGGGTAAGGTCACTTGAAATGTTGTTTGATCTTCAGAGTAAGTTCAAAAGGCCAGCTAATACCAAAACTAACAGTTCATCAATGCAGCATGAGTTAGTTAATTTAGGTACTGAGGCGGAACCAAAATTTGTCAACCTTGGCAAATGTTGTTCACCGGGAGAAAGAGATAGGTTCATCAAACTGTTTAGACAATATAAGGATGTTTTTGCATGGACCTACTATGAGGATCTGAAAGTGTATGACCTCCGCATTATTCAGCATGTTATACCGATGAAAGCAGGTGTCAAGCCATTTCAGCAGCAATTAAGAAGGATGCATCCTACTTTGGAACCTCTGATTCAAAAGGAATTAAAGAAACTCCTGGACGCTAAAATAATATTTAAGGTCCGGCATTCTGAGTGGGTTGCTAACTTAGTTCCCGTAAGAAAGAAGTCAGGAGAGATAAGACTATGTATGGACTTCAGAAATTTAAACAGAGCTTTAGATAAAGACAAATATCCTGTCCCTTCAACGGAACAAATTCTTCAAATGGTGTCGGGATCTGAGCTTTTCTCTTCTCGATGGTTTCTCTGGCTACAATCAAGTATTAGTAGTCGAAGAAGATCGTCTTAAGACTACGTTCCGCACTAAGTGGGGAACTTTCTCATATAGAAGGATGCCATTCGGCTTGATAAACGCAGGAGCTACATTCTAGCGGGCAATGGATATTGCTTTCTGAGGATTAGGTGGGCAGTGTGTTGTTGTCTACCTAGATGATGTGGCAGTTTTTTCAAAAAAAAAGGAAGATCATGTTGTCCATTTGAAGCATATTTTTTATCGCTGTCGAAAATATGGTATTTCATTGAATCCCAAGAAGAGTGTGTTCACTGTTCCCGAAGGTAAACTTTTGGGCCATATCATTTCCAAAGGAGGAGTTTCAATAGATCAGGAAAGAGTACAAGCTATCAATAGAATTCCAATGCCTTATAACAAAAAATCTATGCAGTCCTTTATGGGCACTATCAATTTCGTCCGAATATTTGTTCCAGATTTTGCAAAAATTGTTAAAACATTGCAACAAATGGTTAAACAAAGCATACAGTTCAAGTGGACAGATTTAGAAAAGAATGCGTTTAGAGACATTAAGGCAGCTATAGATAAAGCTCCTTCCTTAAGAAGCCCAGAGTTTGATAAGGATTTTATCCTGTATACCTTTGCTTCGGATGACTCCCTCGCGGTTGTACTCACACAAACGGTGGAGCTAGGGGACGAATACCCAATCTCGTTTATGAGCACTGGTCTGCAAGGGGCTGAGCTAAACTATCCCATGGTTGACAAGCATGCATATGCTGTCTTCAAAGCAGTCAAACAATTCAGACCATATATTCTTAAGAATAGAACTAAATTTATAGTTCCCCACCCAGCTATTAGATCCCTTTTTGTTCAAAAAGAACTAGGAGAAAGGAGGGGAAACTCGGTCACAGCTCTTCAAGAATATGATTTAGATTTTAAACTAGCCACGATCATCAAAGGGCAAGGCCTGTGCAAATTGCTTACAGGAAATTCGACTGATGAAGAGCAACATTGGAAGAATAAAGCTAAGCTAAACTCGGTTGAAGTATGTCCTATCTTCTCAACTCCTCAGTCATGGTATAGAGATCTGGTGCATTATTTACAGCAAGGATACCTATATGAGCACTAGAACTCTAAGCAAAGGAGGGCACTCTGTTTGATATGAGCAGCTTATCAAATTATTGATGGGATACTTTTCAGAAAGAATTATGATGGAATTTTTCTTAGATGTCTAGAAAAGGAAGATGCAAGTAAAGTTGTTAAAGAATTACACAATGGCCCCGTAGGTGGACATTATTCAAGGGAGACAATAGCCCACAATATACTTAGAGCTGGATATTATTGGCCCACTCTATTCCGAGATGCCCATGCATATGCACGAAACTGTGATGTATGCCAAAGAAGTGTCGGGAAATTACCTAAGGCAACAGGACCCTTGCAGCTGGTTATTATCTCTGAACCTTTTGAACAGTGGGGTATATATGTTATTGGAGAGATAAATCCAAATTCTTCTTTGCAACATCAATACATCCTGATGGCTACCGACTACTTCACTAGATGGACAGAGGCTATCCCATTGCGCAAGATCAATGAAGATATGGTCATCAGTTTCTTGAAGAAAAACATCATAACCAGGTTTAGGGTTCCAATTTATCTTGTTTTTGATAATGCTCCCTATTTTTCGTCTTTTAAGATAAATGAATTTGTTTATGAATGGGAGATTAAGCTGCATTATTCAGCCAATTATTACCCTCAAGGAAATGTATTAGCTAAATCTTCAAACAAAAACTTCATTCGAATTCTCAAGAAGACTGTGATAGAAAATCAGCGAAGTTGGCATATAGCTCTCCCAAATGCCTTGTGGGAAGATAGGGTGACTCCAAAGAATGCATTAGGGGTTTCCCCTTTCACTCTTGTCTATGGCAAGGAATCCATCCTTCCCCCCAGCATCTTGCTTCCATCCTTGCATTTGTCCCAAGCCTCTCGAGGGACTGGTAGCCAAGTCTTACAATCCAGGATCAATACCCTGCTTCAACTTCAAGAAGCCTGACACAAAGCTAAAGACCGATTCCATCAGCACCAAGACATAGTCAAGAGATGGTTCGATAAGAGGAAGTCTGGTAAAAGAAGTTTTGAAATTGGGGATTTAGTCCTGAAATGGGATCATAATCATGAAGGCAAAGGGATGCACACGAAATTCCAACATTTATAGATAGGCCCTTACCAAATTTCGGCAAAGATAGGCCCATCCACTTATAAGTTGACAGACCTCGAGGGAGAAGAAGTAACCCTTCCTCTCAATGGCCTCGCCCTGAAACAATACTTTGCGTAGTCTCACTAAGACTTTCTGTACATAAATAAATTTCTCTTTTATGTTGCTTTAGCACTTTGTTTTTATTGTTTTCAGCTATGTTGTTTCTTTTCTCGTCATTTGAGCCTTTTGTACAAAGTTTGTTTTCTGAAAGCTCCTGTGGTTGAGTTTCTCATCAAGATAGATCTCTCAAAGAAATCTCACAATTCATGAATCCGAAACTACGCTCGAATGAAAGCTTATCTATGTATTGTGCTCTTCCTGAACATCGTTCAGAAGGAAGGAAGCCTATTTTGCTAGTCACACTAATCTTGTTTAAATAGCATAGATCTGTGACTATCTTTATTACTATCTTCGGGCACCACCCACTCTCACACTTAAAATCATCTCAAGAAGGTCATTGAAGTGGGACCCACGGAGAGTAGCACATCCCGAGGGCATAGGGTATTGAAATGACTCCATACTGCAAATTTAATAGCCAAAATGGCTTTAATCAAAGGTCTGTTTTCCAGAAATTCTCGCCTCAATTGAAGCATGGCTGAGACAAAAGCAAAGCATGTAAGTCAAGAAAGTTGTCCAAAAGACTCAGCTCAAATTAGGCTCCTCTCCGTCCGTGAGGCTTGATCAAATCAATAAAATATCTCACTCACACAAAAGGACATTATGGATTGAGGAGCCAAAATCAAAGATCATGACTAAAGAAAACATTTCTGGAAGGCTCAAACAACAAAGCTATCAAAAGTATAAACATCCAAAAGGATGCAAGCGGCATGGGAATGAGGAACAAGAGCAATAATGTCCATGAGAGAGTGTTGCAAATCCTGTTGAGTCCGATAGCTGTAGCCATCTGAAAGATGAATCTTCTAAAATGAACCCCACATGTTGGCCCTTTGAGAGTTTTAAAGATGTCTCTATCAAAGCTCCCCTTTCCCCAATGGCTAGCAGATAAAGTGACTTTTTCCTTCACCGAGATTCAAGTGCTCAGCTGAGTATTGCATATAAAATGGATATCTTTTAAGAAGGTTTCAGATCATCGAGAGAAATTTTTCAGAGATATGTGTTCGCCAGCAAATCGCCAATTGTTGTTGGAGCAACATCCCCCCCCAAATTTTTGTACATATTGGGGCCCCCTCCTTTTACTTTTTCTAGAAAGACTACCTAAAGAAGTTAATTCTCCTTTTAACTTAGTTTTTGTTTTCAACTGAGGAATCTGCTTTTAAAAATTGAAGTTTTTCTTCTAAGTTAAAATTCACAAAGGTCTCCTGAAACTACAGAAGCAATTTGCATATCTCTCGAAATTGCGGAAAGAAATTCAAAAGGTCTCCCAAAACTAAGGAAGCAATTTGCATATCTCTCTCTAAATTGCGGAAAGAAATTAAAAAGGTCTCCCGAAACTGCGGAAGCATTCATGATTCTCTCCCGAAACCGCAGAAAGACTTAGTGTTTTTTGGAAGAACTTAAGTTTCTCTTCCGAAACTGCGGAAGAAGCTCAAGTTTCTCTCTCAAAACTGCGGAAGAATTCACGAAACTCTCCCGAAACTGTGGAAACAATTCACGAAACTCTCCCGAAAATGCGGAAGCAATTTGCATATCTCTCCCTAAACTGTGGAATCAATTTGCAAATCTCTCTCGAAATTGTGGAAATAAATTCAAAAGGGTCTCCTGAAACTGCGGAAGCATTCACGATTCTCTCCCAAAACCATGGAAAGACTTAGTGTTTTTTGGAAGAACTTAAGTTTCTCTTCCAAAACTGCGGAAGAAGCTCAAGTTTCTCTCTCGACACTGCAGAAGCATTCACGAAACTCTCCCGAAACTATGGAAGACTTAGCGTTTCTCTTCCGAAACTACGAAAGCAATAGCGTTTCTCTTTCGACACTGCAGAAGCAATTTGCATATCTCTCCCGAAACTGGGGAAGAACTCAAGTTTATCTCCCAACACTGTGGAAGAACTTGAGATTTCCTCCCAAAATTGTGGAAGCTTTGATCAAATGTTGATAAGATTGAACAAAGTTATTTCGTAAGTTGCGGAAGGATGTCCTGAATCTTTCCGAAACTGCGGGACGACTCGACAAAACCATTCGCAATAAGCTTTTGAGAGACTGTATTTCGAAAAGATACGCAAAGCGTTCCTGAAACACTGAAGCAATTCACCATCTTGTTCTACAATTGCAGACGAAACTCGTAAGTCCGCCCTGCAACCGACGGTCACACTTAAATGACGAGATGGCTTGAAATGACCGCACCGTACCAAGCATTAAAACCTTGTTTTAATGACACAACCTGCCTATTTAAATGTCGCACATGTCTAACATTTTATAAGGACGGTGGGGGTTTCATTGATTTCATTGTTTGTTTATCGTTCAAAGAATGCCGTTAGGAAGATTGCATCGACTCGCTCCAGCTTAATGCATCCACGACCGCGTCCACCTCACTCAACGACTATCAAGTCTCCAGGTAGGCTTTTTAACCGCCATCTTTGTTTTATCTCCACGTCAAATTACTTTTTGGGTCTTCCCGTTCATAACGAGGCCGATAGAAATTGGTAGCATAGGTCGTTTTTTCTGTTTATTACGGCCACCGTGGCCCCTTAGGTTTCTCATTCCTACCAGCTTAAAGCCATAGCCATGAATATCCAAGTTTTTCACTGACCACATTCCCATCATTTTCCTACCCTGATTCAAACCTCATACCGGCCACGCATCGTTTCACAAGTATTATTAATGACAGTAGTGGTCAGTTGAGATACTCGACCACTCACCTTTTTTAGGCCCAGTTAATGAATGTGGAAAACAGTCCCTTGTTTCATCGTTTATTCATAGGATTTTTTCACTCCAGTCCGACCCACCATTGACCATTAGAAGTGTTACGATGAAGGATACCCTCTCTCAAAGGGCTAGGATTGAAGTAGGTTTTTTCCACGTCATATACTTACCTTTTCAGAAGCATTCCAAAAGCTCTTGACTAGACATTGTCTCCCTAGAATAATCAAGTCTCAGGACCATATTTCGTTTTCTGACGTGATCTATTTTGCTTCCCCAGCATGCAGCTTCATAATTTGTCTATATTTCTCATTAGCATGTTAAATTTTTCCTTCTCTTGTTACACTCTCATAACATGTTGCAAATTCTTATAATGATTCACATTTGGTTGCTAGCAGGGATAAGCCGGAATGCCAAAAGGTGGCAGAAAGAAAACTAAAGTGATGGAACCAGAGCCAATGCAACTAAGGACTAAAACTATGTTCCAAGAGACTAAGTGTACCATCAGCATTCCTCCCGAGGTCCGTTGGGGAGATGTTTACCGGATGATCAAAGACCAGGATATCCCAGATGTATTATTGGAAGAAGAACAAATCTACCTCAATATCAGAACTTTCGGCATAGCTAGGGCTTCTACCCGCCCTGAATTGTTCCCATGCTCTAAAGTGATAGGGTGGATACTGGAACATGCCAACCCAGAGACAAAAGTGTTGCATGACAGCAAGGGAGAGCCATTCGCTTCATTCCATCCAACGTATATTGCTGCAGCCTACAAATTCTCACGCCCCCAACAAGCTCTAAGTGATGAATGGTTTGGTAAGATGAATAATATTGAGATGGCCAAACAATTATTGGTCACAGGCAAGCACTTGAGAAAGAGAGGTAATGATGAATATGATGTTCAGAACCTAAGACCTCCTTTTAGGTTAATCGCCCTGATGCTATGGAGAATTTTCGGCATGCCCGATGGCACTGTATACAGGATACACTGGACCCCCATCATCCACTTCGTTGCATTCAAAGGGACTGTGTTTGACTGGGATACTATCCTTTCGGACAGTTTGGCATCCACAGTGGTTGCTGCAAGAGAAGGTCTGGCCTTAAAAAAGTCAGAATTTTGCATGTCTTCCTATCTCATGGACTGTATTTTGGCCAAACTATCTTTCCCCAGACTAGGTTGCACATGGGATAAAGCCAACACCCCGGTCTACACTGCTTATAAAATAATGTGGGCTCAAAATTACAGAGAAAGCTATAAGCTCATCTGCGAAGAGTTCATCATGCCTCTATATGAGTAGATATTCAAGGAAGAGCCCAACTGTCTATCAGAAAATGCCATGGAGGTCCTGGAAATCTATGGCGATTTTTATTTCTCAAAGCAGGGCACCTACATCAGGATATTTGGAGGTACCAAAGCACCATACATTTTGCCAAAATACGCTACTGATTATGTAGTCCTCAAGGAAGCAGTCAAGCAAATTTTCCTTGATGGAATAGGAGGGGTGCTTAACAAGCAACATAAGGCTTCTTTCCCTCCTTTTCCCTTCTGCATAGGAGCCTACAAATTCTCAAGGGTTGCATCAGCTGAGGAATTCGTTCAAGACATGAAAGCTTTCCACTTCGGTGAAATGATCTTCCATAGAAATGATAGGCAGAGCAAGGTTGCCGATCATTGCAAAGAAGTTTATGCTCATTTTGAATATGCTCATTACTATGATGCCGAGGAAGAAGTGTTCAGAGGCATCAACAACATGATTGAGTTGCAGATTTTTCAGCAAGGCAGTGGAGAAAGCTCTAGCTCTGCCCCAGCCCGAAAAGCCATTCTGCAGAAAGAGAGAGAAGTAGTTGATGCCCTAGCCCGTGAAGAACAAAGATTGAAAGAGGAAGCAAGGCTGCAACAAGAAGCAGAAGTTGCAAGGTTGCAGCAAGAAGCTGAAGATATAAGATTACAGAGAGAAGCTAAGGAAGCAAGGATGCAACAAGAAGCAGAAGATGCAAGGCTGCAGAAAGAAGCTGAAGATGCAAGGTTGCAGAAAGAAGCTGAAGATGCAAGGCTGCAGAAAGAAGCTGAATATGCAAAGGGAAGGGAAGAAAGTGAAAATCTGCAGCAAGCTGAAGAAGAAGAAAGAAGGCGTAAAGCTAAAGAAGACCAAAATGCGGAGGAAGAACTTAAGACTGATGAAGATGCTCAGGAAGGTGGCTCCAGTACCGAAGATATCGAAACAGATGTATCTCAAGAAGATGTTCCCGGCACCCAAAATGTGGAGGCAGACACATCTCAAGCAGGTGTTCCCGGCACCCAAAATGTGGAGGCAAACACATCACAAGCAGGTGTTCCTGGCACCCAAAATATGGAGACAGACATAGCTCAAGCAGGTGTCTCCAGCACCCAAAATGTGGGAACAGACACGTCTCAAGTAGTCCAGAACCCACCCATAGAAGCAGAAATACATGTAATAGACCTCCCAATCATCCCTTACACTCCATCAGAAGATCATACTATGTCCCGATGGGATGAATTTGTGTATGATAAGAAGAGAAAGGAAGTAGTCCTGAAATCGGAAGAGAGGATAAAGAGACTCTTCCAATAAGATATTCTTACCCGACGGGAGACCACGGTGATGCAAAATACAAATAAGGCTCCCATAGCCATGGCATCCGCTGCTATTTCAGTAGCAAAAGCAACACAAGACAATGTGGTCGATATGGTTAGATAATTTGAGTCAACAAAGAGGAGAGCTCGCATGTTACAACATACTGTGGCTAATGAGTAAGCTTACAGGGATCTTGTAGTGAATAAGTATAATCGCCTGTCTGTTGAGCACACGGAATTATCAGATAAGTATCGCCATTTAGAAGAAGAAAAGGAGCACCTGGCAGTCCAGATGATGGTTTTAGAATCAGAAAAGAACGATTCGGAAGCTAGATTTTCTCATCTACAAGCAGATAAGCAAGCAATGGTTGAGCAGTTAGAACAGGCATAGAGCAGAGTAATAGATATTTCTCCCTTTCATGAGCTGTCCTGCGACATTCTGAGACAAATGCACGCCACGCAGGAACTCACTACTAAGGAAGTGTGTAGGCTCAAAGCCATGATGGTTAGATTGAAAGAAGTCAATGCAGAGGCCAATAGGCTTAAGGGAAAATATACTCGGGTTAAATCAAACATCCTGAACCATATGGAATGGAGAGAAGGGAAGGGTTATTTCCACAAGCATCTCCCATTCAAGTCTGTAGATGATTTTAAAGAAGATATAGCCCTTATGGAATTCTGTAGGAACTGTAGCCTTAAGTTAATGGCTAAGATCCAAGGAAGAATGGACAAAAGTAACAGGTTTTATCAAAAAATCCATGAAGTACATGATAAGTGCAAGATAAGTTTTCCTCAGTCCCTCGATGAGTTCCCAAGCAAAGAGCAACGTTTCTCAGACTTGAGGCAAGAGCTAGGAATTCAAATAGAATATGTCAAAAAGATTGATGTCTTAGCCACTGATGATATGCATCACTATATTGGACTATCATTAATTTACAGTCATTTGCTTAAATAAATCCACCAAGCAGCAGTTGCAGAAATTCAGGGTGTTGAAGCAGAGCTTGGCAAACATCTGACTTCCCAGAAGATCTTGCTCCCTTCCCCAGCAAATGTGGTTATCAGAGACACTGGTATCTGGTTCAGTTACATAGCAGAGGAGGAAAATAAAGCAGCAACAGCAGTAGCAGCTGGTCCAAGCACCTCTCTCTCAACAAAAGCACCTTCCCAAGGATGAACACGCTGATCCTAAGGCGTTGTTCTTATTTTTTGTATTTTGGCCTCCCTATGTTTAAAGCATAGAATCACTGGACAGTTGTCCTTTTCTTTTTGAGAAATTTTATGTTTTAAGTAAAGGGCCACGATTTGTTTATTGAGAGGAAAAGAATGTAGAGGACATGTGTAAAGAGCCAGGTGGCAGCCCAAGAGGAATTTTGTAAAGATATAAATAGATGTTTAGGGAATAGTGTAAAGCGACTTTTGGCAGGGAAATAATTTTTCTTAACCTGTACGAGCTATCTTACACTTGTTTCAAGAAAATGAAATGTACCTAATAAGAGCCTGGAGAGGATGTCGTTTGCATGGAAATGGATGTTTGATGCATGCTGGATTATTCTTGTGACTTTCATATTCTACTTTGAGCTCTTTCTTTGTTGTCTTGAATTATTTCTCTGTATTGAATGATCTTACTGTTTCTTGTGCAAATGAATTTTCTACTACATGAGTAATGGAATGCGTTATATGTGAATTGGAAGCTATCTTCTATTATCTCTTGCTTTCTTGTTGTAGATCTATCTTTATGATTTAATGGTTGTCTGTTGATATTTAGATAACTCTTCCAACACATTACTCATACTTATAATTTTTCTCCTTGCATGGATAGTTTAGGTTTATTTCGGTTTTAAATACAGATTTGTTTCAAGTTCTGCATTTAGATTAAGTTAGTTTAGGCACTTGCATATCTTTCTAAACCATAAAATAAAAAAGAACGTTGGATCGGGCCATAACTGATATAATTGAAGCAAATCTCCAAACCCAACGGTTGCCGAAACGGCTAACCGGATGGATTCCCCATACCAAACGGTGGACAATCTAATTCGGATAGTCTACCAGGGAGAATCCCATTCTGCATGATTGTGCGATCTTCGGGGAATCAACAGAACCATCACATGATTGCTTGAAATCCAAATCAGATTTAAGACTTGAAGAATAGTTTCTTGAGATCTCCTTTGAATGTTCAGGGGTTAGATAAAAACCATCATATGCATGAGAAATTATCCCAAATAGTGAGTGCTTAGAATCCAATTTAGATCCAAGACTTGAATCATGGTTTCTTGAGATCTCCTTTGAACCATTAGAGGTGAGATCAAAACCAGTAAATACATGAGAAATTATCCCAAGTGAATGGCAATGGTTTCTTGGGATCTTCTTTGAACCAACAGGGGTGAGATCAAAACCATGATGTGCATGAGAAATTATCCCAAGCGAATGGCAATGGCCATATTCTTCAATAACCTTCTGAAAGCATGAAATAATGATCATATAGTAGTACATAAGAGGTGAGTGATCAAGGAGAGTGAATGCATTACCTCCAATGGCTGATTTTTACTCTGAAACATTCAATAGATCATGATGCAAACCAACATACTCTGTTGCAAGAGAGGATTTACGACCTTCTGCAATTTCTAGAGTGTGAGCTGGCACAAAATTCAAAATAGAAGAAATTTGGAGCATGGGTGTAGAATCTGCAATTTCTTCTTCTTTGTGGACAACTTCAATATGAGATATGTTTGATATTGATTCAAGATCAATGAGATCATCAAGGAGGGCGAATGCATCACTTTGCTTGCTCTCGAAAGGTTTTGGACCAATCCCTTCATTCTGGTTGCCGAATATTTCATCCAGATGGGCCCATAGCTCTTTTGGAGATCCAACATCTGGGAGGTCATATAACATGCATCGAGGCATAGCATACATCATGGCTACACAATCTATTCCACCTTCATTTAACCAGTCATACTCTTCTTCAGAGGATTCGAACTCTCTTTCAAAACAATAATCAAGGAGACCATGTCTCTTCAAATGTGTCATCATTTGTGGTTTCCATTCATCATAGTTGAATGGAGAAAGAGGAGTAATTCCTGATGAATACATAGAAGTTGTTTGAAGACCTACAAAAACAATAGAAAATATCTGCAATTGCTACTGCTACAAAAGTGCAGAAACTGATGCAACTGCTCCACTCGAAATCTTGATAATAACCTGCAAAAAACTCTCAGAAATAGAGATAAACAATACTCTCAACATGCTCTGAAACCATGTGAAAATCCTCACAGCAGATCTAAGAGCTGATGTACACCTCACAATGAAAGAATTTAGGAATAAGATTAAGAGTGGTCAATGCAGTAAAATGAGGAATAGAATAATAATACAGTAGAACTCGGATAGAAGCAAAATAACTTCACACACACTAATTCATTAATCATAATATGGACAAATAAGTAGTACAATGCATGAGGATTCGAATGCCAAGGTGGCAATTCGAATTAGCCTTCATGGAGTGATCAAAAGATCACTGGAGTGTCATCGGAGCACATCTAGAAGTCTATCTCATCATTAGTGGATTCATCAATGCACAAGTAACTGTCAACCATCAGTCAAACTGATTCTAACTGAGTGTGGTAGGTGTAACTGAGTGATATTGGCACATGGAAGCACTAATGTAGCGAAGGAGGCTCAGTGGAGGGCGCAAATGGAGTTAACTGGAGTCAGAACAGGCTATCTAGTCACACTGGAGGTCCATCGGAGTGATGAGGTCATTTAATCAAGGAGAGAACTCAATGAACTGAATATAACTAAATATAACTGAAGATAACTGGACTGGTAGGTGAAGAAGTGCGCGTCTCTCATGTAGTAGGTGAAAGGAGGGCGCACTAAGCTCTAGGAGGGCTAAAATTGATCTGAGAGAAGCTCCCAAGGGCTGGCCAACTGGGGCTAGGTGTTGGGACTGATGACTGGGATGCATGCATGCATGCAAGTCTAAAAATGCAAATAACGAAAATGCTCATAGGACTAGGATGGAGTATAGGAATATCCTAACAGTAGAATCTAGTAGATCTTCTTTGGCCATTGGTACACATGTCATAATTTTGGACATATGGCTAGAGAATGTAAGCTGAGGAAGAATGCTTCAATAAAAGGTCAAGAACAAAAGAAGTAATGGAAGAAGACGGAAAATATGAAGCAAGAAGATAAAAAATTCCTCAAACATAAAGGAAGATTCTATGGATACTGTCACTACTGTCACAAGTTTGGTCACAAGGCTATTGATTGCAGAACCAAGAGAAATGATCTAAGTAGGGAATCCAAGAAACAAACAAGGTCAGTAAGCAAGGTACCTCATGGAAAGATGTGGAGAAGAAAGGAAGACTCCAAGGAATTAGAAGAAACTAAAACATCAAACATCAAAGAAGTTTCCAAAGATGATGAGGAGCATAATAGTGTTATAGATAAGAATGTCATGCGTGATGATGGTGGAACTGAATATGAATGTTTTCTTTTCTAAAATTCTCTCATGACCTAAAAGAGAAACTCCAAAACTAGCATTAGAAGGGATCATATACTCAGGGGGAGTTAATATCAGAAAACTGTAACTAGTACTTGAAAAATATCTTTTGGTAAAAATAAAAGAATGTTTTAAAGTTGCCATCAAAACAAAAAAGAAGAAGAGTAATAAGAATACTTGGTAAAATTTATCTTCCTAAAAAAAAGTGTAGAAGTGACAAATTGAATAAGAAGACTTTCCTAAGAGACAATCTATGTGACAAAGTGAAGTACACTTAATAGCTGAAGTATAGTAAAATCAGAAGTAGAATTGTGGTGAAGAAAAGTCAAGAAATGATTATGGGAAAATGACTAAGACTGGTTTATTATTGATGAAAATCAAACTGTAAAACTTGTGAAGTAACATGAAAATATTAAAATACGTTATCCATGAGGACCATGAACTCTGTAAATCCAAAATAAGGATTATCCTTATTATTCAGGATGAGTAAAAGTAGCAGTAAAATTGCATTGTAGGAATCAAGAGGGGAAGGATGCAAATTCAAATTTTGCAGATTATGTGGAACCTTACCTAGAGCTTCAACAGTTGAATATTGCAAAGGAAAAGTTGGTATTTAGACACATATCAGGTTGATTCTCTAAACTTTGATTTTCTTGAGGAGCATCCAGCCGTGGTCTCGAATTCCAAAAATTCCAACTTTCTTCGAAACCCTAATTTCCTGCAGTAGTGACGGGCTAAAAACTGAAAGTGCTCAGAATTGAATTTTGTCTCGACAAAAAGATGCACCCTTGCAAGGAGAGTCAGCGTAGCCTCTGGTCTTTGATGATATGAGGAGAGAAACCCAAAAATTAAGAAGCCCTAGCTTCCGCAGCTGCATAGTGTCTTCTTCTTAGCATGACTCTGATACCATGTTAATTTTTCAATAATTTCATTCAATATTATCTAGGATCACTAGGAGAATAACAAGCACAGCATAACAATAACAAGAGACAATGAACACAAAGTATTTCACTAGGGAAAACCAAGAATGTGGAAAACCCCGCAACTTCCTTAGAGATAGAATAAGCCCCAATACAAAGATCACAAGGATCAATCCCCAAAATATAGATGACTCCAGCAGCTACTCCTCCTCCACTTGTGCACACTCCTCTCTCAACTAATGTGATTTGGATGAGTGAGTGAATGAATAGAATGAGAGACACTCACTCTCTATTTATACACAACTTAACCTCCCTTTAATTCTAACAGGGATGACTTGCTCAGGAATCCTAATAACCCATCCACATGTCACATACAGGGCCGACCCCACACTGGTGGTCTAATAACCCATGAAATACAAGTTGGGACACTTACAATAATACTTGCGACACTTGCGACACTCACAAATACAAATGACGACACTTCTGATTGGAGGAATAATACATCTCCATCATGAATATAATAAATTTCAAGTGTAATACATAGAAGAATATCTTCCAAAGTTACAAATACATCAACAATTACTCACACTCAAAATTTGAGTAGACCTACAAAGAAATAAGTTGAAAATACAATAGAAAAAAGTAGTTCTTTTCCTTTCCATATAAAATCTGCAACTCGTATTTTATTATTTTCCTTAGAAGGCCTATGTTAGACATCAAAATTCCTCCAATAGTGTTTGAAAATGTAGATGAATTGAGGGATTCACCCATGCAAGACAGTGAGCGCCAATAGCAAAGTGCTCAATGTGACTCTAAACATCTAAATATTAAGAGCTTGTAGTAGCTCACAATTGCATAGTTACATGTCTAACTCTTTCTTGAGAATCCATCACAATGAACTACCCAATATCAAAATTATGGTTTTGCATTTTAAGAATCTCCTTTTCATACTTTGAACTCTGTTCCAATCAGTGAATGTACACCATGGTAGTCTCACAATCTAGTGAGAGTGGTTGAGTAGAGATATGATTTATCTTTTTTATTAATGGAGTTTTGTTGGGTTTCATGGAAGTAATAGCTTGATAAGTTACCAATGGATATACACTAGCCGTAAGTCAGATCCTGCATATCTTCATTCTTAAGCTCATTAGAAGAGGAATCTAAAGGTACATTTCCATTTCTTTTCCTATATTTGGATGCTACCCATCTCCTATACCTATATTGGTAAAACTTTGTTGTATGGGGATGGTGGAGGTGTGAGCAAGATCCACTAGAGTTATCCCAACATTAACAGTAGGTACTTCTAACCATTTCACTTCTCTTTTACGAGAAGGGTGACATGCGACTATGGTGTCATTCACTTCCAACTCATTTATATCATTATTTTCCTAGAAGGGAAACTTGGACCATTTAGAATATTAAAATTATCCATACTAAGTACAAATCTAGTTTGGAAAATATGGTGGGAAATAAGGATCAAGGTTCAAGATTCAACACCTGTAGAACCACCTAATGATGCAAGATTTAACATAAGCCCTTAAAGGATTGCACCACTAGGCAATGCAACAACTCGGGATTTTGCGGACTTATTTCTAGGTTTCATAGTGGCTTGTCACTCCAACATTGACATATTGTTTATGTATTTTTGGTGATGATGCACCCTAATAAATAAGTAGTACAATACTTTTGAGGCATCCTTAACATATTGGAATGTATAAAGAACATCATCCATAATATGCGTTTTCAACACGTAGAAAATCGTTAGCCATAATGGAGGTATCATTAGCTCCCAGTGATTCATTTGTCTCAGAATTGTTGATATCTTGAATAACCGTTTGTTTTCCCTTCTTTGATGCTTGGAATCCAATAATATCTACCACAAATGTAACCTCATTCAAGCAATCAAGTTCCTATGGCTAACCATCTTCCATTCAAAAAATAAATACAATAGCATCTAGCACTTCTTACTTCTTGAAAACCATATCATGACATCGCCTATTAACATGAAAATAATAGATGAAATTTCAGCTTGATCACTTGCATTTGTCTTCAGTATGATATAGAAATAACCCTCACCCATATTGAAATGAAGGGTAGAATCATAATGATCAATAAAATATTTTAGGACCATAATGGCATCTTTACTAGCCACCACCATATTGTTGTACTATGCTACAAATCATTTGTAATTTAATGCCACATTCTCCACATATTTCCTTACTCTATGAAATGGAAAATATGTTCTTACGAAGTCCTTACTCTTAAGAGAAAGGATATTATGATGCATGAAGTGATTCCAATATAACATGGTAAATGTCACTAGAATACAATACATAATTGTATTCTAAGCATCCTCATTATATCTACAAATCCATCGATAATATACTACACCCTCATTATATCTACAAATTCATCGATAATATACTACACTAGTTCAGTGTAATGCCTTGCATGCATGCTTTTGTATTTGAGAGGGTATCTAAAGTACATTCTTCACAACATAATTTCCCATTATTCGACATTTCAAAATCTTGGAGGTCTTTGAGGTATTACAATTTTTAATATTCTTTATCTTGACATCTTTGTTGCCTGCTATATAAGCTCTCTCATTGTCATAGAATGTTGTAGGGTGTTTCCGTCAAAGTTAGACAATTATATATATATATATATATATATATATATATATATATATAATTGTCTAACTTTGGTAGAAACACCCTACAACATTCTATGACAATGAGAGAGATTTTATATATATATATATATATATATATATATAGTAACTTACTTGTGCAAAATGTAGGATTTCTCATTGTCATAGAATGTTGTAGGGGTGTTTCGACCAAAATTAAACAATCATTCATTTTTGTATATATGTGTGCGAGAGAGAAGTAACTTACTTATCCAAAAAAATATAGAATTTGATATTTAATTTACTTTTTATATAATATAGATTCACAAAATAAATAAATATATATATATTGAAACATAAATATAATTATTAAATAAATTTATATTAGTTTTAAAAAAAATTATAACATTTATCTCTATATTTTGATCTAATATAATATTTTATAAAATTTAAAAAAATAATAATAATATTTGTTTTTGAAAATATTAATGTTTGAATCTTAATGATACTTTTGTTTATTGTTTCTCTGTTTTTTATGTAATTAATGAATTTGTACTTCATGAACAATGTATAAAGAGTAATTAATTACATCTACAACAACACAAAATAATAATTAATTAAGTTACAAATCTACATTATATTAAATACAAAAACATGATTTTATTAAAATGAAAAACTAAAAAGAAAGCATCACTATAATAAAACCAACATAGTCCATTTAAATTCCAATAATTGTTTTTGAATAATTAATAAATCCCATATTAAGATGGATCTATATAATATAGT
This sequence comes from Larix kaempferi, assembly GCA_027924585.1. Lineage (NCBI taxonomy): Eukaryota > Viridiplantae > Streptophyta > Pinopsida > Pinales > Pinaceae > Larix > Larix kaempferi. The sequence goes on from BSBM01000194.1 coordinate 17,134,841, forward strand.
AAATAACACCATAGTTTCATATTAACCTTGAATGTATTCAACACTAAAAGTTTTGAAAGAACTTCCTATTTAACTCTCTCACCTCTTAAAAAAAGAATTAAAACAATTTTTTTTATTATTAATGATGAAAATTAAAGTATTTTTTCTTTAATTTAATAAGAAAATGTGTGCTTTAAAAATGGATCTAATCATTTGGATTTTTTTTAAACTGAGATTGAGATAAAAATGAAATAAAATAGTAAAAATTAAAATTTTAACAATGAAATATTACTATGAATCGGTGGGATGTAGAAAAGTCGGTGGCGGGTGATAATTAAGAAACCATGATAAACCCTGCTAGTAAAGAAGTACTACCACTTACCAACAACTAAAAAAAACAATGAAATATCACCATTTGAATAAAGAACATATCTCTAGATTCCAAGATAACCTTAGGTGTACAAATTTTTGTAAAGTTACATCTCTGAATTCCAACATAACTTTATGTAGATTTTTAGGTACATGTAATGTCCTTATCCGGCAAACTCTCACAAAAATCGCCGAAGTCACTGAGCGACTGAGTCTGATCATTGCAGCAATTCAGGCTGTTTAAGACTTAGACTGATCATCGAGCGACTCAGACTGATTGCGGGGCCTCTTCCATTCAAATATACCCACAAAAACCGCCTATTTCACTGAACAGTTGAGACTGATCACATGCAATGCTGACCGTCTGAATCAGTGAGTAATTACGGGCGCTGTTCGTATAAAACAATAATGATGTGTTTTTTATTATTATTTGGGAAGACAATAATGATAAACCTCATTCTAATTCATGAACACAATAATAATATATTATTCTCATTATAATTTATGAAAGACAATAATTATATGAATCTCACTGCATCTATTTGTATTAAAAAAAAAGGATAAATAAACTACAAAATCTAACTTATGGCGTGTGATATCATTTGAGGTTGATATCACAAACTCCTTAACAACTACATACCTAATTCCATTTGCTCTAAGCGCTGAAAATCACAAAAGTTTTGTCGGCAACTTCTGCCCAAATCGAATAATGCCGACAGCCTTTAATTACTACTGATCGAATGAGACTAATCACATGCATATGTCGATCACCTTTGTGACGAACAGGCCAAGGTTATATTTTCATGGACAGCCAGCACGGTCCTGTACTCCCTTTACTAATTCGTACGTCGGTTTTATTCATATTTGTAGCATCAACAAGGGTTAACTGAATATTAGGTTTCGCTCGCATTAGGTTAAATGCATTGTCGAGACATTTGTTATTTCACTATGAAGTTAGGACTAATCATCTTACTGTTAATTTTGATGTGGATGCCCCTTCGAAGTGCTATATATAGAGATAACGAATATATGGTCTTACCACAAGTCTGCCACAATCTTTCCATCTCTGCTTTTCAGTGATAGTTGCTTTGTCTCTGAATTCAATCGCAAGAAGGATGAGATATTCTCAAGTTCTTCTTTTGAAGAAGATAATCAGAGGCTTTTGCAAGGTTTCCCATGGCTATAAGGGAATTGGGTATGGCCTCTCTGCAAAGAAGACGAAGTATTTCGCAATGAAAGATGGCGTCATGGGAACATCATGCAGTGCTCTTCCCACAGATGTTCCCAGGGGACACTGTGCAGTGTATGTTGGAAGCGAACGCAGTAGGTTTATTATTCCCACCATTTATTTGAATCACTATGTATTCAAGGCATTGCTAGAGAAGGCCGAGGAGGAGTATGGTTTTGATCACCACTTGGGACTCATTATTCCCTGTGACGAAGCTGATTTTCAATACCTAATATCTATGTTGGGAAAAGAGGATGCTGCACGTAGAACTTTGAAGCTGGATAAGCTCCTCCATATGGATTGATATGGAACTTTGAAGCTGGATAAGCTCCCCTATATGGATTGATATGGAGATTCCGTGCATTCTGATAAAATGACCCAAACTCCGCCAAGATCTTGGGAATGACAACAGCTGACAGTCAACTACATGCTATTGTCAGCTGCCAAGATCTGCTTTGGTTTATTTTGAATTTTGAGCTGGAGAGGCTTATAGCTCAACCACAACTGCGTGATAGGCTTATTAGCAACCAAAGTGGTCTGGGTTGCGTGAGAATTTTCATATCATCGCTCTCTGGCTGCCCGAGCTGCCGAGGCTACTGCGTGCTAGGCTTATTAGCAACCACAGTGGTCTGGGTTGCTTGAGAATTTTCATATCATCGCTCTCTAGCTGCCCTAGCTGCCGAGTCTACTTATGGCAGGGGTAGTTTTAATATGGCCTTTTCAGGGGATCTGAAACAAATACCTCAACAGGCCTGCTGCAGCTGCATTAAATGGCCTGCAGAAAGCTGAATATTGTTGACCAACGGGGAGCACTAAAGAGTTGTTTTGTTTCATTTAAATATTTTTCATTTCTCTCTTAACAAGCTGGCAATTATGCTCAACAAATATAAGTTTGTATATTTTGTAAGATATTAAAATTTATAATATCTTTTTATGTTATTTATAAATGATTTTCACTATTGCCAAATACTTTCTTATTTCATTATATCTAAAAGGACAAGCTTTTCACTACTCAAAAGGCAAGATAACAAAACAGTAACAAATATTCCAATTTTTCTGGCTAAATTTTCATAGAAACCAGTCAAATTTGTTCGTGAAAATTGTTATTACCACAATTCTGCAATTTCAGCAATCATAAATGCCTCTCCTAAATTAAATATCATACCATATCCTTTTCATGGATTAATGGATTGAAATTTCTATATTTATAACTAACAATAAAATTTCTCTATTTACACCTAACATTGTTTTAGAATCTCTATTATTTGTGGCAGTGTAGGACCAGAATCTCTATCAGTACACATTATAAGACTAGAATCTCTACCTATTAAGAGTGTTTTTAAATGGTCAAAGTGAGTGTTGTAACGTCCCCACCCATCCATCCAAGGCAAGGGAGGGAACATGAAGCCAATCTATGGCGATTTTTAAGCAAACTCAACCATTCATTAAATTCATATTTTTAAAAACCCATGTGTGAAGATGTAAATTCAACAAACATGCACAGTGGAGATAAATTAATCCACACACATAATTTCATGTGCATTCCATATATCAATAACAGTCATTTAACTTAACACATTGTAGAATTAAATACAACCAAAGAATATACTTATCTCAATGTAATGTTGTCCCCAACAACTAGCTATGTCGCTGCAACGTAACAGTGGGTCTCTGCCCAGCCTGTATTATTTCAGCTCTCAGAGACCACCCCGAGCTGGGCATGATATCTACAAGAGAAAAAGGGGATTTCAAACTCATACACAGCCAAATAATCATTTGGGTCTAAGCCAAGCCAGACCACTGCTGGGTTTATCAGGCTTAGTCTGAACTCTCTTCATTTGTGGATGATTCCACTCAAGCTCAAGCCAAACAATGGAGACCCATTTCAACCCCAACAATATCCTACACAGAGAAAACTCATAAACTGGGCATGGGTACACATAACAACAAAACCCCAAGTGTTGGGTATGGATGGAAAACATGGGCAACCGAAAAACGAAGTGAGAAATGGAGAAAACAACCCTAGGAAGGCAATTTCGTTTTTAGAAAATGTCCATGGGCATTCAAAGAGCAGCAATGGTCTTTACAAGCCCCCAAATCGTGCGTTCTCCTTCCCAACAGGTGTGGAATACAAAACGAGTTCCCAGCAATGCCAAAAGGAAGGAAAACACTGGAATCAGTGGGGAAAAACGCCCATACAGCTCCCAATAGGTCTGCAACACAAAAACCCCCTCTTCCCAATTAGAAGATCCAGGGAAACCAGAAAAACGTGGCTGGAAAACGCCTAGTCAATTCCAAAAATGCTTAGCAAGTTCCAAGAACGCCCAGCAAGCTCCAAAAATGTGAGAGAGTGAAGTCTGACCATGAATAATGGCTTGGGAAGGCAATTCGTGGGTGTTTTCTTGGCCAAGAAGAAAAAACATGATTTTCCATGAGGGTGGCATGCCCATACTCGAATTTGGACAGCCATACCTCCCCAATCCCCAAGGCATTAACTACTTCACCCAACTCTTGGGAGAAATGAATGATTGGGCACCAAAGTCAACATGGGTAGTTGATGGTTGATGGGTTTTCTCATTGACACTTGGCTTGACTTCATTAGCTCAAGGGTTTTAACATTTCCCTCCCAATTCCTTGTAATATCATGCCCCCATCTCTTGTTGCATTGCATAGCTAGTTGTGGGCATTTTTATATTAAAATGCATATTTACAATTCCCATGGTTCTCTGGCACAAGGGCAACATAATATTCAATACTTGCCTCTTCAAGGTCGAGTGTTCACTAGCGGGGCCTTGGCCTTGAGCTCCACGCTAGGAATCATACAAAATATGCATACAATATTTACATTATAGCCCCAATATCATAAGGGTCAAGAATGGGGACATTACAAGTGTTCTTTGTCAATCCTTGTAAATCTAAGGTAACCATAGTATAGTAGTGTAAGCAAGTTAGTGGTCCTTGTCTATCCGCATTTGTTGTAAAGCTGGAATCTCTCGAACTAATATAAATTTGTTGTTTTCAGGGCAAACAGAATTATGTTCTGTGTGAGTGCCAAACAGAATCTCACCTTCCAATAAGGACCGAGGTTTGCCAATTAAAGTTGTAAGAAATCCTATTGCTGCTACATAAAGGTGTGTGATATCTTTCTAAGAGGGCTAATCACATCAATTAATAAGATTTGGGTTTATTATTTTCTATAATTCTTTTTGACATTTTGGTACATATATAATCATCTTGAGAAAAAAGCATTATTCTTAATACATTGATATATATAAGTATCATTCTTAGGATGTTGAACTACTTGTAGAGTTTGTGATTATTAAGCATTAAATTGTATAAAGATTTAAAATAAAATCCCTTAAATAGTTAATAAATTAAATGTGAAGCTAAATCTATAGTATATAGTAAAGAACATGTATAGTTTCATCTTTGAATGTATTCAACGTAGTAAGTGTTCAAACTTCCTACCCAAATCTCTCACCCATTAAAAATAGAGAATTGAAATAAAGTCTTTTTAATAAAATATTTTATTTTTTAATTTTAATTATTTTTTCTCTTTTAATTTAATTAAAAATGTGTCCTCGGAGTAATGATTTGGATTTTTAACTCGGTTTTTTTTTTAAACTAAAATTGAAATAAAAATGAAATAGTAAAAATAAAGTTTTAATAATGCAATATTACCATTTGAATAAAGGATATAACTCTGAATTCCAACGTAACCTTATACGTACAAATTCGTGTAAAGTTTATTATGACATTTTTAGGTACATCTAAAGTCCTTAACCGGCAAACCCCCACAACAAATACCGTACACCAAATTAAAGAGAAATTGCACTCGGATCACGCTATGAACACTGAACCACAAGATAGATTTGCCGGGACCAGAATGGCGCCAATGACCCACGTGAATGCGGGGCCTCTTCTATTCAAATATAGCCTCTTTAACAAATGGAGGTTTGGATTTTTTAATTAATAAGTTGTTAGTTATGCTTTAATAAATGGAGGTTTGGATTTATTCATTGTCTATAGGTGTATAGAAACCAAAGTTGTACTCATTATAAGATCCTTTTGACATGGCAATCCTTATTTGGTGCAGGGGAGAGGCTCTTAATGTTGTGCGGGAATCAGTAGTGGTTATGGTTCCTGTCACATCAATCACCCAAATATTGAACATTCTCAGCTTAAAAGAAAATCACAAAATTTCATATTTATGCATAAATAGATATTATATTAAGTCCAAAAAGCATTTAATAGCTAATTAGAACCCTAGTTAACAGTGGACAATCCATTTAATGCCAACATTTACAAACCATCAAGTCCAATTGAGAACCAAGTCTGTTTTAGGTCATTAATACCAAATCTAACATCAAAATAGCCTATCGTGCTTAATCTACTAAGTACACCTTGGGCATTACATCAGCCCTCATGAACCACAACTAGAGAAGCAACAATCAAACAGCAGGATGCAGTGTTCCATCACCCATTACCACCTGCACACTACACGTGAAATGGAGGGTTAGCATCTGGTCCAGAATTAATCAATAACTCACACATGCGACCTCAATAAATGACACCCACCCATTGAAAAAATCAAATCACTCATTAAAATTCATGAAATCAAAAGGAGCAGCAAAACTCTATGAAAGCCCAAAATCAAATCGTCCATTAAACTCTAAAATCAACAAAACCGAATTCGTTGCCCAAGATCAAATCAAGCATTAAACTCAACCCAAGCACATTAAACTCTTAAATCAACAAAACAAAATTCGTTGCCCAAGATCAAATCAAGCATTAAACTCAACCAAAGCACATGGATCGGCAAAAACAGGCATTAATCAAATTCACAACTGCCCAAAATCAAATCATCCAAAATAAAATCATCCATTGAACACACTAAGAGCACATGGGTCATGCAAATAGATGTCTCCAGCCATTGGATCAGTGCCAAATCAATGCCAACCTCCCATTCCCAGAATTAACCTTGCAATCCATGTCAATTCCCCTAAGCAATCATTTTCAACATAAAAAAATTATAAACCAACCTCTTTGCACACTACTGAATCCATTTGCATTCATTGGATTCGTCTATCATTCAAAGAGTGCGTTCATCATCTATCATCCAGGACTCAACCATTCATCAACATCCCAACAGTGTGTGCACAATGTCAACCATTTAGCAACATCCCAACATTGTGTGCACAGTGTTTCAGGTATTGACAATCACTTATTTCATGTATCCATTCAATTAACCATCTAAGTTTTCACGTATCCATTAACTATCCTTTTCACAGACCCATTCTATTTCCTTGCATAGCAGATCAGATTTCCGTTACAATCAGATTAAAATTTTTAATGTCATTTCAGATTACCGAATTGGAGTATGAAAACATTATATTTCCTTGCATAGTAGATCATATTTCCTTTACAATCAGATTAAATTTTTAATGTCATTTCAGATTACCGAATTAGATTATGAAAATGTTAGAAATAATGTAGAAATGAGTTGACAATTGTTTGTTATTGAAATTATGATAAGTTATTACTAGATTTTAGTGACCATTAATTCTAAGTTGTGTTAACTATTTTCAAAGATCTAAATCCACTCTTTTAGAATCTAAAAAAATTATTCCTGATTGTGATCCATTGTCCAAAATCCACCGATGGACTGAAACACTGTGCACACACTGATCAATTGCATCAAAAAACTATTCCTGATCAACCAGGACTCAACCATTCATCAACAACCCACAAGTATATGCAGTATGCATAGTGTTTTAGGTATTGACAGTCCATTCTAGTCACATATCCATTCTATTAACTAGTTTAGAATATACTACTCACAATTTGACCATTGCAGAAGGATATATAATACTCACACGTTAATTGAATGAATATAATACCCTATTAAATGTTACATGTATGGATTGTGCAGATTCTCATAGCCATGCTAAGAGTCAATATTGCACGTTGTACAAGGAATACAAGGAAGCAGGGTACCCAGCTACAATGCACATCATCGGATAAGGAAAGGGCCCGTGTTTCAAATGACAACATTGCTACAACAAATTCTAAGAATGGTCCTGTGGAAGAGGTTGATGGTGTGGTTCCACCATCAATGACAAAGCCATCACCACCCACAGGGCTAGCATCGCCCATATTGCCACCATCTTCCACAGTGCAATGTGCCATTTCAATGAAGAAAATCAGTGCAATTAGAGGATGGACAAAAGAAAACATGTTGGCTAAAATTGGCGATGTCGAATTCAAGGGGTTTTTAGTTAGAGTAGCGACCAAAAAATATGGGATTGCACCCATGTCAATCCATTACTGGATAAATGGCCTAACCCATACCAAGAGGAGAGGTCCTCTTATAGTCGTGACTGAATAGGAGGAGGAGGAGGTGGTGGTGTGGTGTAAGGAGATGGCTGAATTGGGACATGGGCTAGAGTTGATACAATTGAAATCAACTGTTGCTCAAATCTGTCAGGGGAGGCGAAACCCATTCATAGATGGGTTTCCAGGTAAGTCATGGTGGGCTGGTTTCAAAAAAGGCATCCAAAGCTAGTGCTACGAACTGCAGATGGCCTGGATAGAGATAGGGTATTGAATCTATGCCCCACAGTTGTGTCTAAGTTCTATGACACTCTTTCTTCTGCATATGAGAAACACTCTTATGGTCCATACCATATTTGGAATTGCAACGAGATAGGGTTACAGGCAGGAAGGAATTGTGGCATGCGGATCATTGAAAAGAGAGGGAGCCAAAATGTGCCAAAGATTCTTACTAAGAGTAGGGAGTGGATAACCATTCTATCATGTGTGAATGCAATCGGTATGGCAATCCCGGGATTTTATTTGTTCAAGGGAAAAACTCGGCTGCAAAACTATATCCAAACCTGTGAACCTGGGGCATGCATGGATGACTAAAGAACTTTTCCTAAATTGGCTTTGCCACTTTGCAGCATCCGTACCAGGCGGTGTCACCCCTGAAAACAGACACCTGTTGGTTTTAGATTGCCATGGCAGCCACATTGCTTTACAAACAATCAAGGAGGCAAACAAGTTGGGCATTAACTTGTTAACACTTCCTACTCACACCACTCACAAGTTGCAACCCTTGGAGGTGAGTGTGTTTGGGTCTTTCAAGGGTTATTTCAGGTCGGAATATGCTGCATGGATGGCGAAGAAGCCAGGGGTAGAGGTAAATAGGTTTGAGTTAGGTGAGCTTGCAAGCAATGCTTTCAAAAGGGATCTCACATCCTCGAATATCAAGGATGGATTTAGGTGAACATATATCTGGACATTGAATTATGATGCTCTTATCCATGACACCAGGTGAAACCGAGCATTTGATGTGGATGGCCAAGAAGATATGGTTGGCGAAGATATTGAGGATGTCGAAGAGCAATTGGATGGGTAGTAAGAGGCAGATGCTGTGGACAACATCATGTCCCTTTCTCAAGGAAACTGCCAAGGAGTTGGTGATGCTGCTGATGATGAACAGGTCAGTGCTACTCCATTCAATGGCGAAGCAGTGGAAGATAACATGGGGCTATGTGCTGCAGCCAGCACACAAGTGGATTCTATGGCAAATATAAATGTGGTCGATGGTTGTCACAGTCCAGGAAGCAGCAATGACACATTGACATTTCCAACCCAAGTATCCCAACCACCATCATGGATGGTAGAGGCCATGATGAACTTGAACAGACACATTGGCGGGTCCACCAATGATGAAAGCATGAACATGCCTTCGCAGCCAGCTAAGATTGTCAATTTTTATGTTGATGGTGGGTTGATAGAAGAACCTAACATAGACAAACAGGATGCAGCAGAAGAACCTCTCATAGCAGAAGAACCACTGCCAGGGAACACACCAAGGCTTGGCCAATTCCTAAAGTTTCCAATGGAGAGCGTGTCAATGCAAGGAAGGAGAGGAAATACATACATTCTCCAATTGGGTTGGAGTTCACAACTACTCACTTTAGAAGAGTACATAAGCCTCTTGGTTGAATATGAACAAAAGAAACATGCTTTGCAGGAATTAAAACAAAGGAAGAAAGATCTTGCAAAGGAAAAGAAGGAAGCAAGGATGATTACAGCTAGACATCGGGTACAGGAAAGGATTGCAAGAGAGGCTAATCGATAAGAAAAAGAGCACCAAAATCAGTTGGTGAGGCAAGCAAAGGATGCGAGGAAGGTGAAATAGATGAACCAAAATTATGCAAGGGAAATGGAGGAAATGAATGTGATGGCTGATACTACAAGAACAACCGATGAAAGAAACATGATGGAAGGATCATTAGAAGCATTTGCAAGCAGTGCACAATTCTACCAGTATCTTATTAACATTCAGATACCCCACTATAATCAAGCAGGTTTACACCCCACCTCTATCCCTACTAGTGCAGGGGCCCATTCTATGTTATCTTATCCAACACCAGCAATTATCCCATGGGTCCCAAGCACAAGTCAGGCCTATGGCTATTCAATTCCTCCTTGGTTGCAAGGAGTAAATTGGCCTCAATCTGTTTCCACCAACCCCACCCATCCTAATCAAACATACTCAGTAAGTTCACCCTAATTATCTCAAACTGGAAACCCAACAAGAAATGATGGGGGAGGTGACAAACCTATTGAAGAATAGGATATATGGTGTATAGGAAAACCAAATGCTATTTTGTTTTCAACGAATTTTCCTTTTGTGCGGCCTCAATCAAGCATGATGAGGGCTTGATATAACCTAAATCCTAGGTGATAGTTTTCGTACAGACTACAAATCCTAGGAATCGACATCTACTACAAATAGAGGCATTGTATTTGTATTTCAGTACTATTAATATAAAGTGCAGATGTTTTATTATAAATGAGCAGGTTTTATTTATTTATGTTTGTTTCCATTCTATGAATGTTGACCATTACTTCGTGCCTACAAAGCACAACAGCTACAAAATCCAACTATTATTTTTTTTCCAAACTCCTAGCAACACTCCTTTCACAAGCTCATTCAAGGAGGCTTATAAGGTAAAACGAAAACCATAAAATTTGAACCTATGTCAAAGTTGCAATTAAGTTGATTATTGCACCAATGGAAAATCCATCATATCCCCCTAACTCTATGGATATGTAATCTTCTGAACCCCTTGAAGACTTGTGGACAATATGTAGTCAAGTCTTGAGTATTTATCTTACTGGGCATGAGATACAAGCTTCCCATTATTGTACTTAATGAAAAGAACATACTAAGGAAGCTAACAGCACAATCACCTAAGAAAGGTAACCATAACATACTCACTTTAAAAAAAACATAAATTGGTATGTTTGGTATCTCTCTTACTTGCATTTTAAGATTGTTTCCTATTGTTAGTTTTGATGGCTTAAGTTTAGAGTTTTAAGTCACAAATTGGTTGTTGCCCTCTTCTATTTTAATTCTATGGATAGCAATAGGTATCTGGCCATTTGCAACCTTGATCTTACATGCACAAACCAGCCAAACAACACTCTAGAGTACCATATCTAATTTCCACTTAAGCTCAAATCCACAAACAAATGAACATGCACAAACTAGCCAAACAACAATCTTAAGTACCATCTATAATTTCAACATAAACTCAAATCCATAATCAAATGAACATGCATAGACTAGCCAAACAACACTAATAAGTACCATCTCAAATTTCCACTTACACTCAAATCCATAATTAATATTGAGAAAAATTCACTCCATTAATTGTATCAAATGCTTAAACTGTATACCAACAAATGCCTAAACTGTGTCCAAGATTTTGCATAAGTTCAATACATAAGATTGGAAAGCCATCTAGAAAATAAAGAAAAACATTCACCCTAAATGAGGGGCCATCCCAAATTTCAGAATTTTCATCAAACACCATGACAATGTATCCATAACATTTTCTGAGTTTGCAACTTCAAACCAGAATATAAAGATTAATATTAAAGTTCAAACACCTACTGCTGCAAATTTTGCAGCAATATGGATATAAACTGCAGTAACCATAACCAAAATATTATTAAAGTATTGCTCCCAATAATCGATGCTACAATAATCTAGGCTAGCAATAATCTACAATAAGCATTGCAAGAATGCAAAACAATATTTCTGCCAACACTGAAAGCAACCAACCTTCATCCACACAACAAGGCATAACAATATTTCTTCCAACACTGAAAGCAACCAACATTCATCCACACAATAAGGCATAACAATATTTATGCCAAAACTGAAAGAAACCATGGTTCATCCACACAATATCACATATTACAAACTATCAAATTCCAAAAAATGTCAACCATGCCAAATTCCAAAAACAATATGCAATAACCACACAGGGTTCGAAACCCTCCACCGCCAACCCTAAACATTAAATATGTTAACAACTGTATAATTAGCCAAAAAAAATAGGTGGAAGCATCACCAAATTAGCCAAAGTCCCGAATTACAACCACGTAGAGAAAGAACCATACCAGTATGCAATAACCACAAAGGGTTCGAAACCCTCCACCGACAACCCTAAACATTAAATATTTTAACAACTGTATAAATAGAAAAAAACAAGCAAGTTGAAGCATCGCCAAATAAGCCAAAGCCTCGAATTACAACCATGCAGATCAAGAACCATAGCAATATGCAATAACCACACAGGGTTTGAAATATTCAAGAGACACCCATATCCATCCACGATCTGCAAAAACCATTTCTTATCCAAATGTTTACCCCAACACTTCCAAGCATATAGACTTCTCTTAGAACCAGAGACAGACACCAAGATATGCCCAACAGAATTCAATAGTGGTCGAAGCTACGCCACCATAAAAAACTAGTAAAATCATACAGACAAACTGCAGTGATCGGAGCTACGGGAGTTCAAGCATATAGACAAATCGCAGTGGCCGAGAAATACAATATATTTTGGTGCAAACATACCTTGTAAACCTCATTGCAACCAGAGAAACCATAAAAAATGAAACAACCAGAGAAACCCGTGCCCGAAACAGCCAGAAAAACCCATGCCTGAAACAAACATAAGAAACAACGAAATTACGAAAATAACCAAAAGGATTAACGAAATATTCCATGAGGAGATGTGGAGTGTTGAAAAACACTGTATATATGCTAGTAAGGTTTAAACCCTACCAGTTGCAGTATGGTCGAATGGATGCCCGTCATCAACCTCCTTAATCGCACGAACCCGCTACCCATGACTTCCACGAAAGACAAAGAAGGCCGCCCCAAATGCAGAGCAGGGTGTGCCAGAATGGTATCCCATCGAACCAGAAGATGGGAAAGGCAACCCAAAATGCATAGCACTACGAGCATAAATGGTATCCCATCGAACCAGAATACATTGAAGGCTTCCCAAAATGCAGAGCAGGTTGCTCCAGGTAAGGTTCTGCTAGTCTCCATGTTTGCACCCACCGTTAATCACCAAAGACACCACCGTGAACCACCAAATATAGCAGAGTGAACCACCAAACATAGCAGAGTGAACCACCAAACAAAACAGAGTGAACCACAAAATACACCAGCCAATGTGGGCATTGGAACTCCAGTGGACCAGTACTGGGGTGGAGGAATGGCCACACACCGACCCCAAGCAAGAATGCACAGAGTGGTGGACAAGCCCCAGAAAAAACAGCGAAATGGGAACCCTAAACCTGTCCAAAACCCTAAAAAGCACTTTCGTTGAGTGGGGGACAAGTGTCTTCACCATGTGGGCACCTGTTGTACATCCGACGAGGATTTCCAAATGTCCTCCGATGTGGCAGAGTGGACCCCGCACCATAAATGGAAAGCAGAATAAGTTCTTGTTATTTGTCGGTGCTAGACAAGAATCCCATCAACATCATTATTACTACATCTAATGACTTTTCATGGTAGAAAGCTAGTCAATATGTATTGGCAATACCTTCTTGAATTAAAGCTTTATTTGATTATAAATATTGTTTTTTAAAAATGATTTAATATACAAAGATAACTTTTGGAGGGAGCTCTTTGGATCTACACTTTGGTCCAAAGTTCTTTCGGTTAAGTATATAAAAGGGAACACATTAAATTGGATAAGGAATATAAAAAAAAAGAATAAGAGGAACTTATTTTGTTTGGGCGGGTTTCATCAAGGCATATAACTGGATGGCAACGAACCTTATATGGCAGGTTGGGAATGGAGAAACAGATTTCAGTTGGTATTGACCCTTTTCTGGGTTTGGAAGAAAACTATAAATTGTCTGAGGATATCCTTGGCTACTTGAAAGAATATGGTCTTTTTATTATTAACACTATCAAGAAGACGAGAAACAGGACTGGGCCTAGTGCCTACTAGTTTTCTTCAAAAGATATGGGTCTAGTTGGGCAAGCGGCTTTTGAGTGGTATCGGTACATCTACAATTTGAATTCAACAAGTTGACGTCTCTCTAGTATCAAAGATGATCTTTACTCAAATGGTAATCCATCTACATGTATTATCATGGCTAAATCTGCTTACAATTCCATCATTAGAAGCAAATATATTTTCCCACAAAATTGGTGGTATAAAAGGCTATGGAGTTGGCAGATTCCGTTGAAAATTAAGTGTTTTATGTCGTATGCTCTGTTAGATAGTATTTAAACCTAGGACAATCTTATCAAAAAAGGGTGGAGTGGCCAAACCTTTTTTTTTCTATGCAGATGAAATTCTGAAACCACAAAACATTTACTAGTAGATTGTGAGTTTACAAGAATGATTTGGAATAGGATTCTATCGACTTTGACGCTTGATCACCATTAGAGTTTTGAAAACTTCAATCTCTGTTGTCTTGACTATATAAAAAATTGTGGATCACATCCTAGTATTCCTGCTATGATTTTTTGGGTCATTTGGCATACTCATAACAAAGCTTTTTTTGAGAATAAAACTCTGATTCTGTGTCATAGATGTATTCAGATTTTAAATCTGGTTAAGTATTATAGTATGGAGGAAGTTTATCAAATGATTCAAAAAGTAAGTACATTCAGTTTTTAGATCAATGGTATTGTAGCCTTCTTCAATGGGGCTGCAAAAGATGGTGTATGTCCCCTTAAAGGAGCTATTATATTAAATGATGATCATTATTTCACTCTTAGGCTTAATTGTGGAAGAGGTACAAATGTGAAAGTTGAATTGTTGCCTCATTGGTGTATTTTGAAAGTGGCTAAAATTTTCGGTATTGGTGTCCTCAAAGTTTTTGGGGGCTCCCGGGTTACTATCAAATGGCATTGTTGTGAATATAAGCTGAAGGTTACTTCTCTTTTAAATTGGTGCTACATGATCAAGACTGAAATACTTTTGTTCAAAAATATTTCCTTTGAGCATATCTATCATCGATGCAATTCACTAGCGGATAAATTATCAAAACAAGCTATGGAAGGAGCGGAAGGGTTTATAGTTTGTGAAGAATTCTAGGGACATCACAGATGCGATGATGGATCTGTGAATATGTTTGAATTTTGAGTTGGTTTTGGTCTCTGTTTTCTGGAACAATTTATGTGATGAGATATTTTGGAAGATATATTTTTGGAGATATTTTGATTGTAAATTTTTTTTTTGTGAAAGTCTTTCAAAGACTTGAGCAGTCATGTACTATTTGATTCGATCGAATATCAATAGAATGTTTTTTTTTTTCTGCTGGAAAAAAAGATTGGTTTAGGTTCAAATACTAAGTAGCAGAGTTTTGAGATAAAAAATGAGCCTCAAAACAAAAATTCTATCATTAAAATTTACTTTGTAAGAACTAATAGGATTCAATATCATAATGTCAACCATAGAGTAAAATTTGTAAAAAAATTGGAGGAAAAAATAAAAAAACTATTTTTTCTTATTGTATTTTCAACATATCTTCATATTGGTTTACTTAAATTTCAAGTTTTTGCACTAGTCGCAATTTAATGTTGCTTCCAATGAGTGCTCAAACATGAAATTTGAGTAAAGGTGGGCGCACAAATTTGCTCCCCAAAACAATTGCAATGGGGCCATGCTAGCGGAGACAAAACAAAGACGCACATGCACCTAAGGAAGTGTGCACACACCATTAGGTTTGGTACCGAACCAAGGCATGTGCGCATTTTTAGCACATATACGATCAAAAGCGTGCACGTGCTCCCATTAAACCAAATAAAAAAGGGGGTAGAACACACTTTATTTCACTTCCACTCAACCAAGTTTCACTCACCCGTTGCGTACACAGAGTAAGAGACCACCTCACTCACCTATTGCACTTGAGAAATCCATCAATCCATCTACCGAGTGATCATCAATTGCATTGGATAGGTAAGATCATTGTTTTTTGTCATTTTATTGATTTTTTTTCTTTATTAAATTTTTAATAATTCCCAAATTAGTAAAATAATAGAAAAAATTTCAATTGCAGAGTCTAAACCTATACAATGAATGAAAAAAATGTTAACATGGAGTCTGGTGGAACACAAGAAAACACAAATCTTGGAACCAATGAAAACCATCAACAAAATCATAATGCCCAAGAAAATCAAAACCCCTAACAAAATTTCGACCAAGATAACTTGAACCATTACGTAAATGAAATGAGAGTGCACACTCGAGAATTAAGAAACACATTGGAACCATCTCGAGTGTCCCTTGCCACCTCAATTGAAAGCTCAATTGACTCCCTCATCCATGCACATCGCCAATTGATTGACATGACCGAATATAGAGCTAGGATGCGGGAGTATTATTCCATAGGCATTTCCAATGAGGAAATAAAAGCATTGAATATTACAAAGGCCCAATTATACAGTATGTTCACCGATCCAAGAACACAACAACCACTGGACATTATAAAGCCATGTGTATGCATGGATTGATGTCATTTCCAACCATGGAGGGACAATAGAATGCATAGGTGGTTCATGGTTTACCATAAAGCTCCCTTCAATAATAGGGAGGTTCCATAGTGCTTCTTTCGACAACTATGGGCTGAGTTTGCACTCGGTTTACCTATCAACTAGTTTGATATAACTGAGTTCCAGGGTGTTAGGCTTGGCTCTTCCCAAGATCAACTTGCTTCCAGGAGGAACCCATTGAGACAACCAACAGCTCTTAGGAGCGATCCCAACCCCTCTCCCCAGCCACCTCATTTACCCCACAAAATTGATCAGATCAAGGGGGTGATGAGGAGTATTGCATGTCGACTCCTTAGACACATTGCCTTTGTAGCAATGACTACAATGGAGAGCCAGGTTGAATTTGATAGAGACTTAGGTGCAGGGCCTTCACGAAAGAGTCAGGATAGACCTGTGACTGGTGGTATCCATGATGGGCCTTCTAGTTCGATGGAGACAATGCCACATCTTTGTCCCCATTGCGGGCACACTTTCCCTGGCCCGATCGAGGGATGTTATATGGAGCAGGTTAGCACTTTTTTTAATGAGTTTTCAATCATCACTTGAGAAATTGTAAAGTAATTTTAAAGCATTTATGTATGACTTAAACTGTTATTTCAATGTATAGTTATTTAGAGTGGAGACGCCCACATGGGAGAATGTAGGATCTCCCAACCTAGATGCAACAATGGCAGCTACAACTGAAATTGCAGTTCCTCACTCAGAGGTAATTTCAATACCTCAAACAATATTGTTATTACTTATGGCATTCCTATTATTTATTTATTTATTTTTATGACATACACAATGATAGTTTGTACAATATTTTTGAATATTTTGATTGCCTAAATAATTACTTGTTTAATATGTTCATAATGTGCATACATTTTGGTGTCCACAAGTATGCACAAACTAGGATGACCAACCATCTCCGCTAGGGATCGGCAGGTCACCATACACACAGGTACAATGTGTAGTTAAAAGCACGCTTTTAATTTGAATTGTTATGAATTATTATGGTTTAATTTGGTTTTTGTCTACTAAACTATGATATTACAAATGTATATGTTTGTGCCACCATTAGATGCAGGTGACACTATTCCACCTCCCAACTTCAGCCCCAATTTTCCACCCTCTCCCATGAGTTGCCCCCCCTGCTTCCATCCATACCCCTTCCCTCCATCCACCCCCACCCTTCCATCCAACCTCTCCTCTTTGTCCATACTCCCCCCTCTGTCCATCCTCCCCCCTCCATCTAGCCTCCCCCATTTTTCCATGCCCCATGTCTATACATCCTCCCCAATTCGTCTATGCCCCCCATCTATCCGTACTCCCTCATTAAGCTTCCCCATTCATCTATGCTCCATCTATACATCCTCCCCCATTCGTCTATGCCCACCCTTTCATCTAGCTTCCCTCATTCGTCCACAACCTGCCTTGTATCCATCCTCCTCCCTTTATCCAGGACTTCCCTCCCATTGACCATCCCTCAACACCCCCCCTATCTCTTTTAGGTTGATACCTCCTATCGTACAAATCATAGGGGTTCATCATCCACGCCATCCTCCTCCACCCCATACCACCATGCCCTCTTCCACCATATATTCTTCATTTCCTACAACTATTGTGGCAACTAGTCTTCTACTATCTGTCGATGTATCTATAGTGGTTGCACCCGTATTTGTTGCAACTACATCTGCCCCCCCCCCCCCACCCATGACTACATCGAAGCAGGTTGTCCAACCAAGTGCTCCACGTGCAAGCCCTGAATCCCATTCTAGTCCATTGTCAGAGGTGTTCACAGTGAGAATCAAGTTAATTTATGAAAATATTGTGATGCATTAATTAAATTAATTTAAGCAATTATTATTTTTCAATGAAATGATTGTTTTAAATGTTGTAGGATGGCATTGCTAAGAGGCTCAGTAGATCGAGGACACCTGCCTCATGTCTCCCACTCCCACCAGTGGTGATTTATTTAAGATTTGAATTCTACATTCATTTTATAAATGTGGTAAATGTTACAAATGCTTGAAAATGATGGTATCGTATATCATTTGTTTCAGATCCTAAAGAGACGGTCTACTCCTAGACGGAAGAAGGCTCAAGATTCCACTAGCTCAAAGAAGAGGAAGATTGATTTTAGAGATGCACCTGGGAGTGACGGGGGTGGGCACGATGCTTGACATACCATGTTATTCACATTAGCTACGATGTGGAATTTTTGGGCACCGGTTTCCATTTACTTGGTATGTACGACACTTGTTGCCATGTATTTTTTATCTACATCATGAGTTGCTAGACTTTGCACAGGGAACGAGTTGCCATCGTGTGTACATTGGGAACCATGTTCCACTGTTTGCCATAAAATTTATATGTTTGGACGAGTTTTGTAGCTTTTATGTCCATGGATTTTTAGTTATGTGATTTATATCCATGTTGTCTATATTTGTGTCTTTTTGTCTCTTGGTGTGTGTAGTTTCCTAATAAACAACATCATGCTTTTAAAACAAATGGTTGAGTTTGAATGGCTTTTGATATGATTTCCTTCATTTAGGTTTAAGTGTGACTTTAGATTTAGAATTGACATAATGAATATTATTTCAATTGGTTTATATTATGAAATATATTTTGATCGTAAAATGTCATTCTAATAAGATCCAACAAATTTGTATACATCACAATGCAAGGATGAAAGTTCAATGGTAAGATTCAACACATTGAGTAGTTATTGGAGAAATTTTATGGGGCCCTTGATATGATGACTAGGGAGATACTTGACCTTTTCCTATACCTTATTATTTTGACAATTTTTTCTAAAGTGTTTTCATTGTATATGAAATTGTTTTGTAAGTGATGAATGATAATGGTGATCTTCCTAAATACCAAAGGTTCCTTATGTTTGTTGAAAATGTGATCTCAATCTCTTGATGGAGAGCATTTAAGTATATACTTTATTATTTGAATCATTCCCTAGATCCTATGATATTTTGATTTATTGAGTTCTCTCTGGATCAATGAAGGATCCCCCTTGTGTACCTACCACCCCTGGTCATTTACACAAAAACACACACAAGTTAGATGCACATGATAATTGTATTTGCACACATAGTAAAGATGTACAGATACATATATATTTACACTACAAAAACCTACACACATAAAAATATTTATACATAAACATACAAACAATACATGCACATAGGGGTTGATCCATGGAGGTGGTTCTCGATTTTTGGCAAGCGATGTGCCAAAAATTTGTGTTGTGGACCCTCGATCGAGGTCTTTTAAATCCCTTGATCGAGGTATTAAAAGACCTCGATTGAGCACTTTAAAAGACCTTGATCGAGGGTTGAAACAAGACCTCAATTGAGGATTGAAACAATACCTCGATCTAGCTTTTAAAATGTCGATCTAGCTTTTGAAAGCTCAATCTAGCTTTTGAAAAAAATAAAAGGAAAGGTCCGCAACCTGTTTTTTAGGCCCTCAATCGAGCAATTCGCTCGATCGAGGGTTTTAAAATACCTTGATTGAGGTCTCTGTAGAACCCTCAATCGAGGTTTCATTTATCCCTCGAGCGAGGTATTTCAAATGCCTTGATCAAGGGCCTAAAAAATAGGCCGAGAGCCCTTTTCATTGCAGAAATAAACTTTTCTCTGCCTTTCAAAGGCTTAAACTATGTCATTAAATGCACATTAATAGGTGGACTTGATACCATTGGATTTGTCAATGAATCCTCTATCCATATACATAAAATTTACGAAATTTTATCTTCGTATGTCTTTTGTTTTTAAATTTCTACTAAAACTTGCCCTAAAAAACCTTGTTGACAATTTCCAATGAGCTCAAAGATAAATCAACAACATTCAAAATAAACATCCAAAAAATTTGAAAAAATATACAATCACTAGATCAGTGTGTCCTCTTGAAAATGGTATTTTTAGTTTTGCAAATTATGTAAACAATCAAAATATTTGGTGCACACACGCACATGTGTGCAAAATGCGACTAAAATATTCATTGGTCAGTTTTGAAAAATAATAATAAATATAATCACTAGTGCATTCTACCTAGATCATGTTCACATATTTCATTTTTTAAAATTATTACTTTAACATTAAATTATTGTGCACACACACAAACCACTTGTAAATTGCTCTTCAAATTTTTAAGGACACACGTTTCATTAAATGAAAATTTGACATGATAAATGACATTGGTATATTTCAAAAAAAAAATCATTGGAAAGCCAACATAATCCTCTACATTTCATTTTTTAACCTCATGTCAAAATTCATATGGAAAATACGAGTTTCGAGGGATTCAATTTAATATATGGGTAAAATTTCCATTTTTCATCGCCATATTTGCCCAAAAAGAGTTACCCATCTTCATGAAATCACTCATAGGAAAATATCTATGCACACATACAAAAATTTACAAAAAATTGCACAAAGAAAACCATACAAATATTAGTATAAAATAACGAACAACAACATATTTTTAAACACAATTATACACCTAAATATCGCATTCAAATATTTTGAATTTTGAATTATGCATTAGGATATAAAGGAACCTTCTAGGGACCAAGGTTCATGAATGATTTCCTGAAGCATTACAAATGATCCATCAAATTGATCATTTGTCTTAAGCCCTAAATATATATTTCTAGCCTTGAGATGTTGGTCTCCCTCCTCAAATCATGTTTATGGAGTTGAGGTCCACCCATAAAGCTCAAAACCTACTAATGGTGTCCACACTGGCATTCAAATATTTAAGTTATACTAGACCAATCTTATGTGGTTGGTTAAGGCTTCACATTTTCCCTATCCGTGGAAACTTCCTTTAGCGCCTAAGGCCAAGGTTTCTTCGTTTGATCATGTTTAGTGCCATAAAACTCATATTGAGTGCTAAAATACCCCTAGTTGCACCGATATCATTTATTGGAGGCTAAACATATCCTTTTCATTTGAAGCCTCTTTCATGGTTGTGAAGGTATGTAATTAATACACCTGTAACGTTGAATCCTCAGGCTTTCCTTCCCTTAGAAGCTTTATTTTTATTAAGGCTTGCAGTCCTCCTCCCAACCATGTACAAGGACCTAATATCCATAAATGGTTCTCAAAATCTCCTAATGAAGTACGTATCAACAGTTGGGAGCCAAAGAACCCTAAGACATGTCCTATATGGTAGTTTGAAAGCTCCTTTCTTGTTCTTGATCGCTAAGTTTGTGTGCTTAGGGAATAACTCCTAAGTTTCCTACATTTACCATGTATCGATTCATGACTTGTATACGGGGCTCAAAAATTCCCAGTGGTTAAAATATTCCTCTTGTATTCCCACATAGAGAAAAAATCAACGTAGTAGATTCCAAGTGTTATCGTCCAAGACCTTGTGCATGGTTGTCAAGCCCTAGAAGCTTCTCTTAGGACCTATGGGATACGTTTCATCCTTTGACCACTTCCATATCCTAAGAACAAATTCTGGTGTTCAAAACCTCCAAATAGTGTCCATATCCTCACCAATAAGATAAATATTCACAGCCATATCTAGGCCCTCAACAACCAACACTTGGTGTTCATATCCTCCTAATCATATTTGAATATGCTCATATGGAGGCCAAATAACCCTCAATCCTAGATGTGTTGTGATTTGACACATCATTCTTGGTCCTAAATGCATAGAAGCCTTGTTTAGGGCATATGTTTCCTCCATTGAACATGTTCATGGTCCCAAGACCCATACCTAATGTCCACAACCTATTTATTGCATCTAGGTCAACAATCAAAGGAAAAGGATACCCTTCAGATGTCAATTGTTATTCTTTAAGGCATTATCCATGGCTCGGGATGCTTAGAATCAATTCTTACAACCTAAGGCTCAAATTTTCTACCTTAATCATGTCCAAAAACTCACATCCAAACTTAGTGCTTAAAAAATCCCGATGGATCACATTTTTCCCCTTGAAAATAATTATAACTTAGGGAGTTAATGTTGTTGCAAGGATTTTACCTACCATAAAACTAATTAATTGCATATATGTTGTCATAAGAATGTGTGCACCTTTGCAATGTGTCTATCACGTTTATAATGCATAAAAATTATTCTTGTTATAAAAAAAAGGGAAACCAACCTTATTTTATGCAAACCAAAACTTACTTGTCTCTTGTAGAATCATATCTCATAAACACTATTGATCCAATACAAATTTTAGTAATGTTTTTTACAATTGTCTCTTCATGTTTTATTGAGTTCTTATTACATTTGGT
The DNA here is from genome assembly GCA_027924585.1 of Larix kaempferi. Lineage (NCBI taxonomy): Eukaryota > Viridiplantae > Streptophyta > Pinopsida > Pinales > Pinaceae > Larix > Larix kaempferi. The sequence continues at coordinate 17,157,564 of BSBM01000194.1, forward strand.
CCTTCTAAAGATGCGTAATTGATGCAATCAAGCACAAAAGTTTGACTGCGTCAATTTGTACATAAACAACATGCACATATACAAATATCTACACATACATACACACATAAGACCATGCACATACACAATAAATAAACCCTAGCTTGTAAAAAGCCATGCCAATATTGATCAAAGGGGTCATTTATGATCCGAAGGCTGTCGGGCCAGCATGGCCATCCTGAATATATCCACAATGGCCACATGCACGTGTGGGAGCTGAAATAATCCAATTTCGCTTGTCGGTTTGGGTTTCGTGCCCCTGGAGCAAATCCTCAAAGTGTCCATGAATGGCCACAAGGTGCCTGGAAAAAATTCCCAGAGCACCAAAACCGTGACTTTAGTAGCGCATCTGTCAATTCCAATGGATTTGGGATGCCAGGTTTAAGCTAGGGGGGCCCCTACACCATTCCTAAAACGCCTGGAAATGGTGTTATTGTACCATATCAGGAACTAGGGTGTTGCTCAATGAAGGCCATGCCATTCTTACTCAACGGGGTCATTTATCATCCGAACACTCACATGCAAGCGTGGCCATCCTGAACACATCCACAATGGCCATATGCAGATGTGGGAGTGGAAAGAATTCAAGTCCGCTCACCGGTTTGGGTTCCGTGGCCCCAGAGCAAATCCTCAAAGTGTCCCTGAATGGCCATGGGGTGCCTGGAAAAAATTCCCATAACATCCAAATTGTGACTCCAATTGTGAATCCGTCAATTCTGATGGATTCAGGATGTTGGATTTCAGCTAGGGTTCCCCCAACACCATGCCTCAAACGCCCGAAAATAGTGCTATTGTGCCATCTCAGGAACTAGGCCCGGTTTTTCTCAATGAAGGTCATGTCAATCTTGCTCAAGGGGGTCATTTATGATCTGAGGGCTCCTGGGAAAGCATGGTCATCCTGAACACATCCACAATGGCCATATTCATGTGTGGGAGATGAAAGAATCCAAGTCCACTAGCCGGCTTGGGTTCCGTGCCCTCGGAGCAAATCCTCAAAGTGTCTTTGAATGGCCATGGGGTGCCTGGAAAAAATTCCCATAGCACCAAAATCATAACTCTGGTCACAAATCCATCAATTCCAATGTATTCAGGATGCCTGGTTTCAGCTAGCCCCCCCCCCACACCGTGCCTCAAATTCTCGGATACGATGCTATTGTGCCATCTCAGGAACTAGGATTTTGCTTAGTGAAGGCCATGCAAATATTGCTCAAGGGGGTCATTTATGATTTGAAGGCTCCCAGGCGAGAGTGGCCATCCTGAAAACATCCACAATGGGCATATGCATGCGTGGGAGTTGATGGAACCCAAGTACGCTTGTCGGTTTGGGTTCTGTTCCCTCATAGAAAATCCTCAAAGTGTCTTTGAATGGTCATGGGGAGCCTGGCAAAAATGCCCATAACACCAAAATCGTGACTCATGTAACGAATCCGTCAGGGGAGGAGAGAGTGAGATGGAGTGGGGAAAGGGGGAAAGAAGAGAAGGCATAGGGGTTTGGGTTAGGCTAGTTTTTTATTTTTAACAAAATTTCAATTTTAAATTTTTTGTTATTTTTTTAATTTAAAAAAAAAATAAAAGCATTTTTAATTTTTTTTTCAAATATTCTTCAAATTTTTTGAAATTTCTTTTAATAAATTACAATTTATTTTTCAAAAAGATTAGTTTTTTTATTATCTTTTTATTGTCATTCATTTTGATTTTTTTTACATTTTTTTATAATATTTTGTACATTTTTTATATTGTTAATTTGTTTTAAAGATTTTATTTATAAATTTTATAATGATGTAAATATATTTTGAATTTGTTTTTTTAATATTTTTTCACTGTTTTTTTAATTTCTTTATCTTAAAGTTATTGTTTTTAAATTTTAACCTCAAATAAAAATGAGCATGATTCTATGAGGTCCATTGTTCAATTAGGGTGTTGATTCAAGGTTTTGATTACAATGACACCACTTGGGGTTACCAAAGATTTGTAGTTTTAGCCCCCCCCATGGGGTGATATTGATATCACCCCTTTTCATTTGGGGGTATTTGTTTGATATTTTTTACTCAAAATTATGAATTTTTATCGCTAGAGTTCTCATTTTCTATTATACTATGTTCTGGGTAAGCATAAAAAATTTGCTATATGCTATATGTAAACTACATCAATCATTTCTAGAGAAATGGTCAATGAGAGATTTTAAAGTTGCAATAACAATTTAAACTTATATAATAACAAATAATCATTTGAAAAGTATTATTCCTAAACATGTTTGTCTATAATATATATACAGTATGACTAAAAATTAGAAAATTAATATTTTGGTTATAATTACTTTCATATCAATATAAAACGTTATTTATGTTTTTCATTTTTATGAAGATTATGAATATCCCAAAAATCGAACGAGATGATCTTTGAAACAAAGAGATGGCCAAAGAAATGAACATTCTTGCATTGTAGGAGGAACCATGTCAACAACAATGTGCACCAAACATATATAATCATTGATTTTTTCTTAATATGTAAATTTTATTTAATTATTGCAAGAAATATTAATTTTCAATTGTTTTGTTGCAAAAAGAATAAAATGGAACCCATTGAACACATAAGATGGGATGATAAGGAAGAAAATGGTTGATCACAAAGTTTGTGCTCATATAACTTGTGCTTTCCTTACTTAACATTTCATGTTTATGTGATTCAATATTTTAATTAATTTACATTTATCATTAGATTCTTTCTAACAAGCAATAGCATACAAAGAAGAGCCATCCACAGAATTGATTACAATTGGGTTAAGTAAGGTCATGAGTATATGTTGCAATATCAAAAGTTAATTGTGCAATTTGTAAGTAGCTATGTTGGTTTACTTTCCTCATATTATAACTAATGGAACAACAAGAAATGTTTATATTAACTATATCTATCCTTAAATGTTATAATGTATAAAACTTACAAGAAACAAATTATGGAGTGGAGCCAACATAGGATTTGTTGAGAGACAACATGAGGAATGACTTTGAAATAATGTGTACTATGCACAAATCATTTATTTCTACGGTGTTCTTTTTATTTACATAATCATGTACAGTTTACTATAAATAGATATACTCATTGCACTTTATTTCTATGTTTGCAGTTGGAACATGAAGAGGAGGATCAAAATCAAGCCGATCAACAAAACATTCAACCAAATAACTCGACAACAAATCATCTATGAGAGATGAAGTAATGAGGCATGCAATCAATTCAAGCAACGATAGCAATTTGACTGAAAAATTACAATCAATACAATTGAATGTTAACAAAAGTTGTATGTTTTGAAATGTTTGTTTGTGTAAATCAACAAATTTCTTTAATGTACAAGACTTATTGCCCAAATTAGATGACCATATGTTATCAATAAGTGTAACGAATGCATATTGACATTTTTATTATTGTGGATCTTTAACCACTTATACTATGAAATGAGAACTCGACACGGTTCTCGTTTTTCTCTCTCCTAATTTTAGTAGCTATTTTTACCTTCGTTTCAAAAAGGGTTGATACCAATATCACACATTTTCATTTTGAGGCATTTTTGGGGGCCTTTGAATTATCTTTGTCGTAAAATATATTTAATTTCTATTTTCAAGTGTGTTTTTAGAAATTTAACAAAATAACGTACATTTATAAGCAATTTATAATAAAAAATAGATACATTTTGCAATTTTTTCTATAAAATTAAACATTTTTATGGACAAAATAAGACATTTTTATTGACAAAATTGTAAAAAAATTCAGAAAATAAAGACATTTAAAACCATTTTCATTGAATTTTTAGAGAGTTTTTGGATAAAAACAATAGTATTTCATATTATTGTCCGAAAAGTGATGATTCACATAAATTCAAGAAAAACCATACTATATATTTGTAAAAAACATATTAATTTAATATTATATAGAGAAATTTTATTTCTAAAATAAAGTCTGAAAGTCAAAACATTATTAATATATCTTATCAAAAAATTGTAAAATTTAACATTTTCTTTAATACATGAAACTAATCAACACTTTAAGTTATTATGCATTTTTAGTCTCTTGTAATATTTATTGGAATGAGCATAGGTGACACATACATCAATCTTCAGAGATTTTTGTATTACTTTGTGGTTTACAGCCTTTTTCTATTCCATCCATTAATAGAATTTGGGTTTTCTTATATTACTATGTTCTTTGCAATATATTTGTTTGTATATTTCCATTTTATATTTATTCCTTCATTCTATGAAAAAACTAGATCAAACATCTCTTCCCTATACCATTGATTTTTATGAACATGATACATTATAAACAGGGAAAATATATTTAATCAATTGGAACACAGATGTCTAAGTGTTAAGATTCCATAGGAGGCCAAATATTTGTATTTTATCAATATTAAAAAGAAAAATATAAGATTATAGCAAGTGACTATAATCACAATCACATTAGAGAAAACAAATAATTGGTAGAAAGACACAAAGCCTAGTTGGTGGCTTAAAAATTTAGACATGGAATATATCTATATATCTATGTAGAAAGTCTGAACACCACAAACTTCACAAGGAGGGTTATCGTAATTGGCAATATGTAGAAAGTCTGAACACCACAAACTTCACAAGGATGGTTATGACTAAATATGCCTTTGCACCATTCTTAAAAAGATATCTATAAAGATAGAACACTTCAAAATTCACAAGGAAAGTTATCTTAATTGCCACTATATGCTTGTCTACCACTCTTATCAATTGTTTCTTCCAATATAATTTTATTGATTTTATTATAAGATAATATAATAAAATTCTTAAACTATTGAAAACCTATGTACAAGATTGTGGAATGAGGTATATATGTTTATGAAAATATCATAACATTGAGCTAAAAGGATACTTATTTACGATAAATATTATTTTTACTAAGATTTATATCTACATTAAAACCTTTTACACTTTTTATAAAAAATCAAAATCATTATTAAACTTTAATAACCTAAATATTTCTATCTTTGGAATGATGGCAATAATCTAAATCTTTAAAATGAGGATAGTTGTCAATATATACATATATTTGATAATTTTTTTAAATGTAGTTACACATTATTTCTTTTAAAAAGAAAAAAATAACTAGAAATAAATTGTGATTGTGCTTTAGTGGCGTGTAAAAATTTCAAGTAATCATTAGATGAATTTAGAGTATTTTAAAATTTCAATGTAATTGACCTAATCATTTATGTATCATCCCCCATTACTTTGCCATACATTTATGTATCATCCTCTAGTACTTTGCCATATATCTACTATATGATCTTATTACAATATGTATCATCATTCATCACTTTTCCATATTATATATTACATGCTTATTAGTCCTTCTAGTTTATATCTTTCATCTTTGTTTATTAATTTATATAAATATATTGAATATATATAAAATTGAATAAATTTTTTAAAAAAAACTATAATTTGATATTTATATTGAATCAAAGGTATATCATTTTGCCAAAAGTGTTATACTCATTTCATAGCTAAATCCAATAAGCAGAAGGTACAAGGTATATCATTTTGTCAAAAGTGTTATACTCATTTCATAACTAAATCCAATGAGCAGAAGATACAATAAAATCCACCCTTCAAACTGCTATCACCAAGTTAGAACAATCTTCCATCCAATATGAGAGATGCTTTGATGAAATTTAAAGCAAGAGAACTTAAAAAAACGTTTGTCAAGATTTAAATTGAATTGGAATTTTGAAAAAGTCTTTAGATATTTCAATAATTAATTCGTAACTTATGCTCTGACAGTACACGGCCCGTATCAGCTTCAATGGGAAACACTCTTCTTAAGCACGAATTTACTGGACATATTCTTGTCTAAAGGGATTTACACGATACTCATATACAGGTCCTGGGTATCCCTGGATGACACTTGCAATCAGAATTGAAGAGAATCAACCTACGAATTGGTATAAATTTCAAAAGATTCCTAGTTATCCTGCATAACACTTGCAATCAGAATTGAAGAGAATCAACTTACGAATTGGTATAAATTTCAAAAGATTATTTCTTTCAAGTTCTATTTGCGGTATTAAAATGCATTTAGATCATTACAGTATTCAAATGTTTTTTAAATTTCAAAAGATTACTTCTTTTAAGTTGTATTTGCCGTATTAAAATTCATTTAGATTTAGATCATTACAGTAGTAAAATGCTTTTTATAAATTTCAAAAGATTATTTCTTTCCAATTCTATTTACGGTATTAAAATGCATTTAGATCATTACAATAACATTTTGTTGTGTCCAACGTATCATGGGAGAACAGAGCCAGCCTTGGCTGCGTCGATAATGGAAATGCCCCCTCTTCCTGCTCCACCCCCTCCTCCGTGCTCCTCTGCCCATACTCATTCGCTCACCTGGGCGCCCAAGGGCCGCCCTTGACGGGCAGCGCGATACCTAGCATCGGGCCGCCAGTGAGGGGTGGCCCTTGTGCGCCCAAATGAGCAGCTCCGCTCATTTGGTCGCACAAGGGCCACTCCGGACCGGCGGCGCGATACCCAAGAGCCGCCCCTCACTGACGACGTGATGCTGGGTATCGCGCGCCCAAGCCGCTCATTTGGGCGCCCAAGGGCCACCCCTCACTGGCGACGCAATGCTGGGTATCGCGCCGCCCGTCAGACATGAAAGTTGGAAATAGAAACGCAAAGCTAGAACAAACCATCATTAACTTCAAGAAAATATATAATTTTCCATGAGACCTGAAACAAAAACAAAAAATATCTCTCTCATCACCCGTGATGGTATCGAAAGAAGTGAGGCAAATTTGATATTTAAAAGAAATTGATGTTCCGATATCGCTGTGGTATGGAGAGAAGGTTGGCCTTTTTCCATTTTAAGGGAAGAGATTTTGAAGACATTTAAAAACTATTTTTTTTGGTTCTACATCAACTGATAGTTGATATCAACTGATAGTTGATATTGGGGTTTTATCTCTCAAGAAGGAAAGACTTGTATGGGAACTTGTTAATAAGATATTTATCTTTATAGAGAAAAACCAAGTTATTTATTTTGAACTGAGTAATTTCAACCAATTTTGATATCATAGTTATGGTGTACGGTGATAAAATAAAATTGAAATCCATCCTTAAAATAAAATATTTTCAATCTTGAGAGCCAAATGTGAAAAGCTTTGAGAGATAGGGAAAACTTTCTATATATGTACGCTATAACATTTAATGGAAAAAATATCTGCATAAGTTAATAAGATAGAATGATAAAACATATAATCTTTCTTGTATTATATTATAGAAAAAAGGTATCTCGCTGCCACACTTTTGGTAAAATAATTCAAAATGAAAAATGAAGGGAGAAATAATTCAACCATTTCGACTCAATGAATAATTGTTCAAGCAATTCATTAATGAATAAGTTTCATTAATATGTAAATCAAATTCTGAATTTGCTTATGAAATCGTTCTCTTTCTTCCTCTAATATTGACAGTGTTTCTTGTTCCTTTAATGCTTGTGGCTTTAACGGAAAAGGTAAGGTTTGGAAACTTCTTTGTAATGATCTAAATACATTTTAATATCCTAAATAGAACTTGGCAAATAAAGCAATCTACACTTACTGTTATGTAACCCATGAAACCAATAAATGCATCCAACGAATTTAGTGAGGAAGCAATTTAAGCAACTTAGTGGTTTTAAGAGCTCTAATCCAGGCCGGTCTTGACCATTAGGAATAAGATTTTGTGTAACCATGAATAATATAAAATCTAAAATCTATGACTGAGACGGTGTTACACCGATGGGCTGATATGTTGGTGTGGTTATATTGATAATCTTGGAAGTCTCCTTCACGTGGCAAATTCGATGGCAATTGAAATTTTAATGCGACCACGTTCAATATTCACATAAACGCCATGCCCATAGATTGGCTAATCTGTAATGTAAAGTATAAGCTTCATTCAACATCTTCTTTCCACGTGACTCAGGCTTCAACATCTGCATAGAGCAGTTAAAATCTTAATTTCATTGACTCAGGCTTCAACATCTGCATAGAGCAGTTAAAATCTTAATTTCATTGACTCAGGCTTCAACATCTGCATAGAGCAGTTAAAATCTTAATTTCATTCTTGAAAGACAATAAAATAAAGTGTAAATAACTGTTATTGTTTTAATTGCTAAAACATTCATTAAGGTATCTTGAAATGCATGCATCTTTTTTGTCTCCTTTTCAAAATTCCTAAAACAAAACTTTATCATAACTTTTTATAAATTCCTAAAACAAAACTTTATTATAACCTTTTAATTATAAAGAGACTTATGTTTTATTTTCTTAGATAATATATTTTAATGATAATTCTAAAAGTTCCCTTGGAAAATTTTCTTTTATCTATGTTTTGTTTTCTTAAGTAATATATTTTAATGATAATCCTAAAAGTTCCCTTTAGTAGACAATGGAAAATTTTCTTTTATCTGCAAGTTCTAATTTTAATGACCCTATCAAGAATCCTAGAAGATAATACACAATATAATTAAATTAATATATATTATTTAAAAAGCCCCAAGAGTTAGCTCAATCGGTCGAGCACCCGTCGTTAGGTCACGGGATCCATTCTCCTCTGGCGTGAACCACATTGAAATATATATATATATATATATATATATTATTTAAAAAAGGTATATAAATTTTTTTTATAAAGAAAAAGTCTATTTATTTACAAAAAGAAAATCCTAACTTTATTTACATACATATATAAAATGTAAAAACATGGTCTAATATATTATTTCATTATGAATCGCATCATAATTTCTTTGTTTTTTATGGTTAGAGTGGTGAAATTATGAATTTTTTTTTGTTTGTTGCAAGTTTCAAAAAAGTTGTAATTTATCTCTTGAAGAAAAAAACTTTTTCCAATTTAGGGGTTGATTTTAAAGTTTTTGTAAACAAGAGTATGGGATGTTTAGGCCATGGCTCTATTTTTTACCAAAAAAAAAAAATAGTGTATACTGGTATGAACACTTTTCTATTTGGGGGGTGTTTTTTGTGTTTTTTTGCAAAAATCATCGTTTTTATGTCTAGAGTTCTCGTTCATAGTATAAAGTTCTATTTTCATAGTATAAGTGGTTCTTTATGTTTTCCCATTTTTTGTCCAATGTTGTAAAATGTTACATTCTTGATTAAATATATGGTTGATTAATATGTGGATATTATATATCGATCATTAAATATTACAAAGAAAATATGCATAAGTCAATGGTATAACACATTACTACCATGACTATACCCAAACACAATAATTCAAATTCAAATATCAATATTATTATAAAATTTATTCCATTTTCTAATGATTTGTTGAAAAAAAACAATTAATTAAAATATAGAGATATTGGTGCATTGTGTTTTTTGAACTCATTGAACAATGTGGGGCATACATAAATAATTAATGGTGTTTTTTATGGTGTGAAGCATTATGCATCAATGTTTTTTAATGATTAAACAACATTGATGATCCAAATTGCTATCAATGCATTGGTATTAGAATGGTCTGGTGTGAATCAATACCTTTATATACAACATTCACACCAATATTATTATATATCATAAATGCACCAAATTCTACACAAAATGACAATCCAATGGTCATTATCGTCATTGTTAAATTCGTAGGACTCTGAAAGTCGACACTGGTGTATAGCATTTAAATTGTATGCACCCGTGTGCTTATTATTATGGTACATCAGAGCATTTTATCAATTTATGTGAAATGATAAAAAACCTTCTCTATAACCTTCGACCACCTAATGTTTTCTAGTTATAATGAACATCTATTATGAAATCTGCCAAACCCTCCGTTACTGGTGGAAGATGTTTTAGTGGAGGTTTTTTCAATACTTTAACTCAATTTTGTAACACTAAAAACCTCTACTAGAAGTTGTTTTCCTTATAGTGCAAGAAAACTAAAATCGTTGATATCGTTGGTCATATGATGTTCTCTAAATGATTTAGTAAATCTCAACCCTCTACTCATAGTCAATTATGAGGCCATTGTGATGCTATAGTTGCATTGAAACTTAAAGGTTATGTGGAGGTTTCCTAAGATATTGATGATATCCAACACATTTTAGACAGTGGACTAAATAACCTGGGTTTTCTTTAGCACAACTTGAAGGCTTGTTAATTTAGAGTGTTTTAATTGAATGGTTAGTGGATCTATCCATGCTGTGAATTCTTTATTCTTTAAATTTGTGTGGTGGTGTTTAACATCTACTACAACTACAAGCCTCCATTTTTTTCATTAAGCCACAATAGAGAATTATGGAAATTCTTAGCAAAAGCAGAAGGTTTCTCAATTTGATCTATAGCCTCAAGATTGGGGTCTTTGACCTGAAACTTAGGACACATCTATGTAAAGTAATGGAAAACTACTTCAAATTAAAACAATAAAGTATAATTATCACTACAAACTCTGTTTCTTTCAACAAATGCATCCTAACTTGGAGTTGTTGATTTTTTTTGTGCAATTAAGATTTATCATGTTTTGCTTTTAACAAAAAAATGCTACTATCGTCACCTATGTCTTGAAAGGTTCATAACGATACATATAATGAAACTTGGTGGAGATTTATGGAAGTAGCCCATTAGACAAAATTTGAGGTAAAAAATGGGTCTCAATTTTTTATATCAAAATTAGATTTATAAGAAACAGTAGGATTCAAGATGATGATGTCAACCATAAGGATAAATAGTTTTGGAGGAAAAAGAAAAATAACATTTTTTATTGTATTTTCAACTTATTTCGTTGTAGGTTTACTCAAATTACGAGTGCCAACACTCATTGGACTCAAAATTAAATTCTGCATCCAACAAGTATGTATGTTGAGTGGGCACTCGTTTGATGTAGAAATTAATTTTGCATCCATCAAGTACTCACACTCAAAATTTGAGTAGACCGACAAAGAAATAAGTTGAAAATACGATAAAAAGAAGTTCTTTTCCTTTCCACATAAAACCTATAACTTGTATTTTATTTTTTTCCTTAGATGGCTCATGTTAGACCTCAAAATTCCTCTAATAGTGTTTGCAAATATAGATGAATTGAGGGATTCACCCATGCAGGAGAGTGAGCGGCAGTAGCAAAGTGCTCAATGTGACTCTGAACTTCTAAATCTTAAGAGTTGGTAGTAGCTCGCAATTGCATAGTTGCATGTCTAACTCTTTCTTGAGAACCCATGACAATGAACTACCCAATATCAAATGTCACATCCCCTCCCGTCGATCCAACGCAAGGAAGTGAACATGACTAACATTCTTGCTTGGATTTACATTCATCAAATTCATATAAAGAAATAAAATGTATGTGTGCAGATTCCATTCAAAATAGACATGCACAACGGAATTAAACTATCCACACACATTTCACATGCACTCAACATATCAATAACAATCATCAAATAATTAAATCATTGCAGAAGTAACACACATATAGAATACTTATCTTGTTGTTGAAGTTGTCCCAAGCAACTAGCTAAGCAATTGCAATGTTCCACCCGGCCATAGGCCAATTGTGTTCATCAATCTCTCGACACAATTTCCACCCACGAGCTGGGCATGATTTATACAAGGAAAGGGAACACTCAAGCTCATGCACAACCAAAGCAATGGATACCCATCTCAGCCACAACATTTTCTCCCACACACAGTAATCTCAAATATTGTGCATGGATACACATTTTTAACAATGGGATTTACAAAACAGGGTCCCCATTGGTTATTGTAACGTTTGTTACTAACAAAATAATTTAAAAAATTCATGTTGGCTCATAAAATAACAAAAAATATGGAAAGTATTTAAAAAACATCCATGTTGGCTCATAAAATAAAATATTATGAAAAGTAATTAAAAAATCGATGTTCGTTTATAAAATAAAAACTTAAAACTTAAACCCAGATCTATCAATCAACAGAGATCAAATTTCTTGAGTTTAAATTTAAAATAAGAAATACACCTCAAGAAATTGGATCCCTCTCCGTGCTTGATAGATACGGGTTTAAGATGGATCTATGCTGGTTCTTAAAACATTAAGTATCATTCTTAGGATGTTGAGCGACTTATTGAAAGTTGATGTGAATCTAGTAAAAAGTTTGTGATTATTAAGCATTAAATTGTATAAAGATTTTAAAAAAAAAATTGGGTAGGGCATGAATTTTTCATAGCTTGTATGAGTTAGAAAGAAAAAAAAAAGTATAAGAATGAGCTTAGACTAAAACACTCACATTGATATCATCATGTTGTAGCATGTTGTCCAGGAAACAAAGAAATTAAACATCGAAAGATAGAACAAAAGTGTGATGAAATAGTACAAAGAAGAGAACATACCACAAGCAAGAGGAGGTTGATCATGGACATTTGGGAGTGGGATCCATCTAGAAATAAAGGGAATGGAACCAACTAGTTGCATTACTTCCAACACATTTGTGCGGGGCTTAGTAGGATTACTCCCTTAAAAAATGACTAGGGCCAAAGTATCACCAAAGTATGAACTCAAAATATTACTGTCAATATGAGGGGAGGATAGTGGCCAACTCTTCCCATGCTTGCATATCTCTTTTATCTTTCTACCAACCCAATGGCATGTCTTGTTGTCACCACTATGGGAACCTACAAAGGAAGATTGGGATGGGTCAAGTGGCTCCCTTCCCATAGAGAAAGTGGGGAACCCTAATAATCTAGAAGCTATTAAAGGTTTTCTATAAATACACCCATACCTTCTTTTCCTAAACTAAGATTTGGATAAATAGGGTGGTGTTGATCTATAACCAATTAGTGTATGATCAATTCAACTCACCAACACAAATGATATATAATTTGTTAGTTTTTTTTTTTTTTTTGTCTATGCTTAATTTGAGTATGTAAATTATAACGTTGTAAATTATAAACAAAATATTTAATGCAAGGATTCCAAAAATGCAAGGACATAATGATTTACCCTATAGTAACCCAACTTGGGAAATTAAGAGTTGAAATGGATTGTTTGGATATTATTATTATGGAGGTAAAACTTACATATTACAAAGGCCTCAATTTGGGCATATACTTTTGAGTCAAAACTTCAATTAATACAAAGTGACTCATGTATTCTATCATAGTTAATCTACTATAATATCTTGCTACTAGTTGATTCGATTAAGCATCTTCAACAACAAGAGCTATGCTAATATCTTAAAGAACCATCGATGAAATGAATTGCCACTTTACTATATAAATATTACATTTCTAGACCCTCTTATGGTAGGGGAAATTCAATTTATAGTAAAGAAGTTGTTATATGGTATTTCATCAATCTATAACCATTTTTATCCATGTGGAGTCAACATGGAGGCTATAGAATTGTTTGATAAGTTATTCAATCCATGTGGCTAAGTGCTAGATCATGTACTTCATGTGATTTAACTTCCACATCAACTGAGTCCACTCGATAGCTTGGCATTTTAGTGTGTAGGTTTTAACTAAGTTTCCCAAGATTGTATATCTTGATAATTCTGTATTTCTCTTGGTTGAGGAACGTGTTAGTGGGAAATCGACTCTCCACATTAGTCTAGCATGTAATTCATTAATTAGGATGTCATGGTGGGAAATCTTCCATGTTTTCTTGTAGGAACCAATTTTTTTTTTAAAATTACATATCTCTATCCACAATATTTGATTTATAATACGAAGGATAATTCTTTAGCCGATCACATTAATTTAACACTATAATGGTAAGTCAATAGATACCCATACTTAGTAAGAATACCAATAATTATTCAATATATAACTGTAATTTCTAATTGATAAACATCGATCACATTTTCACGGTGAGTCCTTGACATTTTAATCCAATAGAATGTAGCCCCTTTGATGTAGCTATTCAACATACATATATGTCTACAAATAATTTATATGTTCAATGTATTGAGTACAGTAAACAATTATTATAATCGAAATCTAGAGTGAATTCGTGTTGCTTCCCACTGATCACGTCATTGCAAAACAGATAAATAATTACATTGAAAACAGGCAGTAATTTATTATAATCGAATATAGAGTGGATTCGTGTTGCTTCCCACTGATCACGCCATTGCAAAATAGATATATAATCACATTGAAAACAGGCAACAATTTATTATAATCGAATATAGAGTGGATTCGTGTTGCTTCCCACTGATCACGCCATTGCAAAACAGAGATATAATCACATTGAAAACAGGCAGCAATTTATTATAATCGAAATCTAGAGTGGCCCTGCGTTATATTTTTCCCCAATTACTCTATGAAAAATAGAGATATAATTACATTTATATCATGCAATAAAACGCAGCGATCATTAGTAGAAAAGCAGAGCTGAGAGCATTACGGTTCCAAAATCCGTGTATAAACAGAGATCTAAGATTTCCTTTTAATTTTTAAATCTTCTATGAAATAATAGAGTGATTGAACTATAAATGAAATCCCGAAGGTACAACGAGCATATTCAAACATTTAAACGAAATCCAAGAGCTATAACCTTCCTTCAAATTCTAACTTTTCATTTCTGTGAAAAAAAAATTCTAACTTTTCTTCTTGATAACACAGTAATAAAAAGTGTATATAAAATCCCAAAAGCACAACATGCATATTATAATATTTACCTGGAATTTAAGAGCGATAACCTTCCTTCAAATTTCTTCTTGAATAACACAGTAATAAAATGTATATAATATTCCAAATATGCAGTGAGATTATTCAAATTCTCCCATGAAATCCCACATCTATGATCTCTTAAATAAAACTGAATTAAATATGAAATATTCAAGCAATGAAGAACCTGTAGGAATAGTTGCTTTGATTGAAGGTGAAGTCCCTCGAAGATCGTCGCTCGAATCTCGTTGTTGATCACCACGGTCACCGACGAACACCTCGGTTAGCCTCCCTACCTTATCAGGAGTACTCTCCTTCCTTTCGAACCCCCGAGCAAATAGGTCGTAGAGCTCACACATTAGAGGAAATTTGGGTAAAAAATGGGCCTCCTAAGGAAAATAATAATAAAATAATAAAATAATAGTAGAGAGATAGTAAAAAACTACTTTTTTGGATTGTATTTTCAACTTATCTCCTTGTAGGTTTACTGAAATTCCAAGCGAGTGGGCTCATTGGATGCATAATTCAATTACACATCCAACAAATACCCATGTTGCATACTTTTAATAGCATCCACACCATGAAAAACTGAAAATACATTAAAAAATGTGTTTCTAGTGAGAGAAAACACGTTTTTTATTGTATTTTCGATTTTTCATGGTGTGGATGTTGTTAAAAGTATGCAACATGCGTACTCGTTGGATGCATAATTTAATTATGCATCCAAAGAGTCCTCCCGCTTGAAATTTGAGTAAACCTACAAGAAGATAAATTGAAAATACGATCCAAAAAAGTAGCTTTTATTTTTTCCCTCCAATTTTTTTAGGTGCTCCCTATTTGAATTTTAAAGAATTTTGATTGGCTAATGCATGATGACATGGAATTTGTATTATTTTTGAAAGGCCTATTTTAAATTGAAATTTCCTCTAATGCACACATCTAGAGACTCAGAAATGGGTTTTCCCCCACCAAAATCTCTTGCCAAAATCCAATAGTAGCAAGTCACTCTCTTTACAAAAATTACAACAACAATCCAAAACTTGGGTGCCTTCCCAATTCCCAAAGCCTTCCTTAAATGAGAAAATCCATTGCGACACATGTCGCTTCATGCAAAAATGCTTAATTTCTTATTATTCAAAAGTAATTTACCTCACCTATCCATGTGTCGAGTTTTTTAGGAGTATCCACCAATTGTCCTAAATTTTCTCTAGTAATGTGTCTCCATGATGTGTCATCTAACTTCTAATTTTGTGGGTGCAAATGGTGTTAACTAAATTGTGAAGTCTAGTATTCCATTTGCTCCTAAAATAATAATTTCTTTTATTTTTAAATACTAAAAATGCATTTTAATGTGTAAATGGTCTAAAATAATAATTTCTATTATTTTAAATGTATTTTTTTATGCAAATGGTCTAAATGCATTTTATAATTTTTTATGCATAATGTTTAACAATTAATCCCTTTTAGGACCTAGGTACCACATCGTTAGGTCCATCCATCCTTTATGCTTTTCTGTCAACATGGTACCACTATGTCGGGTCCACTCGTCCGTCGTTTTCATTTATCGACAAGGTACCACATTGTCGGGTCCTTACGTCTGTCATTTCCATTTATCGACAAGGAACTACATCGTTGGGTCCTTCCGCCGATATCCTTTCATTTCATCGAACTCGCAGGAACTTTATGTAGGGATTTAGGATCAGTTACCTTCAATCCTCTGTCTACACGCTATTGGAGACTAATGGCGCTGAGGAGTAAGTCCCTTCTTACTGCGCGCCCCCCAACTCGTACGTGACCAACTCCGTCGTGGTCCACTTCACATGACCTCATGCTTCCCCTGAGTAAGCGGATCAGTGCTTCTCTACTCATGCGTGGAATTCCGTTGGAAGTCGACACCATCGGCGTTCTTCCGTGTGTGATTTAACCGTACTCTATGACCCCTTTATTTCCTTTGTATGTCCATCGGTGAACCGTTTCACCTGTCGCTACACACATTCTCAAAGACACACCTTAATAGTCCTTTCCTCATTCATCATAATCATTTTATAACATGCTAATCGTTAAGCAATTACAGTTTACTCACAATATCATATATCTCGTTAATTAGTGAGGCATTACGTCACATGTATTTCTTTCATTACATCACATAATTCATCATACAACTAATCGTTAACCAGCCTATTCATGTAAACATACCACATTTTTCATAACTCAGCTAATCAATAGACAACATGTTATTTTTTAATTAGATATTTATCCACTTTCATAAATGTCATACAATTCATTAATTTATTCATCATGGGTCATCATGCAAATACTCAGTAAAGAATTAAGGAGTTATTTTATTGAAGTTTTATTCATCCGGGTCACTCAACATGTGCCATGAAGTTCTACAATAGTCTAGGGGCACTGCATTTCGCTTCTTCTTTTGGTCCGAGTTGGCAGTCATCTTGGTCAACTATGGTCTTCTTCATTAACCATCAAGTACTACACCAGTAAATCACAACATACACATAATTCAATGAGAGTTTGTCACTTCATTTCCCATGGTTTGGATTTACTTTTTACCCAAGAACTTGTCACGTATTACCTCCTCTTCATGTCAATCCAAAATTCCAAGTCAACTACACGAATGTTGTGTGTAAAATTTATTTTGCTCACATTAAAAACAAATTCTCATGGAAAACGAACACATCTTGACATCCATTGTTCTCCCTTGAAAAGTTATAAGTTCCTTGCACATGTTTCAGTTGTATTCAAGCATGGTTATTTGGAGGCATCAATATTTTGAGTCACCCTATTTCAACTTAATATTGATCCATTTTAGTTCATCGTTACCCGAAAATCCACCAATGAGAGATTAGGAACACTTTTGAAGGCTCACCACTCTCAAGAAATTTTTTTCTCTTTGTTCATTAACCTATTAGCCCAATCTATCACAATTTATTCTTGTCTCTTTGAGTGTCATTAACCTTCTTCCACAATATTGTATTTTCCTCCAACTCTTCAAGTGTAGTGGGCATAAAATCTTCCACTATAGAAAGACCTTGTTTTTAATTTTCTCTATGATCCAACATGGATGGATTAGACATGCTTAACTTGTATACATTCAACATCAAATGTGTTTGCAAAGATGGAGGTAAGCTCAATCAAATGTATTATCACTAATCTATTGAGTGATTTCAAATACTCTATATCTCAATGACTTCAAATTTAGTTTTGTTAAATCCTAGATTTTGAGACATTGCATTTCTACTTTTATATTATTGTTGTCATTATTGGTTGGCTATTCCCTTTGATTGTAAATGTAATATTTGTCTCCTATATATACGAAGGTGACCTAGTTATAGAGATCATAGCTTTTTTTTCATTTATCATGTTGTAAAAGGAGGTTTACCCTCAAAACAACTTCATATTGTCTCATTTTATTTTATTCTCAAGGCATGGAGTTATTTGTTTTTTATATTTATATATAATATTTGGGTATTTGGTGCATCGCAAACTTGCTACAATTGCGACAAAGTTTTTGTCACAACTATAGAAAGCTCATCGTAAGCTTACTCCAGTTTGTCAATCTTATGACGATTCATCCTACATCTTGGCAAAAATCATTCCAATTATAATAGTAGGATAGAACAACTTTCATCGGGGTTACAATGGAATTTGAGCCTTAATAACCTGGACATGTGGACAAGTAGTAGTCAAAATTGTTACTCCTTTTCATCCATGTTCTAACACCCTTATTAACTTGGACACCTGGACAAGTAGCAATCAGAATTTTTACTCCTTTTCATCTGTGTTTGGAGGATATTGGTTTCAGGTTGAGCCAACACATGGAATTTTATTTCTTTCGAACTAATGATAGAAATAATCATCCATCAATCTAACAACAAAGTTTGTTTGAAGAAAATTAGTTGATCACGGGTTTGTTGCACGTGTGACAGTTTTATGACGAAACGTTGTCGTGAAATTGTTGAAAATTGGGCCAAATTTAGTAGTGAGAGAACCTAATGGTTTACAAATTCAAGATTGCTCAATAACAATAGATATGAAAATAAGAGAGACTACCTAGAAATAACATCTTCAGAATGAAATGTAAGTCCAATGGTAATTGTTGTGATATTGTAATTATTTCTAATAGTTCAAAGAATATGATCACTATAGAGATGGTAGAGAAGTTGGGATTAACATAAGAAAACAACACAACATTTTGGGTGATTTATCACCCCAAAAAAAATGTCCAAATGATTAGGATTGGTGTTTCCTGACACCAATTTGAAATGATTGACATCCTATAGAGTTCATAAGAAATTTGTTACCAAATGACTATTACAATGTCCTTTGTTATGTATCTTGTTTATTCATAAAATGTGGGTTTATAACATTTAACAAATTGATTAAAAAACATAGTTGTTGGTTACTAACATTATACATGATGGATTTTCATATACTAAGTGAACTTGCACTATCTTTTCAAATATTTTTTTATCTTACTATATGGTTATAAGAAGTGAGCATTGTCATGGAACATAGTTGCAATTATGTATAAGTGATGTTTGAAATTTTCTAACTATTGTGTTTATTCTATAATATGCAAAAATACAATGTAGGCACAATGCAGAAAAAAAGGTAAATTCTTATTGTAAGCATCTTGCCACTTGGTATTTTATTTGTTATGAATCAACATATAAGCACATAATTTTTCTTCTTAGTGAATTTACATCATATTCAAATGGTCATATCTCATGTTTTTGAAGTCGTGGCATTTAGAAGAAACTTTTTTTAGATGTAGTGAAATTATATTGTTCAAATTTTCCTATAAGTAGAGTGAGTCAATGTCTTTAGAAAACAATGTTGTTTAAACAAGTATATGTTATCTAATTTTGATGGGGCTGAATACTATGCATTGTAACTATGACTTGTGTATTGTTTGATTGCATGTAAATTGTAGAGGGAATTGTTGCTAGATGAAAAAGACTTATGTGAGATTCACTTTTGTAAGTACTCTTGTTAGGTGTCCAATGCTTTTAAATGCAAGTAATGAATACGTGATGCATTATTTTTTATTAGGGTTAGCCACTAGTTGAATTTGAGAATTGTATCTAGAGAATATCGATCTTAACATTTCCTATTTGAATTTGTATCTAGTTGAATTTGATATTTGTATCTAGAGAATTTTTGCTTCACTTTAATATATCAACTTGTAAAATCTAGGATTTGTCAAAAAAAATTGTACTTTAACTCATTTTATGTTTTGTTTATCATTTCGACCTCTATTGAGAGGAAATTTTTATTAACATCATAAATTGATTTTTTTTATTTCATTTTCTTTAATTAGATAAATCTTATTCATCGAAGGAATTTTATTTTTGTATTCATAATGAAAATTGAATTCATTTTTTTCTTTTAATTTAATTATAGATGTGTCCTCACATGATTTGGATCTTTTACCATTATTTTTCACTGAAATTTAGATAAAAAATAGCATATTTAAAAGTACTGAATCCATTAAATCTATTTAAATAGTAAAAAAATAAAAATCTAATAATAAAAAATTACCCTTTAAACCATAAAAATACATTCAACAAAATACATCTTTGGATTCAACATAACATAACATAACCCAACCCAGATGGCTCCAAACAAGACTGGAATTTTGAATTTTTTCATTCTAGCATCTATTTGACACGTAAGTATGAAATGAACACATTATTATTGATAGCTAAGAAAATATTTGAAACATATATTTGGCGTCTATGAATTTAGACATCATGTCAAAAATTTTAACTATACCCTAGCCTATACAGTTTAGTAATTACCCTTGGCCATTGTGCTAGGCTCGCTCTTGCATTGCTTTATGCTGCTAGTTAAAAATAGGGGAGGCAAGCCAGTAGCTGTGTGCCCTTCCCTTTTACCCATGTACAAGCCACCTGGAGTGCACGTTGGCACTCCATTGAAGACTACCACATGGAAGTGCCTCGCGTGCCCTACAAAAATAAACTTTAATGCAATTTTAATGTCCTTTTCTATCATCCTTCGGGATCTGTCTTTCGATGTTGGTCTAACTCCCCATTAATTATTTTCTGGGGCTAGTGGGTGACCATTTTCCCACCCTAATGTAGGTGTGCATGCTCCTTGTAACTTGATCGTCCCATAACGATTCATTGTTATGTGCTGGTTTGATTGTGGTTTTGTGTTGGATGGTTATGCTACTCTGTGTTGTTTCAATGGTGGTTCTCTATTGGTTCTTTGTGACATCATGTGCGTTTTTTTCCTGGAAGTGTGGGTCCATTGATCTGTTCGAATTTCCATTTATCCAGTTTGTTATGATGCCATTTCTGGTTCAGCTGCTTAGGACTGAGTCTACTGTGAGGCTTCGGCTGGTGAACATTTGTTGTGAGGTAAGATTTGGTTCTATTGCATTCTTGCTGGTTTATTCCACCACGAAATGAGTTTTAAGTTCCCCTTTATGTGCACAATTCACTTTGGAGGTGCTTGGAGTTGTGCGGAGCTACGAAAATAGATACTGAGGTGGTTATAGCACTATTCGTGGTTTTTCCAGGTAGGATCTCGAATCCTACCAACTTATTCTCTGTGTTTTTCAACACACTTACTCTCTCGATGGATTCTTGTGGATGGCTGTAAGATACCCCATTAACCAACTAAGAATTCACCATCAAAATACAAGCTGAAAATGTTTCGTCCTAAATATTTAATCATCATCTCTTATCTCATTTGCCATTATAATGAAAATTGCATAATAAATAATTAACCATTTAAGCAACATATTTTCATTATTGCATTAGCTCACATCACACATTTTTACCTTGAACATATCCATGGTCCTAAATACCATGTTGTGAAGATCTGTAAATATCATTTGCATAATGTCAATTTCTTATCCATCTAAAAAGTACACATACAACATCGTTCCTAACATCAAATGTTACTATGTGTAACACACTCAAACAATCATATTACTATTTTAGTGAATTCTGGAATAATTTTGCAATGATTACTTAAAGCATAAAGTACTATTCCTACACGTAAATTCGTGAATTCTTTGTTAACACTTTCTTTACCATGAACATCTTCATGAAATTCTCACTCATTAATGGTGAACATAAATGTCCTCTTAAAAAGAAATACATTTATTTCGCAATTACACGATCAACATTGAATTTGTCTTTCACAAGAAGAATACAATTATGCATTGTCACATACCCAAGTTTCCATATTCATACATAAATGAATTCCCTCATTTTTATGCAATAATTTAATAATAACAACTTCCAAGCAATAATTATCACACACTTATTTAAGGACAAGAATATGCATGAAACTCTTTTAATCGGTAATGATACATCAATGAAACATATTGAACTTTACTCACTAAGTTTCTAACATACTTTATCAACCTAGTCAGATCTTAGTCCGTTTATATAAAACCATATTTGCATATAAAAAGAAACTTAAAGGTAAACACATCTGAAATCAACAACGCACACATAAGACGAAGCCAATGTGCGTAAAAGTTAAGAATGCATATAAGATAGAGACAAGTACTATACACATAAAGATACAATAGAAGAGGCCATTTTCAGGTGGTTCACCCAAACTCAGGCTACGCCCACAAAGAAGAGTCATATCTTTATATTAAAAAGATGAATTACAATCCACAATTGCATTTTTGTAGAAATTTCTTCCACCTTTATTAACCCAATAAAGAAAAAACTTCAAAATGCCTTCCAAGCATTTCAACCATATATCAATATATGTAAATATCTAGTTCTATCTTCTCATAGAACTTAACTAGATATAACTTAGCCTTTTGCTACAATTGGCCTAACCTAGATTAAAACCAAGTGAATAATGCTACAATAAAAAGATTATAAACAGTATTATTTATACTTGTGTAAATATTTCCGTAAGGATAAGAATACTTTTCTTCAAACCTTCACACACCTTTGTCTATATCTCTGACTTTGCAAACATTCATTCACCCAAGGATTAATTGACCGCATCCCTACTAAGGAAAAAAATGGACAAAATTAAAATGTAGATCTACACCAAGGGCATACAAAAAAAAGGATCTGCAATGATCTACAATCCAGTAATCGTTTTTAAAATAAGACTCTATTCTTTAACATCAACTATGCAGAAACAACAGATCTGCAATGATCTACAATCCAGTAATTATTGTAAAATAAGACTCTGTTCTCTACTATAAATATTCTCGCAGTAAAGAAAACTCGTATCCCCAAAACAACCATGTAACGACATTGGACGTATGACCATTACCTAATTAAGATAGAGTTCAATTAACGAATGGCTCGAACAAAGCAGCAATTGCAGAGGTTGCTGGAGTACTAACTCGGTCCATCAGAGATGGAGTTATGTACAAAACCGTCAAAGCATGGATCGCATCTTAGACAAAGGTGTGGATCAAGATCCGGATACAATTAAGAATGTTCGAGATTTTGTCAACAAAACTCATATCCATGTTTTGACATTCTAATTCATCAATGAAACCAAGTGTTGCGACTTTATTAGCCGTCAATGACTACATCCTGGAAATTGATTTTATTAACAACACTCAGACCTACGTTTTGACAGTCTAAAATCAATAATAAAACCAAGTACTGCGACTTGATCCGCCATCAATGAATAGGAATCTCAATAAGATAATCATCAATGGTAGACTCTAAGTGAACAGAGGTCAATCAAAATGCATATATTCCTATTAATGTTCTATACCACAGAGGTTTCAAACTAGATGGGTGTCTATCTCTAACAGAGATCCAAAAATTCAACAAAGTATTTACAGAAACAAGATCTGAAGACCCAAACAGAGTACAAATGCATCTTTGTCCATTAGATTGATATAGACTCATGTTTTCTAATGTAAACCACAGAAGAAGAAAACGCACCTATAGTAAATCGAAGGTCGATCCACCATTACGGAAATGCTAATTAACTGTTTCAAGGTGAAATGCAATCATATAATAAAATACGTTGCAAAGTAGGAATCCTTTGGATAATCTTACCATATCATACTCAGATGAATAGACCTACATTCGAATCCCTCCTTGGGATGGCAAAACCTCTTCCTTCTCTTGACCACAATCGCAACCTCCTCTCCATTTGGTTTTTCCTTTCTTTTCCTTTCCACATCCCCTTTTCATCCAACTACCACCGTGTGTTCATTCTTTCCCTCTCCTTCTCTCTTTGTAGAGTCCGCCACTAAATTTAGGGAGGTTTTCCCCGCCAGCTCATGGAGACCGACTCCCGTAAGATAGGCAAATAGCTGCCAAATGGGGTCGATACCCACACTATCTCCCCTTCGGGATCTGTTTAACATTAAATATTAAGGAGGGATGCCTATCCCAAAGCCACAACTAACAGTTTGTGAGTAGTGGCATGCTCAAGCTAGGCAATGATAATCCCGTAAGGTATACATATATAGTGGAAGGTATATGTATAGTGGGGGCATGAAAAAAAACTCAAATGCTAAATAGCTAGATGAACACGCATCCATCCTTGGCTTGGATAGAAAATGTCCAAAAGTATTTCTAAGAAAAACGCCATTTATTGTATACTTTTATTTCATACTTACTATGATGAGGCTCTATTAGGGTTTACTCATCTCAAAGAGTCTTTTCCCTTCCTTAGATACTTCTGTATGAAAGCATTTCGCTATTTTGAGTTGGAAGTTAGTCGCTTAGTTTTATTAGGACCATTAATTAGGTAATAGTCATCTTCTTACTTAAGGATAAGTTCCATACTTAATAGTAGATGGTGCCGAGCATCCAACATCCTCAACCTATTACGACAGTACTCAGTAGTTTAAGGTCAACACATAAACTTCCCCCTTTTATACACACACACACACACACACACATATATATATATATTTATACACGAATACTTATTGTATACCATAATTTATAAAGACCTAACTTATGAAGAAGTCCCTTCTTCTATCATTATTTTCCTTCTCATACATAATTACTTGGCATTAGTTTGCCAGACTAAGAACACAAGGGTATCCCTAGGGATTTCCCAAATGGTTCATAGTAATAGTTAACATACCGCTAACCATTAGATCTTAGGAGTCCACAATGCTCTTTGACCGGTAAGGCATTTTAGTATCTTTTTTAAGGTAAGTTCAAAATTTCTAAGTGATCTTCAGTGAAACCCAATGTATGTTCAAGTGCTCATGGCAATAGAACTACATTAGTCATCGATTTATGGCATACCTTGTGTAAACTTCTCCCAAAATAGGTTCAGTTTCCCATTGTTTAGTTGTGTCACCATTGTGTACTCTCCTAAGTACTACAATTTACAACTTAGAAAGAATAAGTAAATAACAAAGCTTACATAGTTTACTGGTGAGGCCTTTTCCTTGAGATCCTCACCAGAATGACTACATAATTACATTCTCAATAAACAAAAGAAAAGGGATAATAAGCAGGATTTTACATCCTTTCCCCCTTAGAATTAACACCATCCTCGGTGTTGGCAGTCTTTTGTCTCTTCATCTTTGATCTTTACTCGATCTTGAAATTTTTTTTTTGTTTTTTTGTTTTTGTGAGATGCTATCGTTCATAACCTGCATTTTAATGCAACAAAATCAGATCTCCGAAATTATTCAGTAAAACTTATCATCAATTCCGTAATCAAACTCAAAAACATAAACAATGAGTCCTCTTTGCAACACAACATTTGCAATTCATGGAACGTCTTTTAGTATTTGTTTGTGCCTTTTTATCACAAGCACACATAATCCAGTGCTCCAATAATGTAGATTGTTAACTTAATCAAAACACATCATTCTTTTCATCCAAGAAATTCTTGCCTAACACCGCAGTGCTCATACAACAACCCTTTCAGAAATTTTTTGCCTAACACCCCAGTGCTCACACAGCAATTCATTTGGAGACTTCTTTCCTAACACTTCAGTGCTCACGCAGAAATACTTTCTCCCATGCATACTAAGCAGCGTCCTTCCTCCCGCATATGCATTCTCTTATAGTTTGCCTAGGTCTTTACAGCTCGCCGATTCCTTCGAGAATCCTGGCGGCTGTCAACTCCCTGATCTCTAGGGAGTGTTTCAGTTCCCTTAACGCACTTTTACATAATTCCCCTCCAGCCTTCTTGCTTGAGTCCAGGAATCTATTTCCCCTCAAGCCTCCTCGCTTGAGTCTAGGAAAATCTCATTCAAATTCATCAATTATTTCGTCATATTACATTTTGTAACCATACAATTTCTCTGACCAATTTGGTCTAGTTCTTTATTCAACAATAATTAACAATAATAAAAGCTGCAATGTGGATCTTTCATCCTCACGCCTTTATTGTACCATGCATAATATATTAAGCTTTTGTCTTTCAACAAGTTCCACCGATTTTTGGCCATGTGCCAAACTCAATTGTTAGTAACACTTTATATAACAAAATCAAATATTTGTAAATAAGAAAATCATTCATTCTTCATACTACAATATCCATACTTGATCATCTGAAGTAAACGTTTTCTCCTTCCAAAGCATAACTAACTTACTTAATAGGATTACATCCTTGAACACGAAATAATATTCTTCCTATGATGACCCGTGGACATTATGATTTCTTAACCTCGAATGTTATCCTTCACCATTTCAAACACACTTCCTATTTTAGTTATACAACTTCTCTTTGTATATACTAACATCACATAGGAATAACCAATTTTCTAAAACATACTTGCATACCTTATAATGATAACCATATACCTTTGTAAGGGTGACCGCATATCTTCTTATTATAAGATCCTCATATGTCGAGGTACCAGTTTACTTGTATCATCACATATTAGTAATACACTAAATATCACATGAATCTATATATCCCATTTTTACCTCTTGACTGTTGTAGTGATGTGTGGGAATATAACATTCCGCTCGACCATAACATTAAATGTGTTAGTCGTAAAAAAAACAAATGTAATTAAATCATAAGAGCAATCATGCATAAAACATATGTCAATCATCACCTTGACTTGTTTCATAAAATCTTATACATCAATTACTGTTTAATATTACTTCTGATCTGTCATGGAAATTCCATGATATTAAAGGTTTTCCTTAACTCCTAATGCGAATATAAAGCAGTCATTATAAAGACATCAGAAAATTAAAGTGTCATGTAATACCATTCCGTGGCGGTTCTAGATTTCCAATACCTTTATTCATACAACAACACATACTCACCATTAATTACATCTATGCATTCATTATGTGAACAACATGATTAACTATAATTTTATCTCTTAACCAAAATAATCATTTTGACAACACATATAATTGTATGTGACAACAAATCATCATAAATCATGATCTCATAAAAGTATAGCTTTTATTACTACCAACTTTTATTACTACCACTCATAGTATCCCAACATCCATGAAGATGAGATCATGCATTTCCATCATATATTATATTATTTACCCAACTTTTCCCTCGCAGTCATAGGGGAAAATTTTCAAACTCTCTTAGTTTGCAGGTTAACAGAATCTAGACTAGAAAGTTTACACTTCTTGTGGAAGGTTAGTTTAACATAAGTAACAAACCCATAATTTCTTATTGTTATCCCTGTAAAAAAAAAATAGAATTTATGTTAAGGAACAAAATCTTAACATCAACATAACTATGCTTCTTAATTATTAAGGAATATTTTAAATATACCAGTTATATATTCATTCATGTTGACTGCTTCGGCTGTATGCATTTTACCAGAATTTACTAGTTATGTCAACATCATAAATTTATCATTCAAAGTGGCTTTATATATGAAAGGAACTTGACAGTTCCTAACATAATCAAAACATTAGACCATCTTCTTTAGTCAAATATTAGCATATATAATTACTTTATAAAAGACTTAACATATATAAGTTGCTTATATTATCTATCTGAATCTCATATTCGGAAATCCTGACGAATGGATCAATAAAATTCGATTAGTCAAAAACAATCAACAAAATGTATCAACCCTATTCTCCCATATGACACGTTTACTGAAATTGAAATATATCCACTCCTAAGAATAACAATAAAGGTAGAGAAGGTAATAAGTATTTAAGACGAATTATCAAATCAACAGATTTAGGAGAGTTCCACAGTTTAGCACATTCACAACTAGGATGACTTTCAATATACGAAGACTCATTCCACAAAACCTTAACCGTTATCATTCTAAAGACTATTTTCTCGTCGTCCAATGAATCTAATTGTAAAGTAGGAGGATATATTCATTAGCTAATATTTACCAATAACAGATCATTCATCTCCATAATGAAACATATACTATCCTTACCTACAAACAATGTTGCGCCATTATAATGCTTTCACCAAATGAAACATACTTACTTGCAATTCAATGATGACTTGTAAGCTACCTGTTGTCGATCCGTTGAAATGAAATTTTCTATTGCGTCTTGTGTCGCCAGTTCGACTAACTCATATATGTTTTCCCCGACTGAGCCCAAATAAGCCCGAGTGTTTGCAACCTGTGCTCTGATACCATATGCAAGATACCCCATTAACCAACTAAAAATTCACCATCAAAATACAAGCTGAAAATGTTTCGTCCTAAATCTTTAATCATCATCTCTTATCTCATTCGCCATTATAATGAAAATTGCATAATAAATAATTAACCATTTAAGGACCATATTTTCATTATTGCATTAGCTCACATCACACATTTTTACCTTGAACATATCCATGGTCCTAAATACCATGTTGTGAAGATCTGTAAATATCATTTGCATAATGTCGATTTCTTATCCATCTAAAAAGTACACATACAACATCGTTCCTAACATCAAATGTTACTATGTGTAACACACTCAAACAATCATATTACTATTTTAGTGAATTCTCGAATAATTTTGCAATGATTACTTAAAGCATAAATTACTATTCCTACACGTAAATTCGTGAATTCTTTGATAACACTTTCTTTACCATGAACATCTTCATGAAATTCTCACTCATTAATGGTGAACATAAATGTCCTCTTAAAAAGAAATACATTTATTTCGCAATTACACGATCAACATTGAATTTGTGTTTCACAAGAAGAATACACTTATGCATTGTCACATACCCAAGTTTCCATATTCATACATAAATGAATACCCTCATTTTTATGCAATAATTTAATAATAACAACTTCCAAGCAATAATTATCACACACTTATTTAAGGACAAGAATATGCATGAAAGTCTTTTAATCGGTAATGATACATCAATGAAACATATTGAACTTTACTCACTAAGTTTCTAACATACTTTATCAACCTAGTCAGATCTTAGTCCGTTTATATAAAATCATATTTGCATATAAAAAGAAACTTAAAGGTAAACACATCTGAAATCAACAACGCACACATAAGACGAAGCCAATGTGCGTAAAAGTTAAGAATGCATATAAGATAGAGACAAGTACTATACACATAAAGATACAATAGAAGAGGCCATTTTTAGGTGGTTCACCCAAACTCGGGCTACGTCCACAAAGAAGACTCATATCTTTATATTAAAAAGATGAATTACAATCCACAATTGCATTTTTGTAGAAATTTCTTCCACCTTTATTAACCCAATAAAGAAAAAACTTCAAAATGCCTTCCAAGCATTTCAACCATATATCAATATATGTAAATATCTAGTTCTATCTTCTCATAGAACTTAACTAGATATAACTTAGGCTTTTGCTACAATTGGCCTAACCTAGATTAAAACCAAGTGAATAATGCTACAATAAAAAGATTATAAACAGTATTATTTATACTTGTGTAAATATTTCCGTAAGGATAAGAATACTTTTCTTCAAACCTTCACACACCTTTGTCTATATCTCTGACTTTGCAAACATTCATTCACCCAAGGATTAATTGACTGCATCCCTACTAAGGAAAAAAATGGACAAAATTAAAATGTAGATCTACACCAAGGGCATACAAACAAAAGGATCTGCAATGATCTACAATCCAGTAATCGTTTTTAAAATAAGACTCTATTCTTTAACATCAACTATGCAGAAACAACAGATATGCAATGATCTACAATCCAGTAATTATTTTAAAATAAGACTCTGTGCTCTACTATAAATATTCTCGCAGTAAAGAAAACTCGCATCCCCAAAACAACCATGTAACGACATTGGACGTATGACCATTACCTAATTAAGATAGAGTTCAATTAACGAATGGCTCAAACAAAGCAGCAATTGCAGAGGTTGCTGGAGTACTAACTCGGTCCATCAGAGATGGAGTTATGTACAAAACCGTCAAAGCATGGATCGCATCTTAGACAAAGGTGTGGATCAAGATCCGGATACAATTAAGAATGTTCGGGATTTTGTCAACAAAACTCAGATCTATGTTTTAAAAGTCTAATTCATCAATGAAACCAAGTGTTGCGACTTTATTAGCCGTCAATGACTACATCCTGGAAATTGATTTTGTTAACAACACTCAGACCTACGTTTTGACAGTCTAAAATCATTAATAAAACCAAGTACTGCGACTTCATCCGCCATCAATGAACAGGAATCTCAATAAGAGAATCATCAATGGTAGACTCTAAGTGAACAGAGGTCAATCAAAATGCATAGATTCCTATTAATGTTCTATACCACAGAGGTCGCAAACTAGATGGGTGTCTATCTCTAACAGAGATCCAAAAATTCAACAAAGTATTTACAGAAACAAGATCTAAAGGCCCAAACAGAGTACAAATGCATCTCTGGCCATTAGATTGATATAGACTCATGTTTTCTAATGTAAACCACAGCAGAAGAAAACGCACCTGTAGTAAATCGAAGGTCGATCCACCATTACGGAAATGCTAATTAACTATTTCAAGGTGAAACGCAATCATATAATAAAATACGTTGCAAAGTAGGAATCCTTCGGATAATCTTACCATATCATACTTAGATGAATAGACCTACGTTCGAATCCCTCCTTGGGAGGGAAAAACCTCTTCCTTCTCTTGACCACAATCGCAACCTCCTCTCCATTTGGTTTTTCCTTTCTTTTCCTTTCCGCATCCCCTTTTCATCCAACTACCACCGTGTGTTCACTCTTTCCCTCTCCTTCTCTCTTTGTAGAGTCCGCCACTAAATTTAGGGAGGTTTTCCCCTCTAGCTCATGGAGACCGACTCCCGTAAGATAGGAAAATAGGTGCCAAATGGGGTCGATACCCACACTATCTTCCCTTCGGGATCTGTTTAACATTAAATATTAAGGAGGGATGCCTATCCCAAAGCCACGACTAACAGTTTGTGAGTAGTGGCAGGCTCAAGCTAGGCAATGATAATCCCGTAAGGTATACGTATATAGTGGAAGGTATATGTATAGTGGGGGCATGAAAAAAGAACTCAAATGCTAAATAGCTAGATGAACACGCATCCATCCTTGGCTTGGATAGAAAATGTCCAAAAGTATTTCTAAGAAAAACGCCATTTATTGTATACTTTTATTTCATACTTACTATGATGAGGCTCTATTAGGGTTTACTCATCTCAAAGAGTCTTTTCCCTTCCTTAGATACTTCTGTATGAAAGCATTTCGCTATTTTGAGTTGGAAGTTAGTCACTTAGTTTTATTAGGACCATTAATTAGGTAATAGTCATCTTCTTACTTAAGGATAAGTTCCATACTTAATAGTAGATGGTGCCGAGCATCCAACATCCTCAACCTATTACGACAGTACTCAGTAGTTTAAGGTCAACACATAAAATTCCCCCTTTTATACACACACACACACACACACACACACACACACATATATATATACACTAATACTTATTGTATACCATAATTTATAAAGACCTAACTTATGAAGAAGTCCCTTCTTCTATCATTATTTTCCTTCTCATACATAATTACTTAGCATCAGTTTTCCAGACTAAGAACACAAGGGTATCCCTAGGGATTTCCCAAATGGTTCATAGTAATAGTTAACATACTGCTAACCATTAGATCTTAGGAGTCCACAATGCTCTTTGACCGGTAAGGCATTTTAGTATCTTTTTTAAGGTAAGTTCAAAATTTCTAAGTGATCTTCAGTGAAACCCAATGTATGTTCAAGTGCTCGTGGCAATAGAACTACATTAGTCATCGATTTATGGCCTACCTTGTGTAAACTTCTCCCAAAATAGGTTCAGTTTCCCATTGTTTATTTGTGTCACCATTGTGTACTCTCCTAAGTACTACAATTTACAACTTAGAAAGAATAAGTAAATAACAAAGCTTACATAGTTTACTGGTGAGGCCTTTTCCTTGAGCTCCTCACCAGAATGACTACATAATTACATTCTCAATAAACAAAAGAAAAGGGATAATAAGCAGGATGTTACAATGGCGTAGGTTGCTCTGTGCTTTGCGAAGTTCATTTTGGGTTAGGTTTTTACACTATGTAAGTTGCTAGAGGGGTTTTGCTCTATTTGTAAAATTTTGGGTTTTGGGTTTTGCTCTGTTTGTAATAATGGCTTTGTATCACCCAAAAAGGGTGTTATTGTTGTTAATAGTTTTGTAAAAATGGGGTTTTATCACATGAAAATGGTGTTGATTATTTGGTAAAAATGGTGTTGTATCACCATGTTAATGGTGTTAATTTGCTCTTTGGTTTGGTTCTCATGCAACAAATGGTTGATATGGTTAATTTGATTACTTTTTGTTTGATGGATATCGTCAAACACTATATAATGGTTAAATGGAAATATAATTCGATTATATATGGATGTGCATTTGATTTGGCCTTCCTCCAAGGCTGTTCAATGGTAAAATGAAAAGAAAATGTGTTTTTTTTATAATTTGCATGCATTCCTTTTGTGTATGGTTCTCTATGGGATGCTTACTGTTGTAATACTATGAGAACCCTTACATGCAAACCTATAACACTGTGAGATCCCTTACACACAGACTTGTTGAACATTGTCCTATTCCATGATAATGTTGGCTTTTCCTTATCACCTAGGTTGGTGGCTTTGTTTTATAATGGCATATTGGTTGATGTTTTCCTTGTTGCAAAAGTTGTTAGTCATGCTTTTTAGTAGCTCTTAGGTTGGTTCTTACATCACCTATTTCGTCCTATGGTCTTGTTGAGAATGGGGAATTTGGTATTATACTGTTACTATGGTTACCACATCAAATTTGGTATTTTGATAAGTTGGTTTAGGTTATTTTGCAACATTTAGAAATCTTTGCACTGATGCAATGAATTGTCTTAGACATTATGTTCTTTAGGACTTCTACTTTTTGGTGAGGTTAGTTCTTGTATTTGGTCTTTTGAGAATCTAGGAATTACTAGCATGCTAGTGGATTCATGGTACTTACAGTTCATCAATTCCATTGTGGGAAGTTTTGAATTGTTGGATTTTTTTCACTATAGGGATAAAAGAACCAAAGGTAGAAACTCTAGATGACATGGTTCTTCCAATCCTTGTGACTAGGTTTGATTCTGTATTACTAGTGACCAATTGTTTTGGTTATGGTTTAGGAATATATATTTGGGATAGAGGTTGATAGCGATAGGTTTAAGGAAGTAGTGATCTTCCAACATAGGTGAAAGTTGCAACAAACTAGTGACAAAGGGCAGGATCGAAGGCATGCACAATTATCAATGTACTATAGGTCGATCTTGTGCAACCATGGTAACCAATTTACAATGATAGGTCAAGCTTGAAAAAATTGAAATAGTGAGATTTTGCAATAGGACAATAGCAAAAGGCATGCAAAATTTCAAACCATGTTGTACTTTCTGTCAGTTGTAATGAATGCAAATTAATCCACCTCTCTTACTGTCGATAGTAGTTTTTTAATTGGTTTTGAAAAGTACATGGCAAGTGAACTTGCATTGTAAATCTCTTTGACAATTTTGATTGTTAACAAGAAGGCATAAAGGGGAAATCACTGTAGCACGTATGACAAGTGTCATAGGTTTAAGGAAGGGTTGTGTAATATATATACAAACCATAGTGAGTTGAGGGCATGTTTGATAGTGTTGATTAAGTGATGTGCAAATTGATGTTTAAATCGTCTTCCAAATCCATACCAGATAATATATGCTTTGGTGGACAAAGGAGATCCTATCCTTATGTTATTTATTAGAGAATAACATAGCAGAATAACCAACCAACCCAAACATGAATGAACATGGAGTTAGATCGACAGTAGGAGAATGGTCGAGAAGGATGGCAGAAAAGGACATTAAAAGTGTATTAAAGTTTATTTCCATAGGGAACACATGGAACTTCATGTGGTATCCTTTGGAGTTCCAACATGCCTTCCACATGTATCGTATAGGTGTAAAAGGGAACAATATATAAAAAAAAGAGCTCTCTAGAACTTACGTGAGAGGATTTTGACATAAGAATCTCAAGTTGCAATAGATTTCTATAAAGAAAAACAAGTTCCCAAACAAACCACTTGTTGCAACATATTGTTGTACTATTTGTTTTCTTTCCAAAATAATAGTTCCTTGAACATTCCAAAAAGTATAAAGAACATCATCCATAATATGAGTTTTCAACATGTAGCAAATTGTTAGCCATAATGGAAGTATCTTTAGCTCCTAGTCCCTCATTTGTCTCTGAATTTTTTATGTCTCAAACAACCATTTTTTCTCTCTTCTTTGATGCTTGGAATAAATAATTGATACCACAATTGTAACCTCATTCAAGCATTCAAGTTCCTATGGCTAACCATCTTTCATTAAAAAAATAAAGGCAATGCCATCTAGCACTTCTTGCTTATCGCAAACCATATCATGACATTGCATATTAACATGAAGATCATAGGTGAAATTTCAGCTTGATCACTTGCATTCGTCTTGAGTCTAAAGATGAACCTGGCCCATATTTAAATGGAGGGTAGACTCATAATGGTTAATAAGATATTTTGGGATCATAATAGCATCTTTAGTGGCCACCTCCATATTGTTGTACCATGCTACAAAGAATTTGTAATTTATTGCCACATTCTCTGTACATATTTCGTTACTCTATGAAGTGGAAAATATGTTCGTATGAAGTCCTTACCCTTAGGAAGAATGGCATTGCAATGCCTGAAGTGATTCCAATATAAAATGGTAAATTCCATAGAATACAATAGATAATTGTATTCACAGCATCCTCATCATATCTACAAATTTATTGATAATATACCGCACTAGTTAAGCTTAATGCCTTTCATACATGTCTTTGTCTTTGAGAGGGTATCTAAAGTACATTCTTCATAACACAATTTTTCATTATTCGACATTTCAAAATCTTGGCGGCCATTGAGGTATTAAGATTTTTAATATTCTTTACCTTGACACCTTTGTTACCTGCTACATAAGCTCTCTCATTGTCATAGAATGTAATCATTAGTTTTTGCATATATATATATATATATATATATATAAAACTAAGGTACTGAAAAATATAAGATTTGATATTTCTTATACTTTAATATAAAAAGTCATATATATATAAAATAAATAATTTATATTAATTTTTAAAAAGGTTATAATGTTTGTCTCTATATCTTGATTTAATATAATTTCATAAATTAAAAATATACTAATAATAATTTTTTTTTTGTAAATATTAATGTTTGAATTTCAATGATACCGTTGTTTATTGTTTTTCTTTATTTTCTATAATTAATGAATTTGTATATCATAAACACTGGATATAAAGTAATTAGGTGCACCTACAACAATATGATCAAAATGATAATTAATTAAATAAATCTACATTATATTAAATAAAAAAAATAAACTCTATTTAGTCCATTTTTGAATTACAAATAAAATCCCTTTGAGTGGTTAGTAAATTAAGTGTGAAACTGAATCTATATTATATAATAAAGAACATGCATAGTTTCATCTTAACCTTAAATGTACTCAACGTAGAAAGTGTTCAAAGGACTTCTTACCCAAATCTCTCACCCCTTAAAAATAAAGAATTAAAACGGGTTTTTTTAATAAAATATTTTTATTTTTATTTTTTTTAAATTTATTTATTTTTTTAATTTAATTAAAGAATGGGTTCTCTAAAGATAAAAGTAATGATTTGAATTTTTTTTTTTTAAACTGAAATTGAAATAAAAATGAAATAATAAATAATAATGTTTTAACAATGCAATATTACCATTTGAATAAAGGATATAACTCTGAATTCCAACATAACCTTATACGTACAAATTCGTGTAAAATTTGTTATGACATTTTTAGGTACATCACTACAAATAACGTACACCAAATTAAAGAGAAATTGGTGTATAGGTACATCAGCACAAATAACGCACATCATTGTCTATGGGTGTATAGAAACCAATGTTGTACTCATTATAAGCTCTTTTTGACATGACAATCCTTATTTGGTGCAATCCTTATTTGGTGTAATCAGTATTGGGGTTTTGAAAACTTTGATCTCTGTTGTCTTGACTGGATTAGAAATTGTAGATCACATCCTACTCTTCCTGTTATGATTTCTTGGGTCATTTGGCATACTCATAACAAAGCTGTTTTTGAGAATAAAACTCTGATTCTGTGTCATACATGTATTCAGATTTTAAATCTGGTTAAGTATTATAGTATGGAGGAATTTTATCAAAGGATTCAAAAAGTGAGTACATTCAGTTTTCAGATCAAAAGATGGTGTATGTGCTACTAGAGGAGCTATTATAATAAATGATGATCATTATTTCACCGCTAGGCTTAGTTGTGGAAGAGGTAAAAACATGAAAGTTGAACTGTTGCCTCTTTGGTGTATTTTGAAAGTGGCTAACATTTTTTGTGTTGGTGTTGTCAAAGTTTTTGGGGACTCTCGGGTTACTATCAAACGGGCTTGTGGTGAATATAAGCTAAAGGTTACTTCTCTTTTACATTGGTGCTACAGGATCAAGACATAAATACTTCTGTTCAAAAATATTTCCTTTGAGCATATCTATCGTCAACACAATTCACTAGTGGATAAATTATCAAAACAAGCTATGGAAGGAGCGGAAGGATTTATAGTTTGCGAAGAATTCCAGGGACATCACAGATGAGATGATGGATCTGTGAATATATTTGAATTTTGACTTGGTTTTGGTCTTTGTTTTCTAGAACAATTTAGGTGATGAGATATTTTGGAAGATATGTTTCTGGAGATATTTTGTTTGTAATTTTTTTTTTTGTGATAAGTCTTTCAAAGGCTTGAACAGTCATGTCCTATTTGATTCGATCGAATATCAATAGTTTTTTTTTTTTTTTTTTGAAGAAAAAAAAAGTTGGTTTAGGTTCAAATACTGAGTAGGAGAGTTTTGAGATAAAAAATGAGCCTCAAAACAAAAATTCTATCATTAAAATTCACTTTATAAGAACTAACAGGATTCAATATCATAATGTCAACCATAGAGTAAATTTTTTTTTTAAAATTGGAGGAAAAAATGAAAAACAATTTTTTCTTATTGTATTTTCAACATATCTCCTTATTGGTTTACTTAAATTTCAAGTTTGTGCACTAGTTGCAATTTAATTATGCTTCCAATGAGTGCTCAAGCATGAAATTTGGGTAAAGGTTGGTGGACAAATTTGCTTCCAAAAACAATTGCAATGGGTCCATGCTAGCGGAGGAAAAACAAAGATGCGCGTGCACCTAAGGAAGCGTGCACATGCCATTAGGTTTAGTATCGAACCAAGGCACGTGCACGTTTTTAGCGTGTACGCGCTCAAAAGCGTGCACGCGCTCCCATTAAACAAAAAAAAGGGGGAAGAATGCGTTTTATTTCACTTATAATTAGCCAAGCTTCACTCACCCGACGCGTACACAGAGTAAGAGACCACCTCACTCACCTATTACACTCAAGAAATCCATCAATCCATCTACCGAGTGATCATCAATTGCATTGGATAGGTAACATCATTGTTTTTTGTCATTTTATTGATTTTTTTATTGTTTATTAAATTTTTAATAATTCCAAAATTAGTAAAATAATAGAAACTTTTTCAATTGCAGAGTCTAAACCTATACAATGAATGAACAAAATGTTAACATGGAGACCAGTGGAACATAAGAAAACCAAAATTTTGGAACAAATGAAAACCCTCAACAAAATCAAAATGCCCAAGAAAAGCAAAACCCCCAACAAAATTTCGACTAGGACGACTTGAACCATTATGTAAATGAAATGAGAGTGCACACTCGAGAATTAAGAAATGCATGGGAACCATCTTGAGTGTCCCTTGCCACCTCAATTGAGAGCTAAATTGACTCCCTCATCCATGCACATCGCCAATTGATTGACATGACCGAATATAGAGCTAGGATGAGGGAGTATTATTCCATGGGAATTTCCAAGGAGGAAATAAAAGCACTGAATATTACAAAGGCCCAATTATACAGTATGTTCACCGATACAAGAACACAACAACCACTAGACATTAGAAATCCATGTGTCAGCATGGATTGGTGTCATTTCCAACCATGGAGGGACAATTGGATGCATAGGTGGTTCATGGTTTACCATAAACCTCCCTGTGATAATAGGGAGTTTCCACAGTGCTTCCTTCGACAACTGTGGGATGAGTTTGTGCTTGGTTTACATGTCAACTATTTTGACATAACTGAGTTCCAGGGTGTTGGGCTTGGCTCTACCCAATATCAACCTTCTACTAGGAGGAACCCACTGAGATGACCACCATATCCTATGCGCGAGCCCAACCCCTCTCCCCAGCAACCTCAATTACCTTACAAACTTGATCAGATCGAGGGGGTGACGAGGAGTGTTGCACATGGACTCCTTAGATACACCTCCTTTGTAGCAGCGACTACAGTAGAGAGATAGGTTGACCCTAATAGAGACGCAGGTGTAGGGCCTTCATGACAGATTTAGGATAGACCTCTGATTGGTGGTATCCATTTTGGGTCTTCTAGTTCGACGGGAACAATGCCACATATTTGTCCCCATTGCGGGTGCACTTTCCTTGACCCGATCAAGGGTTTCTATATGGACTAAGTTAGCACTTTTTTTAATGACTTTTCAATCATCACTTGAGAAATTGTAAAGTAATTTTAAAGCATTTATGTATGACTTAAACTATGATTTCAATGTATATTTATTTAGAGTGGAGATGCCGACATGGGAGAACGTAGCATCTCCCAACCTAAACGCAACAATGGCAGTTGCAACTGAAATTGCAACACCTCACTCATAGGTATTTTCAATACCTCACACAATATTGTTATTACTTATGGCATTTCTATTATTTATTTATTTATATTTATGACATACACGATGATAGTTCGTACAATATTTTTGAATATTTTGATTGCCTAGATAATTACTTGTTTAATATGTTCATAATGTGCATGCATTTTGGTGTCCACAAGTATGCACAAACTATGATGATTAGCCATCTCCGCCAGGGGTCGACAAGTCACCATACACACATGTACAATGTGTAATTAAAAGCATACTTTTAATTTGAATTGTTATGACTTACTATGGTTTGATTTGTTTTTTTTCTACTAAACAATGATATTACAAATGTATATGCAGGTGCCACCATCAGCTGCAGGTGACATTGTTCCACCTCCCCACTTCAATCCCATTTTTCCACCCTCTCCCATGATTCGCCCTCCCTGCTTCCATCCATCCTCCGCTCTCTATCCATACTCCCATCTCTGACCATCCTTCCCCCTCCATCTAGACTCCCCCATTTTTCCACGCCCCCCCTCTATACATCCTCCCCCATTCGTCTATGCTCCCCATCTATCCATCCTCCCCCATTCGTCCACGCCCCCCTTTTCATATAGCTTCCCATGTTCATCAAAAACCCCCCTTATATCCATCCTACTCCTTCTATCCAGGACTGCCCTCCCATTCACCATCCCTAACCACCCCCCCTAGCCCTTTTAGTTCGTTACCGCCTATCGTACAAACGGTAGGGGTTCATCATCCATGACATCCTCCTCCACCCCATACCACCATGCACTCTTCCACCATATCTTCTTTAGTTGCCGCCATTATTATGGAAACTAGTCTTCTACTAACCATCGATGTATCTAGAAAGGTTGCACCTGTAGTTGCTGCAACTACATCTGCCCCCCCACATGACTGCATCGGAGCAGGTTGTCCAGCCAACTACTCCACCTGCTAGCCCTGAAGCCCAGTCAT
Organism: Larix kaempferi; assembly: GCA_027924585.1. NCBI lineage: Eukaryota > Viridiplantae > Streptophyta > Pinopsida > Pinales > Pinaceae > Larix > Larix kaempferi. The sequence continues at coordinate 17,197,471 of BSBM01000194.1, forward strand.
GCCCATTGTCGAAGGTGTTCGCAGTGAGAATCAAGTTAATTTATGAAAATATTGTGATGCATTAACGAAAATTAATTTAAGCAATTATTATTTTTCAATGAAATGATTGTTGTAAATTTTGTAGGGTGGCATTGATGAGAGGCTCAATAGATTGACACCTACCTCACATCTCCCACTCCCATCAGTGGTGAGTTATTTAATATTTGAATTCTACATTCATTTTATAAATGTGGTATTTCAATTATTTGAATTCTACATTCATTTCAGATCCTGGAGAGATGGTCTACTCCTAGACGGAAGAAGGCTCGAGATTCCACTAGCTCAAAGAAGAGGAAGATCGATTTCAAAGATGCACCCCAGAGTGACGAGGGTGGGCACGATGCTTGATATACCATGTTATACACATTAGATACGATGTGGCAATTTTGGGCACCAGTTGCCATGTGATTGGTATCTACGGTACGATTTGCCATGTATTTTGGATCTACAGCACGAGTTGCTGGACTTTGTATAGGGTACGAGTTGCCATCTTGTGTACATTGGAAACCATGTTCCACTGTTTGCCAGAAAATTTATATGTTTGGACGATTTTTGTAGCTTTTATGTACATGGATTTTTAGTTATGTGATATATATCCATGTTTTCTATATTTGTATCTTGTTGTCTCTTGTTGTGTGTAGTTTCCTAATAAACAACATCATGCTTTTAAAACAAATGGTTGAGTTTGAATGGCTTTTGATATAATTTCCTTTGTTTAGGTTTAAGTGTGAATTTAGATTTAGAATTGACATAATGAATACTATTTCAATTTATATTATGAAATGTATTTTGATCATAAAATGTCATTCTAATAAGATCCAACGAGTTTGTATACATCACAATGCAAGGATGAAAGTTCGATGGTAAAATTCAACACATTGAGTAGTTATTGGAGAAATTTTATGGGGCCCTTGATATGATGACTAAGGAGATACTTGACCTTTTCCTATACCTTATTATTTTGAGAAGTTTTTCTAAAGTGTTGTCATTGTATATGAAATTGTTGTGTAAGTGATGAATGATAATGGTGATCTTTTGAAATACCAAAAGTTTCCTTATGTTTGCTGAAAATGTGATCTCGATCTCTTGACGGAGAGCATTTAAGTCTATATTTTATTGTTTGAAGCATTCCCTATATCCCATGATATTTTTATTTATTGAGTTCTCTTTAGATCAATGAAGGATCCCCCTTGTGTATCTACCACCCCTAGTCATCCCCCTTGTGTACCTACCACCCCTAGTCATTTACACACAAACACACACAAGTTAGATGCACATGATAATTATATTTGCACACATATTAAAGATGTACATATACATATATATTTACACTAAAAAAACCTACACACATAAAAATATTTATACATAAACATACAAAAAATACATGCACATAGGCAAATATCTATGCACACATACAAAAAATTACAAAAATTCACACAAAGAAAACCATACAAATATTAGTATAAAATAAAAAACAACAACTTTTAAAAACACAGTTACACACCTAAATATCACATTCAAATATTTTGAATTTTGAATTATGCACTAGGCTATAAAGGAAACTTCTAGGGACCAAGGTTCATGAATGATTCCCTGAAGCATTACAAATGACCCATCAAATTGATCATTCGTCCTAAGCCATAATATATATATTTCTAGCCTTGAGATGTTGGTCTCCCTCCTCGAATCATGTTTATGGATTTGAGGTCCACCCATAAATCTCAAAACCTACTAATGGTGTCCATACTAGCATTCAAATATTTAAGTCATATTAGACCAATATTATGTGGTTGGTTAAGGCTTCACATTTTTCCTATCCTCGGAAACTTCCTTTAGATTCCAAGATCAAGGTTTCATCATTTGATCATGTTTAGTGCCATAAAAATCATATTGAGTGCTAAAACACTCCTAGTTGCACCCATATCATTTATTGGAGGATAAACATATCCTCTTCATTTGAAGCCTCTTTCATGGCTATGAAGCTATGTAATTAATACACCTGTAATGTTGAATCCTCAAGTTTCCCTTCCCTTAGAAGCTTTATTTTTATTAAGGTTCACAGTCCTCCTCCAAACCATGTACAAGGACCTACTATCCATAAATGGTTCTCAAAATCTCTTAATGAAGTATATATCAATAGTTGGGAGCCAAAGAACCCTAAGACATGTCATATATGGTACTTTGAAAGCTCCTTTCTTGCTCTTGATCGCTAACTTTGTGCACTTAGGGAATACATCCTAAGTTTCGTACATTTACCATGTATCGATTCATAAATTGTATACGGGGCTTAAAAATTCCCTATGGTTAACATATTCCTCTTGTAACCCCACATACAGAAAAAATGCACCTAGTAGATTCCAAGTGTTATGGTCCAAGGCCTTGCGCATGGTCATCAAGCCCTAGAAGCTTCTCTTAGGACCTATGGGCTACGTTTTATCCTTTGACCACTTCCATATCCTAAGAACAAAGTTTGGTGTTCAAAACCTCAAATAGTGTCCATATCCTCACTAATAAGATAAATATTCACATCCATATCTAGGCCCTCAAGAACCAAAACTTGGTGTTAATAACCTCCTAATCATATTTGGATATGCTCATATGGAGGCCAAATATCCCTCAATCCTAGATGTGTTGTGATTTGACACATCATTCTTGGTCCTAAATGCATAGAAGCCTTGTTTAGGGCATGGGCATATGTTTCCTCCATTGAACATGTTCATGGTCCCAAGACCCATACCTAATGTCCACAACATGTTCATTTTGATTTTTTTTACATTTTTTTATAATATTTTTTAGATTGTTAATTTTTTAAAGATTTTTTTATAAATTTTATAATGATGTAAATATATTTTGATTTGTTTTTTTAATATTTTTTCACTTTTTAAATTTTTTTTTCTTAAAGTTATTGTTTTTAAATTTTGACCTCGAATAAAAACGATCATGATTCTATGAGGTCCATCATTCAATAGGGTGTTGATTCAACGTTTTTATTACAATGACACCACTTGGGGTTACCAAAGAGTTGTAATTTTATCCCCCCCCAAGGCGTGATATTGATATCACCCTTTCCATTTTGTGGGTGTTTCTTGGTGTTTTTTACTCAAAAATATGAATTTTTATCGCTAGAGTTCTCGTTTTATATTATATTATGTTCTAGGAAAGCATACAAAATTTTCTATATGTTTATATGTAAACTACATCAATCATTTCTAGAGAAATGGTCAATGATACATTTTAACGTTGCAATAACAAAAACTTATATAATAACAAATAATCATTTAAAAAGTATTATTCCTAAACATGTTTGTCTATAATATATATAGTACGACTAAAAATTATAAAATTAATATTTTGGTTATAATTACTTTTTCATCAATATAAAAATTTATTTATGTTTTTCTTTTTTATGAAGATTATGAATATTCCAAAGATTGAACGAGATGATCTTTGAAACAAAGAGATGGTCAAAGAAATGAACATTCTTGCATTGTATGAGGAACCATGTCAACAACAATGTGCACAAAACATATATAATCATTGATTTTTTGTTAATATGTAAATTTTATTTAATTATTGCAAGAAAGACTAATTTTCAATTATTTTGTTGCAAAAAGAAATAAAATGGAACCCATTGAACACATAAGATGGGATGATAAGGAAGAAAATGGTTGATCACAAAGTTTGTGCTCGTATAACTTGTGTTTTCCTTACTTAACATTTCATGTTTATGTTATCCATATTTTAATTAATTTACATTTATTATTAGATTATTTCTAACAAGCGATAGCATACAAAGAAGAGGCATCCACATAAATGATTACAATTGGGTTAAGTATGGTCATGAGTATATGTTGCAATATCAAAAGTTAATTGTGCAATTTGTAAGTAGCTATGTTGGTTTACTTTACTCATATTATAACTAATGGAACAACAATAAACCTTTATATTAACTATATCTATCCTTAAATGTTATAATGTATACAACTTACCGGAAACAAATTATGGAGTGGAGCCAACATGAGGAATGACTTTGAAAGAATGTGTACTATGTACGAATGATTTATTTCTATGGTATTCTTTTTATTTACATAATCCTGTATAGTTTACTATAAATAGATATACTCATTGCACTTTATTTCTATGTTTCCAGTTGGAACATGAAGAGGAGGAACACAATCAAGAGGATCAACAGAACATTCAGCCAAATAACCCAAGTACAATATCATCTATGAGAGATGAAGTAATGAGGCATGCAATCAACTCAAGCAGTGATAGCAATTTGACTGAAGAATTATGATCAATATAATTGAATGTTAACAAAATTTGTATGTTTTGAAAATAAAAAAAATTCATTAATGTACAAGATGTATTGTCCAAATTAGATGACCATATGTTATCAATAACTGTAATGAATGCATATTGACATTTTTATTATTGTGCATCTTTATTTTTTCCATTTTGTATGAAAAAATGTCTCGTATTCATATATAATAAAATGGGTTTCTTATTCTATCAATATTGTCCAATGTTGTAAAATGTTACATTCTTGATTAATATATGGTTGATTAATATGTGGATATTATATATCGATCATTAAATATTACAAAGAAAATATGCATAAGTCAATGCTATATCACATTACTACCATGAATATACCCAAAGGCAATAATTCAAATTCAAATATCAATATTATTATAAAATTTATTCCATTTTCTAATGATTTGTTGAAAAAAAACAGTTAATTAAAATATAGAGATATTGGTGCATTGTGTTTTTTGAACTCACTGAACAATGTGGGGCATACATAAATAAATAATGGTGTTTTTATGGTGTGAAGCATTATGCATCAATGCTTTTCAATGGTTAAACACCGTTGATGATCCAAATTGCTCTCAATGCATCGGTATTGCAATGCTCTGGTGTGAATCAATACCTTTATATACAACATTCACTCCAATATTATTATATATCATAAATGCACCAAAGTCTACACAAAATGACAAAACAATGGTCATTGTCGTCATTGTTAAATTCATAGGAATCTTAAAGTCGACACTGGTGTATAGCATTTAAATTGTATGCACCCGTGTGCTTATTGTTATGGTGCATCAATGCATTTTATCAATTTATGTGCAATGATAAAAAACCTTCTCTATAACCTTCGACCACCTAATGTTTTCTAGTTATAATGAACATCTATTATGAACTCCTCCAAACCCTCCGTTACTGATGGAAGATGTTTTAGTGGAGGTTTTTTCAATACTTTTACTCAATTTTGTAACACTAAAAAACTCCAGAAAAAACCTCTACTAGAAGTTGTTTTCCTTATAGTGCAAGAAAACTAAAATAGTTGATATCGTTGGTCATATGTTCTCTACATGCTTTCCTAAATCTCAACCCTCTACTCATGGCCAATTATGAGGCCATTGTGATGCTACAGTTGCATTGAAACTTCAAGTTTATGTGGAGGTTTCCTAAGATATTGATGATATCCAACCAATTTTGGATAGTGGACTAAATAACCTGGGTTTTCTTTAGCACAACTTGGAGTCTTGTTAATTTAGAGTGTTTTGATTGATTGGTGAGTGGATCTATCCATCCCATGAATTATTTATTCCTAAAATATGCATAGTTGTATTTACCATCTTCTACAACTACAAGCCTCCATTTTTCTCATTAAGCCACAATATTGAAGTATGGAAATTCTTAGCAAATGTAGAAGGTTTCTCAATTTGAGCTATACCTTCAAGATTGTTGTCTTTGACATGAAACTTGGGCCACATCTATGTAAAGTGATGGGAAACTACTTCAAATTAAAAAAATAATGTATAATTATCGCTACAAAATTTGTTGCTTTCTACAAATGCATCCTAACTTGGAGTTGTTGATTTTTTTGTGCAATTAAGAGTTATCATGTTTCACTTTTAATATAAAAATACTACTATCTTCACCTATGCCTTGAAAGGTTCATAACAAGACATATAATGAAACTTGGTGGAGATTTATGGAAGTAGCCTATTAGACAAAATTTGAGGTAAAAAGTGATCCTCAATTTTTTTACTATCAAAATTAGATTTATAAGAACCAATAGGATTCAAGATGATGATGTCAACCATAAGGATAAAGATTTTTGGAGGAAAAAGGAAAAAAAAAAATTTTTTTATCGTATTTTCAACTTATTTCGTTGTAGGTTTACTCAAATTACGAGTGCCAACACTTGTTGGATGAAAAATTAAATTTTGCATCCAACAAGTATGTATGTTGAGTGGATACTCATTTGATGTAGAACTTAATTTCACATCCATCAAGTACTTACCCTCAAAATTTGAGTAGACCTACAAAGAAATAAGTTGAAAATACGATAGAAAAAAGTAGTTATTTTCCTTCCATGTAAAACCTATAACTCATATTTTATTATTTTCCTTAAGAGTCCCATGTTAGACCTCAAAATTACTCTAATATTGTTTGTGAATGTAGATGAATTAAGGTATTCACCCATGCAGCAGAGTGAGCGGCAATAGCAAAGTGCTCAATGTGACTCTAAACTTATAAATCTTAAGAGATTGCAGTATCTCGCAATTGCATAGTTGCATGTCTAACTATTTCTTGAGAATCCATTGCAATGAACTACCCAATATCAAAATTATAGTTGTGCATTTTAAGAATCTCCTTTTCATACTTTGAACTCTAATCCAATGAGTGAATGTACACCGTGGTAGTCTCACAATCTAGTGAGAGTGGTTGAGTAGAGATGTGATTTATCTTTTTGATTAACGGATTTTTATTGGGTTTCATGAAAGTAATAACTTGCTTTAGAAGTTACCAATCGATACGGTAGCCATAAGTCACATCCTGGATATCTTCATTCTTAAGCTCATTAGAAGAGGAAACTAAAGGTCCCTTTTCATTTCTTATCCTATATTTGGCTCCGACCCATCTACTACATCTATATTGGTAACACTTTTTTGTATGGGGGTGGTGCAAGTGTGAGCAAGCTCCACTAGAGTTATCCCAACATTAGCAATAGGCACTTCTAACCATTTCACTTCTCTTTTACGAGAAGGGTGACATGCAACTATGGTTCCATGGACTTCCAACTCAATTATATCATTGTTGTCCTAGAAGGGAAATTCATGACCATTTAGAATATTAAAAATTTATGGAGGGTTAACAACTTTTTCCATACTAGGTACAAATCTAGTTTGGAAAATATGGAGGGAAATAAGGATCGGTGTACAAGATTCATCACCTGTAGAACCAATTAATGATGCAAGATTTAACACAATCCCTTAGGATTGCACCACTAGGCAATGCAACAACTGGGGATTTTGGGGACTTCTCTCTAGGTTTTTTAGTGGCTTTTCACTCCAACATTGACATATTGTTCATGGATTTTTGGTGATGGTGCACCCTAATAAATAACTAGTACAATACTTTTCAGGCATCCTTAACATATTCGAATGTATAAAGAACATCATCCATAATATGTGTTTTCAACACGTTGCAAATCATTAGCCATAATGGAAGTATCATTAGCTCCCAGTGATTCATTTGTCTCAGAATTGTTGATGTCTTGAATAACCATTTGTTTTCCCTTCTTTGATGCTTGGAATCCAATAATATCTGCCACAAATGTAACCTCATTCAAGCATTCAAGTTCCTATGGCTAACCATCTTCCATTCAAAAAACAAATACAATGCCATCTAGAACTTCTTACTTCTCTGAAACGATATCATGACCTCGCCTATTAACATGAAGGGAAAAGATGAAATTTCAGCTTGATCACTTGCATTTGTCTTAAGTATGATATAGAAGTAACCATCACCCATATTGAAATGAAGGGTAGAATCATAATGATCAATAAGGTATTTTAGGACCATAATGGCATCTTTACTAGCGACCACCATATTATTGTAATATGCTACAAAGCATTTGTAATTTAATGCCACATTTTCCACATCTTTCCGTACTCTATGAAATGGAAAATATGTTCTTACGAAGTCCTTACTCTGAGGAGAAAGGATATTATGATGCATGAAGTGATTCCAATATAACATGAGAAATGTCACTAGAATACAACACATAATTGTATTCTAAGCATCCTCATTATATTTACAAATCATCAATAATATACTACACTACTTCAACGTAATGCCTTGCATGCATGCATTTGTATTTGAGAGGGTATCTAAAGTATACTACACTACTTCAACGTAATGCCTTGCATGCATGCCTCTGTATTTGAGAGGGTATCTAAAGTACATTCTTCATAACATAATTTCCCATTATTCGACAAGATTGAGAGGGTATCTAAAGTACATTCTTCCTAACATAATTTCCCATTATTTGACATTTCAAAATCTTGGAGGCCATTGAGGTATTAAAACTTTTAATATTCTTTATCTTAACAGCTTTGTTGCTTGTTATGTAAGCTCTCCCATTGTCATAAAATGTTGTAGGGATGTTTTTGCCAAAGTAAAACAATCAATTATATATATATGTATATGAAGTAACTTACTTGTATAATCATAGAATGTTGTAGGGGTGTTTCCACCAAAGTTAGACAACCATTAATTTATATGTATATATATATATAAAGTAACTTACTTATGCAAAATATAGTATTTGGCTTTTCTTATACTTTAATATAAAAGTATATAATATAGATTGACAAATATATAATATATATATATATTAAAACATAAATATAATTATTAAATAAATTTATATTAATTTAAAAAAAAAATTAAACATTTATCTTTATATTTTGATCTAATATAATATTTTATAAAATAATAATAATATATTTTTTTTTAAATATTAATGTTTGAATCTTAAAAAAAGAGATAAATAAACTACAAAAACTAATGTTCTCTAATTGAAAGGTAGACACCATCACAGTGGGAAGCTTACAACAAAATATGATCAATATAAATAGCAAAGTAAAGACAAAATACAATTAATTAATAATGAGTAATGATATTTCATTGTTTCATATAGGTCTTATCCCTAAACAAACAATGCTTACAATTTAAGTGTTACCTCTTGGTAAAAAGATTAAATATAAATTGGTAAAAAGACTAAATATAAATATGTTGGAATCTCAATTTCAATTTTTATCAGCTTCAATGTTGTGGAAGTTATATGTAAATGTAAAAGTAAAAATCCATTGTTATAATCACTGAGATATAATAGCTTTTACTATACAATGATTTTCATAATGAATTCAACTCCCCTCTAACTAACTAAACATCATGTAAATGAAACAATTAAGTACAATGAATAAAAAAATGTATTATTGAAAGATAAATATTTCAACGAAACCTTTTGTAATGGGAAGATAAAAATCCAAAATATAAAAAAAATTAGTACTACTGGTACTGACACCAAATTCCAACACTGCTCACCTTGTAATAATTAAACCTTACAATTATTTCTCATTGGATCAGAATGTTATAATTGATTAAATATAAAAGTCTTCCACAAGTCTATAACCCGTCGATAGTTGCCCAATACCATTGGATGTTGATATCACAAATTCTTTAACTGCCACACATCTAATTACATTCGCTCTAAGCGCTGAAAATCACAAAAGTTTTGTCGGGCTTCCAGTAAACATGAAGAATCAGCAGGGGGGCAACTTCTGCCCAAATCCAATAATGCCGACAGCCTTCAATTACTACTGATCGAATGAGACTGATCACATGCATTTCTCGATCACTTTTGTGACGAACAGGCCAAGCCTATATTTTCATGGACGGTCAGCAGTACGGTCCTGTACTCCCCTTACTAATTTTTACGTCGGTTTTATTCATATTTGTTGCATCAACAAGGGTTAAGTGAATATTAGGTTTCGCTCGCAGATCTTACAGATTGACACTAAATGCATTGTCGAGACATTTGTTATTTGAATATGAAGTGCTATATAGAGAGAGAGAACGAATATATGATCTTACCACAAGTCTTGCACGATATTTCCATCTCTGCTGAAACTTTTCAGTGATAGTTGCTTTGTCTCAGAATTCAATCGCAAGAAGGATGAGGTATCCTCACGTTCTTCTTTTGAAGCAGATAATCAGAGGGTTTTGCAAGGTTGCCCATGGCTATAAGGGAATTGGGTATGGCCTCTCACAATGAAAGATAACGTCATGGGAAGATCATCCAGTGCTCTGCCCACATATGTTCCCAGGGGACACTGTGCAGTGTATGTTGGAAGCGAACGCAGTAGGTTTGATTAACCCTTGTACTACTCCATAGATTACACATTTGTGGGAGGCTTAGTAGGATTACTCCCTTCAAAACTGACTGGGGCCAAAGTCTGAACTCAGAATATTATTGTCAATATGAGGGGAGGATAGTGGCGAACTCTTCCCATGCTTGCATATCTCTTTTATCTTTCTACCAACCCAATGATGTGTCTTGTTGTCACCACTATGGGAACCTACAAAGGTAGATTGGGATGGGTCAAGTGGATCTCTTCCCATAGAGAAAGGGGGGCACCCTAATAATCTAGAAGCTATTAAAGGTTTTCTATAAGTCCACCCATACCTTCTTTTCCTAAACTAAGATTTGGATAAATAGGGTGGTGTTGATCTATAACCAATTAGCATATGATCAATTCAACTCACCAACACAAATGCTATATAATTTGTTAGTTGTTTGTTATCTATGGTTAATTTGAGTATGTAAATTATAGTGTTGTGAATTATAAACAAAATATTTAATGCAAGAATTCCAAAAACGCATGAATTCAATGACATAATGATTTACGCTATAGTAACCCAACTTGGGAAATTCAAAGTCGAAATGGATTGTTTGGCTATTATTATTATGAAGGTAAAACTTACATATTACAAAGGCCTCAATTTGGGCATATACTTATGAGTCAAAACTTCAATTACTACAAAGTGACTCTCATGTATTCTATCATAGTTAATCTACTATAATCTCTTGCTACTAGTTGATTGGTATAAGCATCTTCAGCAAAAAGAGCTATGCTAATATCTCAAAGAACCCTTGATTGATGAAATGAGTTGTCACTTTATTATTTGACTATTCCATTTATAGACCCTCTTATGGTAGGGGGAAATTCAATTTATAGTAAAGAAGTTGTTATATGGTATTTCATCAAGCTATAGCCATTTTTATCCATGTGGAGTCAACATGGACGCTATAGAATTGTTTGATAAGTTATTCAACCCATGTGGCTAAGTGCTAGATCATGTACTTCATGTGATTTAACTTCCACATCAACTAATTCCACTTGATAGCTTGGCATTTTAGCGTGTAGGTTTTAATTAAGTTTCCTGAGATTGTATATCTTGTTAATTATGTATTCCTCTTGCTTGAGGAACTTGTTAGTGGGAAATTGACTCTCCACAATAGTCTAGCATGTAATTCATCAATTAGGATGTCATGGTAGGAAATATTCCATGTTTTCTCTCCTTCTTTTGGTCTGAGTTGGAAGTCATCTTGGTCAACTATGGTCTTCTTCAATAAGCATTGATTACCTCACCAATAAATCACAACATGCACAAAATTCAATGAGAGTTTGTTCCTTCATTTCCCATGGTTTGGATTTATTTTTTCCCCAAGAACTTGTTAGGTATTACCTCCTCTTCACGTCAATCCAAAATTCCAATTGAACTACACTAATGTTGTGTGTAAAATTTCTTTCCCTTGCATTAAATACTCATCATCATGGAAAACCAACACACCTTGATGTCCATTGTTCTCCCTCATAAGGTTATAAATTCCTTGCACATGTTTCCTTTGTATTCAAGCATGGTTATTTGGAGGCATCAATATTTTGAGTCACCCCATTTCAACTTAATATCGATCCATTTTGGCTCATCACTCCCCAAAATCCACCAAGGAGATATTAGGAACACTTTTGAAGGCTCACCACTCTCGAGCCATTTTTTCTCTTTGGTCATTAACCTATTAACTCAATCTATCACAATTTATTCTTGTCTCTTTGAGTGTCATTAATCTTCTTCCAAAATATTGTATTTTCCTTCAACTCTTCAAGTGTAGTGGACATAAAATATTCCACTATAGAAAGACCTTGTTTTTAATCTTCGTGATATCCAACAAGGACGGATTAAACAAACTTACTTTATTTGTATTCAACATCAAATGTGTTTGTAAAGATGGAGGTAAACTCAATCGAATGTATTATCACTAATCTATGTAATGTCCCACAAATAGCGAAAATTTAAAATTTTTCCTCTCTTCAATAATCATTAATTTACAATAGACAGCTTCATACATTAATTCTATTATCATCAACAACATACTTTGTACAAAACAATGTAAGTCTAAAACTTTTACTTAACATGGTCTCTTTCATGTGTGAGTTTTAGAACTACGGAAGCGATGTGGAAAATATCTGATGGCATGTTTTTGTTATGATCGTAAATACTAATATAAAGATAGAAATAACACTCTTTACTATTTTAAGAAAATCCTGTAATTGAATCGTGGATGTCTAAATGCACCTTCAGGTAGTGAGCTCCTTTGATGATGGTATGTTGTTCACACGGTGATTACGACAATACCCCAGAAAAGGTAATTACCTACCTCGGCAGGGTCGTCAGGAGGTAGGGGTGAAATAAAGTTGTTGCCAGACTTACTTAGCATAAAGCTAATGCCATTCCATTTCTATGGTTGCAGGTGTATTCACTCCAAGTGTGCTATTCCTAAATGGTTGGCCCATACTTACTACTGGCCATATTCTTACTAGGGTGAATGATAGATTATTAAAGAGTTGGGTGTCCCATTACATGGGAGTTCATAACATGAACGTTTTCCAAAGTGAAGTCCATGACTATTGATTCCTTGTAATCTGACCAAATGGGGTTTGGGACACGATTTCACTATTGATTTTTGCATAAGAACGAACCTCTTGTATTTTAAACAAATAGTGGTGTGAGTCCACGACCTCACTATAGATCTTGTACAAAGAATTAAACCTCCACTAGGGTGGGATTGGTGTACCCTTTTAATGCGCTTTAAATGATTAAGTGGGACAACCTTTCAACGAGGGTTTTGGGAAAAGACTTGGGGTTTTCTTTCAGTTACTCCTGTAGTCGACTTGTGCTTCATTTCTGGCTCTGCACTTGGGTTGTATGGCGACTGTGTTGGGTACTGACCCAAGCTCTGCTCGTGGTCAGTATACTTGGTGATTGTTGAGCTCATCCATGGTGTAGGGAGGTCACATTTCTCAGAGGTAAGAAAAAGATCCCTACTTGTAATTGACGTTTTCTCCTTCTTCGTTGATTTGAAAAATGCAGGGTTAAACTAACTGGTGATACATGTCGAAAATTGCAGGTGATAAATGCCTTGGTATGGAAGCTACAAGATTCATGGTGCTGTAGGCGTGGCTGGGGAAAATGGTAAGTCTAGACTACCCACCCATACCCTTACCTCTCGCGCCTCTGGTGTTGTATGTATGCATTTTAGCTTGATTTAGAAATGGAGGCTCCCGTAAGTCCTGGGGTTACTATTTCACCTTGGGGAGTCCATTGGTTACCTATTGGTTGGACCAGAGAAGAGAAGGGTGTTTAAATCGAAATGTGAGAATGGAATACACAGCTGGAACTGTGGTTGTAAACCATCATTTAAGAAGTTGAATCTATTTTGTTGTCCGGCGTTTTGTTTTCACTGTACTCTGTCACCTATGTCTTAAGTGAAATGGAAATTCTATTTGGCTGTAGCGGTCTTTAAAATGTCTGTTGTATACTCTGTGTAATTAAAATCTGATGTATATTTGACAATGGGGTTTTTACTCATGTGTTGTGGCTATAATGATGTATGTAAGTACTATGGTCTATGCCCATCCTGGGATTTCTTTTGGATTCTGGGTGAAGTGTAATCTATTTGATTTTCAAAGAATATGGGACTCTTATCTGATATGTATGGTTTCGTTTTGGATTTTCCTTTGAGTATCGCGTTGATAATAAACCTAGGGTTTGAGTAAGATGATCCTAGTTATTTGTCTTCTGCGTTGCTGGATGTATTACTTTGTATTATGAAAGTCTCAGGGTTGTACCCAATGTTTTATATGTTTGTAGGCATGACTCCTGTAGAGTAACATTCACCGGTTGTTGGCTTGAGGATGCCATGGGATTCGACCCTTGACTTAAGCTTCGATAGGCGCCTACGTAGAAATCTTTCACACTTGTAATCATTGTTGAAATTACTTGTATGGCTATTGGTATAAGTTCTTGATTTGACAGAGTACTAAGTCTGTGTGTTTTGGGAAAAGCCCGATGTCTTCTTGATGTACTAGTAGTGAAAACTATGTAAGATTTTTGTTTTTCTATGAGAAGATAAGTGTATGCGCATGTAAATATTTATGTCATATCTATTGACTGTGTTTTAAATATGGTAAAAGAAATAGGGGACGACTCAATTCGATGAAGAAAATATCCATCTCTGTTTTTGTAATAGAATATAAATATATGACTGTAGCAGATGTTGACTGTAATTTAACATAAATTTGAATAGTTGGGTTTGTAATAGTTTAGTCTAGCCATCAACGAATTCTGCTAAAAATGATCTCAGTAGTTATATAATTATGTTGTCATTTAAACAAGAATTTATGGACAGATAAGAGAAGAACAAAATATTAAAATTCGATGGAGTAAAACCACAATATGATTGACTAGCAAAAGCTAGCTAGCTAGTCCTGCTAGGCAATGCCATTGGATTTTGGGCAACCCTCGAATTTAAGCTAGTATAGAGAACAATACTATTTTAACATTCCATTTGTAAAGGAAAATAAATACATGGGAAGGTCTTATAGAAATTGTGTACCTATTGATTCCTGTAGCTTGCTCCTGTCGATAATGACCTACACACTCAGCTAACTAGTTAATAGAAACTATTGGACTCTTAGCTCACCTGTTAACTGATCTTGGATGGATGACTTTGGGACTACCATGTTCCTCCCAACCATGATTCTACAACCATTCCTGGTTCAGTAAGAATCCCCCGGAGCTGGTTCTAACATGCAAACTTAGAAGTAGAGGCCCTAGAGGTGTAGCTGGTTCAGATCTGGAAAATTTATGAGCAAAGTTCACTTCTGGAACAGAGAGTTCTTCTTGGCATAATAATACCAAAAGAAAAAGATCCCCCAAAATTTGGGGTCTGTCCTCCTTAAGTAGGAAAATCTTGAATTAGGACTGTTGGAATTTACTGGTTTCTTTAAAATAATTTAAATTTTAAAAGAGTATTTGTTTACTTAATTGCTACATATTTTTGGAACTAGGACTTCTCAACTTTGTTAGATTAAAGTGTTTTTAATCTTTTAATCTTTTCATAATAATTATAAGAATTACAATACCATCTAAATATTCATAAATAATATTTAGTAAGTGGCAGCCCACTTATGCATAAATATATATATATATCTATAAAAGTGTAAACATGTATAAAAGAATATATATATAATTAATAACAATATTATTATTGAAAGCTCCTAATAATAATATCTAGTTTGGTGGTATTTTAAACATTTGTTCACATGACGCTTCTTTTAATTCTTTTTAAGGAAAGGGTCCATTTCTTTGGACGGTTTTGGCAAGCTGGTAAAGGCACCTCTAGTCTCTCCCTTTGCATGTCAGATTCCTTCGTTTTAACATGGTAGTTCCCGCAGTAGATGACGATAATAAGATTTATTTAATCAAATCGAAATAGTTGTGATAAGGCCCATAAGTGCTATTCAGAGTCCTCTTGACTCAACACTTGAGATTTAGTAACCCCGAGTGCTCTTCAGAGCCTTTTAACTCAACACTCTCACATGGGCATTACGCTAGTGTAATTTCAGAGCCTCTGCTCAACACTAAAGCTAGAATGTGGTTGTGAGGCACATCTAGGATATTTAAGTGGCCTCGGATACAGTAATCATTTATTTCAAGCTTGGAGTGTTCCAGGGATCCTGCCCAACACTCAACGTACATCGGGGCTTAGGCCTAGTACGAATATAGAATCCTCTAAATACATTGGGGCTTAGGCCCAATATATAGGTCATTCGCATGTTTCCGAGTCCACGCTCAACACACTACATAATCATCCATATAAATCATTCTCTGCACAGTATAATGTAACAAAAGAGAAAATCTCAGTATTTCATAATTTGTAACCAATTCTCATAATACAACATAGTTTATTCATTTGGGCTTTCCTTCCCAGTATATATATTCAACAATGAAACAATCAGTGTCAATGCCCAATACATCAATTCATGAAGGAATAAATCAAAACATACTAATGCTATGTCAAACATAATAAATCACATATACTGGGGTCGTGACCCGATATAACATCATAATATAGTTAGTCAAAAAGTTGGGATATTACAATCTATTAAGTGATTTCAAATACTCTATATCTCAATGACTTCAACTTTGGTTTTGTTAAATCCTAGATATTGAGACATTGCCAAGGATAATTTTAGGGCTGAAATTTATCCCATGGGCTATTTTTCCATTTTTTTTCCACAAAAATATTCGCCAATTTGCATTTTTTGAAGCCCCATTTCGCCCAATTTTTATGGGGTCAACTTTTTTCACACTAAAAATTGCCAAATTATTATATAAACTATGTAAAATCCTTATAAATTGAACTAATTTTAGAAAAATATCGCGAAATATTTTATGGTTGACATTTTCAGAATTGGTAAGATTCGCCAAAGTTTATACACTTTTACATAAGTATGGGTCCTTAAAATTATACCTGGACATTGTATTTCTACTTTTATATTATTGTTGTCATTATTGATTGGCTATGCCCTTTGATTGTAATTGTAATCTTTGTCTTCTATATATACCAAGGTGACCTAGTTATAGAGATCACACTTTTTTTTGCATTTATTATATTGTAGAAAGAGGTATACCCCTCAAAATGACTTCATATTATCTCATTTTATTTTATTCTCAAGACATGCAGTTATTTATTTTTTATATTTATATATTATTTGGGTATTTGGTGCATTGCAAACTTTCTACAATTGCGACAAAGTTTTGTCGCAACTATAGAAAGCACATCGTAAGTTTGCCCCAGTTCATCAATCTTATGATGATTGATCCTACAGCCTCGCAAAAATCATTCCAATTACCATAGTACGATTGAAAAACTTTCATCGGGGTTACAATGGACTTTGAGCCTTCATTCAAACTAATGACAAAAATATTCATCCATGAGTCCAGCGACAAATTTGTTTCACGAAAATTAGTTGATCAAGGGTTTGTTGCACATGTGACAGTTTTATGATGAAACGTCATCATGAAATTGTTGAAAATTGGGCCAAATTTAGTAGTGAGAGAACCTAATTGTTTACAAAGGCAAGATTGCTCAATAACAATAGTGTAACATCCCGTAAAAATCACAAAATTTTAAAAAAATTCTACGTGACATTTATTGCTTATTTACTGTATGCAGAAATAGAACAATGCATAAAAGCTTAGCTTGTTGTACTTAAATGCCAGCTGGTTTATAAATAAATAAATTGCGACTAAAAGAGTTATGATTATGTTTTGATGTTTTTCCTATTCAGCTTTACTGTTGCAAACTTCTATTGTTGTTGTTTATAAATGCTGAATTTACTACTTGGACTAATGTGCTTCTGTTGATTGATGAAGGGGTCCTTCGGACACCCCGAGGCTTACTTAGCATTCATGCTAAAGCATGTGATTTCGTACTTGTGGTAGCATACAGGTAAAAGTTTAAAATTGCCACAAGTGACCAACAGTCTTTTCAGTAGGTTTCCTTTGTCATTTAAATGAAGAGATGAAGACCTTTGGGCATTCTATCGGTGAGAACCTTGGTTCGAAACTTTAAAAGTGTTTAAGTTTAAGATATCTGAAAATGACTATTGATACTAAACATTACATCTCATATTGTATGAATTGTACTCTTGTATTTAAATCATGAGAAGGTCTATAACAAAATGTGGCTTGTTTTGTACTCAGAAGTAACTATGGTTTTCATTTGAGTTTCCTGTTATGCTGTACGTGAATGATTATCTTTTCTTCCCAAGCAATTTCATAGAAACTCTATAATTTAGTTTGAATTATGTCATTATAATCTATTTGCAAGCAAGGAACGCATTATCAACGATATATCTATGTAATATGCAATGAATGAATTCTCTTGGAAATTGCAATGTATTTGAGATATTAACCAAACATTATATAAATTATCTTTATATAATAAGGGTGAGTGTATTAACGTGACTCATTTCGATACTATGTAATCCTTGGTAATTTCTATTATTCCTTGTGTGTACTTATGTAACCCTAGGTGGTACTTTTGCAACCTACTTGATAACATGCAACAAATACAAGTTATTACAATCTATATAAAAACATTATGGATAAAATACAAGGTGTTGAAATACTAACCAAATATTATATATACAATGACTATATAATATTTGTGTGTGTGTGTAACTTCGTGGCTTTAATTATAGCCTTGGTGAGAAACTATAGTGGGTTATGTGCATTTTATGTGACGTATGTAACACTTATGTCTTGCTGGTGAAATTCCATCCAACCCTTAACTAAATGTTACAAGGGTGATATGTCCCGACCTTACCATAATCGTAACCATATTGTAATAACTCCCTGATATGAACGTTATTGTGCAATACAGGTTGGCGGAGGTAAATGTTTCCTGTGCATTGAATGCACACAACTAACAAGAATAGTGGAAGTCCATCGTGGATAGCACATAAGCTTGGGTCATGTGATAGTTTCAAGGTGTAACCACCGAATGATGAGTTGTAGAGTTGACAAGGGTTTTGTGTTGCCAAGCTGGCTCCTTCGTGACTATGGCAACGATGTTTCAATTAATGTGATAGACAGTTTGTAATTTCGTAAACCTCACCAGTGATCTCCACCATCGATCTTACGAGGGTTTCAATGCATTGGTTAAACCCTAACCTCTCTGCATTCGATGAGTTATTGTGTCTTTTGTTACTTGGTAGTGGAAGCTCTGCATGGCCGACAAGCTGAGGAATTATAGCTTGGTTGTTCTGCCTGTGGAGGCGTAGTCCCTGAGTCTTGAACTCGTAGCCTCTGTATTTTATAGAGCCGAGTTCTTTCTAGTTAGTACAGTGTTGAATGTTTCGGTTATCAGTCTTAGAATTTGTCTTTGGGTGGATTCGATACCCAACTTGTTGAGGGTTTGTTTAGTTTGATACTGGGTTTGTAATGAATGGCCAGAGGACCTCGCCTAAGTTGCTACCTCTCTTAGCACTGTTTCACTGTGTCGAAATAATTTATGGTTTAGTGTTGGCTCCAGCTTCACCAGCATTCAACGATATAAGGGTTTGGTTGCAGCTGCACCAAGATTGGCGTTTAATGCTGCTATGACTTTCAAATAAAAAGGTAATGTGTTCGAAACTCCTCCTATAGCTTTCACATTCGGTTTTTAACACAGTAGTTAATTGTTTGTTTATTCTGAGTCTTGTTTCTTTGATAAGATGATTGTTTGACCACAACATTGATGTGGTTGTTATAGGGCAACGATTCTTTGTTATTCTCTTGTTTGGCGTCGTAGGTTGGCTACAGCTATACCAACCGGTAAGCCTCGGCAATTGCCTTGAAAACTCTGTGTAGAAGATGATGGTTGACTGTTTAATGTTTTGTCTGTTGTGTTTATAACTTAGAGATCTCTATACATAGGGTTTGTAAACCTTTTAAATGTATGGGGAGGATATGCCTCGACCCATAAGGCAACTACCGTGTTTTGAAAGTGAAATGTAATTCCTGTAGGTTAAGTTTCGAGCTCTGTCAAGTTGGAAATCTGAAAGAAATGTTTATAACCCATGTTGTTGTAGTTGTGTCTTTTCGTTGATTTTGGGCTTGGACTAAAAACACGATCCGCAACTCGTCGTTAATGTGAAACTGTAACATGTTTTGGCAACCTTTGTGTTTATCTTGGTTATAAATCGATGGGTGAATGTTTTGTGAAACAATGATACTATTGTTTGTTTTATAGGAACAATGGATAGATGAAAATGTTGATGAGGCTTACGGACTGTATGTACTTTGTTTATTTTAAACAATGTTGCTATGTCTTAAAAGAAATAGGAAAGTATTCCCAAAGCTAGGGTTTAGCCTTTGTTTTGGAAATCTCCTACAGTCATTTTGATAACTCAATCTTAACTAATCGATCTACAGGCATGTTTATGGTGTAAACATTTGGTTCTTGTCTTTGATCTTGTGATGATAATGGCAATCAAGCTTGCCTATCTTGATACTTCTATTTGAAAATATTTGTCTATTGTTAAAAGAAATGAGTACCAGAATGTTGGCCTAACTAAAATATTAACCAGGTATTCCACTGTGAAATGTTGAGATTAAATTTTGATCCTGTTTACATTGTAATGCTTTTATAGGTAAAGAGAAATGAAGTTTAACTTGTTGTTAAAAATGGAAATGTTTACTATAGGCTAGTGAATGATAACTCTGTTTAGGGTTATAGCAAGGAATGACAAATTCCTTGATTTTCACTGTGTGAATATGATATAAATCACTGTATGAATGTGAGCATGAAATAAATGGAAATACTTGATGTCTGTAGAAGAATATCATTCTGCTATATTTTGAAAGTAAATCTTTATTTATCCAAGTATAAACAAGAACATTTTAACTGTTGAGTATGGATAAAAAATCCTATATTGTTAGAACAGAAATATAATTATTTTGAAAATAGAGATATTTATAAACAGAAATATTGTATATAAATTATGAATACAGCTAGCTAAAAATAGTTAATAATAAGGGTACTGTAATGTAAATGCAGGAATTAAACAGAAAGTAGAAACTTGAGAAATTTATAATAATTTAATCTTCTCATTCACTTGGCTATTTGCCTATCTTGTTCTATTCTACTTAATCCATCTCTGTACTAGAGTACGATGCTATTCCTTTTTGCATGGGGAAAAATGCAGAGGATAATTTATTCAATCATTTTGATTTATACAGAATCATTAAAATATTCAGAATAACTGAAATGAACTTTCTAAAATAAATAGTAAAAACTTAGTCGATGACAGAACTTTAAAATACATAGAAATAGATAACAGAACTTGTAAATAAAAACAGATAAGACAGTAGAACTTGTAAAAGACGATAGGCCGACAAACACCCAAGGAGGCCTGTTCCTCCCAACCTGCTCCAGAAGAAGCAGCTCAACTACTGACTTCTAATGAACCCCCAAGCCTGATTACTGATCCAGTAAGTGGGTGGAATCTGTGTAGAAGCAAGGCACTCAAAAATACCTTCTCCACTCGGTATCAACCTCCTGAAAAATGCCTTCTCCACTCAGCATCAACCTCCTGAACTCAATAAGAGTTTGGCAGACTCACAACATGATCAACAACAGCATATCCCCTCATCAAATCTCTTGGGTGCAAACACAGCAAAACCCCAAGGTAAATTTCCTCGTCAGGAAAAGTGATGAACCTCAGTTCAATATTTGATGGCTATTATATAGACTGCCTAGGTCTTTTAGTGGTCAGTTTGGAATAAATGAGCCTCAAGCTACAGTCCCATCTTTCAGGGCACTATGACCACATTTCAAGGGTGTTGTCCCATACCAACAGCTAGTTAGTTGCATCATGATGCTGCCACTTGTCCATTGCCTTCTACGCCAGATTCCATTCCACCTAGTGGATCAGTAACCACTCTTTCAACAGTCCTCTTAGGTGTTTGTCTCTTATTTTATTTATTAAATAATAATATATTGTGCAAATTACAGTCATCCTTAGACACCTGTCCAATATAAACTTTACAATAAACGTTATCATAATGTTTCTTAACACAAAATGTTTTCCAGCTTAAAGGGTATGTTACAAATAGATATGAAAAGAAAAGAGACTACCTAGCAAAAACATCTTCAGAATGAAATGTAAGTCCAATGGCAATTGTTGTGATATTGTAATTATTTCTAATAGTTCAAAGAATATGATCACTATAGAGATGGTAGAGAAGTTGGGATTAACATGATAAAATAGTACAACATTTTGGGTGTTTATCATCCAAAAAAGTCCAAAGGATTGGTGTTTCCTGACATCGATTTGAAATGGTTATTTCTAGAACCAATGGTCTAAATGTAGGATGCTATAGAGTTCATAAGAAATTTACTACCAAATGACAATTACAATGTCCTTTGTTGTATATCTTGTTTATTTATAAAATGTGGGGGTTATAATATTCATCAAATTGATTAAAAAACATAGTTGTTGGTTACTAAAATTATACTTGATAGATTTCCATATACTAAGTAAAGTTGCACTATCTTGTTAAATATTTTTTATCTTATTATATGGTTATAAGAGGTGAGCATTGTCATTGAACATAGTTATAATTATCTATAAGTGGTGTTTGGATTTTTCTAATTATTATGTTTATTCTATAATATGCAAGAACACAATATAGAAAAAAAGGTAAATTCTTATTGTAAGCATCTTGCTACTTGGTATTTTATTTGTTATGAATCAACATATAAACACATAATTTATCTTCTTAGTGAATTTACATCATATTCAAATGTTCATATTTCATGTTTTTGAAATTTAGCAGAAACTTTGTTTAGATATAGTGAAATTGTATTGTTCCAATTTTCCTATAAGTAGAGTGAGTCACTGTCTTTAGAACACAATGTTGTTTAAACAACTATATGTTTTAATTTTGATGAGGTTGAATACTATGCATTGTAACTATAACTTGTGTATTGTTTGATTGCATGCAAATTGTAGAGGCAATTGTTGCTAGATGAAAAAGGCTTATGTTAGATTTAATTTTCTAAGTACTCTTGCTAGGTGTCCAATGCTTTCAAATAGAAGTAATGAATAAGTGATGCATTACTTTTCATTGGGGTTAGCCACTAGTTAAATTTGAGAATTGTATCTAGAGAATATCAATCTTAACATTGCCTATTAAAATTTGCATCTAGTTGAATTTGATATTTGTATGTAGAGAATTTTTGCTTGGCTTTAATATATATATATATATATATATATAACAACTTGTAAAATCTAGGATTCGTCAATTTTTTTTACTCTATACTCATTTTATGTTGTGTTTATCATTTCGACCTCTATTGAGAGGAAAATTTTATTAACATCATAAATTGAATTCATTTTTTTCTTTTAATTTAATTATAGATGTGTCCTCACATGTTTTGGATCTTTTACAATTATTTTTCACTAAAATTTAGATAAAAATTAGCATATTTGAAAGTATTGAATCCATGAAATCTATTTAAATAGTAAAAAAAAATGTAATATTAAAAGATTACCATTTAAAACAGAAAAAATACATCTTTGGATTCAACATAACATAACATAACCCAACCTAGATGGCTCCAAATAATATTGGAATTTGGATTTTTTTCATTCTAGCATCTATTTGACACGTAAGTATAAAATGAACACGTTATTGTTGATAGCTAAGAAAATATTTGAAACATCTATCTGGCGTCTGTGAATTTAGAGGCCATGGTCAGAATGTTTAACTATACCCTAGCCTATACATTTTAGTAATTACTCTTGGCCATTGTGCTAGGCCCACTCTTGCATTACTTTATGCTGCTAGTTAAAAATAGGGGAGGGAAGCCGGTAGTAGTGTGACCTTATCTTTTACACTTGTACGAGCCACGTGCAGGGCACGTTGGAACTCCATTGAATACTACCACCTGGAAATGCGTCATGTGCCTTACAAAAATAAACTTTAATGCACTTTTAATGTCCTCTTCTATAGTCCTTCTCGATCTTTCTCTCGTTGTTGGTCTAAGTCCCCATTCATTATTGTATGGGGATAGTGGGTTATGATTTTCCCACCCTAGTGTAGGTGTGTATGCTCCTTGTAACTCGTTTCACCCATAACCATTCATTGTTATGTGTTGGTTTGATTGTGGTTTTGTGTTGGCTAGTTATGTTGCTTTGTGTTGTTTCAATGGTGGTTCTCTGTTGGTTCTTCGTGACACTGCGTAAGTTCTTTTACTGGAAGTGTGGGTGCCCTAACTTGTTAGAATTTGCATTTATCCAGTTCGTTATGACGCCATTTTTGGTTCAACTGCTCGAGACAGAGTCTACCATGAGGCTTCGAATGGTGAACATTCGCTGAGAGGTAAGCTTCAGTTCTCTTGCATTCTTGCTGGTTTATTCCACCACAAAATGAGTTTTAAGTTCCCCTTTATGTGTGAAGGTCGCTTTCGAGGTGCTTGGAGTTGTGCAGAGCTACAAAAATGGATATCGAGATGGAAGAACACTATTCATGGTTTTTTCTAGGTAGGACCTCGATTCCTACCAACTTAATGTTGAAAGGAATCTGCAGTAGGAATTTTTTAAAATCTGACAAGTTTCGAACCTTTTAAGTAGGTTCTTTATTAGGAGAATGATATTCTCACCCTTTTTGGCACGAGAATGTGAGGGATAAATAATGATATTCAATTTAGATCATTTATCCTATTTTAAGGTAAGGTCGGCTTATGTTTTTAGGGTTAGGGTTTAAGTATTTTATGGATTTTTAGGGTTAAGGTTTATTAATAGCTGAATCAATATAGTTTAATTACTAAGGTTTAAATACTAATGTTTTTAATTACTAATGTAATATGTTTAAAGATTACTTTATAATGTAATTAATATAATGTATTTATGGATGACTTAACTACTAATGGATTATGGATTAATATAATTACTAATGTGTTATGGATTTTTAGGTTTATTAATAATTAATTTAATAATGTTTAATTACTAAAGATTAATTAATTAATGTGTTATGTTTATAAATTACTTTTTAATGTAATTAAAGTTTAGTGTATTATGTAATTTAATGTAATCTAATTTGAAATAATTTCCTACCAACTTCTTCTCTATTTTTTTCAACACTCTCACTCTCCCGATGGATTTTTGTGGATGGTATGGTTTTCTCTGTGCTTTGGGGAGTTCATTTTTAATTAGGATTTTACACTATGTAAGTCGCTAAAGGGGTTTTGCTCTATTTGTAAAATTTTGGGTTGTGGGTTTTGCTCTGTTTATAATAGTGGATTTGTATCACCCAAAAATGGTGTTACTGTTGTTAATGGTTTTGTAAAAATGGGTTTTTATCACATGAAATGGTGTTATTGTTCTTAATGGTGTTAATTGTTTGGTAAAAATGGTGTTGTATCACCCTGTTAATGGTGTTAATTTGCTCTCTAGTTCGGTTCTCATGTAGCGAATGGTTGATGTAGTTAATTCGATTAATTTTTGTTTTATGGATCTCCTCAAACATTGTATAATGGTTAAATGGAAAATTAATTCGAATATATATGGATGTGAATTTGATTAGGCCTTCCTCCTAGACTTTTCAATGGCTAAATGAAAACAAAATGTGTTTTTTTAAAATAATTTGCATGCATTCCTTTTTTTTATGGTTCTCTCTAGGATGTTTATTGTTGTAATACTATGAGAACCCTTACATGCAAACATGTAACACTGTCAGATACCTTACACGCGGACTTGTTGAGCATTTTCCTATTCCATGGTAATGTTGGTTTTTCCTTATCATCTAGGTTGGTGGCTTTGTTTTATACTGTCATATTGGTTGGTGTTTTCCTTGTTGCAAAAGTTGTTAATCATGTTTTTTAGATTCTCTTAGGTTGGTTCTTACATCACCTATTTCATCCTGTGGTCTTGTTGAGAATAGGGAATTTGGTATTATACTATTACTATGGTTACTACATCTTGGTATTTTGATAAGTTGGTTTAGGTTCTTTTGCAACATTTAGAAATATCTGCACTGCTGCAATGAGTTGTTTAGGACATTATGTTCTTCACGGCTTGTACTCTGTGGTGAGGTAAGTTCTTGTATTTGGTCATTTGAGAATCTAGGAATTACTACCATAGTAATGGATTCATGGTACTTACAGTTCAGATGAGTTCCATTGTGGGAAGTTTTGAACTGTTGGATGTTTTTCACTATAGGGATAAAAGAACCAAAGGTAGAATCTCTAGATGACATGGTTCTTCCAATCCTTGTGATTGGGTATGATTCTGTATTACTGGTGACTAATTGTTTTGGTTATGGTTTAGGAATATATATTTTGGATAGAGGTTGATAGTGCATAGGTTTAAGGAAGTAGTGATCTTCTGGCATAGGTGAAATTTGCAACAAACTAGTGACAATGGGCAGGATAGAAGGCATGCACAATTATCCTGTACTATAGGTCGAGCTTGTGCAACCCTGGTAACCAATTTACAATGATAAGTCAATCTTGCAAAAATTGAAGTAGTGAGATTTTTCAATAGGAAAATAGCAAAAGGAATGCACAATTTCAAACCATGTTATCCTTTCTATAAGTTGTAATGAATGCAAATTTATCCAACTCTCTTACTGTTGATAGTAGTTTTTTTATTGGTTTTGAAAACATGGCAAGTGAACTTGCATTATAAACCTATTTGACAATTTAGATAGTTAACAAGAAGGCACAAAGGGGAAATCCCTATAGCATGTATGGAAAGTGTCATAATTTTAAGGAAGGGTTGTGAAAGATATGTGAAAACCATAGTGGATTGAAGGCATGTTTGATAGTGTCGATTAAGTGATGTGCAAAGTGATTTTGAACTCATCTTCCAAATATCTACCAGATAATATATGCTTTGGTGGACAAAGGTGATCCTATCCTTATGTTATTTACTAGAGCATAGTAGAGTAACCAAGCAACCCAGACATGAATTAACAGGGAGTTAGATAAACGATGGGAGAATGGTCGAGAAGGATGGTAGAAAAGGACATTAAACGTGCATTAAAGTTATTTTCCATAGGGAAAGCATGGCACTGTCATGTGGTAGCCTTTGGAGGGCCAACGTGCCTTCCACATGGCTCGTATAGCTGTAAAAGGGAACAATATAAGAAAAAAATTGAGCTCTCTATCTAAATTACGTGAGAGGATTTTGACATAATACTCTCAAATTGCAATAGATTTTTGTAAATACAAACAAGTTCCCAAACAAACCACTTGTTGGAACATATTGTTGTACTATTTGTTTGCTTTCCAAAATAATATTTCCTTGAACATTCCAAAAAGTATAAAGATCTTGGAAAGTATAAAGAACATCATCCATAATATGAGTTTTCAACATGTAGAAAATTGTTAGACATAATGGAAGTATCCTTAGCTCCTAGTGACTCATTTGTCTCTCAATTGTTGATGTCTCAAACAACCATTTGTTTTCTCGTCTTTGATGCTTGGAATCCAATAATTTATACCACAAATGTAACCTCATTCAAGCATTCAAGTTCCTATGGATAACCATCTTCCATTCAAAAAATAAAGACAATGTCATCTAGCACTTCTTGCTTATCACAAACCATATGATGACATTTCCTATTAACATGAAGATAATAGGTGAAATTTCAGCTTGATCACTTGCATTCGTCTTGAGTCTAATATAGAAATGACCCTGGACCATATTGAAATGGAGGGTAGACTCATAATTTGGTTAATAAGATATTTTGGGATCATAATAGCATCTTTAGTGGCCACCTCCATATTGTTGTACCATGCTACAAAGCATTTGTAATTTAATGCCACATTCTCTGTATATATTTCCTTATTCTATGAAGTGGAAAATATGTCCGTATGAATTCCTTACCCTTAGGAAGAAGGGTATTGCAATGCCTGAAGTGATTCCAATATAACATGGTAAATGGTATAGAATACAATAGATAATTGTATTCTAAGCATCCTCATCATATCTACAAATCCATCGATAATATACTGCACTAGTTCAGCTTAATTGCTTGCATACATGTCTTTGTATTCAAGAGGGTATCTAAAGTACATTCTTCATAACACAATTTTTCATTATTCGACATTTCAAAATCTTGGCAGCCATTGAGGTGTTACGATTTTTAATATTTTTTACCTTGACACCTTTGTTACCTGCTATATAAGCTCTCTCATTGTCATAAAATGTAATCATTAATTTTTGCATATATATATATATATATATATATATATATAACTGAGGTAACTTGTGCAAAATATAGGATTTGATATTTCTTATACTTTAATATAAAAAGTAATATATATATATATATATATATATATATATATATATATATATATATATATATATATATTAAAAGATTACAATTTATTTTCTATATCTTAATTTAATATAATATTTTATAAAATTTAAAATATAATAATAATAATTTTTTTTTGTAAATATTAATGTTTGAATCTCAATGATACATTTGTTTATTGTTTTTCTTTATTTTATATAATTAATGAATTTGTATATCATAAACCATGGATATAAAATAATTAGGTGCATCTACAACAATATATTCAAAATAATAACTAATTAAATAAATCTACATTATATTAAATAAATAAAAAAACAAAACAAAACAAAAAAACATTAGTATAACAAAATCAACATAGTTCATTTGAATTACACATAAAATCCCTTTAAGTGGTTAGTAAATTAAGTGTGAAGCTAAATCTATATTATGCAGTAAAGAACATGTATAGTTTCATCTTAACCTTGAATGTATTCAACATAAAAAGTGTTCAAAGACTTTCTACCCAAATCTCACCATTGAAAATAAAACATAGAAAGTGTTCAGAGACTTCTTACCCAAATCTCACCGTTGAAAATAAGGAATTAAAACAAAGTTTTTTTAATAATATATATATATATATATTCAAATTTTTTTCTTTTAATTTAATTAAAAAATGTGTCTTCTAAAGATACAAGTAATGATTTGGATTTTTTTTTTAAATGAAATAGTAAAAGTTAAAGTTTTAACAGTCCAATCTCACCATTTGAATAAAGGATATAACTCTGAATTCCAACATAACTTTATACGTACAAATTCGTGTAAAGTTTGTTATGACATTTTTAAGGTACATCACAACAAATAACTTACACCAAATTAAAGAGAAATTGGTGTATAGGTACATCACAACAAATAACGTACATAATTGTCTATGGGTGTATAGAAATAAAAGTTGTAGTCATTATAAGCTCTTTTCGACATGGCAATCCTTATTTGTTTTCATGGCAAGCAGAATAAGTTCATGTTATTTGTCGATGCTAGACAAGAATCCCAGCTTCGAAGATTGATACATGTCAACATCATTGTTACTAAATCGAATGACTTTTCATGGTAGAAAGCTAGTCAATATGTTTTGGCAATACCTTCTTGAATTAAAGCGTGATTTGATTATAAATATATATATATATTAAAGGATTTACTATACAAAGTTAGGTTACTATAAAAGATTGGTTTAGGTTTAAATACGGAGTAGGAGAGTTTTGAAATAAAAAATGAACCTCAAAACAAAGAGTCTATCATTAAAATTCACTTTATAAGAATTAATAAGATTCAAGATCGTAATGTCAACTATAGAGTAAAATTTGTAAAAAAATTGGAGGAAAAAAAAAAACTATTTTTTCTTATTGTGTTTTCAACATATCTCCTTATTGGCTTACTTAAATTTCAAGTTCAATGTCCACTAGTCGCAATTTGATTCTGCTTCCAATGAGTGCTCAGACATGAAATTTGGGTAAGGGTGGCCGCACAAAGTTGCTCCCCAAAACAATTGCAATGAGGCCATGCTAGTGGAGACAAAACAAAGATGAACCCACACCTAAGAAAGCGTGCACGATCCATTAGGTTCAATACCAAATTGAGGCACGTGTGCACTGCTGCGCGTGCACATTTTTAGCACGTATGCGCCCAAAAGCTTACATGCACTCCTGTTAAAACAAATAAAAAAAGGGGAAAGAACGCGTTTTATTTCACTTCCAATCGGCCAAGCTTCACTCACCCAGCGCGTACACGGAGTAACAGACCACCTCACTCACCTATTGCACTCAAGAAATCCATCAATCCATCTACCAAGTGATCATCAATTGCATTGGATAGGTAAGATCATTGTTTTTTGTCATTTTATTGATTTTTTTATTGCTTATTAAATTTTTAATAATTCCCCAATTAGTAAAATAATAGAATTTTTTTCAATTGCAGAGTCTAAACCTATATAATGAATGAACAAAATGTTAACATGGAGTCTGGTGGAACACACGAAAACACAAATCTTGGAACCAATGAAAACCCTCAACAAAATCTAAATGCCCAAGAAAATCAAAACCCCCAACAAAATTTCGACCAAGACGACTTGAACCATTACATAAATGAAATGAAAGTGCACACTCGAGCATTAAGAAACACAGTGGAACCATCTCAAGTGTCCCTTGCCACCTCAATTGAGAGCTCAATTTACTCCCTCATCCATGCACATCTCCAATTGAATGACATGATCGAATATAGAGCTAGGATGCGGGAGTATTATTCCACATGCATTTCCAAGGAGGAATTAAAAGCATTGAATATTACAAAGGCCCAATTATACAGTATGTTCACCAATCCAAGAACAAAACAACCATCAAACATTAGAAAGCCACGTGTTTGCATGGATTGGTTTCATTTCCAACCATGGAGGGACAATTGGATGCAAAGGTGGTTCATGGTTTACCATAAACCTCCCTGCAATAATCGGGAGGTTCCATAGTACTTCCATCGACAACTGTGGGCTGATTTTGCACTCAGTTTACATGTTTGACATAATAAAGTTCTAGGGTGTTGGTCTTGGCTCTTCCCGAGATCAACCTGTTTCCCGGAGAAACCCACTGATATGGCCACCAGCTCCAAGGCGCGATCCCAGCCCCTCTCCCTAGCCACTTAAGTTACCCTACAAACTTGATAAAATCGAGGGGGAGATGAGTGTTGCACGTGGACTCCTTAGACACATCGCCTTTGTAGCAGCGACTACAGTGGAGAGACAGGTTGACCCTAATAGAGATTCATGTGTAGGGTCTTCGCGACAGATTCAGGATAGACCTCTGACTGGTGGTAGCCATACTAGGCCTTCTAGTTCGACGGGGACAATGCCACATCTTTGTCTCCATTCCGAGCACACTTTCCCTGACCTGATTGAGGGCTACTATATGGAGCAACTTAACACTTTTTTTAATGAGTTTTCAATCATCACTTGAGAAATTGTAAGGTAATTTTAAAGCAATTATGTATCACTTAAGCAGTTATTTCAATGTATAGTTATTTAGAGTGGAGATGTCGACACGGGAGAATGTAGTATCTCCCAACCTGGACGTAGCAATGACAGCTGCCACTGAAATTGAAACACCTCACGCAAAGGTATTTTTAGTACCTCACATAATATTGTTATTACTTATGGCATTTCTATTTTTATTTATTTATATTTATGCCATACACGATGATAGCTCCTACAATATTTTTGAATATTTTGATTGCCTAAATAATTACTTGTTTAATACGTTCATAAAGTGCATGCATTTTGGTGTCCACAGGTATGCACAGACTATGATGATGAGCCATCTCCGCTAGGGATCGATAGGTCTCCATACACACAGGTACCATGTGTAGTTAAAAGCATGCTTTTAATTTGAATTGTTATGACTTACTATGGTTTAATTTTATTTTTCTCTACTAAAGTATGATATTACAAATGTATATGCGGGTGCCACCATTTGCTGTGGGTTACACTGTTCCACCTCCCCACTTCAGTCCCATTTTCCCACCCTGTCCCATGAGTCTCCCCATTCTTCCATCCATACCCCTCCCTCCGTACACCCTCACCCTTCCATCCAGCCTCCCCTCTCCTTCTATACTCCCCCCACTATCAATCCTCCCCCCTCCATCCATCCTCCCCCATTTTTCCATGCCCCCATCTATACATCATCCCCCATTTGTCCACACCCCCCCATCTATCCATCCTCCCCCATTCGTCCACACCCCCCCTTCCATCCAGCTGCCCCCCTTCATCCACAAACCACCTTGTATCCATCCTCCTCCCTCTATCCAGGACTACCCTCCCATTCACCATCCCTCAACACACCCCTATCCATTTTAGGTCGATACCCCCTAGTGTACAACCGATAGCAGTTCATCGTCCACGACATTGTCCTCCACCCCATACCATCATGCCCTCTTCCAACATATCTTCTTCACTTCCCGCCACTATTGTGGCAACTAATATTATAGTATTCGTCAATGTATCTACATTGGTTGCACCCGTAGTTGTTGCAACTAAATCTTCCATCTTCCCCACCCCCCATGACTACATCGGAGCAGGTTGTCCAACCAACTGCTCCACCTGTTAGCCATGAAGCCCAGTCATGTCCATTCTCAAAGGTGTTCAAATTGAGAATCAAGTTAATTTATGAAAATATTGTGATGCATTAACGAAAATTAATTTAAGTAGTTATTATTTTTCAATGAAATGATTGTCGTAAATGTTGTAGGGTAGCATTGCTGAGAGGCTCAGTAGATCGAGGACACTTGCCTCACGTCTCGCACTCCCATCATTGGTGACTTATTTAAGATTTGAATTCTACATTCATTTTATAAATGTGGTAAATGTTACAAATGCTTGAAAATGATGGTATCTTATATCATTTGTTTCAGATCCTAGAGAGACGGTCTACTCCTAGACGAAAGAAGGCCCAAGATTCTACCAGCTCCAAGAAGAGGAATATCGATTTCGTAGATGCACCTGGCAGTGAAGGAGGTGGGAACGATGCTTGACATACCATGTTATGCACATTAACCACGATGCGGAATTTTTGGGCAACAGTTTCCATGTGCTTGGTATCTACGGCACAAGTTTCCATGTATTTTGGATCTACGACACTAGTTTTTGGACTTTGTATAGGGCACAAGTTTCCATTGTGTGTACATTGGGAACCATATTGTTCCATTGTTTGCCAAAAATTTTATATTTTTGGATGCGTTTTGTAGCTTTGATGTACACGGATTTTCAGTTATGTGATTTATATCCATGTTGTCTATATTTGTATCTTGTTGTATCTTGTTGTGTGTAGTTTCCTAATAAACAACATCTTTCTTTTAAAACAAATGGTTGAGTTTGAATGGATTTTGATATGATTTCCTTCGTTTAGGTTTAAGTGTGACTTTAGATTTAGAATTGACATAATGAATATTATTTCAATTGGTTTATATTATGAAATGTATTTTGATCGTAAAATGTCATTCTAATAAGATCCAACTATTTTGTATACATCGCAATGCAAGTATGAAAGTTTAATTGTAAAATTCAACACATTGAGTAGTTATTGGAGAAATTTTATGGGGCCCTTGATATCATGACCAGGGAGATACTTGACCTTTTCCTATACCTTATTATTTTGACAAGTTTTTCTAAAGTGTTTTCATTGTATATGAAATTGTTGTGTAAGTGATGAATGATAATGGTGATCTTCCCAAATACCAAAAGGTTCCTTATGTTTGCTGAAAATGTGATCTTGATCTCTTGACAGAGAGCATTTACGTCTATACTTTATTGTTTGAAGCATTTCCTATACCCCGTGATATTTTAATTTATTGAGTTCTATTTGGATCAATGAAGGATCCCCCTTGTGTACCTACCACCCCTAGTCATCCCCCTTGTGTACCTACCACCGCTAGACACCACCCTTGTGTACCTACCACCCCTAGTCATTTACACACAAACAAACACAAGTTAGATGTACATAATTATATTTGCACACATATTAAATATGTACAGATACACATATATTTACACTACAAAAACCTACACATATAAAAATATTTATACATAAACAGACAAAAAATACATGCACATAGGCAAATATCTATGCACACATACAAAAATTTACAAAAAATTGCACAAATAAAACGATACAAATATTAGTATAAAATAACAAACAACAGCATCATTTTAAACAAAATTACACACCTAAATATCACATTCAAATATTTTGAATTTTGAATTATGCATTAGGCTATAAAGGCACCTTCTAGGGACCAAGGTTCATGAACAATTCCTTGAAGGATTACAAATGACCCATCAATTTTATCATTTGTCCTAAGCTATAAATATATATTTCTAGCCTTGAGATGTTCTTCTCCCTCCTTGAATCATGTTTATGGATTTGAGGTCCACCCATAAAGCTCAAAACCTACTAATGGTTTCCATATTGGCATTCAAATATTTAAGTTATACTAGACCAATCCTATGTTGTTGGTTAAGGCTTCAGATTTTCCCTATCGTTGGAAACTTCCTTTAGAGCCTAAGGTCAAGGTTTCATCATTTGATCATGTTTAGTGCCATAAAACCCATACTAGGTACTAAAATACTCCTAGTTACACCCATATCATTTATTGGAGTCTAAACATATCCTTATCATTTGAATCCTCTTTCATGGTTGTAAAGGTATGTAATTAATACACCTGTAATGCTGAAGCCTCGGGTTTCCCTTCCCTTAGAAGCTTTATTTTTATAAGGTTTGCAGTCCTCCTCCCAACAATGTACAAGGCCCTAATATCCATTAATGGTTCTAAAAATCTCCTAATGAAGTATGTATCAACACTTGGGATCCAAAGAACCCTAAGACATGTCCTATATGGTAGTTTGAAAGCTCATTTCTTGATTTTGATTGCTAAGTTTGTGCATTTACGTAATAAATCCTAAGTTTCCTACATTTACCATGTATCGATTCATGACTAGTATACGGGGTTAAAAAATTCCCAGTGGTTAACCTATCCTCTTGTATTCCCACATAGAGAAAAAATACACCTAGTAGATGCCAAGTGTTATGGTCTAAGACCTTGCGCATGGTAATGAAGCCCTAGAAGCTTCTCTTAGCACAAATGGGATACGTTTCATCCTTTGACCAGTTCTATATCCTAAGAACAAATTTTGGTGCTCAAAACCTCCAAATAGTGTCCATATCCTCACCAATAAGCTAAATATTCATAGCCATATCTAGGCCCTCAATAGCCAACACTCGGTGTTCATAACCTCCTAGTCATATTTGAATATGCACCAAAGTCTACACAAAATGACAATCCAGTGGCCATTATCATCATTGTTAAATTCATAAGACTCTTAAAGTCAACACTGGTGTATAGCATTTAAATTGTATGCACCTGTGTGCTTATTATTATGGCGCATCAGTTCATTTTATCAATTTATGTGCAATGATAAAAAACCTTCTCTATAACCTTCTACCACGTACTCTTCTCTAGTTATAATGAACATCTATTATGAACTCTGCCAAACCCTCCGTTACTGATGGAAGATGTTTTAGTGGAGGTTTTTTCAATACTTTTACTCAATTTTGTAACACTAAAAACCTCCAGAAAAGACCTCTACTAGAATTTGTTTTCCTTGTAGTGCAAGAAAACTAAAATAGTTGATATCGTTGGTCATATGTTCTCTAAATGATTTCCTAAATCTCAACCCTCTACTCATGGTCAATTATGAGGACATTGTGATGCTACAGTTGCATTGAAACTTCAAGGTTATGTGGAGGTTTCCTAAGATATTGATGATATCCAACCAATTTTGGACAATGGACTATGATAACCTTGGTTTTCTTTAGCACAACTTGGAGGCTTGTTAATTTAGAGTGTTTTAATTGAGTGGTTAGTGGATCTAACCATCCCATGATTTCTTTATTCTTGAAATCTGCATAGTGGTGTTTACCATCTACTACAACTACAAACCTCCACTTTTCTCATTAAGCCACAATAGAGAAGTATGGAAATTCTTAGAAAAAATAGAAGATTTCTCAATTTGAGCTATAGCCTCAAGATTGGGGTCTTTGACATGAACCTTCGGCAACATATAACAACAACTGGGGATTTTGGGGACTCCTCTCTAAGTTTTTTAGTGGCTTGTCACTCAAACATTGACATATTTCTCATGGATTTTTGGTGATGGTGCACCCTAATAAATAAGTAGTACAATACTTTTGAGGCATCCTTAACATATTAGAATGTATAAAGAACATCATCCATAATATGATTTTTCAACACGTAGCAAATCATTAGCCATAATGGAAGTATCATTAGGTCCCAGTGATTCATTTGTCTCGGAATTGTTGATGTCTTGAATAACCATTTGTTTTCCCTTCTTTGATGCTTCGACTCCAATAATATCGACCACAAATGTAACCTCATTCAAGCATTGAAGTTCCTATGGCTAACCATCTTCCATTCAAAAAATAAATACAATGCCATATAGAATTTCTTACTTCTCGGAAACGATATCATGACATCGCCTATTAACATGAAGAGAACAGATGAAATTTCAGCTTGATCACTTGCATATGTCTTGGGTATGATATAGAAATAACCATCACCCATATTAAAATGAAGGGTAGAATCATAATGATCAATAAGGTATTTGAGGACCATAATGGCATCTTTACTAGCCACCTCCATATTATTCTACTATGCTACAAAGCATTTGTAATTTAATGCCACATTTTCCACATCTTTTCTTACTCTAGATGAGATGGAAAATATGTTCTTACAAAGTCCTTACTCTTAGGAGAAAGGATATTATGATGCATGAAGTGATTCCAATATAACATGATAAATGTCACTAGAGTACAACACATAATTGTATTCTAAGCATCCTCGTTATATTTACAAATTCATCGATAATATACTACACTACTTCAATGTAATGCCTTGCATGCATGCCTTTGTATTTGAGAGGGTATCTAAAGTACATTCTTCATAACATAATTTCCCATTATTCGACAAGATTGAGAGGGTATCTAAAGTACACTCTTCCTAACATTATTTGACATTTCAAAATCTTGGAGGCCATTGAGGTATTAAGACTTTTAATATTCTTTATCTTGACATCTTTGTTGCTTGCTATATAAGCTCTCCCATTGTCATAAAATGTTGTAGGGATGTTTCCGCCAAAACTTACTTGTATAATCATAGAATGTTGTAGGAGTGTTTCAGTCAAAGTTAGACAATCATTAATATATATGTGTGTGTGAAAAGTAACTTACTTGTGCAAAATATAGGATTTGGTATTTCTTATACTTTAATATAAAAATTATATAGTATAGATTCACAAATATATATATATATATATATAGAAATATAAATATAATTATTAAATAAATTTATATTAATTTTTTTAAAAATTAAACATTTATCTCTATATTTTGATCTAATATAATATTTTATAAAATTTTAAAAAATAATAATAATAATTTATTTTTTTTGAAAATATTAATATTTGAATCTTAAAAAAATGAGATAAATAAACTACAAAAACTAATGTTTTGTCATTGAAAGATAGACACCATCAAAGTGGGAAGCTAACAACAAAATATGATCAATATAAATAGCAAAGTAAAGACAAAATAAATTAATTAATAATGAATAATGATATTTTATTGAATTTTCAATATAAAATATAATTCAAATTAAAATCTTAAAATTTTAAATATTCTTTTAAAATTTAATGCATAGTTGTTATAAATAAGTGACTTGTGAATTGTCAATTGAGTCTCTTTCATCTATGTTCAAGTCCCCACTGACACTCACTTACTCTTAAGTCACTTAATCTATGTTCAAGTCCCCACTGACACTCACTTACTCTTAAGTCACTTACTCTTAAGTGAGCAGCTGAGCTTTTCAAAAACTCTACTATGTAGAATCCCATAAATAACATATCTTGACATATATTAAGTGAACAGCTGAGCTCTTCAAAAGCTCTTAGCTCTTCAAAAGCTCTACTATGTAGAGTCCATAACAGATTCCCATGACGTTTGCCTGTTGCGTGGTAGATGTAGTCCAATTCCACCACATAAATCTCTTCTACCAAAATAATTATAGTCGTATCATTGTACGTACCAAACTCTCATGATTCGACCACCCGACAAATCACAGCCCAGTAGAGCATGACTTGATCTAATTAGACGAACTTGTGCATCATACGGTAATTCTCGTGCAGCTACGTGAAGTTGACTATTCGATGAGAGATTCAAGGACGTACCCTTAAGCGCAGAACTGCGTCTCGCCTTGTAATAATTAAACCTTACAATTATTTCTCATTGGATCAGAATGTTATAATTGATTAAATATAAAAGTCTTCCACAAGTCTATAACCAGTCGATAGTTGCCCAATACCATTTGATGTTGACATCACAAACTCTTTAACAGCCACACATCTAATTACATTCGCTCTAAGCGCTGAAAATCACAAAAGTTTTGTCGGGCTTCCAGTAAACATGAAGAATCAGCAGGGGGCAACTTCTGCCCAAATCCAATAATGCCGACAGCCTTTAATTACAACTGATCGAATGAGACTGATCACATGCATTTCTCGATCAGCTTTGTGACGAACAGGCCAAGGCTATATTTTCATGGACGGCCAGCACGGTCCTTACTAATTCGTACGTCGGTTTTATTCATATTTGTCGCATCAACAAGGGTTAACTGAATCTTACGTTTCGCTCGCAGATCTTTCAGATTGACACTAAATGCATTGTCGAGACATTTGTTATTTCAGTATGAAGTTAGGACTAATCATCTGACTATTACGTTTCATGTCGATGCCCTTCGAAGTGCTATATATAGAGAAAACGAATATATGGTCTTACCACAAGTCTTGCACAATCTTTCCATCTCTGCTGAAACTTTTCAGTGATAATTGCTTTGTCTCTGAATTCAGTCGCAAGAAGGATGAGGTATCCTCAAGTTCTTCTTTTGAAGCAGATAAGTAGAGTGTTTTGCAAGGTTTCCCATGGCTATAAGGGATTTGGGTATGGCTTCTCTGCAAAGAAGACGAGGTATTTCACATTGAAAGATGACGTCATGGGAAGATCATGTAGCGCTCTTCCCACAGATGTTCCCAGGGGACACTGTGCAGTGTATGTTGGAAGCGAACGCAGTAGGTTTATTATTCCCACAATTTATTTGAATCACTCTGTATTCAAGACATTGCTAGAGAAGGCCGAGGAAGAGTATGGTTTTCATCACCACATGGGACTCATTATTCCCTGTGACGAAGCTGATTTTCAATACCTGATATCCATGTTGGGAAAAGAGGATGCTGCACGTGGAACTTTGAAGCTGGATAAGCTCCTCCATATGGATTGATATGGAGATTCCGTGCATTCTGATAAAATGACCCAAACTCTGCCAAGATCTTGGCAATGACAACAGCTGACAGTCAACTTCATGCTATTGTCAGCTGCCAAGATCTGCTTTGATTTATTTTGAATTTTGAGCTGGAGAGGCTTACAGCTCAACCACAACTGCGTGATAGGCTTATTAGCAACCAAAGTGGTCTGTGTTGGTTGAGAATTTTCATATCATCGCGCTCTAGCGGGTGTAGTTTTCAGATCGCTCTGAAACAAATACATATAGAGTGAACAATATTTAGCCTGTTGCAGATCATTTAATGCAGCTGTAGCAGGTCTGACTGTTGGATCTTAAACAGTTTGAGATCCAACTGTCAACAGGCCTGCTACAGCTGCATTAAATGACCTGCAGCAGACTGAATATTGTTCCCAACAGGGAGCACTAAAAAATTGTTTTGTTTTATTTAAATATTTTTCATTTCTCTCTTAAAGAGTTAACAATTATGTTCAACCACTATAAGTTTGTATAAGTTTGTATATTTTGTAAGATATTAAAATTTATAATATCTTTTTATGTTATTTATAAATGATTTTCACTTTTGCGAAATAATTTCCTATTTCATTATATCTAAAAGGACAAGCTTTTCACTACTCAAAAGCGATGATAACAAAACATTAACAAATATTCTTGCTTTTTGACTAAATTTTCATAAAAACCAGTCAAATTTATTTATGAAAATTGTTATTACCACAATTCGCAATTTCAGCAATAGTAAATGCCTCTCCTAGATTAAATGCCCTATTTTAACCCGTTTTAATTCTCCATAAAATTCTAAATAAATTGAAATAAAAAATATCATACCATACACTTTTCATGGATTAATGGATTGCAGTGTCGTAAAGACCATAAAATTTCTATATTTATAACTAACAATAAAATTTCTCTATCTAACATTGTTTTAGAATCTCTATTATCTGTGGCAGTGTAGGACCAGAATCTCTATCAGTACAAATTATAAGGCTAGAATCTCTACCTATTAAAAGTTTTTTTATATGATCAAAGTGAGTGTTCTTTGTCAATCCTTGTAAATCTAAGGTAACCACAGTATGGTATTGTAAGCTCCTTTTAATGAGTTTCCAGGTTGATAGTGTGATCAATGTTATTAGACTTGGCCAATTCAAACTAAGTTCACGAGTCATATTAGTTTTCTGGAAAAACTGGTCCAACTTGGATGCTGACTCAGCACTATCTGTCTGAGACTAAGCCTGACTAAGCAGCAAGCTCATTATGGACACTAGAAAGTATTGAACCGTGGACCTCATTTAGCCTGGCTATCACTCAGGTGAGAACCAATTCAGCTACCTAGTGAAAACTAACATAATTGATTGACAATGAATAGCTTACCATCCAACCATAGGAATTCTTGCTCGAGTGCCAATTCAAAGTGGGCTGTTATATTACGAGGGAGATATGGCACCAATTAGGGCTTCTGTCACTTTTCTTCTTTTGCTATGAAAATGGCCAGGATATAGCTGGATTGAGGCGAATAAAATAATGCACACTTTCCTTGTAGGAGACTGACAAATGCAAGAAGTCTAGGCAAAGTCAAATACTTTGTCTAGGAAGATGAAGGTAATAACGTATATACCTAACATGAGATTTTTTTTACATTATGTGGAGGAAGAGCGGAAGAAGGTCTTCGCCCGTGTAGTGAGAAATTGGCGATTGAATTTGGCCTTATCAGCATATCCCAAGTGAAGTTGGCAATTGCATTTGGGATTATCAGAATGTCCCAAGCAACACCTATTTGGATAGTGAAGAACCTTCGGGTTTGTGGTAACTACAACTCTGCTGTCAATTTCATCTTTGAGATTTTTGAATGAGAAACTGCTGAGAGATGTCAAACGCTTCCATCATTTTAATAATGGACGGTGTTTTTGTGAAGACTATTGGCCAACACTGAGCAAAACAATTATTATCTATATTTTTTTCCCATGTATCAATAACATCAGCTCACACTTATCATGGAACAACATTGCTTCATAGTTGACATGTATTTGCGTGGGTATGTATAGCTCAGGTTTGCAACAAACAAGATCACCAGGATTCAGGTATGACAAGAACAGAAATATCCTGGGGTTCATATGAGCACCCATAACACTATGGGCACAACACATCATCAACAAAGTCCCCATATACATTTTCTTTCTCATCTTTGTTCATTTAGGATTTATTCCAACATTGAGTTAGGATATGTAAAGACTCTTCTATCCCTTCATACAAATTCGTCTCATTTTTTTAATTAGCCTCAGCATTCACCTATACTAACATTTGATTTCTATTGCAATTCATACCGTTGGGAGGTCATATACAACTTGTTTCAAGCTATTGCCATATATGTATTTTTATTGCTGGAAATTCACATAATCTGGTCCTAATAGAAGTAGCTTTTGAGATATATCCTAGGGCAGTCATTACTATTCTTGAAAAATCATTGTGTTTGACAATCCCTTGTACTTGGGAGACATCATTATCATTTGCATAAGTTTATTTCATTGTCAAGACAGTCATTGAAGATTATATGTGATTCACAAACCTAGAAGTTCGCCTTCCTAGGCCCTATTCATTTGTCATCCCTAACACTGATGTCCTATTTTAACATTCCCAGAATTGAGTGATCTAGGTGTCACAGTCATAGGACTGTGACACCATACAAAGTACTTCAGATTTTAATTCTTATGTGAGCTACTTGGTGGATGCATGATTTATTGATATTTGACAGTATGTCTAAAGTTTGTTTCATGTAACAATCACTGCTGGTAGCATAGATCATTATTATTTACACAGTAGATGATATATCTTGTTGGCACTGCTACCACTTCTCATATCTGGAATTTATATTTACATTGTGAATATCTTTGATAAAACCAATTGTTTGTTTGTTCTTCACAGAAATACACTGTCACATTTACACAATAAAAGAACACTTTCAGGCATTTTAATTTGTTAGTGGCACTTACACATACTGTTGCATCTATGTTACGACAAGTTGTATTATACATTGGCAAGCGTTTCTTCTGATCAACTTAAGCTAACATATAACATATATGATACATGCGACTGTCTATCCAGTCTTATGGTATAAGGTCATTGCACATGATTGATTATCTTTTGGCTTGTTCCATTGCATGATCTCCTGGTTGAAGTATCTTGCTTATATTGAGTATTTGGGAAGTTATTGTAAATATTGGTTCAGCCCTTTGGTAGAGTGTTTCCTTTTTCCTTTGATTCCATAGCCCCTAAAGGCACTGGTATTTTTCACCGAGGTTTCTAGTTTCTTGTTCCCAATCCTCTACCTCTTTCTCACAAATTATCAAGTCTTACCTATCATTGAATATATTTTTCTTACCTTGGGAGTTGGTGTGCACATCTCCCCGTGGATACTTGATCATTTAAGTCTAAGGCATATTTTCATAGATGAGTATCCACTCATCACCACAAATACAAGTTATAGGTAATCCTGCCTTGACCTCTTGCACAAACCTAGAAAAAGACCTAAATAGAGAGAACTGGATCCCATAGTACAAACTTGTTTGTACTGACACACTATACAGTAAACACTTTGCAAACATTCATTTTTGGTAACTTGTCATTACTATGATGATCTGAAAATTGCATCTAGTGCTCATTTCACAGTATAGTATTGTAATGTATTGTTAGTGTTCCTTGTCTATCCGTATTTGTTGTAAAGCTGGAATCTATCGAACTGTTATAAATATGTTGTTTTCAGGGCAAACAGAATTATGTTCTGTGTGAATGGCAAACAGAATCCCACCTTCTAGCAAGGACCGAGGTTTGCCAATTAAAGTTGTAAGAAATCCTGTTACTGCTACATAAAGGTGTGTGATATCCTTCTAAGAGGACTAATCACATCAATTAATAAGATTTGGGTTTATTATTTTTTATTATTTTTTTTACATTTTGGTACATATATAATAATAATCTTTAGAAAGAAGCATTATTTTTAAAACATTGATATATATAAGTATCATTCTTAGGATGTTGAACTACTAGTAGAAAGTTGATGTAAATCTAGTAAAAAGTTTGTGATTATTAAGTATTAAATTGTATAAAGATTTAAAATAAAATCCCTTAAATGATTAGTAAATTAAGTGTGAAGCTAAATCTATATTATATAGTAAAGAACATGTATAGTTTCATCTTAACCTTGAATGTATTCAACATAGAAAGTGTTCAAACTTTCTACCTATATCTCTCACTCCTTTAAAAATAAAGAGTTAAAACAAAGTTTTTTTAATAAAATAATTTTTTTTAAATTTTTTAATTTTAATTATCTCTTTTTATTTTAATTTAATTAAAAATGTGTCCTCCAAGTAATGATTTGGATTTTTTTTTTAAAACTGAAATTGAGATAAAAATGATACAGTAAAAAATAAAGTTTTAACAATGCAATATTACCATTTGAATAAAGGATATAACTCTGAATTCCAACATAACCACGTACAAATTCGTGTAAAGTTTGTTATGACATTTTTTGGTACATCTAAAGTCCTTAACGGGCAAACTCCCACAACAAATAACGTACACCAAATTAAAGAGAAATTGCACTCAGATCACGCTATGAACACTGAACCACAAGATATATTTGCCGGGACCAGAATGGCGCCACTCACCCACGTGAATGCTGGGCCTCTTCTATTTAAATATAGCCTCTTTAACAAATGGAGGTTTGGATTTTTTAATTAATAAGCTGTTAATTATGCTTTAATAAATTGAGGTTTGGATTTATTCATTGTCTATGGGTGTATAGAAACCAAAGTTGTACTCATCATAAGCTCCTTTTGACATGGCAATCCTTATTTGGTGTAATCCTTATTTGTTTTCATGGCAAGCGGAATAAGTTCTTGTTATTTGTCGGTGCTAGACAAGAATCCCATCAACATCATTATTACTGCATCGAATGATTTTTCATGGTAGAAAGCTAGTCAATATGTATTGGCAATACCTTCTTGAATTAAAGCTTTATTTGATTATAAATATTTTTTTTTAAAAAGATTTAATATACAAATAAAGCTTTTGGAGGGGGCTATTTGGCTCTACACTTTGGTCTAAAGTTCTTAAGTTATTTTGGTTAAGTATATAAAAGGGAACACTTTAAATTGGATAAGGAATCCAAAAGAAAAGAATAAGAGGAACTTATTTTGTTTGGGTGGGTTTCATCAAGGTATATAACTGGATGGCAACGGACC
The DNA here is from genome assembly GCA_027924585.1 of Larix kaempferi. Taxonomy (NCBI): domain Eukaryota; kingdom Viridiplantae; phylum Streptophyta; class Pinopsida; order Pinales; family Pinaceae; genus Larix; species Larix kaempferi. The sequence continues at coordinate 17,241,777 of BSBM01000194.1, forward strand.
TTATATGGCGAGTTGGGAATGGAGAAGAGATTTCAGTTGGTATTGACCCTATTATGGGTTTGAAAGAAACCTATAAATTGTCTGAGGATATCCTTGGCTACTTGAAAGAATACGGTCTTTTTACTATTAACACTATCAAGAAGACGAGAAACAGGACTGAACCTAGTGCCTAGTAGTTTTCTGCAAAAGATATGGGTCTTGATGGGCAAGTAGCTTTTGAGTGGAATCAGTACATCTACAATTTGAATTCAACAGGTTGTCATCTCTCTAATATCAAAGATGATATTTACTGGAATGGTAATCCATCTACATGTATTATCACGGCTAAATCTGCTTACAATCCCATCTTTAGAAGCAAATGTATTTTCCCACAGAATTGGTGGTATAAAAGGCTATGGAGTTGGCAAATTCCGTTGAAAATTAAGTGTTTTATGTGGCATGCTCTATTAGATAGTCTTTAAACCTAGGCCAATCTTATCAAAAAAGGGTGGAGTGGCCAAAGCTTTTGTTTGCTATGTAGGTCAAATTCTGAAACCACAAAAATTTACTAGTAGATTGTGAATTTACAAGAATGATTTGGAATAGGATTCTATCGACTTTGAAGCTTGATCAACATTGGGGTTTTGAAAACTTCAATCTCTATTGTCTTGACTGGATCAGAAGTTGTATATCACATCCTATTCTTCTTGCTATGATTTCTTGGGTCATTTGGCATAGTACTCATAGCAAAGCTATTTTTTAGAATAAAACCATGATTCTGCATCATACATGTATTCAGATTTAAAATCTGGTTAAGTATTATAGTATGGAGGAAGTTTATCAAAGGATTCAAAAAGCGAGTACATTCAGTTTTCATATCAATGGTGTTGTAGCCTTCTTCAATGGGGCTACAAAAGATGGTGTATGTGCTGCTGGAGGAGCTATTATATTAAATGATGATCGTTATTTCACTCTTAGGTTTAATTGTGGAAGAGGTACAAACATCAAAGTTGAACTGCTGCCTCTTTGGTGTATTCTGAAAGTGGCTAACATTTTTGGTATTGGTGTTCTCAAAGTTTTTGAGTACTCTCGGGTTACTATCAAATGGGCTTGTGGTGAATATAAGCTAAAGGTTACTTCTCTTTTACATTGGTGCTACATGATCAAGACTGAAATACTTCTATTCAAAAATATTTCCTTTGAGCATATCTATCGACAACACAATTCAATAGCGGATAAATTATCAAAACAAGCTATGGAAGGAGCGGAAGGGTTTATAGTTTGGGAAGAATTCCAAGGACATCATAGATGCGATGATGGATCTATGAATATATTTGAATTTTGAGTTGGTTTTGGTCTTTGTTTTTTGGAACAATTTAGGTGATGAGATATTTTGGAAGATATATTTCTTGAGATATTTTTGTTTGTAAATTTTTTTTTGTGATAAGTCTTTCAAAGACTTGAACAGTCATGTAATATTTGATTCGATCAAATATCGATAGTATGTTTTTTTCTAGCTGAAAAAAAAGATTGGTTTAGGTTCAAAGACTGAGTAGGAGAGTTTTGAGATAAAAGAATGAGCCCCAAAACAAAAAGTCTATCATTAAAATTCGCTTTATAAGAACTAATAGGATTCAATATCATAATGTCAACCATAGAGTAAAATTTGTAAAAACATTGGAGGAAAAAATAAAAAACTATTTTTTCTTATTGTATTTTCAACATATCTCCTTATTGGTTTACTTAAATTTCAAGTTTGTGCACTAGTTGCAATTTAATTATGCTTCCAATGAGTGCTCAAACATGAAATTTGGGTAAAGGTGGGCGCACAAATTTGCTCCCCAAAGCAATTGCAATGGGGCCATGCTAGCGGAGACAAAAAAAAGATGCGCACACACCTAAGGAAGCATGCACATGCCATTAGGTTTGGTACCAAACCAAGGCACGTGCGCATTTTTAGCATGTACGGGCTCAAAAGAGTGCACGCGCTCCCGTTAAAGCAAATAAAAAAAGTGGGCAGAACACGTTTTATTTCACTTCCAATCGGCTAAGCTTCACTCACTCGGTGGCTAAGCTTCACTCACTCGGTGCACACACGGAGTAAGAGACCACCTCACTCACCTATTACACTCAATAAATCCATCAATCCATCTACTGAGTGATCATCACATGTATTGGATAGGTAATATCATTGTTTTTTGTCATTTTATTGATTTTTTATTGTTTATACATTTTTATAATTCCCAAATTAGTAAAATAATATAAAAATTTTCAATTGCAGAGTCTAAACCTATGCAATGAATGAACAAAATGTTAACATGGAGTCTGGTGGAACACAAGAAAACACAAATATTGGAACCAATGAAAACCCTTGAAACAAAATCAAAATGCCTAAGAAAATCAAAACCCGTAACAAAATTTCGACCAAAACAACTTGAACCATTACGCAAATGAAATGAGAGTGCACACTCGAGAATTAAGAAACATAGGGGAACCATATCGAGTGTTCCTTTCCACCTCAATTGCAAGCTCAATTGACTCCCTCATCCATGCACATCGCCAATTGATTGATATGACCGAATATAGAGCTAGTATTCTGGAGTATTATTCCATAGGAATTTCCAAGGAGGAAATAAAAGCATTGAATATTACAAAGGCCCAATTATATAGTATGTTCATCGATCCAAGAACACAACAAACACCAGACATTAGAAATCCATGTGTCTGCATGGATTGGTGTCATTTCCAACCATGGACAGACAATTGGATACATAGGTGTTTCATGGTTTACCATAAACCTTCCTGCAATAATAGGGAGGTTCCATAGTGCTTCCTACGACAACTGTGGGCTGAGTTTGTGCTCAGTTTACATGTCAACTATTTTGACATAACTAAGTTCGAGGGTGTTGGGCTTGGCTTTGCTAAAGATCAAACAACTACCAGGAGGAACCCACTAAGATGGCCACCAGCTCCTAAGCGCGATCCCAACCCCTTTCCCCAGCCAGCTCAGTTACCCCACAAACTTGATCAGATCAAGGGGGTGATGAGGAGTGTTGCACGTGGACTCCTTAGACACACTGCCTTTGTAGAAGCAACTATAGTGGAGAGACAGGTTGAACCTAATAGAGACTCAAGTGTAGGGCCTTCACAACAGAGTCAGGATAGACCTGTGACTGGTGGTATCCATGTTCGGCCTTCTAGTTCAATGGGGACAATGCCACATCTTTGTCCCCATTGCGGGCACACTTTCCCTGGCCCGATCGAGGGCTGCTATATGGAGCACGTTACCACTTTTATTAATGAGTTTTAAATCATCACTTAAGAAATTGTAAAGTAATTTTAAAGCATTTATGTATGAATTAAACTATTATTTCAATGTATAGTTATTGAGAGTGGAGATGTCGACATGGGAGAACATAGGATCTCTCAACCTGGATGCAACAATGGCAGCTGCAACTGAAATTGCAGTACCTCACTCGGAGGTATTTTCAATACCTCACACAATATTGTTATTACTTATTGCATTTCTATTATTTATTTATTTATATTTATGACATACATGATGGTTGGTACAATATTTTTGAATATTTTGATTGCCTAGATAATTACTTGTTTAGTATGTTCATAATGTGCATGCATTTTGGTGTCCGCAGGTATTTACAAACTATGATGACCAGCCATCTCTGCCAGGGATCGGATGGTCACCATACACATAGGTACAATGTGTAGTTAAAAGCACACTTTTAATTTCAATTGTTATGACTTACTATGGTTTAATTTGATTTTTGTCTACTAAACTATGATATTACAAATGTATATGTAGGTGCCACCATCAGCTGTAGGTATCATTGTTTCACCTCCCCACATCAATCCTAGTTTTCCATCCTCTCCCATGAGTCGCCCCCATGCTTCAATCCATACACCTCCCTTTGTCCACCCCCGCCCTTCCATCCATCCTACTTGTTACACATAAATCTTCCACCCTATGAGCATCAGCATTCTTTGGCCTATAGGATCCATTTCAGTGACTCAGATCCATTTTTATCCTTTAGTGATACCAGTTTTCCCTATTTTTGTTCCTACCTGCATGTTGCATCACTATAGCATGCGTACCCGCAAGTTGCATCCCTATAGCCCACAAGTATCAAGTAAAATGGTAAAAACCACTATTTTATTACTTTTTACTCCCAAAAAGCAGTCATTGGGTGACCTTTGGCTCTCCATCTGCCAAAGTAACATCTCGATGAGTCCTTTCACCTACCTTTGAGAGGACTATATATTGAGTACATATGGCTTATGGATGGGAGGAAGAGGAGAATAGTAAGAGAACTCTAGTGGATTTTTGCCCTATCTTGAGTCTGCACTCATTGATCCTTGTAGTTGTGAACCATTTATGTTCACCTTCCAAACTCCTCTCTAGTTTGAGTTTGCCATTCATGGAGGATTGAATTGGTGGAGGCACAAGTGGATTGATCTATATCTTGGTTCAGATTGGTTGCTGGCAAGAGGTCATATCACTTTGTACTTCTTCTTGTTCATTAATAGAAATACTCATATTCTCGTCCATTCATGGTGTGAATGTTGTTTATTATATGTTGGGTTACATTTGCTTATGATATTATGGACCATTGTTATTGATAATGTTAATTCTCTTTATATATTATGTGTACTTGTTGGATATTGGCGGTCAAGACTAATTTGCAGATTACGAGTACTTGGAAGTGTGTGGATTGAAAGCTCCAACGGGGATCTACATCAAATGTTGGATCAATGTTGGTTACATTTCTCCATTATTTTAACATTGTCATTTATAATAGCATTGTTTTGAGAATTGAGTAGATTTCTGGTAGTCATCTGTCTGTTGTGGTATTCCCAATCCATAGTGAGTTTTCTCCAATACACTACCCCCTCCATCTAGCCTCCCCCATTTTTTCATGCCCCCCGTCTATACAACCTACCCCCTTCGTCCATGCCCCCCCTTTCATCTAGCTTCCCCCATTCGTCCACAACCCCCCTTATATCCATCCTCCTCTCTCTATCTAGGACTTCCCTCCCATTCATCATTGCTCAACACCCCCCTAGCCCTTTTAGTTCAATACCCCCTATCATACAAATGGTAGGGGTTCATCATCCATGATATCCTCCTCCACCCCATACCACCATTCCCTCTCCCACCATATCTTCTTCAGTTCCCACCACTATTGTGGAAACTAGTCTTCTACTATCCATCGATGTATCTACAGTGGTAGCAGGTTGTCCAACCAAGTGCTCCACCTGCTAGCCCTGAAGCCCAGTCATGTCCATTTTTAGAGGTGTTCACGGTGAGAATCAAGTTAATTTCTGAAAATATTGTGATGCATTAACGAAAATTAATTTAACCAATTATTATTTTTCAATGAAATGATTGTTGTAAATGTTGTAGGGTGGAATTGATGAGAAGCTCAGTAGATCGAGGACACTTGCCTCACGTCTCCCACTCCCATCAGTGGTGAGTTATTTAAGATTTGAATTCTACATTCATTTTATGAATGTGGTTCATTTTATGAATGTGGTAAATGTTACAAATGCTTGAAAATGATGGTATCTTATATCATTTGTTTCAAATCCTAGAGAGACGTTCTACTCCTAGACGGAAGAAGGCCCGAGATTCCACTAGTTCCAAGAAGAGGAAGATCAATTTCAGATATGCGCCTCGGAGTGATGGGGGTGGGAACGATGCTTGACATACCATGTTAGCGGCACATTAGCTACAATGTGGAATTTTTGGGCACCGGTTGCCATGTACTTGGTATCTACGGCATGAGTTTCCATGTATTTTGGATCTACAGCACGAGTTGCTGGACTTTGTATAGGGCACGAGTTGCCATCGTGTGTACATTGGGAACCATGTTCCACTCTTTGCCAAAAAATTTATATGTTTGCACAATTTTTGTAGCTTTTATGTACATTGATTTTCAGTTATGTGATTTCAATGTTGCCTATATTTGTATCTTGTTGTGTGTAGTTTCCTAATAAACAACATCATGCTTTTAAAACAAATGGTTGAGTTTGAATGGCTTTTGATATGATTTCCTTTATTTAGGTTTAAGTGTGACTTTAGATTTAGAATTGACATAATGAATATTATTTCAATTGGTTTATATTATGAATGTATTTTGATCGTAAAATGTCATTCTAATAAGATCCAACTAGTTTGTATACATCACAATGCAAGGATGAAAGTTCGATGGTAAAATTCAATACATTGAGTAGTTATTGGAGAAATTTTATGGGGCCCTTGATATGATGACTAGGGAGATACTTGACCTTTTCCTATACCTTATTATTTTGACAAGTTTTTCTAAAGTGTTGTCATTGTATATGAAATTTTTTTGTTAGCGATGAATGATAATGGTGATCTTCCCAAATACCAAAATGTTCCTTATGTTTGCTGAAAATGTGATCTCGATCTCTTGACAGAGAAAATTTAAGTCTATACTTTATTGTTTGAAGCATTCCCTAGACCCCATGATATTTTGATTTATTGAGTTCTCTCTGGATCAATGAAGGATCCCCCTATGTATCTACCACCTCTAGTCATCTGCCTTGTGTACCTACCACCCCTAGACACCCCCCTTGTGTACCTACCACCCCTAGTCATTTACACACAAACAAACACAAGTTAGATGCACGTGATAACTATATTTGCAAACATATTAAATATGTACATATAAATATATATTTACACTACAAAAATGTATACACATAAAAATATTTACACATAAACATACAAAAAAATACATGCACATAGGCAAATATCTATGCACAGATACAAAAAATTGCACAAAGAAAACCATACAAATATTAGTATAAAATAACAAACAACAAGATCTGTTTAAACATAGTTACACACCTAAATATCACATTCATATATTTTTAATTTTTAATTATGCATTAGGCTATAAAGGCACCTTCTAGGGACCAAGGTTCATGAATGATTCCCTGAAGCATTAAAAATGACCCATCATATTGATCATTTGTCCTAAGCCATAAATATATATTTCTAGCCTTGACACTACTACATTTTGACCCAAAATCCGACGGAAAAATCCGACGGCGCATGGATTTATCTTTATAAACTTACCAAAAAACACAAGTGTACAATTTTTTTTTTTAAATGTGGCAACAAGCGTCGGCTATGCGACAGCGCGTTAAGTAAATGTCGGTTAAGTAACGTCTCTTTTACTACACATCGGTTAAGCGACGGTTAAGAGAGCACGTTTACTAGGTCAGATATATGAAATATGTATAGTCGTCGCATAGCCGACGTGTACTAAAAGAGACGCCATTTAACTCCACGCGTCCTAAACGCGCCGTCGCATATTCGACGCTTGTGGCCATTATTTGCAAACACTCATATAAATAGAGATGTAGGCTTAGGTTCATAATCTCACACACTCACTCTCACACAAATATCTTGGACAAGAAATACGAAATTCCTAAGGAGTATTAGGGTTTGGTTTTTGGCCTTGTGCTTTTGTGGGGATCTTCCCACTTGGTCTTGGAATTTGGTCTTGCTCTTTGGTGACTTCTCTCTTGAAGTATCTCTTGGTTAATTTCTTGGTTTAGGGTTTGGTTTTTGGCCTTGTGCCTTTGTGGGGATCTTCCCACTTGGTCTTGGAATTTGGTCTTGCTCTTTTTTTTACTTCTCTCTTGAAGTATCTCTTGGTTAATTTCTTGGTTTAGGGTTTGGTTTTTGGCCTTGTACCTTTGTGGGGATCTTCCCACTTGGTCTCGGATTTTGGTCTTGCTCTTTGGTGACTTCTCTCTTGAAGTATCTCTTGGTTGATTTCTAATTGGTTTATCATTGGTAAATCTTTCTTGGAGAAAGTTTGTCCTCTTGTGTTAGGGTTTACCCTCACTAGTTAGGGTTTTCTCTTGTGGATTTGGCTTTGACTCTTGTGGAAAAGAAGATTCATCATATACTTGGTTTTGTTTTGAGTTAGGGTTTACCCTCACTTAGGGTTTGCTCTTGTGGATTTGGCTTTGACTCTTGTGGAAAAGATGATTCATCATATACTTGGTCTTGTCTTGAGTACTTAGGGTTTACTCATGTGGATTTGGTTTTAACCATTGTGGAAAAGAGGACTCATCATATACTTGGTCTTGTCTTGAGTTAGGGTTTACTCATGTGGATTTGGTTTTAACCATTGTGGAAAAGAAGACTCATTATATACTTGGTCTTGTCTTGAGTTAGGGTTTGCTCGTACTTTGTTCTTAGGGTTTGAGTAATAAAATGCCATGTAACAATAATGTTACAGGTCATCAAGATCATCTAGAACAAAATCGAGAATTGCTTGCTAGGTTGTGGGATGGAGTGGAAAGAAGAGGTGATGGAAAATGTTATTGTCCTTGCAATCGATGTAGGGGCTTTAATAAGAGAAGGTTACTGATCTCAACAGCTAAAAAACATTGTAGGGAACATGGACATGTTGAGGGGGGGCATGAATATCATCCATTGGTAAGTCATAATTCATTATATATCATGCGGTCTGTTTGTGCCAGAAATTGTTTCTAGGCCACAAAGAAACAAGCCAACACAATCTCAAAAATACAATAAAGTAAAAGTAGGTTTTAGGCTAAGTTGCCAGGGTACTTGGGTACTGGGACGGGTACGGGTATGGGTACGGCACTTTTTGAAATAGAAGCAAAAAGCAAGCAAAAAATTAAAAATTTCATTTGAAAATCAAAAATTTCCTAAAGGAAGCAAAATGAGAAAAATTTAGCAAACGAGCAAAATTAAAATCAAAATCACAATCAAAATATAAAATTGAAGGAAACAAGTTCATGACTTAACACGGTCTTTATATTGAGAGTTTTTGTAATTGTATATTGTATCATTTTTATTTTTGTTACTTATTAATCGACATGACTAACGTTCTTTGTTTGATGTTTTAATTGTAATTATAAAGCAAGGGCCTCCTAGGGCTGTTCCGAACATGGAGAATGTGGTAATTGCGGAACAACTAGCGCAGGAAGAACAATATGCAGGTCCTTCTAACACTGATCATGATCAAGTTAATGATGATCATATGGAATTAAACGATGATCATGATGATAACATAATTGAGGATGATGGTGCAAATACATTAATCAATGATGCATTTAATGTTAGAATGGACGATGATCAACATCATGCACCGCCAATTGATGACTTTGAAGATATTAATGATTTACCTACACTTGAGAAGGCGACGGAACCGCTTTTTGAAGGCTCCCGCATAAGTGTTCTCACTGTTGTGTTGCTGATAATGAACTTGAAGGTTATGAATGGTTTTTCAAACACATCCATCACGATGGTGTTAAGGTACGCATGTGATTATATGTGATCCGTCGGATCTCAACTTTAGTGCATATACTCCAAAACTATGTCACACCTTTCAATCAAAACCGCTTTGATCTTATAATATACTCCAAAAAATAAGGATGTATTTGTTGTCGTTAATATCATGCTCTTCAAATATTTATATTAACCATTTTTTTTAAATTTGTTGTAACAGCTTGATAGGTGAATATTTGTTACCGGCATCAAATAAATTACCTCGCACATATCGAGATTTAACTTCCATCATGAAATATGTTTGAATGGAGTATCAAGCAATTGATGCATGTCCTAATGATCATATTTTATATTATAATCAGTATGAGCTTGCAACAGAATGCCCTATATGTCATAGCAGTAGATATCGAACAGATCAAGTAACCAAAAAGGTGTCTCGTAAGGTTCTTCGTTATATTCCCATTATTCCACGCTTGCAACAACTGTTTAGGTGCAAAAACATAGCACAATTTATGGATTACCATGCACGGAATAGAAGTGGAGATGATATTCTGCGAATGCCTGCAGATGGTTCTGCATTTACAGACATGGAGGAAAAATGGCCACACTTTAAAGAAGAACCTCGTAATGCTAGACTTTCTTTGGCAGCGGATGGTGTCAATCCACATGCAGAGATGAGATCTACTAACTCGATCTGGCCTGTTTTTGTTATCAACAATAACATTCCTCCATGGATGTCAATAAAGAGGGAGCATATAATGTTGGCAATGATTGTTCCAGGTATGATTTGTACTTTAGAACAATGTTTTTTTAATGCATTAGTATTTAATTTGTCATGAAGATCAATATTGTTGCATATTCATGTCATATATATTTTTCATTTACTTATATGTATTGTATTTGTTGTTTTCTTTTAGGTAAGTTCCAAGTTAAAGATATGAATGTATATATCGAGCCTCTTGTTGATGAACTACTTAAGCTATGGAATGGTGTCACTATGTATGATGTCTCTAGACCAGTAGGGAAAAGGGAATTTCAATTCCATGCAATGCTTGCCTGGACAATTCACGATGCTCCAGGGCTAACACATTTTTGTGGTCTTCAAACAAAGGAAAAATTTGCATGTCCAGTTTGTGGTCCCAAGATGAAATCTCATCATTCAAAGAGTTTGTCAAAGGTAGTGTTTGATGAGTATAGGCACTTCCTCTCTAAGAATCATAGGTATTGAACTACCGAAAAACATCTTTTTAATGGGAAAGAGGAGACCACATTAAAACCACAGAGATTGACACCTCACATATGGAAGTTGCAATATAATAGAAATCGTCAAGGTATGATTCAATTTGTCTATCTTATATATTCGTATTGATCATCTCTTATATGTTTTTAATGTTTTATTTTGGATTGTATCAATTTTTTTTACTGCAATATACTACATTTTAATCTCTTTAACTTATATATTGATTACTAATGGTCTGCATGAACATCATGAAGGTGTAAATGGGCTTCCACGAGGAATGAAAAGTTATCCGAAACAATTTAGTAGGCTGCCTTACTATGAGCACTTACTAGCTGTTCATTTGTTTGATACAATGCATATCGGAAAGAATGCAACTGAAACACTATGGCGAATATTAGACAGAAGGAGTGACAAAGAAAAAATTGTCAAAATTTGCAGTGACATTCATGAATCCAATCATGCAATGAAAGATATCATTGAACATTTAAACAACGATGGAGACCAAATTAATATAAGGTCACTTCCATGGTTATTGACTGAGCAACAAAGCAATGCAGTAAAAGAAGTGATACAAAAAATGAAATTTCCCACAGGATTTTGTTCGAACATAAAGAATATCTTAACAAGGAAAGGTGATTTTGGCGGGGTAAAAACGCATGATTGGCATATCTTCATTAAGGTAATTATATTTTTGGTATATATATTGATATATTACAATACTGCATGTTTTTTGTTTACTTCTTTTCTTAATTTTGAAAAATATATTGATGAGACGTGTTCATTGTTACAGTATGTTCTACCTGTATCTCTCCCAGACAACTTTGACAATAATGTCAAACAGGTCATATATGATCTTGGAAAATACATGAGGTAATTAGAAACAATATTTTTCACGCATCATCATGTAATTTGTTTAATTCGTTGTATAACTTATATGAATTGACATTTGTTTTAGTCAATCATGTAGATTTGACGTACTACAATCTTAAATTTTCGTCGTTAAATGATATCATTATTTTCTTGCTTTACATGTAGATGGTTGTTATCGAAAGAAATCCACAAAGAAGATATAAAGTATTGGAAGAGAGAAATTCCTCGTTTAATGTGTCAAATGCAGAGATTTCTACCTTCGGCATTTTTCAATGCACAAGAACACTACCTCATACACCAAGTTGAGGAGATTGAATTGTGTGGACCTATACATGCAAGGTCCATGTGGATGGTTGAGAGGCACTTGAAATTTATGAAGGCTTTAGTTAGACAAAGAACACGTCCAGAGGGTTCTAGGGTGGAGGGATATATGGTATTTCAGGCCATGGTGTATATTGTTGAATATCTTCCAGGGTTGGGGTCTATTAAGACCGAATTAGATCGATGCATTGGTGATCCAAATTCCACTAAGAAATTAGAAGGAGAGTACCTGATGGGGAAAGGTAAATCGAGGAAGGTCAAAGGTAATTATTAAATGGTGTTATAGATTAATAATGTTAATACATTTTAATAGTATCGAACATAATTATTTCATTTTTAATATTCATTAATGATATGCATCATTAATATTTATAATGTTACACTGCGTTAAGTAATTATAAATTTTTGAGTTGATTTATGTAATTTTATTTTCATGCAGTTGGTCGCGAGTGGGATGCACTACATTTGTATGTCGCAAACAATCTTGATTGGATGAAGGTATGGATTGAACGATGTAATCACTCTGGTCGAGTACTATCATGGGAAGGTGTGGCTTCATTGGTTAAAGAAGCACATCGCAATGGAGATGTCAATCTAACAGAAAGGGAAATCGATTTAGCATATGGTTTAAAAGATAAACAGGTAAGCATTATATTATAAATATATAAGCCATAATATTTTCAATTACATCGATATTCATGTTCATCTTGATTAATTTCATTTTATTTGCATACTTTAAGAACATAAAATACTTACTAGTTCATTATCAATTGCAGGTAAAACACTACAAGGCTATGTGGTGCAACGGTCGTAAATATCGCATTAAAAAGTTGGATGACACAAGGAAAACATGTGATTCTAGGATAAGTGCAGTCTTTGAGGTCACTAATGTTTCATCTAGAAGCGATAGACGTCCAGAATTGTCAGAAAATCGATATTATGGATATTTGGAAGATATCATTGACTGTGACTTTAAATCATTCAAAATAATTCTTTTTGTTGTGAAATGGCACAGGCTACGATTGAATCAATTTGATCCCGATAGAACTGTTATTGAACATGCTAATGTATTTACCATGGTCAATACAAGGTCGCTTGAGTCACGAACGTCAGAGCCCTATGTTCTTCCAAGTCAATGTGAACAAGTATTTTACTCAGAAGTTCCTGGTAGACAGGGTTGGTCGTTTGTTATTAGACATGATCCAAGAGGAAGGCCGGCAAAGTATAATATTGTAGAGGAAGCTGAAGAGGGTGTTGAAGAAGAAGGTGATAATGTAGAGGATCAACATGAGTTGGATGTTGATGATCATAATGTTACGCAGGAAGATGTTGAAGAGTTAGTTGAAGAAGATGATGTTAGAGACAATGTTCATGATGAAGATGATATTGACGATCATGATCAATTTATTGAAACTAATTACAGCAATGACGATGATGATATAGCTGCCTCTAATCCTTATAATGTTGAATCTGGATCAGATGATACAGATGCAGACTTGGATGGAGAAGATGATCATGAAGTGCATTGAACATCATTCTAAGTGATGTGAGGGGGGGGGTGTCAGATGAGCTTCCACCTTCACGTGGTTGTCCCTGTTGCGTAGAGAATATTAAGATATTCTTGAAACAAAGAGAAGCTCGTTAAGGTATTTTACTCAGAAGTTCCTGGTAGACAGGGTTGGTCGTTTGTTATTAGACATGATCTAAGAGATGGAAGGCAGGTAAAGTATAATATTGTAGAGTAATGCTTTTACTAGTTTGCTTAAATACATGAAATAGCATTAATGTATCATGCTAGGATAAGAATTAGTGGGAGGATAGGTCACGGGTTCGACTCGTCCGCCTTATTCATTTTGGCATAACAAATGTTGTTTTTAAATTATGGTTACAACCATATGCTACCTGCCAAAATTCTACTCTTTTACATATTTTAAAACATAAAAGTTTTTAAACCCACGCCAACAGTAGTAGAGCTATAGGGTTTAAACAGTCCCGTGCGAACAGTAGTAGAGCTATAGGTTTTAAACCCATGCAGCATTCGTTCCTTTTCCTCCCTTGTTTACGCATAAGCAGTACTAGATGCGATGCAATATGTTGAGCTTTAATAGGTAGAATAGAGGTGGCTAGAGCTTGGGTAGGGGTTTAAGAAGAAAAGTAGGTAGCAGGAGCAGTCCGCCATTTCGATTTGGAGCAGTCTGCCATTTCGTCGATTTGGAGCAGTCCGCCATTTTGATTTGGAGAAGATTCAGTCCGCCATTTTGATTTGAAGCTCAGTCCATTCATCCCCACCATTTCGATTTGAAGCTCAGTCCACCATTTCGATTTGAAGCTCAGTCGATTCAGCCATTTCAATTTGAAGCTCAGTCCATTCAGCCATCTTGATTTGGAGCTACCATTCCATTCCAAATGTCTTCAGTAAGTGACATTCTCATCCATAGATTCATTTTCCTGATATGCACACTGTGTGGGGCATTACATCTATAAATGTTCATTCTGTAGTCGGTCCAAGTCCTGCAACTAGAAACTTGGCTTATTGATGCAGGCACCACCTGCAATACCTAAGCAGACCCTTGATTCCCAAATTTTCTGTACTGGAATCTTCACTTAATACAGTCCTTTACCATTCTTCTCTTAGTTTTTCTTAGTTTCCAATTAACTCTGTGACAGAACTAAAAATAGATAACTGTTACTATACTTGGCAATTCTATCAAAATTGAGCAAGACTTCTCTATTAGCGAATTAAACACTTTACCTTTTGCTTAGCCCTCAATGGAATTTACTTTACACTCAAAGGTTAAACGCCACATGACCATTCGCCATGACCTAAGCCCCAACGGAAAGTCACTTATCGTACCAATTGTACCTTCTTTTCATTTTCCGCTTCCACCCAATGCACGACACGTATCTCTCAGCGGAAAACTCCACTTTGCCTCAAGCTTTGAACCATCACTTTCCGCTGTGATCGTAATCGTTGATTTCTGACTTCACAACTCCGCTCTCATCTTGATCGTTAATCTCCTATGTGATCAGAACCATCCATTACTTAGCTCATCAATCTTCGCTCTGTTCTCGATCGTTGATCCCCAAATGTTATACATATGAGCACCACTTATAGACTGTACATGTGAGCTAGGGATTTTGCACTGTGACAATTATGATGACTCACAAACCATTACAATATTCCATGGAATCGTTGTTTCCCTTAACGAATCAGATGTATACTCGAAATAGAAGGCTAATCAAATCCCACACGGCTGAACAGAATGTTAACATATATATACACTGTATTTTACCCTGGAAATACACTGTAACGTTTCCAATAATTCACACTTCATTTCACTATTCCTTAAACTCGATGCTTTCAGATGAAATTGATGAATCATATGTATCCAACCAATGATAACAGAAATATCACAACATATACAGATGAGATGAATCATATATACTGAGATTTTACACAGTAGAGAGGAAATTTAATGATTCTCCATCATTTTATTACATTTCACTGTATGTAATCAATCACACTCTACACCCTGCTCTCTCTTCTCGAGCTCTGTGAGCTAACCTTCATCTAGGCTAAGCTACCTATTCAAAATACTAAAGACTACATTTATTTACAATGGATTTCTGTTTCCAAATCCTATGATCAAGGAACAAAGTCCTTAATAACCTCAACTGACCCCTACAAGTCATCATTGACTCACTAACAATTAACAAACCCTATCTTATCTTTTACAAGTGGAAAGGATCTAGAATCCTTGACCATTATTCAAATTTTTCACAAAAATAACAATTGACACAAATGTGAGAGCCTAGGTCTCTTTGAATTCTCTTGACCTTGATGAAGTCATGGGTGACTTCTTTTTCATGAGCCTATGCTCCTGCATCACTTATGTCACCCTATACCGATGCCATCACATCCTTCCAAAATGATCTCTAAGGACTTTGTGACTAGTGCAGCAAAGTTGTGTTAGAAATCATGAGATAGAGGATCTTTGATTAATTCAATAAATACCTTATCCCAATAAGATAAACACAAGATAGATGTATCGTATACCATATGTTTGTGCCACAAATTGTTTCCAAGGCCAGAGAAACAAGCCAACACAATCTCAAACAAAATTCAATAAAGAAAACAAAGTTTAAAGGTTTCTGTAATGTGTTTTTGGTTGTGAACTTTGGGAACACACAGGGAATGCATTCATGAGCAAAATAACTACTGAATCATAAACAAAAGAAGATAAAGATGCATAATATATCTAACAAGATCTAACAGAAATAGTATTGAGGTTCATACATAAATGACAAGCATTACCAGCATATAAACATAAACCAGTAAATGAATATATCGATTAAGCAACTAGACAAGCTGAAAAATGAAGCCAACACAGAAAACTGAAGGGTAAAAGTCACATATATCTCATAATTTCATCATCAACTGCATACAAGAGTTTTGTACTTAACTCATGAACAAGTTTGAAAACCAACTGAGTTTGAAGACCTCCTGAAAGCTCCCAAAAATCGAACCCTCTCCATGACTTTCTAACCTCTCTAAATACTAATCTTTACAAAATCAGTTAGTGATTTAACCCTAACTGCCTTCCATCTGTTCGATGAGGTAAAGTGAAATGTACAATATTACAAAATTACAAAATATGCTAAAAATAGTAAATCACTAACACATGTGTTTATCAACTAGTGACTACTAACTAAATGAACAACTGACTTATCCATCTGTTGCTGCTTCAGCCAGCAGAGCGATACCATCTGATGCTTGATCTTTCTTCTTAGCTTTCTTCTGCTCCTGCTCCATGTCATTTATCGTCTTGATGAGCTCCGCGTTTCTCTGCTGCAGGTTCTGGACTGTCTTCTCCAATTCTGTGCAATGCATGTCAGTAGTTCTTTTTCTCTTTAGTGATTCCTTTGCTTCTGCTATCAATTCCTGAAAATGGTCATTTACATCCTGTAGGTCTTCTCTCAACCTTCTGTTAGCCATCATTAATCGATCATTGACCTCTTGCATGTAAATCATCTGATGTTTGTACTGCTTAACAGTTTTCTGCAAATTCTCTCTGTCAAAGTCAAATAGTTTGTCTATTGTAGGATCTTGTTCCTCATCAGGTCTCCAAGGTATATCAAGTTTTTTGAAGATTTCAGCCTCTTCAATTAACAGGTCTGCAGGGGTGTCTTCAATGCTAGGATTTTCCTCACCTGTTGCTTCAACTAAAGGAGTTTCTTCTTTTGATTGTGGCTGCTTTTTGTCTAATTCTGGTTTATCATCCATGGAATCCTCATCTAGGACAGTAACTTCATTTGTATTTAATCTAGGATTGAGAAATTTCTTCATGTTTAGTCTTAGCTTGTTCTTTGACCTGGTTTTAGGCCTCCAATGTGATGTTGCTTCTCCCATCATTTTCAGTTCCTTTCCTTGATGCTGGATAGCAGCCAACTCTACTACTTCAAGTGTATTCCTTTTTCTGTTAGGTTTTGTTGTTTTGCTGTCTGAAGTAGGGATTTCTTTTCCTGTTTCAACCTTGACTTTTTTTTTGGAGATGGGCTGCTTTTCCTCCAATAAATATCCCTCATCATCTGATAGAATGGTGAAAGGGCTTCTCTGTTGAGTTTGAATCTCCTCCTTAGGTACAGCAACCTCTCTTATATCAGCAGCTTTCACTTCATGACAATCCTCTGCAGGTGCCAAATACTGTTCAGGTTCCTCTTTCTCATCTACAAACAGTGAGTACTTGCCTTTAAGACTGGCTGAGAACAGTTTTGGTTTATTATCTTCCTCCACATGCTCTGATGCTTCCTCAACTTTAACCTCTTCCTTATCTTCAAGTTTAGACTTCTGACCTAATTTTCTCATCAAAACCTTACCCTTGTCTGCTTGCCTCTTAGGTTTCTGATCTTCTTTTTTGGTTTGAAAGATAGACCAAAAGATGAAAAAGTCCCAGGTCTTCCCTTCATGCTGCAAAACAGTGCTAATAATCAACTTAATTAGCCCATGGTGAAAGATAGACTGAGAAGAATGGTCTATCTGCCCTTTCACCCTGTTGAACATCTTCTGCAAAATTTTCAAAAAGAAGAATGGCAGGTTCATCTTGGACACCCCCACCATGTGCTGAAGGAATCTGAAGTGGTACTTGTATACATAAGCATATCTACCCTCGCAAGTAATATAGCTCTGCAGTATTTTGATTGGCTCAACCCATTCCTTTCTGAAATTTTGAATAAGGACACCTTTATTTCAATCAGGGGTGACATTTGGTAAAAGATGTCTTTGTGGATCAAAGTCAAAAGGAAGTTTCTTAAACCATGGTTCACCCTCATTCTTAATCCCTGTAGCTTCTGAAATCAGCTTTACTGTCAGCCTGAATTTAAGAGTATCAAAGATCACCATGTCATTTTTAAAACCCTGAGCAAACTTACAAGACACTTCTGCATTATACCCATCTATCTTCTTGAAAAAGTCCATCCAACCAGCTTGTTGAAACAGCTCAACACACCCAGGGAGTTTTTCAATCCATCCTACATCAGTAGGTTCGGCTCTATTTATCTTACCACTCCTGCCCATTCTTCTTCAATAACTGAAAACTGAATAACTTATAGGATTCTTAAATTTAATCCAATTTAGCTCTCAGGAATCTTAGTATCAAAATGATTCTCAAGTCTTTAGCTCCTCGCTGCCTCTATCTGGTTCCAAAAATAGTAAGCTCCAATACCTAGCACACTAGCTCTCCCTGCAACTTCAAATATTCGGTATCCTTTTGTATTGTTTTCAAGAAGAAGATCAATTTACGAGGTTGAAAATACTGTCAAATGTATAGGTTCCTCACATCACTACAACCTTAGCTTTCACAGGGTCATATTTCATAAAAAAAACTGCTATCTTCAACCCTCGCTCAGCCTGGCATCTCAGAGCATCAGAAATAACTATTTCTTTGGCTGAAATAGCATTTAAAAACACAATTTAACCTTTCCTTTGATCAATTTTGACAGAGTAAGCCTCAACGAAAAAAAACCCAAATCTGCAGTTATATTGGCTTTTCAGGAAATACCTTTAAATTGCTCAACTGAAGTTATTTAAAATCATGACTTGAGTTGTCAAATGAGTCACCTTGGATGTACAGAGGTCCTCCAACGTTCAATTTAACTGCTAGTAACGAAATCAGGAAGCCTTAACTTCCCGTGAAGCCATCAAAACCTCTCCTTTGTTCAGCAGCGACAATGTCCGGTTTTTTAGTGGTTATGGCTACTCCACTAAGTCCTTCGTCTTTGAATGTGCCTGTAAATGACAAACTCATCCCACATTTACCTCAAACCATACTGCTACCTATCAAAAGGAATTACATCTGGGCTCATGATGAGCACGATTTCCTCACAATGTGTAACCACTTGGAATCATGATGTTCCCTGCATCAGCACGTAACGAATTCTCTAAAACATGTAATTAGTCATTCATCATTCCAAATGTGCCAAAATTTGCTAAAAAATCGGAGAAATTTTGGAGTCGCGATATTCTTGTAGCGCGCCTTTGGTGATTTTGAGCTCCAGAGCTACAAGAATAATTTTAACACTGTTTTGGTGCTTTTTCACAGCTTTTTGTCATTTTGCATAGAGTTCTAAATTTGTTAGAGTGATGATTATACATGACTATACTAGAGTATGGTTTATGAACCCATTATTTGATATGGTGACTTTTAAACAAACCTAAAGTTTAAAACTTGAAAATTTCACAAGCAAGCCCAAAATTTCATATAAAAACTAAAGAAAATTTCCTAAAGGAGGGAGAAATCAAAACAGTGCAAATAAATAACTTAAAATAAAATGCAAATCAAACAAAATTTGAAGGAAAAAATTACTGACTTAACACCATAAACACATATAAAGACTTCAAGAGAGTGTGCAATAGATAGGATGCCCTTGGGTTGATGAATAATTCAATTGAATGAGATGATTACAATCCACAACCACCCACAGGTCCACCCATTAAGGGCCTCAATTACCCACCTAGTGGTTTGGCACATGGCCACAAGTGAATATTAGCCAAGATATCTCAACACCCCCCACCCCTGATTTTCCCCGTGTATTGGTTTCAGTTCGAAAATAATGTTTTTAATTACTTTTTTGCAGTCAGCTGATCGGGGCAAGTCCCCAATGGAGCCTGGGAGGCCGACACCCCCCTACAGGAAACAGGTATATATACCACATTTTTACTTACCTGCTTCTTTAGAAAGTACATTTGTGTAATTATGATATCAACGTGGCCAATATTTTGTTTGTAGGTTGAGGGTCGAGGTAGGAGCCCCATGACAAATGATATGTCGACAGATGTTAGCACGCCACGCTCATCGGGTCATGAGCAGGTATATAGCACGTTGTGAATTTCAGAAACTGTATTTATACATATTTATGTTATCTAATTATATCAATGATTTCAAATTGATATTAATGTTTTCTATTTTTATGTCGGATGATACTTATCTATAGATGGATCCAAAGGATATGGATTTGGGGCACATTCTTGATGATGTTGACCTCAAGAATTCAAAGAATATCCGGGATGCAGTTCAAAAAGCAAAAACAAAATTAAATCAGGAGGTCGTCAGTCTGCTTATATCAAATATGCAAATGACGCAGGATGAGACTCAAGCAAAGATAGATCGTGTGTTGCTTAAAGGAAAGCGCTTGGATGTAAGCTGCAAACTCGTTCATTATAAGTCTATTCCAAATGCAATTTTTTTCCTATTCGTATATGAGTAACTAAAATATTATTTGTTTCTACAGGAATATTTTTTCCCCGGTGAAAGGCATGCTGGTACCATTGAGCATGACACCTCCTTCGCCACTGATCATGTATCGTTGTCGTCTGGCCAGTCGGAAACACAAAATGAGACACCCCAGATGGAACATGAGAGTGCTGATGAGGATCAGGGGCCAGTACATGGAGAAGAGCATGACTTTGATGCTACCGTCCCAGCATTTCCTGGATCTTTCCGTGTCACTAGCATGGGAACATTTGAGACTACTTTTTGGTGGACGAAGATCTCATTCCCTACAAGATGGAGAAGATTCCAGGTTCTATTTACAAAATGTTTTAACTATATATTATAATTTTATTGGAATGTAATTATGCATCATTCTTTTTACACTAATTAACACATACTCGTTTTTGTAGGAAATTATGTCTTTTATAAACATCTTAATGATTGGTCTTTAGATCTATTTGGGCCCACTATCCACACATGGTGGAACCGGCAGAGTAAAGTTTTGAAAGATGAGCTTATTGCTCGCTTGGTTTGGTTTTTTGGTGCCGAAACCTTCAACCAAAAAAAGGTTCTCGAAAAAGATGGCCAACATTTACATTATGTACAGGAGCAATATCGGAACAACTTAGCAGATAATCCAAAGTATGAGTGCCCTCCGATGATTCCAACAACGGAGTGGAAAGGCTTGCTGGATGATGCAAGGGAGAAAGCTACGAAAATAGTGGGCAAGCCAGTACCCGAGTCAGCTAGAAGGTATGCAATACTTTTAGCAATGCAATTATATGTTTATTACACTTTATTTTCCATTTTTTTGCAATGTCTAATGTATTTAAAAATACTTTTATAGGCTACCAGATACGTCGAAGGCCACCCAGGCAAGAATAGAAAAACATGGGCAACACAAGCTTGGCCCTGGTGGATATTCCAACCTGCAAGTACGAATCGTAAGTATGATCAATAATTATTTTATTGTATAGAAATTATAGATTGCATTTAAAATTGTTTTCATGATGATATAACAACAACAATGATGATCTAATTGAAAATTACAGGCTCAAAGATTCCACGATTTGCCAACGGAGGAAGACATGAGGATCAGCTACCAATGCGGGTTTTCAGGTGTTGTTGAACATTGAACAAGCAGCCATGGTAGCCAAGCAAATTCTTCCAGTGATCCATCCTGCGAACAGGTAACTACAATAAACAAATTCTATTTAAGCTTGATTCATTGTGTTCTATATTCATTAATAAACTAGTACATAAAATATTGAGTCTCTTTGTGTTAAGCCGCACAACGAAAGTAGAGAAAATGCAGAGGATGGAGGAGAAAGAGATATTGAAGTTCATGTTGATCGAAATCCAGGTAATAAATATGCTAGTGTTAAAAAAAAACTAGCATGGATTAAAGTCTCAAATATTAAATTGCAAATACTATATTGTTGTAAGTGTTGATGTTTTAATGCAGAGGGTCTTCATGTGCAACTTGAGGCAGCAGCAGAAGATCAAATGCAGGAAATTCATGTCACCCATGAGTTGCCAGGTACAAAGCACCGCTCTAATGTTTTTTTCTTAATGAAGGACTTACAATGATTATAATAGTAAAAACACGTCAAGCAATTAATATTTGTTCATTTTTCTAGTACATCCTGGCACCTTACAGCAGCCGCATACACGTTGTGAGCACACGACCCATCGACAAACACGATCACAGGCAGCTACAGAGGGCATAGGAAACAAAAAACAATTGGTAGAAGAGGATGTCACACTTAGAGAATTTGTGGAGAGAAAAAAGCATCAAAAAAAGTAGTGATTGTAATAAGTACACTATTACATTATTTTTTTATACATTGTACTCGGATATTATTTTTGATATTATGGAGTAATGTCTTCAACTATTTATTTTTTTCTATGTATGAATGAATGAATGAGTTAATTAATGAATGCTATAAACTAATTAATGATCGAATGCACGTAATTCCTTTAAGACAAGAAACTCACGATGTTCGCACAAAAGATCATTTATTTCCAAGCACGTGCATTGGGTATGGGGAATTGAGAGTGATGTGAGGGGGGGGAGGGGCCATATGAGCTTCCACATTCATGTGGTTGGCCCTGTTTAGTAGATAATATTAAACTATTCTCAAAACAGAGAGGAGCTCAATAAGGTAAAATGCATGCATTATTACAATGTTTCTTTCTTATGACCAGATACGTTGTTTCTTTCTTCTAGCTAACTATAGACATGCATTTTCTTTATATTGCAGTGTGAGAATCTTGATGGGCTGGAGCTTTCTGGTTTGGAAGATCTTCAAAGTCTCAGGATGAGGATCGTTGGAATCCATTCTGTGCATCAATACCTCAACATATTTTGCAAACTCTACATCCGGCTCCAAATCCACAAATATGAAGAGGTACCCATCCTTCAATTTAATTTAGGTTTTCTATTGATTTTTCAATGTGAAGTAGAAAAGAAGGGTTCAGTAAATCATTCCCAAGAAATAGATGAAATCTAGTGGATGAACAACAGGCCTGTAGCAGAGGTATTGAGGTTTTATATAGTCTTAGTGTGTTGCAACTAACGAAGTTCCTAAGGTAAATTTCATGGTAGTTCTCACATTGATAATCTGGAATTGGTTTGCTAATATGATTAGTGGGTTGTCATTAGACGTTCATAAGGTGGAGCTTGACAATCTCAATAATGGTGATTTGTCATTCTTTAAACTACTTCATCTGTCCCGGGGTATAGAAGACCCTAGAATATCCTGTTAACCAACACAAGGTCATGTTGTCAACAAACCCAGTGAGGACTTGTGATGATTGAGAAATACAATACGGTAAGTCTTGTATTTTTGTCCTATTTTTAAATTAATAATTTAATATATGTGGTGGCTTTGATTGAAATTGCCCATAACACTGACTTATGCATAGCTGAGACCTGCTTTTGAATATTCTGTCATATGTAGTTATGTATGTAAGGGCTTGGTATGAATGGATGACATGTGTACTATATGTGTAGTATGCTTCCTCTCGCAATTGCTATGCATGTAGAACTCTGTTGTTCTTGACCTCTGCTATTGATATTCTCCTAGTTATAGCTGTAACAAAAGTGTATTTTCAAGGTATTTGAGGGAAGTTCCAACAGCTTCTCATGTTTGCAATTGGGATTATACCATCTGGACATCCAATTGGAATGGGATCAAAGTAAGAATTTCTTATTCTTCATGTTTGTTTGAACATCATTCTTCATTTGTCCCACAAAGTTTAAAGGGATTGAAATGAGATGCCCCCCCCTTCCTCTTCTCAAATTCATGGGTGTCGTTATCACTCCGTAATTTCTTGAGGCTGTGTTCAAGAAACCCAAAGGTAACCTACAACCAATCTTTAGGATGACTGTCTAACTCAGCCAACCAGAGAGGGCTCTCTTTTTGTCACTGTATGATAAATGTATCAAGGAATAGGAGAAACAAGGCCAAATTATCAAGGTAACAAGTGTTTTCAATGGTGATCAAGGTGTTGGGAAAGTTCAAGAGTAAAGAACATTGGGCAATGGAGTCAAGGATTGAGGCTTAAATCAAATGAAAGAGTAAATCAGGTCACAGAGGTTTAAGGCCTTTTGCATGCATTTGGCACAGATCATTGAACTTTAAAGGTGATAGCAGAAGGTAGAGAAGTGATTGTTTATTTTCAGGAGCATGTGACTATGAATTCCTTAAATAAACAGGAAAGACTTATGAAAGACAGGGAAAAGTAAATTATAATAGAGCACCAGAACACCAACGATGAATTCTATTACAGTTTATCTTTCAATGGTATTTACTGTAAATACTGTGGAGCATGGAAACATGAATTCCAAAGATTTAAATTAACAGTAAAGAAGAGGAAATAACACATATGAATGAATTTCACATAGAAGACATTCTGCAACAAAACTTGGAAGGAATATTAAACATGAGAAAACCTGTATGTCTGTTCTTTCATTGAAGTTCACAAAATCCCAGATACACGAGTCTTTTCTTCTTTACAATATGAATTTCTTCGACCAAAGACCAACCCTCTCCCTATCGAAGTAGGGTCTATTTGTAGTTAATCTATTCAAAGGAGAGATACAGAAAACTAGGAAACAATTACATATGTGGGGATCATGTCCCAGCAAAATAGCTTAAATCCTATCTTCTAAAACAAATGGCATAGTGACCATTTATTACATAACCAACTCTACAAAAAGAAATGACAGCTGTATGAATATTTATGAGGTCGATAATCCTTTTAGGATCAACAATATTCTATTCATTTCTAGGATGGAAAGAGATATCATTGATGTTTTCTGATAATTTTAGCCGTCAAAGGCGCATACTGTCTGAACAGGCTCGCTTGATTAACTTATCATCTTCCATGAATATTTCCAAAACAACTGTAAATAAAGTATCTGTGTGACTATTGCTTACTGCAGTAACTGCAGACAGCAAGCTAGCATCATGGACTCCCTAAAACTTCTTCTGCAGGATCTAAACTTTATAGTTCTTAGCAACAGTATCAAATATATGACAACCTTGACTTACTTATGCTTCATGGGCATCTAACTGGCACTTCCTGGACCTGAACTTGGTATAAGAACTCGTGCTCCCACCCTGAATACTTCATTCCAAGCATCATCCTTTGGAACAGAAGCATCAGATAATTCTTCCATCATCACATCAAGCTCTATTAAAAGACCTTCTGTAAAGACAAGCAATTTAGATTTAACCTCCCTGAAAAGTAATGGAAGTTCGAAGTCCTGCCTCATTTTGCTTACTACCACCATGCCTTTAAGTCCTTTTACCATATCATTAAATTTGCTATGGTCTGATATGGCTTTAATAAACATTTATTTATATTCAGGCCATGCTATTAGCATATTCTCATCATCCCAAAAGGATGGTAAACCATAACCAATCAATGGTAAAAAGGCTTGCTTGAACTCCTGCACTTGCTTTTTAATATGGGACATCTTTCCTCTGACTGAATTCAACAGAGTATATTTCTGCAACACCCTCCTGGCATCTACTAACATAACAGTTCTGTTACTCACCTTTAAAACCTGTAACTTAGAAGCAGGAACTTTACTGAGGAAAATAATTGCATTTTGGGCTACCTCTTGAGTTCTGTTAATTAACTTTTCCTCAGCTAATTTACATTTGTTGGATGCCACTCCCAATTCCTTCTCATGCTCCTCCACAATCATCAATTGAGGCCTGAAAGCATTGATATCTGCTATCAATTCATCCCAAAGCAAATGCTTTGCACCTTCCAGTGGCAGAACTCCCTTGGTTTTCTCTTTCAACTTATAAATCTTATCTTTTAGTTTATCATTTTCTTCTTTGAGATTGATGATTTCCTGCTCTCTAGGATCCTGAGCTTTAATCTCTTCAATCTGCAGTTTAATTTCAGAAATTGTGTCCTATAAGTCTGAAACCTTCTCCTTGAAATTCTCAATTTCAGCTTCATGTATAGACATATCTGCAATGTCATGTATGATCTGGTCAATTGGTGACAAAGGACTAGTTCCCCTGTTTGATTTCAATTGTTCAATTTCTTGAAGCAATTTACCTTTCTCTTTCTCCAATGCCTCTTTCTGCTCCTGAAGGACTAGAATTTTGGCATTATCTTCCACAACCTTTGCATTCAAACCAGGTATCTCTTCATGCAACTTAACCAAATTAGGTGAAGGTGTAGTATCAACATTAACATTTACAGTTTTAGCCCTCCTTCTAACTGTCTTAACAGTTTTGACTTTGACTGTTAGCTGGGTTTCTGCCCCTTGTGCAGGTGGCAACTCTTTATATGAAGCCAGCTCAGTTTGTAAATAAGCCACCTGTGTAGACCATGCTTTGTTTGCAGCTTTCTCCTGCTTCAGGTGAGCTTCCAATTTTTTTATTTTCTGCACTGCATTCTTATGTGCCAAGGTCTCCCTAGTCAAGTTAGCATAAAGGAATTCACTGGCTTGTTTGTGGAACCAAATCTTGTCAGGAGTTGGTAATTGATCCATTTCTAAATGAATCTCAGAAGCCTTTTCATCATCAGTGATGGCCAAACTTAAAGATCCAATTGCTGAATCCCTCACTGTCATCAATGTTGTCTTCATATCAAATTTTTCTTTGAGTTGATTCAATTTTTTTTGCTCTTGCATCACAGACTCATTTCTCTGATCAATGTAATGTTTGAGGAGACTCTGCTTGTTTTGAAATTGACCTTTAGCAGCTACAGCATAGCTATATTTCTTGTATTGCAGGACCGGTACAGGGGGTAGTTTACTGCTTTCTTTAGGTTTTGCAGTAGTATTTTCAACTCTGGTCTGTGATACTTCTTCTTGAATAATAGTAGGGGTGATAACTAGCTCCCTTATCATATCAACATCAATGATCTCTGTACCCATGGCAGTTTTCTACTTTTTAGATGTCTCAGGTTCCTTTGTATCCATCTCTGTGGCCTCTAGTTCTGACCTTTTCTTGGTAGATATCTGCTCCACTTTTCCCTATGCAGTATTTGACTGTGAAAAATCTATATGATCTCTAGCCTCTACAATCTCCTTTAAAGGCTCACTGATCTAGATCTGATCATATATAAGAGAATTGGCCTCTCCCATCCAAGTTTCAGCCTGACTGTGCTAAAATATACCTCTGCCATACTCCTGTCTCCTTTGTGAAATAACATGTTTAGGGTCATATTTTACAGGTGGTACTTGAGGGAAATCAAGCTGCTTCAGAACTTCTTCAATAATGGGCAATGCTGCTTCCTTCTTTAAAATGAAATTTCCCATAGTCATAGGATATTTTATCCATGAACTCCTTTTCAATGATGGAGCAGTGAAATGTTATTTAGCTGCAGAGATCCTTTGCCTCATTACCTCTAAAGAAAATACACTGGTAGTTAAAAAAATAGGCAACACATATGGTGATCCAGTGAATCCAAAGACTCTGACAAGGGAGAAGTTTTTTGCCAGGAACCAATCTTCAATGAAATCGGGGTTTAGGATTTCTTTCAAGTCATTTGAAATTCTGTTGATCTCTGGATTAAACACTCTGAACAGATTAAGTATGATCAAATCCATGAATTTGGCATAAGACCAGGCATGGTAAAATGGTGAAGAAGGAGGCCATTCCTTGAAGGTTTCTGAGTCTTTAATGGCTAGTGCTCCTAATTTAGCATGAATTATCAAAGCATATAAGTATGCCTGATACCTGAAATGATAGATTTTGGAGAAATTGGACAACTGAAAACACATTTCTTTGGAAAAATATTCATCAAACCTAAGGGGTGTTATTCCAGGTCTATCTAGGTATAGGAAAATTCCTAACATTGCTTCAGTTACCTCCGAGCTAGTGTCTGACCCTAAAATTTGACTTAATAGGGTTACATCAGCAGCAATAACTGGTAAACAAAGTTTAGATGAAAAAGGAACAGACAGGTTCTCCACTGGTTTCAACAAAACCTTCTGATACATTCGTTCTTTATCCTCACTAGAAACTTTCTTGTAAATCTGGGATATTTCAGCTTCATTAAAAGAGATAGAAGTTGAAACGAAATCAACAGAATATTTCCAGGTTTCCCTAAGGGTTTGAGGGTCTACTTTGCAGATAATTTGGTCACCCTGGTAATTCATAATTACTCCCTCTGAGGTTGAAAAATGTTCAGCACATAAGGATACAAATTCTGGGCAACTAGGTAAAGGATACAATGACGTAGAAGGGATCAAAGTACTGTGCAATTTGGTATGGAACTCGGAATTGTCAATGGAAGCAGTACTGAGGTCATTGTGACTGGTAATGGTATCAAAGGGTTTTGAAATTGGGTCATATACATCCCAGAAACGGTCAGAAATCAGGTCTTCGGAGGAATCTAAGGTTTTTACAGTGGTAAACATGGTGAAAGCAGGTAATTCAACAGAGGAATACTCAGAAATTGTGTACCTGAGGGTAAGGGATAACTGTAGTTACTCACAGTTGAAATGTTGATAGTATATCTGGTATTTGTAGCAGTCGAACCAATCAAACCTTGATCTCCGAGAAGAAATGGCGGAAACAGTCTTTCAGCGGTCTTTGACGGTAACATGTACGGTGGAGCCTCCTTAGTTAGTGCCCTGATAGATTGGGCTGAGTACTATTGTTAGACCCCGCATGCATATCAGAGAGCTATAGCACCTGGCACTCCTTTGTCCGTTGGATCCTGTGAAACCTAGCCCCTACAGCCAGATTACTTAAAAAATTAATGCCCTAGACCTGCGAGTTAACATGTTAAGCTAGACCGCAGCGGAAAATAGGATATCGTACATTTCTGTACGGGTATCCATTTTCCGCTTCCACTCAGCGACAGCCACGTAGCACCCGTCACATCTCAGCGGAAAATGGACTTTCTTTAACCTTCATGATAGATGTATTATCCACTCGGCTATTTTTTTTTTAAAAACGTTTACAGCCTGTCGGTTAACCGACACCTAGCACATTATCAGTTAACCGACACCTAGAACATCTACAGACTGTAGGTTAACCAACCCCTAGAACATCTAGCGACTGTCGGTTAACTGACACCTAGAACATCTACAGACTGACGGTTAACCGACACCTAGAACATCTACGGACTGTCGGTTAACCGACACCTATAACATCTACAGGCCATCGGTTAACCGACGCCTTGGAGCATTTGATCGACGGTAAGAAGCCATCGGTTTGTTTTTTTAAATTGTTCTAGGCGTCGCTTGATTTGCGTCGGTTAACCGACACCTCTCCGAGGCATCGGTTAACCGACGGTATGATTAACCGTCGTTGAACCGACGGCTTGGAGCGGTTTCGGATAACCGACGCAAATCCAGCGACACCTAAAAAAAAACATAGTGTCGTACATGCGACAGGGAAATGTCGAAAAACTGACAATACAGCCGTCGGATTTTGGGTCAAAATGTTGTAGTGTGAGATGTTGGTCTCCCTCCTCGAATCATGTTTATGGATTTGAGGTCCATCGATAAATCTCAAAACCTACTAATGGTGTCCATACTAGGATTCAAATATTTAAGTTATACTAGACCAATCTTATATGGTTGGTTAAGGCTTCACATTTTCCCTATCCTTGGAAACTTCCTTTAGAGCCTAAGGTCAAGGTTTCATCGTTTGATCATGTTTAGTGCCATAAACCTCATACTGAGTACTAAAATACTCCTATTTGTGCCCATATAATTTATTGGAGGCTAAACATATCATTTGCATTTGAAGCCTCTTTCATGTTGTGAAGCTATGTAATTAATACACCTGTAACGTTGAATCTCCAGGTTTCCCTTCCCTGAGAAGCTTTATTTTTATTAATGTTTTTAGTCCTCCTCCCAACCATGTACAAGGACCTAATATCCATAAATGGTTCTCAAAATATCCTAATGAAGTATGTATCAATAGTTGGGAACCAAAGAACCTTAATACATGTCCTATATGGTAGTTTGAAAGCTCCTTTCTTGCTCTTGATCGCTAAGTTTGTGCACTTAGGGAATAACTCGTAAGTTTCCTACATTTACCATGTATCGATTCATGACTTGTATACGGGGCAGAAAAATTCCCAGTGGTTAATATATTCCTATTGTATTCCCACATAGAGAAAAAATGCACCTAGTAGATGCCAAGTGTTATGGTCCAATACCTTGCGCATGGTCATCAAGCCCTAGAAGCTTATCTTAGGACCTATGGGCTATGTTTCATCCTTTGACCACTTCCATATCCTAAGAACAAATTTTGGTGTTCAAAACCTCCAAATAGTGTCCATATCCTCACCAATAAGATAAATATTCACAGCCATATCTAGGCCCTCAACAACCAACACTTGGTGTTCATAACCTCATAATCATATTTGAATATGCTCATATGGAGGCCAAATATCCCTCGATCCTAGATGTGTTGTGAGTTGACACATTATTCTTGGTCCTAAATGCATAGAATCCTTGTTTAGGGAATAAGGCATATGTTTCCTCCATTGAACATGTTCATGGTCCCAAGACCCATACCTAATGTCCACAACCTACTTATTGCATCTAGGTCAACAATCAAAGGAAAAGGATGCCCTTCAGAGGTCAACTGTTATTCTTTAAGGCATTATCCATGGCTCGAGATGCTTAGAATCGATTCTTAGAACCTAAGGCTCGAATTTTCTACCTTAATCATGTCCAAAGAACTCACATCCAAACTTAGTTCTTAAAAAATCCCAATGGCTCACATTTTCCCCTTGAAAATAATTATAACCTAGGGAGTTAATGTGGTTGCAAGGATTTTACCTACCATAAAAACTAATTAATGTCATATATGCTATCATAAGAATGTGTGCACCTTTGTAATGTGTCTATCACGTTTATAATGCATACAAATTCTTCTTGTTATAAAAAAAGGGAAACCAACCTTATTTTATGCAAATCAAAACTTACTTGTCTCTTACAGAATCATCTCTCATAAACACTTATGGCTCCAATACAAATTTTCTAATGTTTTTTACAATTGTCTCTTCATGTTTTGTTGAGTTCTTATTGCATTCCGTCCTTCCAAAGATGGGTAATTAACACAATCAAACAAAAAACTTTGACCGCGTCAATTTGTACATAAACAACATGCACATATACAAATATCTACACATACATACACACATAAGACCATGCACATACACAATAAATAAACCCTAGCTTGTAGAATGCCATGCCAATCTTGCTCAAGGGGGTCATTTATGATCCGAAGGATCTCAGGCGAGCATGGCCATCCCGAACACATCCACAATGGCCATATGCATGTGTGGGAGCTGAAAGAATCCAAGTCCACTCGTTTGTTTGGGTTTCGTGCCCACGGAACAAATCCCCAAAGTGTCCATGAATGGCCACATAGTGCATAGAAAAAATACCCATAGCACCAAAACTGTGACTCCGGTCACAAATCTGTCGATTCCAATGGATTTGGGACGTCTGGTTCAGCTAGGGGTCCCCCCACACCATGCATAAAATGCCCGAAAATGGTGTTATTGTGCCATCTCAGGAACTAGGGTTTTGCTCAGTGAAGGCCATGCCATTCTTACTCAAGGGGGTCATTTATCATCCAAAGGATCCTGTGCGAGCATGGCCATCCTGAACACATCCACAATGGCCAGATGTACATGTGGAAGCAGAAAGAATCCAAGTCCACTCACCGGTTTGGGTTCCATGCCCCCAAAGCAAATCCTCAAAGTGTTCCTGAATGGCCATGGGGTGCCTGGAAAAAATTCCCATAACACCCAACCGTGACTCCAATCATGAATCCGTCAATTCTAAAGGATTCAGGATGTTGGGTTTCAGCTAGGGGTCCCCCCATATCGTGCCTCAAATGCTCGAAAACAGTGCTATTATTCCATCTTAGGAACTAGGCCCGATTTTCCTTAGTGAAGGTCGTGTCAATCTTGCTCAAGAGAGTCATTTATGATCCGAAGGCTCCTGGGCAAGCATGGCCATCCTGAACACATCCACAATGGCCATATGCACGTGTGGGAGCTGAAAGAATCCAAGTCCGCTCGCCGGTTTGGGTTTCATGCCCTCAAAGCAAATCCTCAAAGTGTCACTAAATGGCCACGGGGTGCATGGAAAAAAGGCCCATAGCACCAAAATAGTGACTCCGCTAACAAATCACATTGCTTCCGATGGATTCATGATTCCTAGTTTCAATTAGGCCCCCCCACACCGTGCCTCAAACTCCCATAAATAATGCTATTGTGCCATCTCAGGAACTAGGGTTTTGCTGAGTGAAGGCTCCCGGGCGAGCATGGCCATCCTGAAAACACCCACAATGGCCATATGCATGTGTGGGAACTGACAGAACCTACGTTTGCTCATCAGTTTGGGTTTTGTGCCCTCGGAGCAAATCCTCAAAATGTCCCTGAATGGTCACGGGGTGCCTAGAAAAAATGCCCATAGAACCAAAACCGTGAATCCTGTCACGAATCTGTCGAGGGGGGAGGAGAGAGCGAGATGGAGTGGGGAAAGGGGGAAGTAAGAGAAGGCAAAGGGGTTGGGGTAAGGTTAGTTTTTTTTAACAAAATTTCAATTTTAAATGTTTTGTTTTCTTGTTATTTTTTAATTTAAAAAATAAAAATTAAAAGTATTTTCACTTTTTAAATTTTTTTTCCAAATATTCTTCATTTTTTTTTTAAATTTCTTTTAATAAGTTACAATTTCTTTTTATAAGATATTAGTTTTTTTATTATCTTTTTATTGTCATTCATTTTGATTTTTTTTTACATTTTTTTATAATATTTTGTACATCTTTTATATTGTTAATTTTTTAAAGATTTTGTTTATAAATTTTATAATGATGTAAATAAATTTTGAATTTGTTTTTTTAATATTTATTCACTTCTTAATATTTTTTTCTCTTAAAGTTATTATTTTTAAATTTTAACCTCAAATAAAAATGAGCATGATACTATGAGGTCCATTGTTCAATTAGGGTGTTGATTTAAGTTTTTGATTACAACGACACCACTTGGGGTTACCAAAGAGTTGTAATTTTAGCCCCCCCACAAGGGGTGATATTGATATCACCCCTTTTCATTTTGGGGCTATTTTTCAATATTTTTTACTCAAAAATATGAATTTTTATGGCTAGAGTTCTCGTTTTATATTATACTATGTTATGGGCAAGCATACAAAATTTGCTATATGCTATATGTAAACTACATCAATCATTTCTAGAGAAATGGTCAATGAGACATTTTAAAGTAGCAATAACATAAACTTATATAATAACAAATAATCATTTAAAAAGTATTATTCCTAAACATGTTTGTCTATAATATATATATAGTACGACTAAAAATTATAAAATTAATATTTTGGTTATAATTACTTTCATATCAATATAAAACGTTATTTATGTTTTTCATTTTTATGAAGATTACGAATATTCCAAAGATCGAACGAGATGATCTTTGAAAAAAAGAGATGGCCAAAGAAATGAACATTCTTGCATTGTAGGAAGAACCATGTCAACAACAATGTGCACCAAACATATATAATCATTGATTTTTTCTTAATATGTAAATTTTATTTAATTATTGCAATAAACATTAATTTTCAATTGATTTGTTGCAAAAAGAAATAAAATGGAACCCATTGAACACATAAGATGGGATGATAAGGAAGAAAATGGTTGATCAAAAAGTTTGTGCTCATATAACTTGTGTTTTCCTTACTTAAGATTTTATGTTTATGTGATCCATATTTTGATTAATTTACATTTATCGTTAGATTCTTTCTAACAAGCGATAGCATACAAAGAAGAGCCATCCACATAATTGATTACAATTGGGTTAAGTGTGGACATAAGTATATGTTGCAATATCAAAAGTTAATTGTGCAATTTGTAAGTAGCTATGTTGGTTTACTTTCCTCATATTATAACTAATGGAACAATGTTCAAGAAACCTTTATATTAACTATATCTATCCTTAAATGTTATAATGTATAAAACTTACAGGAAACAAAGTATGGAGTGTAGCCAACATAGGATTTGTTGAGAGACAACATGATGAATGACTTTGAAATAATGTGTACTATGCACAAATCATTTATTTCTATGGTGTTCTTTTTATTTACATAATCATGTATAGTTTACTATAAATAGATATACTCATTGCACTTTATTTCTATGTTTGCAGTTGAAACATGAAGAGGAGGGACAAAATCAAGCCGATCAACAAAACATTCAGCCAAATAACCCAAGTACAATATCATCTATGAGAGATGGAGTAATGAGGCATGCAATCAACTCAAGCAACGACAACAATTTGACTGAAGAATTATGATCAATATAATTGAATGTTAACAAAATTTGTATGTTTCGAAATGTTTGTCTATGAAAATAAAAAAATTTCTTTAATGTACAAGACATATATCCCAAATTAGATAACCATATGTTATCAATAACTGTAACAAATGCATATTGACATTTTTATTATTGTGGATCTTTATGTTTTCCCATTTAGTATGAAAAAATGTCTCATATTCATATATAATAAATGGGTTTCTTATTCTATCAATATTGTCCAATGTTGTAAAATGTTACATTCTTGATTAAATATATGGTTGATTAATATGTGGATATTATATATCATTGATTAAATATTACAAAGAAAATAGGCATAAATCAATGGTATACCACATTGCTACCATGACTAGACCCAAACACAATAATTCAAATTCAAATATCAATATTATTATAAAATTTATTCCATTTTCTAATGATTTGTTGAAAAAAAGCAATTAATTAAAATATAGACATATTGGTGCATTGTGTTTTTTTAACTCACTGAACAATGTGTGGCATACATAAATAATTAATGGTGTTTTTTATTGTGTGAAGCATTATGCATCAATTCTTTGTAATGGTTAAACAACATTGATGATCCAAATTTCTATCAATGCATTAGTATTACAATGCTCTGTTGTGAATCAATACCTTTATATACAACATTCATGCCAATATTATTATATATCATAAATGCACCAAATTCTACACAAACTGACAATCCAATGGTCATTATCATCATTGTTAAATTCATAGGACTCTTAAAGTCGACACTAGTGTATAGCATTTAAATTGTATGCACCCGTGTGCTTATTATTATGGTACATCAGTGCATTTTATCAATTTATGTGCAATGATAAAAAACCTTCTCTATAACCTTCGACCACCAACTTTTTTCTAGTTATAATGAACATCTATTATGAACTCCGCCAAACCCTCCTTTACTAATGGAAGATGTTTTAGTGGAGGTTTTCAATACTTTTACTCAATTTTGTAACACTAAAAACCTCTACTAGAATTTGTTTTCCTTGTAGTGCAAGAAAACTAAAATAGTTGATATCGTTGGTCATATGTTCTCTAAATGCTTTCCTAAATATCAACCCTATATTCATGGTCAATTATGAGGCCATTGTGATGCTACAGTTGCATTGAAACTTAAAGGTTATGTGGAGGTTTCCTAATATATTCATGATATCCAACCAATTTTGGACAGTGGACTAAATAACCTAGGTTTTCTTTAGCATAACTTGGAGACTTGCTAATTTAGAGTTTTTTAATTGAGTGGTTAGTGGATCTATCCATCCCATGAATTATTTATTCTTTAAATCTGCTTAGTGGTGTTTAACATCTACTACAACTACAAGCCTCCATTTTTCTCATTAAGCCACAATAGAGAAGTATGGAAATTCTTAGCAAAAGTAGAAGGTTTCTCAATTTGAGCTATACCCTCAATATTGGGGTCTTTGACCTGAAACTTAGGCGACATCTATGTAAAGTGATGGGAAAGTAATTCAAATTAAAACAATAAAGTATAATTATCGCTACAAAATATGTTTCTTTCAACAAATGCATCCGAACTTGGAGTTGTTGATTTTTTTTGTGAAATTAAGAGTTTTCATGTTTCACCTTTAATAGAACAATACTACTATCGTCACATATGTCTTGAAAGGTTCATAACAATACATATAATGAAACTTGGTGGAGATTTATGGAAGTATCCTATTAGACAAAATTTGACGTGAAAAATGAGCCTCAATTTCTTATATCAAAATTAGATTTATAAGAACCAGTAGGATTCAAGATGATGATGTCAACCATAAGGATAACTAGTTTTGGAGTAAAAAGAAAAAAATCATTTTTTTATTGTATTTTCAACTTGTTTCGTTGTAGGTTTACTCAAATTACGAGTGCCAACACTCATTGGATGCAAAATTAAATTCTACATCCAACAAGTATGTATGTTGAGTGGGTGCTTGTTTGATGTAGAAATTAATTTTGCATCCATCAAGTACTCACACTCAAAATTTGAGTAGAACGACAAAGAAATAAGTCGAAAATACAATAGAAAAAAGTAGTTCTTTTCCTTTCCATATAAAACCTATAACTCATATTTTATTATTTTCCTTAGATGGCCCATGTTATACCTCAAAATTCCTCTAATAGTGTTTGAAAATGTAGATGAATTGAGGGATTCACCCATGCAAGAGAGTGAGCGATAGTAGCAAAGTGCTCAATGTGACTCTAAACTTCTAAATCTTAGGAGCTTGTAGTAGTTCGCAATTGCATAGCTGCATGTCTAACTCTTTCTTGAGAATCCATCGCAATGAACTACCCAATATCAAATGTCACATCCCCTCTCGTCAATCCAACGCAAGGAAGTGAACATGACTAACATTCTTGCTGGGATTTCCATTCATCAAATTCATATAAACAAATAAAATGCATGTGTGCAGATGCCATTCAAAATAGACATGCACGATGGAATTAAACTATCCACACACATTTCACATGCATTCGACATATCAATAACAGTCATCAAATAATTAAATCATTGCAGAATTAAAACACATATAGAATACTTATCTTGCTGGTGAATTTGTCCCAAGCAACTAGCTATGCAGTTGCAACGTTCCACCCAACCATAGGCCAATTGTATTCATCAATCTCTCAACACAATTGCCACCCACGAGTTGGGCATGATTTATACAAGGAAAGGGAACACTCAAGCTCATGCACAATCAAAGCAATGGATACCCATCTCAACCAAAACATTCTCTCCCACACAGAGAAATATCAAATATTGTGCATGGATACACATTTTTAACAATGGGATTTACAAAATAGGAACCCCATTGGTTCTTCCACTTCATGACACATCCAAAATGAATTATTGGGAGGGAAAATCGATGACAGGGAAGAAAACATTTTTCCCCACATGTATATGAGCATCTGAATGGCCAAAACCAGCCTCTATGGATCCCCAAATCAATCTCCCTTCCTCCCACTCACTCAGCAACATCAAAAACGCCCTGTTCACAGCTAGAAATCAAGGAAACATTGGAAAAATGTGGAGGAAAAACGCCCCACCAGCTAAGACTACGTGAGGGATCCCAACTTCTTGATGAATAATGGCTTTGGGGGACAATTTCATGGCTCCTTTCTTTCCCAAGAAGCTAAAACACATTTTCCAAAAATGGTGGCTTTCCCATACCTGAATTTGGACATCCATACCTCTCCATTTCCCCAAATAATAACTACCTCAAGCAACTCTTGGGAGAAATAAATGATTAGGTACAAAAGTCAACATGGGTAGTTGAGGGTTTATGGGTTCTCTCATTGACACTTGGCTTGACTTGATTGGTTCAAGGGTTTGAATATTTACCTCCCAATTCCTTGTAAAAATCATGCCCCCCTACTCTTGTTTCATTGCATTACATAGCTAGTTGTGGATAATTTATTAAAATGCATATTTACATGATATTTATGATTTGTATTGTGCCTGGCTAGCACACAAACCATATGCATCTATTTTAACACAAAAGCGATGGTGGGGCCTTGGCCTTGAGCTCCTCACCATGATTTAATGATATTACAACGTTTACATTTTTAATATAACGAGGTCAAAATCGGGATATTACATAAAAATTATTGTTGTGCATTTGAAGAATCTCTTTGTCATACTTTGAACTTTGATCCAATGAGTGAATGTACACCATGGTAGTCTCACAATCTAATGAGACTGGTTGAGCAACGATATGATTTATCTTTTTTATTATTGGAGTTTTGTTGGGTTTCATGGAAGTAATAACTTGCTAAGTTACCAATGGATACACTAGCCATAAGTCAGATCCTGCAATTCTTCATTCTTAAGCTCATTAGAAAAGGAAACTAAAGGTCCCTTTCCATTTCTTTACCTATATTTGGCTCCGATCCATATCTTACACCTATATTGGTAACACTTTGTTGTATGGGGATGGCGCAGGTGTGAGCAAGCTCCACTAGAGTTATCCCAACATTAACAATGTTGATGTATTTGTAACATCGGAAGATATTCACTTGTATATTACATTTGTACTTTATTGTATCCCTAACGGAGATGTATTATTCCTTCAGTTGGAAGTGTCGTCATTTGTATTTGCAAGTGTTGCAAGTTACATTGTAAGTGTCGTAACTTATATTTGATGGGTTATTAGACCACCTGTGTGGGGTCGGCCCTGTGTGAGTCATGTGGATGGGTTATTAGGCTTCCTTAGGAAGTTGTCCCTCTTAGGGTTAAAGACAGGTCAAGTCATTGTATAAATAGAGAGTGTGTGTCTCTCATTCTATTCATTCACTCACTCATCCAACTCGCATAGTTGAGAGAGAGGAGTGTGCACAAGTGGAGGAGGAGTAGCTGTTGGAGACATCTATCTTTTGGGGATTGATCTTTGTGATCTTTGTATTGGGGCTTATTCTACCTCTCAGGAAGTTGCGGGGTTTTTCACCTTCTTGGTTTTCCCCGATGAAATGCTTTGTGTTCATTGTATCTTGTGATTGTTATGTTGTGCTTGTTATTCTCTTAGTGATCCTAGATAATATTGAATGAAATTATTGAAAAATTAACATGGTATCAGAGCGGTACTAAGAAGAAGACACTATGCAGCTACGGAAGCTAGGGATTCTTAATTTTTTAGTTTCTCTCCACAGTTCATCAAAGGCAGGAGGCTAGACTAACTCTCCTAGAAAGGGCACATCTTTCTATCGAGACAGAATTCAATTACGAGCATTTTCAGTTTTTGGCCTATCACTACTATGAGAAATTAGGGTTTTAGAGAAAGTTGGAATTTTTGGAATCTGAGACCACGGTTGGATGCTCCTCAAAAAATCAAAGTTTAGAGACCAAGATCGAATGTTTTGGCTAGCAGAACCCCATGCACTATCAAACCCTAGTTCGGGATTTTGACCAGAAAACCAGAAACTGCAAATCCGAAAGTTTCAAAGTCAATTTTGAGGGGTCAAATTTTGCATATTTCAAAATTGAACCGTACTAGATTGATCAACTCAGCAAGGCGCATCTTTGCATCCAATTAGAAGTTTGGAATTCAAAATTTGAATTCTTAGGGTTTCTCTGACAAACTGTAATCCAGCTCCAAATCTAGTTTCAGCAAATCAAGTGGTAAGACCTAAATCTTTTATTTCCATTTGAGTTTCTCATTAAGATGTCTCACCACACCAAGCTTGAGGATAAGCTTGAGGGATCTGATAACTTCTGAGCATGGAAGTATAGGATTGGGTTAATCCTAGAAGAGAATGAATTGGACACCTACAGAAGTGAAGAGGTTCCAATTCTAGAGGGAGATGAGGCTAAGACCTTACACAAGAAGAACTTGGTCAAGGCCAAGAGAATCATGGCTGATTCTATCAAAGACCATCTCATACCCCATGTGTCTTCCCTAAAGACACCTAAGGAGATGTTTGACTCCTCAAGCAAGTTGTTTGAAGGAAAGAATATAAATCAAAAGATGACACTACAAAACCAATTGAAAGGGGTAAAGATCCAGAATGGGGAGACCATCCAATCCTACTTTACTAAGGTCTCTCAAATCAAAGAAAAACTTGAAGTTGTGGATGAAGTAGTGGAGAATGGAGAAATCGTGATGACCACATTTAATGGCCTACCTAGGTCACACTCCTTCATATAAGGTATATGTGCAAGAAATAAATTGATCTCTTTCAGTAGACTGTGGGAGGAATGTTCACAAGAAGAAGCTAGGCTTGTGGCCCGAGAAGAAAAGATGGGAAATGAAGATCAAGCTCTCATAGCACACACCAAGAGAAGCAAGTTCAAGGGGGATCAACCTCATCACAAGAGATATTCACACCACCATCAAAGAGAGAAGAAAGATCTGAGATGCTTCACATGTAATGAGAAGGGACACTTTGCCTCAGAATGTCCCAAGAATAGAAAGAGGTTCAACAACAACAACAAGAAGAGAAACAAGAAGAGATATCATGCTCATGCTGCTGAGGATGATGAACCTCCCAGGAAGAAGACTAAGGTAGAAAGTGAAGACTCTTCAAGTGACGAAGAGTATGTTCTAATCTCTGCTCTCACAGGTACTGTTACACATGGGTGTAATGATTGGCTTATTGATAGTGGGGCTTCCAAAAATATGACAGGATTTAAATAATCTCTTATGGACCTATCTGAACATGAGTCACCTCATAAGGTGAAACTTGGGGATGAATATCAATACTCTATAAAAGGAAGTGGTGAAGCCTCCTATAAGCTAGACTCTAGGAAGTCTTTAAAGACGCAAGATGTTCTATATGTACCTGGACTCAAGAAGAACCTTCTGTTCATATCATCTTTGGATGCAAAAGGAATGAGAGTTGCATTTGTGGATGGCCAAGTACTTATGTGGCCAAAAGGTAAGACCATAGATGACGCAATATAAATTAGAGAGCAAGAGGGAGGATTGTACAAATTGAAGGGACAACCTGAACATGCCATGGTACATGAATCCATGGAGCCAAGTGAACTTTGGCATAGAAGGCTTGCACATATGCACTATAGAGCACTACCAATTGCAAGAAAAGCAGTAGAAGGTCTTCCTGAAATCCAGTCAAAGCATGAAGGTGTTTGCAAAGGACATGCAAAAGGAAAGAACACAAAGAAGGCATTTCCAAGCAGTGAAATCAAAGAAAAAGGAATCTTGGAGAGTATCCACTCTGATTTATGCGGTATGATGTCATCCAGTTCTCTGAGTGGGTATGTATATTATGTTTCTTTCATTAATGATTTCTCTAGGAAAAATTGGGTTTATTTCTTGAAGAATAAAGATGAAGTGTTTGATAAGTTCAAGGAATTCAAAGCCTTGATAGAAAACCAAACTGATAAGAAGATCAAGACCTTTAGATCCGACAATGGTGGAGAGTTCACTTCAGGAGACTTCAAGAAGTTATGCGGTGATTCAAGGATTAAGAGGGAGTTGACCACTTCTTACAATCCACAACAAAATGGGGTTACAGAAAGGAAGTATAGAACAATCATGGAAGCAGCACGGGCAATTCTTCATGACCAAGATCTACCCATGCACCTATGGGCAGAAGCAGCAAGGACAACTGTATATGTGAAAAACAGAACACCTCACAAGATACTTGACAACAAGACACCGGAAGAAGTTTTCTCTGGTAAGAAACCATAAGTTAGCCATCTCAAGATATTTGGATGTCTAGTATATACACATATTCCTAAAGAAAAGAGGACAAAGTTAGATCCTTCAGGAAAGAAGGGTATATTTGTGGGTTACATGGAAAGCTCGAAGGCATACAGAATCTACTTTCTAGGGTTCAAGAATATTGACATCAGTAGGGATGTGACTTTTGATGAAGACTCAAGATACATCAAATCAAGGAAGACACCTGTTGAAGACAATGAAGAACCAAGAGTACCCAAAATACAAGACACCACCATGAACGAAGCAATTGCAGAAGTGGATCGTGAAATAGAAGATCCACAAGAACTGGTATATCCACCCCATGAGAAGAACTCTCACAAGAAGAAACCAACATGGGCTAGAGAGCTCATCCAAGATGTAGAAAGGTATGGTATTCCAGAGGAGGAACACAGAGAAATAAAAAGGACAAGGTCACAAACCAGCTATGTTTCCTTGCTCCGTGACATAATGAACAAAGAACCTTCCAATTATGAAGAAGCAACAGAAAAGAAAGAATGGGAGGATTCTATGGTCAAGGAATACCAATCGATCATGAAGGATGATGTTTGGGATGTGGTCCCAAGACCAGAAGGGAAGTTTGTTGTGACTTCCAAGTGGATCTACAAGATCAAGCATGCTATAGATGGAAGCATAGAGAAATACAAGGCAAGTTTTGTGGGTCATGGCTTATCCCAGAAAGAGGGGATAGATTATGAAGAGACTTTTACACCTGTAGCCAGATACACTTACATCAGAACAATACTTTCTCTAGCTGCAGTAATGAAGTGGAAGATACACCAGATGGAAGTCAAGACAACTTTCTTGAATGGTGTAGTCGAAGAGGAAGTGTATGTGGAGTAGCCACTCGGTTTTGAGACACATGACAGGGAGTCATATGTGTGCAAGTTAAAGAAAACCTTGTATGTCTTGAAGCAAGCACCTAAGACATGGTACAGCAAGATAGACAGCTTCTTGTCCAGTTTGGGCTTTACCAAGAGTAAAGCGGATTCCAACCTTTACTACAAGGTTGAGGAAGGCAATCTAGTGATACTCCTATTGTATATGGATGACCTATTTGTGATAGGTGAGGATAGGTTGATTGCCGACACGAAGAGGAAGCTTGCTGCAGAGTTCAAGATGAAGGACTTGGGTATGATGCATTACTTTCTAGGTATGGAGGTGTCGCAGAGTGCAAATGGAATCTTCCTTGGACAAGGGAAGTATGCAGTAGAGATCCTAAAGCGATTCGAGATGATGGACTGCAAGGCCATGGCCACACCTATGGCATCGAACCTAAAGCTATTGAGTAATGCTTCATCAAATTTGGTTGATGGCACGATGTATCGTCAGATGATTGGGTCCTTGATGTACCTAACGAACACGAGACCAGATATTTGCTTTGCAGTGAACACCTTGAGCCAGTTCTTAATGGATCCTAGACATGTTCACCTAATTACTATAAAGCACATTCTGAGGTACTTGAAGCTTACGGTTGATTATGGGCTCAAGTATGATGCGAATCAAAAGTTCAACCTAGAGGGTTATGTTGATTCAGATTGGGCAGGAAGTGATGCAGATAGGAAGAGCACTTCGGGGTGTTGCTTCAGTACTGGATCAGGTGTGATCTCTTGGTTTAGCAGGAATCAATCCTCCATAGCACTGAGTACAGCCGAAGCAGAGTATGGCGCATCTTGTTCAGCTAGTTGTGAGGCAGTATGGCTAAGGAAGATACTGTAGGATTAATTTGATCTCTAGTTGGATGCTACTTGTATCTATTATGACAACCAGAGTTGTGTGAAGTTGTTTGAGAACCTAATGGTCCATGAAAATTCAAAGCACATGGAGATCAAGTATCACAGCTATATTAGGGATATGGTGCAGAGAGGAGCAGTGAAGCTTTAGTATGTTGCGACAGATGAGAAGACTGCAGATGTATTGACCAAACCATTATCCAGAGTGTAGTTCAATTACTTCAGAGAGAGGCTTTGTGTTCTTCATATAGAAGATACTTCAAGGAGGAAGTGATGGGACACATTTGCATTAGCCATTCCAAGCATGGTGGTAGGAGGATCCTTCCCATGGATATGGATGTAAGTGTTGTGTGATGAGCATCAGGACGATGCTCCGGATGTTTCTATGTATGATAATGATCAAGTTGATCATGTGTGATGAGCATCGGGACGATGCTCCAGATGATATGCATCAGGACGATGCTATGATGATGATCAGGATGATCATGTGATGATGATGTGCATCAGGATGATGTACTGTATGGTGATGATCAGTATGATCATGAGCATCAGGATGATGCTCCGTGCGAGGATGATCAGGTTGATCATGAGTATCAGGATGATAGCCCGTGGCCATGGACAGGTTGTACGATAAGCATATAATAGCACCCTGGGAGATTTGCAGATACTCTTGCTACATTTTTCCTATGGCATATAATAGCTCCCTAGGAGATTTGGCAAATGCTCTTTCGAGGTTTTTCTTGGAGGGACATATAATAGCGCCCTGGGAGATTTGCAGATACTCTTGCTAGTTTTTTCCTATGGCATATAATAGCGCCCTGGGGGATCTGGAAAATTCTCTTTCGAGGTTTTTTCCATGGCATATAATTTCTCCCTGGGAGATCCAATAGGTTGAGCAGTA
This sequence comes from Larix kaempferi, assembly GCA_027924585.1. Classification (NCBI taxonomy): domain Eukaryota; kingdom Viridiplantae; phylum Streptophyta; class Pinopsida; order Pinales; family Pinaceae; genus Larix; species Larix kaempferi. The sequence goes on from BSBM01000194.1 coordinate 17,285,951, forward strand.
AGATCGTAATCAGTCCTGGGATGCTCTTTCGAGGTTTTTCCAGACCACATGTAATCAGTCCTGGAGATCCGATAGGTTGAGCTGTAAGCTCGTAATCAGTCCTAGGATTCTCTTTAGAGATCTTGCAGATCACAAGACACTCTTTTAAGGTTTTGTGGAGGTAACATGTAATAGCTCACTAGGAGATCTGATAGCTTGAGCAGTAAGCTCGTAATCAGTCCTGGGATGCTCTTTCGAGGTTTTGTTGATGCATGTAATTAACCCTGAGGATTCCATAGGATGGCGAGCTCGCAGAGATGGTGAAGACCTATAGGAATCTAGGCCTACATCCAACATGGAAAAGGGATGGCTCTATAGAACTTCCTATGGCAAGAAGAATTGAGAGATAGCCCCAGTGATCGAGATGACGAGTACGACAGTAGTGACGATGATGCTCCGTGATCTAGTGATGATGATCCAACTCCAAAATTGAAGACTTTTGCTTATATGTATTGATGACCTATGTCAAGAGAATACCTTCCTAGTTAAGAGGGAGTGTTGATGTATTTGTAACTTCGGATGATATTCACTTGTATATTACATTTGTACTTTATTGTATCCCCAACGAAGATGTATTATTCCTCTGGTTGGAAGTGTTGTCATTTGTATTTGCAAGTGTTGCAAGTTACATTGTAAGTGTCGTAACGTATATTTGATGGGTTATTGCAAGTGTCGCAAGTGGTGACTAACATTATTCCTCCAGTTGGAAGTGTCGTCATTTGTATTTGCAAGTGTCGCAAGTTACATTGTAAGTGTCGTAACTTATATTTCATGGGTTATTAGACCATCTATGGGGGGTCGGCCCTGTATGAGTCATGTGGATGGGTTATTAGGCTTCCTTAGAAAGTCAACCTTGCTAGGGTTAAAGGCAGGTCAATTCGTTGTATAAATAGAGAGTGTGTGTCTCTCATTCTATTCATTCGCTCACTCATCCAACTCGCATAGTTGAGAGAGAGGAGTGCGCACAAGTGGAGGAAGAGTAGTTGCTGGAGACATCTATCTTTTGGGAATTGATCTTTGTGATCTTTGTATTGGGGCTTATTCTATCTCTGAGGAAGTTGCGGGGTTTTTCACCTTCCTTATTTTCCTTGGTGAAATGCTTTGTGTTCATTGTCTCTTGTGATTTTTATGCTGTGTTTGTTATTCTCTTAGTGATCCTAGATAATATTGAATGAAATTATCGAAAAATTAACAAACAATAGGTGCTTCTAACCATTTCACTTCTCTTTCACGAGAACGGTGACATGCGACAATGGTGTCATGCACTTCCAACTCAATTATATCATTGTTTTCCTAGAAGGGAAATGCATGACCATTTAGAATATTAAAACGTTATGGAGGGTTAACAACTTTTTCCATACTGGGTACAAATCTAGTTTGGAAAATATGGAGGGAAATAAGGATCGGGGTTCAAGATTCTACATATGTAGAACCACTTAATGATGCAAGAGTTAACGCAAGCCCTTAGGATTGCATCACTAGGCAATGCAACAACTGAGGATTTTGGGGACTTCTCTCTAGGTTTCTTAGTGGCTTGTCATTCCAACATTGACATATTGTTCATGGATTTTTGGTGATTGCGCACCCTAATAAATAATTAGTACAATAATTTTGAGGCATCCTTAACATATTGGAATGTATAAAGAAAATCATCAATAATATGAGTGTTCAACATGTAGCAAATCGTTATCCATAATGCAAGTATCCTTAGCTCCTAGTGATTCATTTATCTCGGAATTTTTTATGTCTTGAATAACCATTTGTTTTCCCTTCTTTGATGCTTGGACTCCAATAATATCTACCACAAATGTAACCTCATTCAAGCATTCAAGTTCCTATGGCTAACCATCTTCCATTCAAAAAATAAATACAATGCCATCTAGCACTTCTTACTTCTTGGAAACCATATCATGACATCGCCTATTAACATGAAGAGAATAGATGAAATTTCAGCTTGATCACTTGTATTTGTCTTGGGTCTGATATAGAAATAACCCGGACCCATATTGAAATGAAGGGTAGAATCATAATGGTCAATAATATTTTTGAGGACCATAATGGCATCTTTACTAGCCAGCACCATATTGTTGTACATATGCTACAAAGCATTTGTAATTTAATTCCACATTCTCCACATCTTTCCTTACTCTATGAGATCGAAAATCTGCTCTTACGAAGTCCTTACTCTTAGGAGAAAAGATAATGTGATGCATGAAGTGAATCCAATATAACATGGTAAATGTCACTAGAATACAACACATAATTGTATTCTAAGCATCCTCATTGTATCTACAAATTCATCGATAATTTACTAGACTAGTTTAGTGTAATGCCTCGCATGCATGCCTTTGTATTTGAGAGGGTATCTAAAGTACATTCTTCATAACATAATTTCCCATTATTCGACATTTCAAAATCTTGGAGGCCATTGAGGTATTAAGATATTTAATATTCTTTATCTTGACAATTTTTTTTCCTGTTATATAAGCTCTTTCATTGTCATAGAATGTTGTAGGGGTGTTTCCACCAAAGTTAGACAATGATATATATATGTGTGTGTGTGTGTGAAGTAATTTGTGCAAAATATAAGTTTTTTCATTATCATAAAATGTTGTAGGGTTGTTTCTACCAAAGTTAGACAATCATTAATCTATATATATATATATAAAATATCTTACTTGTGCAAAATATAGGATTTAACATTTCTTATACTTTAATACAAAAAGTATATAATATAGATTCACAAATATATGTTGAAACATAAATATAATTATTAAATAAATTTATATTAATTTTTAAAAAGATTATAATATTTATTTTTATATTTTGATCTAATATAATATTTTATAAAATTTAAAAAAAAAATAATGATAATTTAAAAAAATATTAATGTTTGAATTTTAATGATACTTGTGTTTTTTTTCTTTCTTTGATCCGAATTTGTACTTCATGAGCAATGCATAGAGAGTAATTAATTATATCTACAACAATACAAAATAATAATTAATTAAGTGAATCTACATTATATTAAATACAAAAACATAACTTTATTAAAATGAAAAACTAAAAAGAAGCATCACTATAATAAAATCAATATAGACCATTTAAATTCCAATAAAATCTTTTTAAATAGTTAATAGATTCCTTATTAAGATGGATCTATATAATATATTAAATGATATACATAGTTTCATATTAACCTTTAATGTATTCAACACATAAAGTTTTCAAAGAACTTCCTACTCAACTTTCTCACCCCTTGAAAAAAAAAAATTAAAACAAGTTTTTTTAATAAAACTCAAGATTTTCTAAAATGACATGCTGCGTGGTAGATGTAGTCCAATTCCACTGTATAAATCTCTTCTAGCAAAATAATTATAGACGTACCGATCCTTGTACGTACCAAACTGTCATTATTCGACCACCCGACAAATCACAGCCGAGTCGAGCATGACTTCTAATTAGACGAACGTATGCATATACGTAATTCTCCTATTCGATGAGAGATTCAAGGACGTACCCTTAAGCACAGAACTGCCGAGATTCAAGGACGTACCCTTAAGCACAGAACTGCGTCTCGCCTTCAGTGTTGGAATTTGACAGGGCCCATTTTTTACCGTTACAAAAATTGATTACTGGTCGTGGATGATAGTCAAGTTCATCTCAAAAAAATATTTTTGACAGTTTAAAGTTGTAGATACTAAATTGTGGTCTATCTTAGGCATAGGCAATTTAGTTTGCAGTTTTGAGACTTCTGCATTTATTTGATTCTTGTTTTCTTTTATTTTATTGTGTACAGAAAAAGATATATAGGAAGTTTCATAATTCACATGAGATCTCTTCATGTTCTTTTAAAGGTATGGATTCTCATATTCCAAGGATAAATGTGTTGGTTTTTAAGTGATTCTTAGATCCCAATTAAGCTAAATGAAATAACTATAACAAGTTCCTATAGACTTGAAGCAAAGTTAACATAAAATTAATCAATTTGGGCTGTTAAGGATTCCTTAGAAGTGACATCCTTCACACGGGTTCAAGTTAATATATTGTAGGCGTACCTAAGCCAACCTTGATTTGATTAAAATTTAAAAGGAATATCAACATCTACATGACATTTTTGTTAGTATATAATAACATCGGTTGTAAATGCCTCAAACCCATACCTATTTTCCTACTCAAATGCATACCAATTCCGGTATACCTCTTGGCTTGCTTCTTCAATGTCAAATTATGCTTTTACCTTTTCTTCATTGGATCCTACTTAAACTTTGGTCTATCAATTGTGAGAAGATCTTGAGGTTGGTCTAAAATAGTTTTTTGTGTTTTTATGGCATGTAGTCCACGAGGAGCTACACCTATTGTCTCATGAATATACTTTCTTGAAAAAAACCCGATAGTGTCTGATAAGTATTTGCCCCCTCACTTTAAAAACCTTTGCAATAATTTAATATAAGCAATTACATAATGAAATAGGTCTCAAATGATATGAGATGATTTTACTCTGGAGTCTATGCAACTATAAGAATTGCATCATATATCTTATTTCTCCAATAGTAAGATAGCCTTAGTAACCACTCTCAAATGGAGGTAATTATAAAGTTGGAGGAGGTGGTGGTCCATATGTCATTGAAAGATGTCATTGAAACTTCGCCCATAAAGCTTGACACTTTAGGCACAAGGCACTCTAATTCATGAATCTACTCAGGAGTTTTGGTGGGCATACCATCAATGATTAGCATCTGTTGTTTCATATATAGGTTTTATCCCTAAACAAACAATGCTCACAATTCAAGTGCTCCCCCTTGGTAAAAAGACTAAATATAAATATGTTGGAATCTCAATTTAATTCTCTATTAGCTTCAATGTTGTTTCTGTTTGTAGGTCACAAATAGAATTGTGTACACAACCTTTTATTTATTTCTTTAATTTTCCATCTCGCACCAAGGTGATTACTTCATGGTTAACCATCACTAAATCGATTCTACTTAATAAAAATTATATGTAAATGTAGAAGTAAAAATCCATTGTTATAATCAATGAAATATAATAGCTTTTGTTATGCAGTGGTTTTCATATTAAGTTCAACCCCCTTCTAACCAGCTAAACTAAGCTATCTAGATGAAACAATTAAGTATAATAAATAAAAGAAAATGCGTTATTGAAATGTAAATATTTCAACAAAACTTTTTTTGATAGATAGATAAAAATCCAAAACATAAAAAAAAATTAGTATTACTCATGAAGCTGCCACAAAATTTCAACACTGCTCGCCTGTTAATAATTAAACCTTACAATTATTTCTCACTGGATCAGAATGTTATAATTGATTAAATATAAAAGTCTTCCACAAGTCTATAACCCGTCGATAGTTGCCCAATACCATTTGATGTTGATATCACAAACTCTTTAACAGCCACACATCTAATTACATTCGCTCTAAGCGCTGAAAATCACAAAAGTTTTGTCGGGCTTCCAGTAAACATGAAGAACCAGCAGGGGGGGCAACTTCTGCCCAAATCCAATAATGCCGACAGCCTTTAATTACTACTGATCGAATGAGACTGGTCACATGCATTTCTCGATCAGCTTTGTGACGAACAGGCCAAGGCTATATTTTCATGGACGGCCAGCACGGTCCTTACTAATTCGTACGTAGGTTTTATTCATATTTATCACATCAACAACGGTTAACTGAATATTAGGTTTCGCTCGCAGATCTTTCAGATTGACACTAAATGCATTATCGAGACATTTGTTATTTCATTATGAAGTTAGGACTAATCATCTGACTATTACGTTTCATGTGGATGCCTCTTCGAAGTGCTATATAGAGAAAGAACGAATATATGGTCTTACCAAAAGTTTTGCACAATCTTTCCATCTCTGCTGAAACTTTTCAGTGATAATTGCTTTGTAAGAAGGATGAGGTATCCTCAAGTTCTTCTTTTGAAGCAGATAAGTAGAGTGTTTTGCAAGGTTTCCCATGGCTATAAGGGATTTGGGTATGGCCTCTCTGCAAAGAAGACGAGGTATTTCACAATGAAAGATGGCGTCATGGGAAGATCATGCAGTGCTCTTCCCACAGATGTTCCCAGGGGACACTGTGCAGTGTATGTTGCAAGCGAACGCAGTAGGTTTATTATTCCCACCATTTATTTGAATCACTCTGTATTCAAGGCATTGCTAGAGAAGGCCGAGGAAGAGTATGGTTTTGATCACCACATGGGACTCATTATTCCCTGTGACGAAGCTGATTTTCAATACCTGATATCCATGTTGGGAAAAGAGGATGCTGCACGTAGAACTAATTTGAAGCTGGATAAGCTCCTCCATATGGATTGAGATGGAGATTCCGTGCATTCTGATAAAATGACCCAAACTCTAGTGCCAAGATCTTGGGAATGACAACCGCTGACAGTCAACTCCATGCTATTGTCAGCTGCCAAGATCTGCTTTGTTTTATTTTGAGTTTTGAGCTGGAGAGGCTTACAGCTCAACCACAACTGCGTGCTAGGCTTAATGGCAACCAAAGTGGTCTGGGTTGCTTGAGAATTTTCATATCATCGCGCTCTAGCTGCCCAAGCTGCTGTACTTATGGCAGCGCGCTCTAGCTGCCCAAGCTGCTGTACTTATGGCAGGGGCAGTTTTCAGATTTTTGAAGAGGCGATCTGAAACAAATACTGATAGACAAGAGCATTAAAGAGTTGTTTTGTTTTATTTAAATATTTTTCCTTTCTCTAGGTTAAGGAGTTGGCAATTATGCTCAACAAATATAAGTTTGTATATTTTGTAAGATACTAAAGTTTGTAATATCTTTTTATGTTATTTACAAATGATTTTCACTTTTGCTAAATGCCTTCCTATTTCATTACATCTAAAAGGACAAGTTTTTCACTACTCAAAAGCCAAGACAACAAGACATTAATAAATATTAGTTTATAATAGAATTCAGCTTAGGATAAAAGACAATTAAAATATTTCATTTTTTCGGCCAAATTTTGATAGAAACCAGTTAAATTTGTTCTTGAAAATTTTTATTTCCGCAATTATACAATTTCAACAATAGTAAATGCCTCTCTTAAATTAAATGCCTTATTTTAAATGTAACAAACCCCAAATTTCTTCTACCGATATTGGAAAACGAGGTAAAAATTTTCTTTCTTCATCCTTGTATACCAATAGTTCGGTTTGTCTCAAATTAAAAACATAACTTGTTTCATAACCTTTAACCCCAATTACATAAATATAAAATGTTAATGCATCAATCAAATTTACCGAGAGGATAGTACATTACGATAATTACTTTGTGTGCCAAAAGAACATCTTCCTGGTTACACTGATCATATATCCTTGTAACCACAAATATGCTAATATTGCGCCATGTACCAGTTCGTACATTAATCCAACCCGGTTCTCATATGAATATTCATAATATTAATGGTCCCTTCATGACCTGCACTCCACTTTGTTAATATTAAACCATAAGATCGCATCTAACAACAGTAGTTCAATTATCATTCTTCAACACACATTACTTTGTGTGCCAAAAGAACATCTTCATAGTTACATCGATAATATATCCTTGTAACCACAAATATGCTAGTACTGCACCATGTACGAGTTCGTACATTAATCCAACCCGGTTCTCATATGAATACTCGTAACATTAATGGTCCCTTCATGACCTGCACTCCACTTTGTTAGTATTAAACCATAAGATCGCATCTAACAACAGTATTTTTTATCATTCTTCAACACACACATTTGTTCAATAACAAGGCCATCATTTAATACTACTCAATAATCTCATTCATACAAAGAGAAATGCATTACAATGCTTATACACACCATAAAAGATAACACTAGAGATGGGAGGCACATGATGATTTCATGGCGATTGTGGTTTCACTCGTTAGGGTTCGGGGTTGTAGTGTTGGCGTTGCTAGTGCTGATACTCATGGGTAGCACTGTTTCTGCTATGCTTGGAGTCCACTAATCTCTCCGATTAGCTAGTACCAACCAAGTCTAAAAATAAGTGGGAAGTTCCGTTTTTCTTGGTGGCTTATCATTTTTTTTCCCCGGTGGTTTGTGTGGTCGTTGCTTTGGTTTGTCTACCTTCCGGCTCCCGATTTCTTTTCATGTAGCTTCTTGGTCTTATCGACCTACACGGTACTGTCCTTTTCTGTCAATGCATGTGACTGTGTCCGATTGTGATGTCAGCGACTAGGGCTTTGATGCCTAGTCGAGGGTTGGAAACTACTATGGGTGTGGAGTCAGGCACACCTGTCCCTTTGATTGATGCAAGATGTCTCTTTCAAACTCCAACGGATGGCTTTCGGGTTAACCCTAATATTCTGGTTGAGTATGCATGTAAGGTTTCTGTAGCTTTTGGGACTTAGCTCTCGACTAGTGTAGCTGCAGCTTCCGAGGTTTCTCTTGGCTCTCCACTGCCGAAGGTTCACAGTTCTCGTGCGGGTCAGCCTAGGGACTCTGGTGTATTTTCACGTTTGCCATCCGGGGATATTGCTCGGCGGCGAAGAAATATTAAGTTGGAGAGAGTTAGTAGTAAGAAACAGTCTTGTATGCTGGGAAAGGATGTGACTTTTGATATGGTGATTAGTCTTTCAAAGAGGACTCTTCTGGGTAGATTTGAGTTTATTCTTCTATCTAGACCCGAAAGCATTCAATGGATGACTAATTTTTGGAAACCTATTATTAACTATGTCCCTTGAGTGACTCTGTTGGAAAATGGCTGGCATAGCTTTCACTTTCTTATTGAGGAAAGTCTGCTGGTGATTGAAGGTCGCTTTTGGGTCATTGGATTCGGGACTTTGGTTTTCAAGTGGTGGCACTCTAGGTTTAATATGTGGAAGGAGAAGTTGTTAAAACGCAACCTGTGGGTGGTGCTTCCTGGCTTCCATTTTCATTGTTGGTCCTTCGGTGGCGAACTCGATGGTAGATTTATTATGGTCGAAGATGCTACCCTTATGGCTATTGACCAGCGAGCTCCTCGTATTTTGGTTGAAGTGGATGTCTCACAGGGATTACCAGCGGAGGTGGAGGTTATTTGGAGTGAGGGTGTGTTTACTCAAATTTTGGACTATTGGCGCCTACCCTTCAGATGTTTTCGTTGCCATGGTACGGGCCATCTGAAGGAGGACTGTCCTGCTGATTTGGAGTCTCACTCAGAACCTTCATCGAAAGGTGGCTGTTCAGCGGATTTAGATTCTCTTCTTCTCCGCTCAGATCCACTTGACCACTCATCGGCTTTGGCCTATCTGGGTAAGCTTTGTAACTCTCTTGCTATTATTCAAAAATTTATTCCTAAAGAGGAGTTCATCACTTTATTGTTCAGGGTGGATGATGACTATGGGGAAGGGTTGGGGATTACTCCCGGGTCTCCCCTCTTGACAGATGAGAACTCCCCTCACACTCTTGCTACTGACTCTGGTTGTATGGTGGAGGGTGGCATTGCGCCTCAGGATTTTTATGTCCCCTCCCTTTATGATTGCTCCTTGGGGATAGAGGAGGTTCCTACCTCTCCTCGGTTTTTAGGTTCCAATCTGGAGTCCATCCCTGTCACTTCTTCTTCACCATTAAAGGGTTTTGGGGGTGTTGGAGTCCCTCCCTTGGGTTTCCATGGTTCTTTGGAAACTTCTCCTGCCTCTGGCCCTACCTCTATTCCGATCTTCTCGACTCTTCCGGGTAATGATGATGTGCTCCCCATTTCCTCCATCCGCTCTTCAAATGTCACTGTGTGTAAAAAATGGGGAAAGAAGGGTACTCGTCTGGGGATTACTCTTTCTTTGGATTCTCAATGCTCTTTTGATAACCCTCGATTGTCGACTATGATGTCGGTTGGGAAATTTTTGTCCTCTATTTGCCCCCAATCTTATCTTGAGGCCCTTAGAGAAGGTACACCTCTCACTGATGGTTCTTAATGCTCATACTTACCTTGAACATTCGTGGGTTAGGCAGTGGACCCAAAGGTGCTGCTCTAAAACGTTTATTTCTTAATTCGAAACCTGATATTATTCTGCTCCAAGAAACTATGGTTCCTTTTGCTCAAGCTTGTGACTCTTTTTTAAAAATTCTCCCTAATTGGTACTGTTGTGGTTGTGACTCGGTTGGACTATCTGGGGGGTTATTGTTGACGTGGAATCCCTTATCTACGTAGTTTTCTGCATCTATGGTGAGTGCAGGGCTCATTTTGGAAGGTAAATTTAAAGATTTGGATCGAACGGTTCGCATTCTTAATGTATACGGTCCCTATTTCGGCAAGGAACAGTTCTGGGATGGTATATTCTGGGGGGGATTACTGAATGATCCCTATCTGATTGTGGTTGGGGATTTGAATCTTGTGTTGTCGGCAAAGGAATGTTGGGGTTCTAATGTTAGACTGTACCCTCTTATGGATTTTTTTGGGTGGATTTTGAAGCTGCGGGGTTATTTGATGTGGTTCCGGCAGCTCTTTCGCCTACCTAGAGTAATGGCCGGGTTGGAAGGGATGGCTGTGCAAAACGGTTGGATCAGTTCTTGATGGCCGTAGAAATTGGTAACATTCTTGGTAAGTATCGCAGCTGGTCATTATCTACTGGTATCTTGGATCATAAGCCATTTTTTTTTAAGCTGGATTTGGGCATGCCCAGGGGGAGTTACCCCTTTAAATTCAATCGTTCTTGGCTGGAAATCCCTAGCTTTTGCTCTTTGGTTCGCAGAAAGTGGTTGGAGTACTCTAGGGAAGATTCTGGTTATGCGTGCTTGTCCTTGGTGTCAAAGCTACAGAAGGTGCGTTTTGAAGTCATTAATTGGGAACGATAGTTTAAGAAAGAGTAGTAGGAGGATTTGCTCCATATTGAAGAGGATATTCGGCTTATGGGGGATGATGTTGACTCATTATTTGATCCTCATCATCGGGAGCGATTTCTGGCTCTAACTAAGGCCAAACGGGATATTCTTGCGAGGGAGGAGGAAGGGTGGCGCTTGAAAAGTCACGCTACGTGGATCAAGTGTGGGGATAACAATTCAAAGTTTTTCCAAAACTTCGCTAATATGAGAAGAATTTGTAATGCTATATGGCAGTTGGACGGTGATGGAGGACAGCTTCTTACTGATCAACGCGAACTAGAATGTGGTGCGGCTAAGTATTTCAAGGAGGTCTATCATCAGGGCTCGGTGGATAATTTGCTTCATCAACTCTCAGTGTTCTGCAAATATCCTAGAATCTTCTCTCCTAATATTGAAGGGGTTATTGATGCTGCTGTTACACTGGAAGAAATTAAGGAGGTTCTTGTTCTTTTTGATAAGGACAAAAGTCCTGGACCAGATGGCTAGTCGGTTGAGTTCTTTTTACATTTCTTTGAATTGTTGGGCCTGGATATTCTCAGGGCAGTGGAGGAGTCACGCATTAAAGGGGCCATTCTGAAAAAACTCAATTCGACCTTTATTACTCTCATCGCTAAGAGGGATAAACCTGCCTCTTTTGTTGATTATCGACCGATCTCTCTCTGTAATCTCATCTATAAGGTGATTTCAAAGATCATTGCAAATAGGATCAAACCATTTCTGGAGGCGGGTTTATCTATGGAACAATTCAGGTTCTTTTCTAATCGTCAAATTTTGGATGCCATTGGAGTGGTGCAGGAGGGCCTCCATTCCATCAAGCAGAAGAAGCTCAATGCATTAGTTCTGAAAATGGATCTCATGAAGGCTTATGATAGAGTTGACTGGTCCTACCTGCACTTTGTCCTCATTCAGACATGACTTCCTATGACTGCTACTGAGTGGGTCATGGCCTGTGTAACTAGTGCAAATTACGTTGTTTTGGTGAATGGCCACCCCTCGGATTTCTTTAAAGGAGAACGTGGTCTTAGACAAGGCTGACCCTTGTCTCCACTTCTGTTTTTGTTGGTCATTAAAGGATTGAGCCTTATGATTAATAATGCTAAGAAGGATCAGCTTTTTTGGGGGGTGAAGGTGGCTCTAGCCTTATTTATCTCTCATCTATTCTTTGTTGATGATGTCCTCATCTTCGGAAGGGAAAACTATAGGGATTGGTGCATACTTTCGGACCTATTAAAGAGATTTTGTCTGGCCTCTGGAATGCTCATTAGCATGCTTAAATATACTTTTTTATTTCTCTGAGAACTTTGACCCTATCTTAAGGCTGAGCATTGAATCTCTTTTTCCTTTTAAGTGGAATGCCCTCTTGGATGGCTTTCTGTACTTGGGGTTCTTTTTAAAACCAAACTGTTATCACAGAGATGATTGGAAGTGGCTGCTTGATCATGTGGAAAAACGTATAAATGTATGGGCTTATCGGTTCTTGTCATTAGGTGGTCGTTATGTGCTTCTTCAGTCTGTATTATAGGGCTTATCGGTATATTAGATGTCATTATCTTTGGTGCCCCTTTCGGTCCTGGATGGGATTAGACGTCGCATATTCCACTTCCTTTGGGCAGGTTCACTGAATATTTCTAAATTCCATCTGGTCTCTTGGAAACGTTTGGCTCTTCCTAAGAAGCTTGGGGGCTGGGGTCTCTTGAATATCTTTTGGTTCAATGAAACATTGGGAGCTAAAGCTTTGTGGCGGGCTCTGTTTGGCTCTACTCTTTGGACGCTGGTGATTCGTAAGAAGTATCTCAAGTCGGCTCATCCTTATGTTTGGCTGAGAAATAGTCCTCCATTGAGTGGTAATTCATCTGTTATTTGGAAAGGCTTGTTCAAGAAGCTTCCCATTGTGAAACGTTGTCTTTCTTGGTGCATTGGAAGAGGATTATGGTCTTATATTGGAATCGATCCTATCATTGGGCTTTCTAGGGATTTTAGACTTTCTGTTGATCTCATTCTGGCTTTGCATGCACAAAATGTTGAAGTCTTGGTGCAGGCTCGTAATGTGGAGGGGTCACTGGAAGCTGGAAACTATTGGTTGGATGCTATAACTTTGGGCTTTCCTGGCAGGTTGACGGCGGTATGGAATGGTTATATCTCAAATCTGAAAGCTGCGGGGTTACCTTATCAAACACATCATATATTTTAGTTTGGGATTGGTAGGACTCTAAAGGTATTATCACGGCAAAATGGGCTTATGATTCTATTGTTTATGTTCAGTCTCCTTCTAGGCCCTATCCTATTGCTCATAAATTATGGCATTGGAAGATTCCACTCAAAGTCCGGTGTTTTATTTGGCTGTGCTAGAACAATTCTATTCTAACTTGGGATAATTTATGCAAGAGGGGCTTCATCGGACCGGGTAGATGCACTCTTTGTCTGTAGCATGATGAATCGGTCTCGCATTTATTTGTTTCCTTCCCTTTCTTCGTTTCCGTTCTTGAAGGCTGTCAACAGCTGTTAGCATGTACACTTCCGTGGAAACATGAGACTTTTAATGATAGCTTGGAAGACTAGGCGAAGGGCAATTTTGAATATGCGGAACTTCCTCTCTTTGCTATCTGGCAAGTATGGAAATAGAGGAATCGCATGATTTTTCACGGTTCAACTTTGAACTACGCTCCTGCGGTTGCTAAGGTGATGGTGTCTTTCTCTAAATTCAGACAGCTTAGACCGGTGTGCCGGCAACGTGCTCTAATACCTCCTTTTTTGGATTTCTCTAATCCGGTGGGTTTTTTTGATGGTGCACACCTTAATGGTTCCTGTGGAGCAGGGATGGTTCTCTACTTGAATGCGGGACACTTTTTCCATCTTAAGATGTAGGCGGGTAGGGGAACCAATACTCGTGCAGAGCTTCTAGCACTCTGGGGACTGCTGTTTTTTGGCCTCCACCGGGGGATAGACTCGCTTCAGGTGTTTGGAGATTTGATGGTTATTATAAACTAGGCAGCGGGGATTGCTAGATTAGAGGTTATTCAACTTATGCCTTGGTTGGATCGAGTTCGTGCTCTTATTCTTGGTTTTGCTCATATTAAATTCACCCATATCTACCGTGAATTTAATACTTCAGCTGATGCTCTGTCAAAATCCGCCCTCGACTCGCTGGATGGTCATATGTTCTTTGATGAATTCCTGGGTGGGACATGTGTGGATTCGAGCTCTTTATACTGTTTCTGAGGTGGCCTGGAGCGATTCTCGGTTGACGAATGGAGGAAATTTTTGACTTAGTAGTATGTTTTTGTGTTGCGAAAGCGTATTGTGTAAATTTGTATTTTTGTCTTTTACCGACAAATTACTGTTTAATGTTGTTGGCTATCTGACGCTATCTAGTTTGATGGATATGATGATCCACGATAGTATGATTGCAGATTTGAACGCTGTTGATACTTATGATGTAACTTTGATTCATTACTTTTGAATAACAAGTTACATTTTTTTCGGCTTGAAAAAAAAAATAACAAGGCCATCATTTTATAACTAATGCATAAGGATACACATAAACGACACACATAAAAAATCACACATAAAAATCCATTTTCAGGTGGTTCATCCAGACCTTGAGCTACGTCCACAAAGCCATATTTTCTCTTCTATTATTCAAGGGGAATTTACACTCTGGTTGCAATACTTATTTTCACCTTTCAACTCCTCTATCATAGAGAGTATTTCCGGAACTGCACACCGTCAACCATGCCATGACAGAAATAACTCCTACATTTTTGCCACTAATTAACACGATCATTCCTATAATAAATATATATATATAAAAAGGAACTTTTAAATAATATATAGGAACTATCTTTTCCCGAGCCATAAACGTGGCAGCACAGACATACTACGGAGATTGCGGACAGAGATCTACCCTAGCAGATTGAAATACTCATACGAAGATACATGAAATGTTAACACAGGAATTTCCCAACGCCTTCCACGTGGTTCATACAGTATACTTAGTTGCGGTATAAAAATATGATAATTGAGAATACTATATTCGTAATAATGACAACAGAAATTTTCTGTATTCGACCAAACATGAAATAAAAACTAACCGAATACTAAATTGGATTTAAGAAATCAACCACCTGAGATGAGCAATACTTTATCTTCTAACTACACTATAAAGTATTACTTTTGAATCTACTCATCCATTTTCTATTAGTAAAACATTAGTCCTTAGGAGGGCATCCCCATAAGCGTTTAATATGTATATATATATCATTATACATATAAAAAAACTTTCTCCACTAAATGAATGTACACTTTCTCTCATATCTATTTGTATCATATACGTAGATACATTTTATATTTTCGAAATAATAACTTTTATCTTTAAGATTTATTACCCTTTAAACCTTTTCTCATGTATAGGATAATACCCATTTGTATAAACATATATATATATATATATATATACTTTTGTTTAGTTATTGTACTGAGTGAAATGAAGTGCTCTACAGTCCAGTATGGGGAGATGTTGTAACATGTATGTAGCGTTACATCTAATAAAACGTAAAAAGTAATTTTTTTAATTAAAAAAATTCATGTTATGCTCCTAAAATAAAAAATTATGAAAAGTATTTAAAAAAAATCCATATTGGTTCATAAAATAAAATATTAAGAAAAGTAATTAAAAAATAGATATTTGTTTATAAAATTAAAACTTAAAACTTAAACCCGGATCTATCAATCAAGAGAGATCAAATTTCTTGAGTTTAAATTTAAAAAAAGAAATATACCTCAAGAAATTGGATCCCTCTCGGTGATAAATCCAGATTTGCAATGGATCTTACTAGACCACATAAATGTGTAGTATCTTTTTGGAATTTTCATGCCTTCTTGGTATCGAAGGTATCTCTTAGTTCCTTCATTTTACAATGGTACATCATTATATATGCAAAGAAAATGCATTTGATCATGGCTATTATGCCTTGTCTATATATAGAACTTCATTATGATACCCTTCTTTTATATATCTTCATTGTTTATGGAAAGGTCCGACTAGCCCTTAAATACTTTAACTCTTTTAGTATTTCTTCAATACTAAGTCACGTAATATACTTAGCCTTTGATAGTAGGTCATCAATGTATTCCTTCATGATAGGTTTATGTACGCGTATATAGTATGTAATTAATAATTAACTATTTGATCGAGCAATTATTTGTTTAAAGAGAACATGTCCCTTTATCTTCTTTTTCCACCTTATCTCAAAGGTGAAGTTATATCATAGATCTTAGTCTTATTTAGGGTGAATCTTTGACACGCTTAACCTTATTATGCTCATTATAGTAATTAAGATTACTACGATAATATCATCTGAATTTAGTTTATCCGGAGGACGTCTCCAGTTTACTCTTTACATAGTACTGGAGGCACTAAGATGACACGTTTCAAATGAACGTGACGTATTTTAGCCATTTCCTCTTCCCCTAATAGATTCAGTTGTCGTCCTTTAGATGCGTCACCCCAAGGTCTCCTAAGTTTATAAACATATTTTCAACCTAGGAAAATAAAATGAGAATACGCTCAAGGGTCCACTGGTGGGGCCTTGGCCTTGAGCTCCTCACGAGGGCCACGTGCACAATTACAATTACATCTACCAATATCATAATAATGATAATGGTCAAATTGGAGGGATGTTACATTAAAACTACCTAGATCATCTAAATTGGGATTTAAGCACTCCAAATTGTCATTCCACAATTATGCAATTTCAGCAATTGTAAATGCCTCTCCTTGATTAAATGCCCTATTTTAAAACTACGTAAATCTTCGAAAATGCGATTTGAGCACTCCAAATTGCCATTTCAACTATTCTAGCTCTACTACTCAATAAAATTCTAAATAAATTAAAATAAAAAATATCATACACTACAAAACACTTTTCATGGATTAATGGAATCAAATGTCGTTTCTATATTTATAACTAACAATAAAATTTCTCTATTTACACCTAACATTGTTTTCGAATCTCTATTATTTGTGGCATTATAGGACCAGAATCGCTATCAGTACACATTATAAGACTAGAATCTCTACCTATTAAAAGTTTTTTTAAATGGTCGAAGTGAGTGTTCTTTGTCAATCCTTGTAAATCTAAGGTATCCATAGTATAGTATTGTAAGCAGGTTAGTGCTCCTTGTCTATCCATATTTGTTGTAAAGCTGGAATCTCTCGAACTATTATAAATCTGTTTGTCTATCCATATTTGTTGTGAAGCTGGAATATCTCGAACTATTATAAATCTGTTGTTTTCAGGGCAAACAGAATTATGTTCTTTGTGAGTGGCAAACAGAATCCCACCTTCTATCAAGGACGGAGGTTTACCAATTGAAGTTGTAACAAATCAAGATGCTGCGACATAAAGGTGTGTGATATATTTCTAAGAGGGCTAATCACATCAATTAACAAGATTTGGGTTTATTATTTTTTATAATTTTCTTCACATTTTGGTACAAATATAATCATCTTTAGAAAGAAGCATTATTCTTAAAACATTAAGTATCATTCTCAGGATGTTGAACGACTTATAGAAAGTTGATGTGAATCTAGTAAAAAGTTTGTGATTATTAAGCATTAAATTGTATACAGATTTCAAATATTTGGGTAGGGAATGAAGTTTTCATAGCTTCTACATGAAGTTTTCATAGCTTCTACATGAGTTAAAAAGACAACAAAAAAAAATATAAGAATATTTTAGACTAAAACACTCACATTGATATCATCATGTTGTAGCATGTTGTCCAGGAAACAAAGAAATTAAACATCTAAAGATAGAAAAAAAGTGTGATGAAATAATACAAAGAAGAGAACATACCACAAGCGAGAGGAGGTTGATCATGGACATCTGGGAGAGGGCTCCATCTAAATAAAGGGAATGGAACCAACTGGTTGCATTAGTTCCAACACATTTGTGGGAGGCTTAGTAGGATTACTCCCTTCAAAAATGACGGGGCCAAAGTGTGAACTCAGAATATTATTGTCAATATGAGGGGAGGATAGTTGCCAACTCTTCCCATGCTTGCATATCTCTTTTATCTTTCTAATAGTTCAAAGAATATGATCACTATAGAAATGGTAGAGAAGGTGGTATTAACATGATAAAGCACTACAACATTTTGGGTGATTTATCACCCAAAAAAAATGTCCAAAAGATTGGTGTTTCCTCACACCAATTTGAAATGGTTGATTCTAGAACCAATGGTCTAAATGTAGGATGCTAGTGAGTTTATAAGAAATTTGTTACCAAATGACTATTACAATGTCGTTTGTTATATATCTTGTTTATTCATAAAATGTGGGGTTATAACAGTCATCAAATTGATTAAAAAGCATAGTTGTTCATTACTAACACCAACATAGATCCATCTTAAACTCATATCTATCAAGCACCTAGAGGGATCCAATTTCTTGAGGTGTATTTGTTTTTTTAAATTTAAACTCAAGAAATTTAATCTCTCTTGATTGATAGATCCGGGTTTAGGTTTTAATTTTTTATTTTATAAAGGAACATCTATTTTTTAATTAATTTTCATAATATTTTATTTTATGAGCCGACATGGATTTTTTTAAATACTTTCCATAATTTTACTTTTTTTTTACATTTTAATTAATGACCAACAATACATTTTACTTTTTTACTTTTCATTACATTTTACTTTTTTTACTTTTCATTAAATACTTTCCATTACATTTTACTTTTTTTTTTTGCATTTTAATTAATGGTCGACAATAATAAAGAGAAACGTTTATAGCCTAGGATTTAATTCAAACGAAAATACATGTCCATGTATTATATAGCCTAGGATTTAAATCAAATGAAAATACACTTCCTTTTATTAATCGCCAACATAATATTAATTTTTTTTATTATTATGTTAAAGACAAACTTTATTTATTATGGCCGACTATAAGGACAAACATGGACAAACGTTATAGGATCTCCCCCATATTGGACTGTAGAGTACCTCGTTTCACTCGGTGCAATTATACTTAATGGTTTTCCCTATATTAAATGAACTTGTAGTATCTTTTCAAATATATTTTATCTTACTATCTCGTTATAAGAAGTAAACATTGTCATGGAACATAGTTGTAATTATCTATAAGTGATGTTTGAAATTTTCTAACTATTGTTTTTATTCTATAATATGCAAGAATACAATGTAAACACAATGTAGAAAAAAAGGTAAATTCTTATTGTAAGCATCTTTCCGCTTGGTATTTTATTTGTTATGAATCAAGATATAAGCACACAATTTTTCCTCTTAGTGAATTTACATCATATTCAAATGGTCATATTTCATGTTTTTGAAATCGTGGCATTTTAGAAGAAACTTTTTTAGATATAGTGAAATTGTATTATTCCAATTTTCCTATAAGTAGAGTGAGTCGATCTCTTTAGAACATAGTGTTTTTTAAACAAGTATATGTTATCTACTTTTGATGAAGTTGAATACTATGCATTGTAACTATGACTTGTGTATTGTTTTATTGGATGTAAATTGTAGAGGGAATTGTTGCTAGATGAAAAAGACTTAGGTTAGATTCACTTTTCTAAGTACTTTTGTTAGGTATCCAATGCTTTCAAATGGAAGTAATGAATAAGTGATGCATTATTTTTTATTGGGGTTAGCCACTAGTTGAATTTGAGAATTGTATCTAGAGAATATCGATCTTAATATTGCCTATTTTGAATTTGTATCTAGTTGAATTTGATATTTGTATCTAGAGAATTTTTGCTTAGCTTTTAAATATATATATATAACAACTTGTAAAATCTAGGATTTGTCAATTTTTTTGGTACTTTATACTCATTTTATGTTTTGATTATCATTTCAATATATATATATATATATATAACAACTTGTAAAATCTAGGATTTGTCAATATTTTTGGTACTTTTTATTCATTTTATGTTTTGTTGATCATTTCGACCTCTATTGAGAGGAAATTTTTATTAACATCATAAATTGAAATTTTTTTAATTTCATTTTATTTAATTAGATAAATCTTATTCATCCAAGGAATTTTATTTTTGTATTGATAATGAAAATTGAATTCATTTTTTTTGTTTTAATTTAATTATAGATGTGTCCTCACATGATTTGGATCTTTTACAATTATTTTAACTAAAATTTAGATAAAAAATAGCATATTTATTTAAAAGTAGTGAATCCATTAAATCTATTTAAATAGGAAAAAATAAAAAATAGAATAATAAAAAATTACCATTTAAATCATAAAAATACATTCAACAAAATACATCTTTGGATTCAACATAACATAACATAACCCAACCCAGATGGCTCCAAACAAGATTGGAATTTTATCATTCTAGAATTTATTTGGCACATAACTATGAAATGAACACATGATTGTTGATAACTAAGAAAATATTTGAAACATCTATCTTGCGTCTATGAATTTAGACGTCATGTCAGAATTTTTAACTATACCCTAGCCTATACATTTTAGTAATTACTCTTGGCCATTGTGCTAGGGCCTCTCTTGCATTGCTTTATGCTGCTAGTTAAAAATAGGGGAGTGAAGCCAATTGTGGTGTGCCCTTACCTTTTATACCTATACGAGCCACGTGGAGGGCACGTTGGCACTCCATTCAAGTCTACCACACGACAGTGTCTCGCGTGCCCTGTAAAAATAAAATTTAATGCACTTTTAATGTCCTTTTCTATCGTCATTCTTGATCTTTCTCTCGTTGTTGGTATAAATCTCCATTCATTATTATCTAGGGATAGTGGGTGACCATTTTTTCCATCCTAGTGTAGGTGTGCATCTTCCTTATAACTCGCTTGACCCATAACCATTCAATTTTTATGTGTTGGTTTGATTGTGGTTTTGTGTTGGATGGTTATGTTGCTCCGTGTTGTTTAAATGGTGGTTCTTTGTTGGTTCTTCATGACGTTGTTTGGGTTATTTTCTTGGTAGTGTGGGTACCTTGATTGGTTGGAAGTTTCATTTATCCGGTTTGCCATGACGCCATTTATGGTTCAACTGATCAGGACTAAGTCTACCATGAGGCTTCATCTGGTGAACATTCGCTGAGAGGTAAGACTCAGTTCTGTTGCATTCTTGTTGGTTTATTCCACCACGAAATGAGTTTTAAGTTCCCCTTTATGTATGCGGGTCACTTTCAAGGTGCTTGGAGCTGTGCAGAGCTACGCAAATGGACACCAAGGTGGAAGCAACACTATTCGTGGTTTTTTTCCAGGTAGGACCTCGAGTCGTACCAGCTTCTTCTTTGTGTTTTTCAACACACTCACTCTCTCGATGGGATTTCGTGGATGGTCTGGGTTTCTATGTGCTTTGGGAGTTCATTTTTGGTTAGGGTTTTACACTATGTAAGTCGCTAAAGGGGTTTTTCTCTATTTGTAAAATTTTGGGTTATGGGTTTTGCTCTGTTTGTAATAATGGATTTGTATCACCCAAAAATGGTGTTACTATTTTTAATGGTTATGTAAAAATGGGTTTTTATCACACGAAAATGGTGTTATTGTTGTTAATGGTGTTAATTGTTTGGTAAAAATGGTGTTGTATCATTTTGTTAATGGTGTTAATTCGCTGTCTGGTTCGATTCTCATGCAACGAATGGTTGATGTGGTTAATTCGATTACTTTTTGTTTTATGGCTCTCCTCAAACACTATATAATTGTTAAATGGAAAAGTAATTCGATTATATATGGATGTGCATTTGATTTGGCCTTCCTCCAAGATTGATCAATGGTTAAATGAAAATAAAATGTGTTTTTTTTTAATAATTTTCATGGATTCCTTTTGCTTATGGTTTTCTCTAGGATGTTTATTGTTGTAATACTATGAGAACCATTACATGCGAACCTGTAACATTGTGAGATCCCTTATACATGGACTTGTTGAGCATTGTCCTATTCCATGGTAATGTTGGTTTTTCCTTATCACCTAGGTTGGTGGCTTTGTTTTATATTGGCATATTGGTTGGTGTTTTCCTTGTTGCAAAATTTGTTAGTCACGTTTTTTAGTTTCTCTTAGGTTGGTTCTTACATCACCTATTTCATTATGTGGTCTTGTTGAGAATAGGGAATTTGGTATTATACTCTTACTATGGCCACTACATCAAATTTGGTATTATGATGTTGGTTTAGGTTCTTTTGCAACATTTAGAAATCAATGCACTGCTGCAATGAGTTGTCTAGGACATTATGTTCTTCAAGACTTGTACTTTGTGGTGAGGTTAGTTCTTGTATTTGGTCTTTTGAGAATCTAGGAATTACTAGCATGGTAATGGATTCATGGTACTTACAGTTCATATGAGTTCCATTATGGGAATTTTTGAACTGTTGGATTTTTTGCACTATAGGGATAAAAGAACCAAAGGTAGAAGCTCTAGATGACATGGTTCTTCCAATCCTTGTGACTGGGTCTGAATATGTATTACTGCTGACCAATTGTTTTGGTTATGGTTTAGGAATATATATTTGGGATAGAGGTTCATAGTGAATAGGTTTAAGGAAGTAGTGATCTTCTGGCATAGGTGAAAGTTGCAACAAACTGGTGAAAAAGGGCAAGATCGAAGGCATGCACAATTATCTTGTACTATAGGTCAAGCTTGTGCAATCCCGGTAACCAATTTGCGTGATAATTTGGTAACCTCTCTTACTGTTGATAGTAGTTTTTTTATTGGTTTTGAAAACATGGCAACTGAACTTGCATTGTAAACCTCTTTGAAAATTTTGACTGTTAACAAGAAGGAACAAAGGATAAATCCCTATAGCATGTATGGAAAGTGTCATAGGTTTAAGGAAGGGTTGTGTAAGATATATGAAAACCATAGTGGGTTGAAGTCATGTTTGATAGTGACGATTAAGTGATGTGAAAAGTGATGTTGAACTCGTCTTCCAAATCTCTACCAAATAATATATGCTTTGGTGGACAAAGGATATCCTATCCTTATGTTATTTATTAGAGAAGAACGTAGCAGAATAACCAACCAACACAGACATGAATGAACAAGGAGTTAGATCGACATCAGGAGAATGGTCAAGAAGGATTGTAGAAAAGGACATTAAAAGTGCATTAAAGTTGATTTCCATAGGGAACGGATGCCATTATCATGTGGTATCCTTTGGAGTGCCAACATGCCTTCCACATGGCTCATATAGGAGTAAAAGGGAACAATATAAAAAAAAAAACTGAGCTCTCTAGAACTTACATGAGAGGATTTTGATATAAGACTCTCAAGTTGCAACAGATTTTTGTAAAGACAAACAAGTTCCCAAACAAATCACTTGTTGCAACATATTGTTGTACTATTTGTTTGGTTTCCAAGATAAGATTTCCTTGAACATTCCAAAAAGTATAAATATCTTGGAAAGTATAAATAACATCATCCATAATATGATTTTTCAACACCTAGCAAATTGTTAACCATAATGGAATTATCCTTAGATCCTAGTGCCTCATTTGTCTTTGAATTGTTGACGTCTCAAACAACCATTTGTTCTCTATTCTTTGATTCTTGGAATCCAATAACTTAGATCCTAGTGCCTCATTTGTCTTTGAATTGTTGACGTCTCAAACAACCATTTGTTCTCTATTCTTTGATTCTTGGAATCCAATAACTTATACCACAAATGTAACCTCATTCAAGCATTCAAGTTCCTATGGATAACCATCTTCCATTCAAAACATAAAGACAATTTCATCTAGCACTTCTTGCTTATCGCAAACCATATCATGATATTGCCTATTAACATGAAGATAATAGGTGAAATTTCATCTTGATCACTTGCATTCATCTTGATTCTAATATAGAAATGACCCTGGCCCATATTGAAATGGAGGGTAGACTCATAATCGTTAATAAGATATTTTGGGATCATAATAGCATCTTTGGTGGCCACCTCTATATTGGTGTACCATGCTATGAAGCATTTGTAATTTAATGCCACATTCTTTGTACATCTTTCCTTACTCTATGAAGTGGAAAATATGTTCGTCTGACGTCCTTGCCCTTAGGAAGAAGGGTATTGCAATGCCTGAAGTGATTCCAATATAACATGATAAATGCCATAGATTACAATAGATAATTGTATTCTAAGCATCCTCATCATATCTACAAATTCATCGATAATATACCGCACTAGTTCAACTTAATGCCTTGCATACATGTCTTTGTATTTGAGAGGGTATCTAAAGTACATTCTTCATAACACAATTTTTCATTATTCGACATTTCAAAATCTTGGCGGCGATTGAGGTATAAAGATTTTTAATATTTTTTAACTTGACACCATTGTTACCTGCTACATAAGCTCTCTCATTGTCATAGAATGTAATCATTAATTTTTGCATATAAATATAACTGAGGTAACCTGTGCAAAATATAGGATTTGATATTTCTTATACTTTAATATAAAAAGTTATATATATATATATATATAATAAATGCAGATTAATTTTTCAAAATATTATAATGATTGTTTGTATATCTTGATTTAATATAATATTTTAAAAAATAAAAATATAGTAATAATAAAAAAATTAGAAATATTAATGTTTGACTCTCAAAGATACTTTTGTTTATTGTTTTTCTTTCTTTTCTATAATTAATGAATTTGTATATCATAAACACTGAATATAGAGTAATCTACAACAATATGTTCAAAAGAATAACTAATTAAATAAATCTACATTATATTAAATAAAACAAATAACTTTATTGCGATGAGAGGTGCTCTACAACCCAGTATGAGGGAGACCTTGTAACGTTTGTCGAGTATGAGGGTGATGTTGTAACTTTTGTTCCTAACATGTTGGCCATAAATAATATTGCCGATTATGATGAAGATGTTGTAACATTTGTCGAGTATGAGAAAGATGTTGTAACATTTGTCGAGTCTGAGAGAGATGTTGTAACGTTTGTTCCTAACATGTCGGCCATAAACAAAAAAGACTAATACAAAGTAAAAAGTAATAAAATATTATGTCGGCCATAATTTTCAGCCATAAATAATATTGTTTCTAACAAAAAAGAATAATAAAAAATATATATATTATGTCGGCCATTAATAAAAAGACATGTATTTTCATTTGAATGAAATAAATGGCTATATAATACACAAAAGAAAATATACACCAGTCTAGATCTAGGTGAATAACAATAGAAGCAAGTTTCGTTTCATTTCGTTTTCTCTCGAAATTTGATTCTATATAAAAATAGAATACTAATTATGTTTTTCCAAATAGAATACTGAATTTTTATTTAGTTTTTCTACAAAAATAATTGAAAAATTGATTTAATATACTCACTTTTTAAAATAATAGTTTTAATTGTATTGCTTTAAATTTGAATTTAGTTTTTCTAAAAATAGAATTCTAAATTTTGTTTAATATACTCACTTTTTAAAAATAATAGTTTTAATGGCAGTGCTTTAACATAATCCGAGCCTAGATCCAAGTGAATAAAAATAGAAGCAAGTTTCATTTCGTTGTGGAAATTTGATTCTATATAAAAATAGAATACTAATTATGTTTTTCCAAAATACTGAATTTGAATTTAGTTTTTTTCAAAAATAATTGTAAATTTTGTTTAATATACACACTTTTTAAAATAATAGTTTTAATTGTAGTGCTTTAAATTTGAATTTAGTTTTTCTAAAAATAGAATTCTAAATTTTGTTTAATATACTCACTTTTTAAAAATAATAGTTTTAATGTAAGTGCTTTAAATGGTAATTTGAATATGATATTAATGGTGTGAATGGTTTTGAATATTAATTCTAATTATTTTAAACTATAATCATTTTAAACTATTTAGTTAATTTTAATTTTAGTAAATTTTATTTTTTTTAATAATTTTAAACTATTTTTAAATTTAATAAATTTTAATTGTTTAATATATTAAATTTTAAATTATATTAATATTAAACATTTTAAATTATTCTAACTATTTAATATTTATATTAAATTTAAATTTAAATTTAAGTCCCAATTCAAACATATAAATATATTAAATCATTTAATCCCCCAAACAACTCGGTGTATCCCATTGGTAACACATTGTGGTGGTCATAGGTAGGTCACGGGGTCAAACCTTGTTGATTCACCCTTCCCCCATTTTCTCCAAATGTAATATTATTCAATTTTATATACAAGTTCTTTACTCTGTATAATAAGAACTACCTGTGGTATAGTGGTAGGGGTGTTGGAATAATGGGTGTGAGGTCCAAGGTTAGATCCTCCCAGATCACCTATTTTTTTTTAGAATATATTGTTGAAATATTGTAACTTCTAAGAATATTATATTTGTACTTTATTATTCCTGAGATGTTCCATTCCTCCGAGGAGACCCTATTGTATATCCGGAGATGTTTATTCCTCCAAGAGAGTGTGGTAACTAGGGTTATTAGATCTCCCATGTGAGGTTGGCCCTGAGTTAGCTATTAGGGGTTATTAGACTCTCTTAGGAGAGGTTGGCCCCATTAGGGTGAAAAGTCAGTTAGAACACAAGTATAAATAGAGGAGGTGTGTTCCTCATTTATACCATTCATTCACTCACTTGTGATTGGAGCATCAAAGAGAGAGAGATCTACATAGGAGGAGAAGGGGCTCTTGTTGATGAATACATCTTGTATTGCGTTGATTATCTATATTGAGGAAAGCTTTGTTGGGTTTTCTACCCCATGAGGGTTTCCCACGGTAAATCTTTGTCTATCTTGTGATTGTGTTTCTTTAAGTGATCTTGCTTGTGAAATTAGGCTAAACTTAACATGGTATCAGATCTAGCCTGAATAGGACATCTTTCACAAGGTGAAAATACCTCTCTCTCCTCCTCCGGTGAAAATTAGGATTTTTGCAAAAGTTGGAATTTTTGGAATATGATTGCATGGCTGGATAACCCTCCTCAAAATTGAAGTTTTGAGCCCTAGATCGAACTTTTTGAGTGGGTATAACTCTGGGAAAGTCAAACCCTAGTTTGGGTTTTGGACTAGAATTGCAGAAAACCAGTAAACCAGAAAAGTGCGCACCTATGCACTAGTGAACCAGAAAAGCTGCGAACCTGTGCACCAGTAAACTAGAAAAGTGAAGACCAGAAAACCAAAAATTCCGTTGTAGATCCGGAAGGTGAAAAGTTGAAGTTTCCAGAAGCAGAACACACCAGTATTCTCAAATCAATCAAGATCTACTGGTAAGTGTTATTCTATCTCTTAAGAAACTTCAATCTCTGTGACCCCCTGGATAAGATGGCTCCACGCACTATGCTTGAAGACAAGCTAGAGGGCATAGAGAATTTTCGGGCATGGAATTATAGGATTGGTCTCATTCTTGAAGAGAATGATTTTAATCAATATAAAGGATGAGGTTGCAAAACATGAAGAAGATGAAGCCAAAGAGAAGTTTAGGAAGGACTTGATTAGGGAAAAGAGAATCATTGTTGATTCTATTAAAGACCACTTGATTCCCCAAGTGGCATCCAAGAAGACTCCAAAGGAAATGTATGATTCCATTTCTAGGATGTATGAAGGGAAGAACATCAATAGGAAGATGAATCTGAGAGCTCAATTGTAGAACACCAAGATGAATAAAGAATAATCTATTGAAGACTATTTCTCAAGGGTTTCCCAGTTCAAGGAACAACTATATGGCATTGGAGATACCCTTGATGAGGATGAACTAGTCATGACTGCTCTAAATGGTCTCACTAGACATTGGGAGTCATTCATCCAAACCATGTGTTCCAGAAAAGAAAGTATGAAGTTTGATGTGGTATGGGAGGGTTGCATTCAAGAAGAAGCTAGGGTATCCAATAGAGAAGCCTTGCTCAAAGAAGATGATCAAGCTTTAGCCACCCATGCCAAAATAAGAAGAATCCAACCCAATTTCAAGAAAGGAAACCACAAGGAGTCTCCACCCCCACAAAGGTTTCAAAAGAAAAGAGGAGCTAGGTTAGGAAGAGATTTCTCCTCATTCCAATGTTACGATTGTCACAAAATAGGACACATTGCTAGGGAGTGTCCCTCAAAGAAAAAGAAGAGCTTTCATCATAAAAGACATCAAGCACATCTAGCAGAAGATGATAGTGAATAAGAGGTAGAGGAGGAAAGGCCTCAAAAGAAAAGAGCTAGAATAGAAGAAGAATATGTAGAAGAGTATGTTCTATACTCTGCACTCTGTGGGTCTGTAACACCTGGAGAATATACATTGCTTATTGATAGTGGTGCTTCAAAGCGCATGATAGGTTAAATAAAAACTATATCAAAACTTAAAGAGTAGACATCTCCATAGAAATTATCTTTAGGAGATGATTATCAATATCCCATCAAAGGAATTGGTGAAGCAAGCTACAAGCTTGATTTTGGAGCCCCCATGAAGATGAAGGAAGTTTTATATGTACCAAGTTTGAGGAAGAACTTGCTCTCTATCTCAGCATTAGATAAGAAATGTTATAGGGTTGCATTCATAGATGGACAAGTACTCATGTGGTCTAAAGGAAAATCTATTACGGATGCAATTGTCATTGGTGAAGAGGAAGGAGGTCTATATAAACTCAAGGGTCATCCAGAAGATGCACTCATTCATGAAGCGACAAGTCCAAGTGAGCTATGGAATTTAAGGATTGCTCATATCAAATACAAAGCACTACCCTATGTAAGTAAAGTAGTGACAGGATTACAATATTTAAAGATTGAACATGAAGGCACTTGCAAAGGATGTGCAAAAGGTAAGAATATCAAGAACCCATTTCCAAAGAGTGAAACAAAGACTAAAAGTACTTTGGAATTGATCCATTCAAATGTATGTGGTCCAATGCCCTCCACATCTCTAAGTGGATATGAATACTATCTTACATTTATTGATGACTATTCAAGAAAGACTTGGATATACTTTCTAAAAAGGAAAGAATGAAGTATTTGGGAAGTTCAAGGAGTTCAAAGCCTTGATAGAAAATCATTCACAAAAGAAGATCAAAATACTCAGGAAAAATAATGGCGGAGAATATACTTCAAAGGATTTTGAAGATTTTTGTAAAGAAGATGGAATCAAAAGGGAACCAGCCACTCCCTACAATCCTCAACAAAATGGTGTTGCGGAAATAAAGAGTAGAACTATTATGGAAGCAGTAAAGACAATGATACATGATCAAGATCTACCTATGTATCTATGGGCTGAAGCAGCTAGGACAACAGTCTATGTACAAAATAGACTATCTCATAGTGCTCTTGATTTCAAGACCCCAGAAGAAGTGTTCACACATAAGAGACCTGAGGTAAGTCACCTCAAGATATTTGGATGCCCAGTATACATTCACATTCCAAAAGAAAAGAGGACCAAGCTGGATCCTTCTAGGAAGAAGGGAATATTTTTTGGATATTGTGAAGCATCCAAAGCATTCAAAATTTACATCCCAGGTTTCCATCATATGGAAATAAGTAGGGATGTGACATTTGATGAAGAAGCAGCTCTCAAGAGATCTAGGAAGTGCCAGTATGAAGAAGTATATGAAGAAGATGCACCTTCCAGAACTGCAGAGGCTGTACCCATTCTTGAAGATGTAACACCTGAATACCATGACATTATAGAACCTCAAGAACCCCCTACCATGAACATATCAAGAAAGAGAAATCCAACATGGGAAAGAGATATTATACTAGGAGCAGAAAAGCATGGAGCTCCTGAAGGCTCCACCAAAGTGAGCAAGAAACCAAAGTCATTTTCCAACTATATGGATTTGATGTGTGATCTTGTAGATCAAGAACCCACTAGTTATGAAGAGGCTTCTCATAAGAAAGAGTGGGTAGAGGCAATGACTGAGGAGTACCAATCAATAATGAAGAATGATGTTTGGGATATAGTTCCCAAACAAAAAGAAAAAAGTGTGATATCCTCCAAATGGATATACAAAATAAAGCATACTGTGGATGGTAGCATTGAAAAATATAAGGCAAGGTTTGTAGCCAAAGGATTCTCTCAGAAGGAGGGAATTGACTACGAAGAGACATTTGCACCAGTTGCAAGGTACACTTCCATTAGAACCATCATGGCACTTGCATCCATGATGAAGTGGGAACTACACCAGATGGATGTAAAGACAGCTTTCCTGAATGGTGTGATTGAGGAGGAAGTGTACATAGAACAACCTCAAGGATTTGAGGTGGAAGATGGAAGAACCCATGTGTGCAAACTGAAAAAGGCTTTGTATGGGTTGAAGCAAGCTCCCAGAGCTTGCTATGGAAGAATTGACAGTTTCTTGACAAGCTTAGGCTTTACCAAGAGTAAAGCTGATCCTAACCTTTATCTCCAGGTTATGGATGATGAACCTGTTCTATTGTTGTTGTATGTGGATGATCTATTTCTGACCGAGAATGAGAAACAGATTGTCGAGTGCAAGAAGAAACTCTCTGCAAAGTTTGAGATGAAAGATCTCCGTTTGATGCATTACTTCCTAGGACTGGAAGTATGGCAAGGCTTAGAAGGAATATTTCTCAACCAAGGAAAGTATGCTGTAGAAATCTTGAAAAGATTTGATATGTTGGAATGTAAAGCCATGGCTACTCCCATGGATTCCAACTTGAAGCTGTTAGTAGATGACTCATTAGAGTTAGTGGATGTAACTCTATATGGATAGATTATTGGGTCACTGATGTATCTGACGAACACTAGGACAGATATATGCTTTGTTGTGAACACCTTGAGTCAATATCTGGTGGAACCTAGATGTGTTCACTTAATAGCTACAAAGCATGTGATGAGGTACCTGAAGGGTACGATAGACTTTGGTCTATATTATCTTGGAGATCATGGATTCAGATTGTATGGCTACATAGATGCCGATTGGGCTGGAAGTGTATCAGACAGGAAAAGTACATCGAGCGGATGTTATTGTCTAGGATCTACCATGATCTCGTGGTTTAGCAAGAAGCAGTCTAGTGTGGCTCTCAGCACAGCTGAAGCGGAATATATAGCTGCTTGTTCTGCCAATTGTGAAGCAATATGGCTTCGGAAGTTGTTATCGGGATTGTTTGACTTAGAGATGGACCCCACTGTGATCCTGTGTCACAACCAGAGTTGTATCAATATGACAGAGAATCCAGT
Organism: Larix kaempferi; assembly: GCA_027924585.1. NCBI lineage: Eukaryota > Viridiplantae > Streptophyta > Pinopsida > Pinales > Pinaceae > Larix > Larix kaempferi. The sequence continues at coordinate 17,316,969 of BSBM01000194.1, forward strand.
GTTCCATGATAAGTCAAAACACATAGAGATCCAATATTTATATATATGGGATATGGTGCATAAAGGAGCTATCAAGCTCGAGTATGTGAGCACTGATGAACAAGTTGCTGATATATTGACCAAACCTCTGTCTCGATTAAAGTTTGAGTATTGCCGAGACAAACTTGGTGTATTTCAGAAGGACCCTCCTCGAAAGGGTGAGTGATATGGTCGATGATAATATTTGGATATTGGTATTGTTGTGGATACCTATATCGATGATGAGATTGCCTATATCGATGGTAAGGTCGATGATAAGGATACTTGTATTGATGATTATACTGTATCAATGAAGAGGATACTTGTATCGATGATGAGGATACTTGTATTGATGATGTGGATACTTGTATTGATGATGAGGATACATGTATTGATGATGAGGTTACATGTTTCGACGGTGAGGTCGATGATGAGGTTACCTGTCCTGATGATGAGGTCGATGATATCAACGATAAGGTTGATAAGTGGTCCTAAGACTTGGTCTAAGATGACAAGGGGATTGTATCATCCCCGGACTTCTGTCCCTGAATTGATCCGTAGACATATGTCTCTGAGAAGTGGTCCCTAGTGGACGTGATAGGACTGCATCGTCCCTGAACGATTGGTTCAAAATGTACATGATAGGACTGCATCGTCCCTGAACGTTTGATTCAAAATGTACATGATAGGACTGCATCGTCCCTGAACGTTTGGTTCAAAATGTACGTGATAGGACTGCATCATCCCTGAATGTTCAATTCAAAATGTACGTGATAGGACTGCATCGTCCCTAAATGCTTGATTCAAAATGTACATGATAGGACTACATCGTCCCTGAACGTTTGGTTCAAAATGTACATGATAGGACTGCATTGTCCCTGAATACTTGATTCAAAATGTACGTGATAGGACTGAATCGTCCTTGAACATTTGGTTCAAAATGTACATGATAGGACTGCATCGTCCCTGAACGCTTGATTCAAAATGTACGTGATAGGACTCCATCGTCCCTGAACGTTTGGTTCAAAATGTGCGTGATAGGACTACATAGTCCCTGAACAGTTGGCTCAAAATGTACGCGATGGGGATTTCATCATCCCAAAACCCTTCATTCAAAATGTACGTGATGGGGATTGCATCATCCCGGAACCCTTGGTTCAAAATGTACGTGATGGGGATTGCATCATCTCGGAACCCTTGGTTCAAAATGTACGTGATGGGGATTGCATCATCCTGAAACCCTTGGTTCAAAATGTACGTGATGGGGATTGCATCATCCCGAAACCCTTGGTTCAAAATGTACATGATGGGGATTGCATCATCCCGGAACCCTTGGTTCAAAATGTACTTGTTAGGATTTTATCATCCTTGGACTTATGTCCTAAAGAGAGAAGAATTGATCATCCTGTAATTGGATCATGTGTGTTGTAAGGTATGCTGCTATCATGATGATGATCTGAAGATCCAGACGATGAGGCTGTTAATCGAGAGATCCAGATGATGATGTTGATCGTGATGATCTAGATGACAATGTTGTTGATCATGATGATCTAGATGACGATGTTGTTGATCGTGATGATATAGATGACGATGCTGTTGATCGTGAGGATCCAGATGTTGATGTTGCTGTAGCTGTTCAAGTGCTACAGAAGATGAAGACTCAATACTGACGATGCTGATGTTCCAGTAATTGGTTGAGTTACTGATGATGATGTATGAAGAAAGCTTCCGATGATTTATAGATGTATCATGTATCATGTAGTTGATGACTCCTTGCTCCTGCAGATGTTTTTATAATATCCTTCTTGTTAAGGGGGGGTGTTGAAATATTGTAACTTCTAAGAATATTATATTTGTACTTTATTATTCCGGAGATGTTCCATTCCTCCGAGGAGACCCTATTGTATATCCTAATATTTTTATTCCTCCGAGAGAATGTGGTAACTAGGGTTATTAGATCTCCCATGTGAGGTCGGCCCTGAGTTAGCTAATTAGGGGTTATTAGACTCTCTTAGGAGAGGTCGGCCCCATTAGGGTGAAAAGTCAGTTAGAACACAAGTATAAATAGAGGAGGTGTTTTCCTCATTTATACCATTCATTCACTCACTTGTGATTGGCGCATCAGAGAGAGATAGATCTGCATAGGCGGAGAAGGAGCTCTTGTTGAGGACTACATCTTGCATTGGGTTGAGTATCTATATTCAGGAAAGATTTGCTGGGTTTTCTACCCCATGAGGATTTCCCAGGGTAAATCTTTGTCTATCTTGTGATTGTGTTTCTTTCAGTGATCTTGCTTGTGAAATTAGGCTAAACTTAACATATATTGAATTTCATTATCATGTAAAGTGAGTTTTATACTTGCATAGATTTCAGTGTATGATGTTTTATCATTGCATAATTTTCAGTGTAGCTGTTAATTGATGGACGCATAGATTTCAATGTAGATTTCATGGATGGATAAATTTTAGTGTGGATTTCATAGATGCATAAATTTAAATGTATATGTTAATGCTTGACATTTTTTATATCGAGTCTGAACTAGAAATGGAATATGTGCATGCAGAATATGCTATTAGAAAAACAAGAGAAGAACAAAAAATACAGAATGTCGAACGTTAGAAAGCATATCAAGGAAGAAAATCTAATGAAATGACAGCAAAAGAATGAGAAGGATAAAGGTTTATACCACAGAACCAAAAGTTATGTGGATATTGAATTTCATTATCATGTAAAGTGAGTTTTATACTTGCATAGATTTCAGTGTATGGTGTTTTATCATTGCATAATTTTCAGTGTAGCTGTTAATCGATGGATGCATAGATTTCAGTGTAGATTTCATGGATGCATAAATTTTAGTGTGGATTTCATAGATGCATAAATTTCAGTGTATGTGTTAATGCTTGACATTTTTTTATATAGATTCTGAACTAGAAATGGGAGATGTGCATGCAGAATATGCTTCAGACAAACATGAGAAGAACAAAAAATAAGAATGTCGAACGTCAGAAAGCATATCAAGGAAGAAAATCTAACGAAATGACAACAAAAGAACGAGAAGGATAAATGTTTATACCACAGAACCAAAAGTTATGTTGATATTGAATTTCATTATCATGTAAAGTGAGTTTTATACTTGCAAGATTTCAGTGTATGGTGTTTTATCATTGCATAATTTTCAGTGTAGTTGTTAATCGATGGACGCATAGATTTGAGTGTAGATTTCATGGATGCATAAATTTTAGTGTGGATTTCATATATGCATAAATTTCAGTGTTTATGTTAATGCTTGACATTTTTGAAATAGAGTCTGAACTAGAAATGGAAGATGTGCATCCAAAAGATGTTATTAGACAAATAGGAGAAGAAAAAAAAATACAAAACGTCGAATGTCATAAAGCATATCAAGGAAGAAAATCTAACGAAATGACATCAAAAGAACGAGAAGAAGACTTGAAACGAAAAGCAGAACAACAAAAAAGAATATCGAAAAAGAAAGTTGGACGAAATGATAGAAGAAGAACGAGAAGAACGAAGAAAACGAAACGTGAATAGACAAAAAGAATATCGAAAAATAATGTTAGATGAATTGAGAGCAGACGAACAAGAAGAACAAAGAAAACGAAACGTTGACCGACAAAGAGCATATCGAGAGAGAAAGTTGAAGCAATTGGAAGAACAAAGAAATCAATTTGTATAACAACAAAGAAATCAAAATGTAGAACAAAAATGACAATATTCAACCAATATACCCATAGAACCAACTGTGGGAGATGCTCAATGTGTAACGGTTAGAGAGAAACGTGTTGATGACATGGTCCAATTTCAAGCAGCTCCAATTACTAATATGGTCTGAGATAAGGAGATTGAAATTGATGATAATATCTTGGTACCATCTGAAGAAATGTATACTAGACATCGAAAATTTCGTGAACGAATTGATCAATTAGCAGAAGTTCAAATGCGTCATGTCTTCCAGGATTCATATGTTGGAATACAAGTACAATTCCAATGTAGATTCTCACATGATCGATATTAGAAGATGTCAAAACTACAAGGTGTGAAGATAAGAAAATATGAAGAAGATAGATTGAGAATGATCACGAGTGAACCATATTTTCATTTATTTAATCCTTACAAAATTATTTTCTCTATTTTCCAGTTTAACAATTTACTCAGACTTATTACTTACATTATGATAATCCTCATAATTCTATCTTTGTTTTCAACTTAACATGTCCCTTACAATTCTGATCAAACTCTAGTTTTGTGTCACCTCCCACAACTAGAACCAGCCTAGATCCAAATCCTAGGCTCTATCAAGTGCCGAGAGGGATCAAATATCCCGAGGTGCAAACCTCTTCTTAGGTATTGCACTCAAGGAGATTTTCGAGGAGAGGTTTTCACCTCGGGAGATTTGATCCCTCTTGGTGCTTGATAGAGCCTAGGATTTGGATCTAGGCTGTTATAATATCAAATAATCATTTAAAAAGTATTATTCCTAAACATGTTTGTCTATAATATATATATAGTATGACTAAAAATTATAAAATTATGATTTTGGTTATAATTACTTTCATATCAATATAAAACGTTATTTATGTTTTTCATTTTTATGAAGACTATGAATATTCCAAAGATCGAACGAGATGATCCTTGAAACAAAGAGATGGCCAAAGAAATGAACATTCTTGCATTGTAGGAGGAACCATGTCAACAACAATGTGCACCAAACATATATAATCATTCATTTTTTCTTAATATGTAAATTTTATTTAATTATTGCAAGAAACATTATTTTTTGATTGTTTTATTGCAAAAAGAAATAAAATGGAACCCATTGAACACATAAGATGGGATGATAAGGAAGAAAATGGTTGATAAAAAAGTTTGTGCTCATATAACTTGTGTTTTCCTTAATTAAGATTTCATGTTTAGGTGATCCATATTTTAATTACTTTACATTTATCATTAGATTCATTCTAACAAGCGATAGCCAAAGAAATATTCCAAAGATCGAACGAGATGATCTTTGAAACAAAGAGATGGCCAAAGAAATGAACATTCTTGCATTGTAGGAGGAACCATGTCAACAACAACGTGTACCAAACATATATAATCATTCATTTTTTCTTAATATGTAAATTTTATTTAATTATTGCAAGAAACATTATTTTTCAATTGTTTTATTGCAAAAAGAAATAAAATGGAACCCATTGAACGCATAAGATGGGATGATAAGGAAGAAAATGGTTGATCACAAAGTTTGTGCTCATATAACTTGTGTTTTCCTTAATTAAGATTTCATGTTTAGGTGATCCATATTTTAATTACTTTACATTTATCATTAGATTCATTCTAACAAGCGATAGCATACAAAGAAGAGCCATCCACATAATTGATTACAATTGGGTTAAGTAGGGTATTGAGTATATGTTGCAATATCAAAAGTTAATTGTGCAATTTGTAAGTAGCTATGTTGGTTTACTTTCCTCATATTATAACTAATGGAACAAAAAGAAACCTTATATTAACTATATATATCCTTAAATTTTATAATGTATAAAACTTACAGGAAACAAATTATGGAGTGGAGCCAACATAGGATTTGTTGAGAGACAACATGAGGAATGACTTTGAATAATGTGTACTATGCACTAATCATTTATTTCTATGGTGTTCTTTTTTTAACATAATCATGTATAGTTTACTATAAATAGATATACTCATTGCACTTTATTTCTATGTTTGCAGTTGGAACATGGAGAGGAGGAACAAAATCAAGTCGATCAACAAAACATTCAGCCAAATAACCCAAGTACAATATCATCTATGAGAGATGAAGTAATGAGGCATGCAATCAACTCAAGCAACGATATCAATTTGACTGAAGAATTATGATCAATATAATTGAATGTTAACACAAGTTGTATGTTTTGAAATGTTTGTTTGTGAAAATCAAAAACATTCTTTAATGTACAAGACGTATTGTCCAAATTAGATGACAATATGTTATCTATAAGTGTAACGAATGCATATTGACATTTTGATTTTTGTGGATCTTTATGTTTTCCCATTTTGTATGAAAAAATGTCTCGTATTCATATATAATACAATGGATTTCTTATTATATCAATATTGTCCAATGTTGTAAAATGTTACATTCTTGATTAAATATATGGTTGATTAATATGTCGATATTATATATCGATGATTAACTATTGCAAAGAAAATATGCATAAGCCAATGGTATAACACATTACTACCATGACTATACCCAAACAAAATAATTCAAATTCAAATATCAATATTATTATAAAATGTATTCCATTTTCTAATGATTTGTTGAAAAAAAACAATTAATTAAAATATAGACATATTGGTGCATTGTGTTTTTTGAACTCACTGAACAACGTGGGGCATACATAAATAATTAATAGTGTTTTTTATGGTGTGAAACATTATTCATCAATGATTTTTAATGGTTAAATAGCATTGATGATCCAAATTGCTATCAATGCATTAGTATTACAATGCTATGGTGTGAATAAATACCTTTATATACAACATTCACACCAATATTACTATATACCATAAATGCACGAAATTATACACAAACTGACAATCCAATGGTCATTATCATCATTGTTAAATTCATAGGAATCTTAAAGTCAACACTGGTGTATAGCATTTAAATTGTATGCACCCGTGTGTTTATTATTATGGTAGAGCAGTGCATTGTATCAATTTATGTGCAATGATAAAAAACCTTCTCTATAACCTTTGACCACCTACTTTTTTATAGTTATAATGAACATCCATTATGAACTCCTCCAAGCCCTCCGTTACTGATAGAAAATTTTTTAGTCGAGGTTTTTTCAATACTTTTACTCAATTTTGTAACACTAAAAACCTCTACTAGAAGTTGTGTTCCTTATTGTGCAAGTAAACTAAAATAGTTGATATCGTTGGTCATATGTTCTCTAAATTCTTTCCTAAATCTCAACCCTCTACTCATGGTCAATTATGAGGCCATTGTGATGCTACAGTTGCATTGAAACTTAAAGGTTATGTGGAGGTTTGCTAAGATATTGATGATATCCAACCAATTTTGGACAGTGGACTAAATAACCTGGGTTTTCTTTAGCACAACTTGGAGGCGTGTTAATTTAGAGTGTTTGAATTGAGTGGTTAGTTGATCTATCCATCCTCTAAATTCTTTATTCTTTAAATCTGCGTAGTGGTGAACTTAACATCTACTACAACTACAAGCCTCCATTTTTCTCACTAAGCCACAATAGAGAAGTATGGAAATTCTTAGCAAAAGTAGAAGGTTTATCAATTTGAGCTATACCCTCAAGATTGGGGTCTTTGACCTGAACCTTAGGCCACATCTATGTAAAGTGATGGAAAACTACTTCAAATTAAAACAATAAAGTATAATTATCGCTACAAAATATGTTTCTTTCAACAAATGCATTCTAACTTGGAGTTGCTGATTTTTTTTGTGCAATTAAGAATTATCATGTTTTTCTTTTAATAAAAAAATACTACTATCATCACCTATGTCTTGAAAGGTTCATAACAATACATATAATGAAACTTGGTGGAGATTTATGGAAGTAGCCTATTAGAGAAAATTTGAGGTAAACAAATGAGCCTTGATTTTTTATATCAAAATTAGATTTATAAGAACCAATAGGATTCAAGATTATGATGTCAACCAGAAGGATAAATAGTTTTGGAGGAGAAAGAAAACAAAAACATTTTTTTATTGTATTTTCAACTTATTTCATTGTAGGTTTACTCAAATTACGAGTGCCAACACTCATTGGACGCAAAATTAAATTCTCCATCCAACAAGTATGTATGTTGAGTGGGTACTCATTTGATGTAGAGATTAATTTTGCATCCATCAAGTACTCACACTCATAATTTGAGTAGACCGACAAAGAAATAAGTTGAAAATACAATAGAAAAAAGTAGTTCTTTTCCTTTCCATATAAAACCTATAGCTCATATTTTATTATTTTCCTTAGATGTCCCATGTTAGACCTCAAAATTCCTCTAATAATGTTTGCAAATGTAGATGAATTGATGGATTCACCCATGCAAGAAAGTGAGCACTAGTAGAAAAGTGCTCAATGTGACTCTAAACTTTTAAATCTTAAGAGCTTATAGTAGCTCGCAATTGCATAGTTGCATGTCTAACTCTTTCTTGAGAATCCATCACAATGAACTACCAAATATAAAATTTCACATCCTCTCCCGTCGATCCAACTCATGGAAGTGAACAAGACTAACATTCTTGCTGGGATTTCCATTCATCAAATTCATATAAACAAATAAAATGCATGTGTGTAGATGCCATTCAAAATAGACATGCAAAACAGAATTAAACTATCCGCACATTGCACATGCATTCAACATATCAATAACAATCATCGAATAATTAAATCATTACAGAAGTAAAACACTATAGAATACTTATCTTGCTGGTGAAGTTGTCCCAAGAAACTATTATGTAGTTGCAATGCTCCACCCAGCCATTGGCCGATTGCGCTCATCAATATCTCAACACAATTTCCACCCACGAGCTAGCATGATTTCTACAAGGAAATGGAACACTCAACCTCATGCACAACCAAAGAAATAGATACCCATCTCAACCACAACATTCTCTTCCACACACAACAATCTCAAATATTGTGCATGGATACACATTTTTAACAATGGGATTTACAAAACAGGGTCCCCATTGGTTCTTCCACTTCATGACACATCCAAAACGAATTATGGGGAGGGAAAATCGACCATAGGGAAGAAAACGTGTTTCCCCACATGTATATGAGAATTTGAATGGCCAAAAACAACTTGTATGGACCACCAAATAGATCCCCCTTCCTCCCAGTCGCTCAACAACATAAAAATGCCCTCTTCACAACTAGAAAACAAGGAAACACTGGAAAAACATGGAGGAAAAACGCCCCACCAGATAAGATTGCATCAGAGAGACCAACTACTTGATGAATAATGGCTTTGGGGGACAATTTCGTGGATTCTTTCTTTCCCAAGAAGCTAAAACACGTTTTCCAAAAATGGTGGCTTTCCCATACCCGAATTTGGACATCCATACCTCTCCATTTCCCCAAATAATAACTACCTCGACCAACTCTTGGGAGAAATAAATGATTGGGTACAAAATTCAACATGGGTAGTTGATGGCTTGTGGGTTCTCTCATTGACACTTGGCTTGACTTGATTGGTTCAAGGGTTTGAATATTTCCCTCCCAATTCCTTGTAAAAATCATGCTCCCATACTCTTGTTTCATTGCATTACATAGCTAGTTGTGGATAATTTATTAAAATGCATATTTACATGATATTTACGATTTATATTGTGTCTAGCTAGCACACAAACCATATACATCAATTTTAACACAAAATCGATGGTGGGGCCTTGGCCTTGAGCTCCTCACCGGGATTTAATGATATTACATCATTTACATTTTTAATGTAACGAGGTCAAAATCGGGATATTACATCAAAATTATGGTTGTGCATTTTAAGAATCTCCTTGTTATACTTTGAAATTTGATCCAATGAGTGAATGTACACCATTGTAGTCTCACAATCTAGTGAGAGTGGTTGAGCAACGATATGATTTATCTTTTTTATTAATGTAGTTTTGTTGGGTTTCATGGAAGTAATAACTTTCTAAGTTACCAATGGATACACTAGCTGTAAGTCAGATCCTACATATCTTCATTCTTAATCTCATTAGAAAAGGAAACTAAAGGTTCCTTTCCATTTCTTTACCTATATTTGGCTCCTACCCATATCTTACACCTATATTGGTAACACTTTGTTGTATGGGGATGGTGCAAGTGTGAGAAAGCTCCACTAGAGTTATCCCAACATTGACAATAGGTACTTCTAACCATTTCACTTCTCTTTTACGAGAAGGGTGACATGCGACTATGGTTTCATGCACTTTCAACTCAATTATATCATTGTTTCCCTAGAAGGGAAACTCATGACCATTTAGAATATTAAAACGTTATGGAGGGTTAACAACTTTTTCCATACTAGGTACAAATCTAGTTTGGAAAATATGAGGGAAATAAGGATCGGGGTTCAAGATTCAACACCTGTAGAACCACTTAATGGTGCAAGAGTTAACACAAGCCCTTAGGATTGCACAACTAGGCAATGCAACAACTGGGGATTTTTGGGACTTCTCTCTAGGTTTCTTAGTGGCTTGTCACTCCAACATTGACATATTGTTCATGGATTTTTGGTGATTATGCACCCTAATAAATAAGTACTACAATAATTTTGAGGCATCCTTAACATATTGGAATGTATAAAGAACATCATCGATAATATGAATTTTCAACACATAGCAAATCGTTAGCCATAATGGAAGTATCCTTATCTCCCAGTGATTCATTTGTCTCAAAATTGTTGATGTCTTGAATAAATATTTGTTTTCCCTTCTTTGATGCTTGGACTCCAATAATATCTACCACAAATGTAACCTCATTCAAGCATTCAAGTTCCTATGGTTAACCATCTTCCATTCAAAAAATAAATACAATTCCATCTAGCAGTTCTTACGTCTCGGAAACCATATCATGACATCACCTATTAACATGAAGAGAATAAATGAAATTTAAACTTGATCACTTGCATTTGTCTTGGGTCTAATATAGAAATAACCCTGATCCATATTGAAATGAAGGGTAGAATCATAATGGTCAATAAGATATTTTAGGACCATAATGACATCTTTACTAGCCACCACCATATTGTTGTACTATGCTACAAAGCATTTGTAGTTTAATGCCACATTCTCCACATCTTTCCTTACTCTGTGAGATGGAAAATTTGTTCTTACGAAATCCTTACTCTTAGGAGAAAAGATATTGTGATGCGTGAAGTGATTCCAATATAACATGGTAAATGTCACTAGAATACAACACATAATTGTATTCTGAGCATCCTCATTGTATCTACATATTCATCGATACTATATTATACTAGTTTAGTGTAATGCCTTGCATGCATGCCTTTGTATTTGAGAGGGTATCTAAAGTACATTCTTCATAACATAATTTCCCATTATTCGACATTTCAAAATCTTGGAGGCCAGTGAGGTATTAAGATATTTAATATTCTTTATCTTGACATCTTTGTTTCATATTATATAAGCTCTCTCATTGTCATTCACCAAAGTTAGACAATCATATATATATATAAACTTGTGCAAAATATAAGATTTCTCATTATCATAAAATGTTGTAAGAGTGTTTCTAACAAAGTTAGATAATCATTAATTAATTAATATATATATATATATATATATATATATATATATATATATCTTACTTGTGCAAAATATAGGATTTGACATTTCTTATACTTTAATATAAAAAGTATATAATATAGATTCACAAATATATGTTTGAAACATAGATATAATTATTAAATAAATTTATACTAATTTTTAAAAAAATTATAATATTTATCTTTATATTTTGATCTAATATAATATTTTATAAAAAATTTAAAAATGGTAATAATATTTTTTTTTTAAATATTAATGTTTGAATTTTAATGATACTTGTGTTTTTTCTCTTTCTTTTATATAATTAATGAATTTGTACTTCATGAACAATGCATAGAGAGTAATTAATTACATATACAACCATACAAAATGATAATTAATTAAGTGAATCTACATTATATTAAGTAAAAAACATCACTTTATTAAAATGAAAAACTAAAAAGAAACATCACTATAATAAAACCAATATACACCATTTAAATTTCAATAAAATCTCTTTGAGTAGTTAATAAATCCCTTATTAAAATATATCTATATAATATAGTAAATAACATGCATAATTTCATATTAATCTTCAATGTATTCATCACAAAAAGTTTTCAAAGAACTTCCTACTCAACTCTCTCACCCCTTTAAAAAAATAAGAGTTAAAACAAGTTTTTTTAATAAAATAGTTCTATTTTGTATTTTTTATTAATATTGAAAATGTGTACTCTAAAGATGCATCTAATGATTTGGATTTTTTTAACCTGAGATTGGGATAAAAATTAAATAAAATAGTACAAATTAAGGTTTTAACAATGAAATATTACCATTTGAATAAAGGTTATATCTCTGAATTCCAAGATAACCTTACGTACAAATTTGTGTAAAGTTACATCTCTGAATTCCAACATAACCTTATGTACATTTTTAGGTACATCTAATGTCCTTATCCGGCAAACTCTCACAAAACTCGCCGAAGTCACTGAGCGACTGAGACTGATCATTGCAGCAATTCAGGCTGTCTAAGACTGAGACTGATTGCAAGGCCTCTTCTATTCAAATATAACCACAAAAACCGCCTATTTCCTCAAATATCACATGCAAATGTCCTCAATTACAGCAATACTGATATGATCTTTATTATAATTTATGAACACAATAATATATGATTCTCATTATAATTTATGAAAGACAATAATGATATGAATCTCACATTATATATATTTGAATTAAAAAAATGAGATAAATAAACTATAAAAACTAACTTATCAGCGTGTTGTGTAGTAGATGTGGTGGACTATGCTATGATTGGTAATAAATTTGATCATTTTCTTACCTCTCTTGTATAAGGCACCAATCCATCGGTAATTAGGGTCCTTCATTTTAACAATATCATGCATCAAAAGTATCAATGTGTGAACCAAACACCCTCACCAAAATATGTTGGGATACTTATCTTCAATGATTGCTCATGCTGCCTTACAATTAGCAGCATTATCAGTGATAACTTGAATGAGATTGTATGGCCCAATCTCTTGAATGGTTTTAAGTAAAGGTTGTGCAATATTAATACCGGTCTTGTAGTGATCCAAGTAGTCATGGGCTGAAAGGAAGACCGCACCACTAGCAGACACACCACGAATATTTATCAATGGCTTGCCTTTTAACATTTGTCCACCCATCAGATACAATGGATACCCCATAGTTCAACCAATTATTTGTAAACTTTCCAAGAGCACTATTGATTTTTTATCTTTCCCTATCAAGTCCCACGGTTTTGGCTTTGTCATACCCGGGGCTCCTGTATCCTTTAGGGTCACCATTGATGGCTTGCACCACTTCATGCCAATAAGGTGAGCGAATAACATTGAATGGCACACCACATGCATAGAGAAACCTATAAACTTTTGAATCCACATCATCTCTACAACCAAGGTCAAGGAAATATGATAATGTTCTTCGCATAGTCGAGAATCCAAGAGAGGATCCCGATGGAATCGATGATGATCCACTACCAAACATTCTCTTTGAGTGAGAGGATTCAGATTCAAACCTTGATCTCTTGGAAGTGTTTTGAGTGGCCTCTTCTTCCATCTTGTATTTGTTTCTCTCTTTAGTTGGCACTTTGTCACAAATTTTGACTCCAACAACCTTAACTTGATCACATGGCATAATCCCACACAAATGTTTTCTCCCCCGAGTATATGAACCGGTGTAATTTTTAGTGAAATGGGGGCATATAAACTTTGTGGTTCCACCCCCTCTCCCTCCCCCAAGCCTTGTTGCATACTTTCACAAAGGTATTGTGTCTTTTTGTTTTTTCCCTTCATCACTCTCAAGCTCATCATTATCATCACCCTCTTCCCCTTCCTCCTCTTCTCGACATTATGTGTCACTCTCTACCTCTTCCCACTCATCACTACCACCACCATATCTAATTCCCAACAACATCATAATGAGAAGAAGTGGAACCAAAATCCAAAACCACATACCCATCATGTTTCTTGACTCAATATGAGAATCACTTGTTGCCTCCAATAGATTGATGGAGAAGAAGAAATTGGAAAGAGTACAAAAAGAGAACATTGCAAGGTTTAAATTTTTTGACATAGTGAAATATTTTTTCAAAAACAAACAAAGAGTGGGGTTTGGAGCTTACATATTTATCTCTCCAAGGGTGGTTGAATGTCTCTATGGAAGCTTTCAATCTCCCCTTCAATCTCCCTTCCAAAATCCCACAAATTTGCTCTCAAACAACTAACAAACCCACTCAGGAACCCTATCAAAGAGAAGTGAAAAGCATGAAATGAGAAAAAGAATGAGAGGAAATGAGTGAAAGAGTGTTTATATCCCGACGGCTCAAGAGGGTCATTTCTGATCCGACAGTTCCCAAGTGTGTGTGGCCATCGTGAACACCTCCACACTTGCCATATACATGTGTGGGAGCTGACAGAACCCCGTTCCACTCGTCGGTTTGGGTTCGTGCCCCCGGAGCAAATCCTCACTAGTGCTCCTGAATGGCCACGGGGTTCCTGACAAAAATTCCCATATCATCAAAACCGTGACTCCAATCATGAATCCATCAATTCTAATGTATTTGGGACGCTGCGTTTCAGCTAGGGGTCCCCCACACCATGCCTCAAATGCTCGAAAACAGTGTTATTTTGCCATCTCCAGAACTAGGGTTTTGTTAACTGAATGCCATGCGAATTTTTCTCAAGGGGGTCATTTCTGATCCGATGACTCTCGGGCTTGCATGGCCATCATGAACACATCCAAAATGGCCATATGCACGTGTGAGAGCTGATAGAACCCAAGTCCGCTTGCCGGTTTGCATTCCGTACCCCTGTAGAAAATCCTGAAAGTGCCCCTGAATGGCCATGGGGTGCCTGATAAAAAAATCCCATAGCACCAAAACGTTGAATCTGGACGCGAATCAGTCGATTCTAATGGATTTGGGAATTCGGGTTTTAGCTACTCCCCCCCCCACACCATGCCTCAAATGCCCGAAAATGGTGTTATTGTGCCATCTCCGAAACAAGGTTTTTGCTCAGTGAAGGCCATGCTAATTTTGCTCAAGGGGGTCATTTATGATCTAATGGCTCCCGAGTGTGCATGCCCATTGCAAACACCTACACAATGGCCATATGCACATGTGGGAGCTGACGAAACCCAAGTCCGCTCATCGGTTTGGGTTCTGTGCCACCAAAGAACATCCTCAAATTGTCCCTGAATGGCCACGAGTTGCTTGACAAAAATTTCCATAGCACTAAAACTGTGACTCCGATCACAAATCTATCGATTCCGATGGATTCGGGATGCCAGGTTTCAGCTGGGGGACCCCCCACATCAGGAGCTGTATAAGGGATAACTAAAATGCCCCTAACTCGTCGGGATCTGGTAGAGCAATTCTTGCCAAAATTGCAATTTGGAGTGCTCAGATCACAATTTCGGCGATTTGGGTAGTTTTAAAATTGGGAAATTAGTCTAGAACAGGCAATCCCATTTGCTGAAATTACAAAAATCATAAAATAGCGATTTCCAGCAAGAATTTTAGCCAGTTTTTATCCCAAAATTGCTGAAAAAGCGGGGCGTTTTGGTTGTCTTTTATCCAACACTCCCACACTGTGCCTCAAATGCCCGGAAATGGTGTTATTATGCCATCTTCAAAACTAGGGTTTTGCTCAGTGAAGGCCATGTCAGTTTTGCTCAAGGGGTTCATTTTTTATCTAATGGATCTCGAGCATGCATGGCCATCGTGAAGACATCCACAATGACCATATGCACATGTGGGAGCTAATGGAACCCAAGTTCGCTTGCCAGTTTGGGTTTCGTGGCCCTGGAGCAAATACTTAGAGTATCCTTGAATGGCCACGAGGTGCCTGGAAAAAATTCCCATAGCACCAAAATCGTGACTTTGGTTGTGAATCCACCAATTCTGATGGATTTGGGATGCCGAGTTCTAGCTAGGGGACCCTCCACACCATGCCTCAAATGCCCGAAAACGGTGCTATTTTTCCATCTCCGGAACTAGGGTTTCGTTGAGTGAAAGACATGCCAATTTTGCTCAAGGGGGTCATTTATGATCTGACAGCTCCCAGGCATAAGTGGTCATTGTGAACACCTCCACAATTTCCATATGCACATGTGGGAGCTAACGTAACCCAATTTCACTCATCGAATTGGGTTCTGTGCCCCCGAAGCAAATCCTCAAAGTGTCCCTGAATGGCCATAGGGTGCCTAACATAAATGCCCATAGCTCCAAAACAGTGACTCTGATCGTGAATCCGTTGAGTTCGATGGAATTGGGATGTTGTGTTTCAGCTGGGGGACCCCCCACACTGTGCCTCAAATGCCCGAAAACTGTGCTATTGTGCCATCTCAAGAACTAGGTTTTTTCTCAGTGAAGGCCATGCGAGTTTTGCTTAAGGGGTTCATTTCTGATCTGACGACTCCCGAGTGTGCGTGGCCATCGTGAACACCTCCATAATGGCCATATGCATGTGTGGGAGCTAACAAAACCCAAGTCCGTTAGCCGGTTTGGGTTTCGTACCCCTACAGCAAATCCTCAAAGTGTCCCTGAATGGCCACGGGGTTCTTAACAAAAATTCCCATAGTAACAAAAACGTGACTCTAGTCGCAAATCCATCGATTTCGATGGATTTAGGACGTCGGGTTTCAGTTAGGGGACCTCCCACACCGGGTCTCAAATGCCCAGAAAGGGTCCTATTGCGCTATCTCCAGAACTAGGGTTTTCCTTAGTGAAGGCAATGGCAATTTTTCTCAAGGGGGTCATTTCTGATCCGACTACTCTTGGGCATGCGTGGCCATCATGAACACCTCCACGATGGAGATATGCACGTGTGGGATCTGACGGAACTCAAGTCCGCTCGCCAATTTGGGTTTCGTGCCCCTGGAGCAAATCCTCAGAGTGTCCCTAAATGGCCATGAGGTGCCTGAAAAAAATGCCCATATCACAATAACCGTGACTTCGGTCGCGAATCCGTCCCTTCCAATGGATTCAAGACACCGAGGTTCATTTGGGGGACCCCCACACCATGCCTCAAACTCCCGGAAATGGTGCTACTATGCCATCTCCGGAGCTAGGTTTTTGCTCAGTGAAGGCCATGCCAATTTTGCTCAAGGGGGTCATTTCTGATCAGACGAATCCCGAGTGTGCATGGCCATTGTAAACACCTCCACACTAGACATATGCACATGTGGGAGCTGACAAAACCCCATTCCACTCATCGGTTTGGGTTCCGTGCCCCCGGAGCAAATCCTCAAAGTGTTCCTGAATGGCCACAGGTTTCCTGACAAAAATTCCCATAGCACCACATCCATGACTGCGGTTGCAAATCCATCGATTCTAATGGATTCGAGGCACCGGGTTTCAACTAGGGGACCCCCCACGCCATGCCTCAAACACCTGGAAACACTGTTGTTGTGCCATCTACAGAGCTAGGGTTTTTCTCAGTGAAGGCCATGCCAATTTTTCTTAAGGGAGTCATTTCTGATCAGACAGCTCCCAGGCGTGCATGGCCATCTTGAACACCTCCACACTGTCGATATACACATGTGGGAGCTGACAGAACACCGTTCTGCTCACCAGTTTGGGTTTCCTGCCCCCGGAGAAAATCCTCATGGTGTCCCTAAATGGCCACGAGGTGCTTGGAAAAAATTCCCATAGCAACAAAATTGTGACTCTGATTGCAAAGCTGTCGATTCCGATGGATTCAAGATGTCGGGTTCTAGTTGTGCCCCCCCCACCATGCCTCCAACGCGCGAAAAATGGTGATATTGTGCGATCTATAGAACTAGGGTTTTCCTTAGTGAAGGCCATTTCAATTTTGTAAAAGGTGTTCAATTCTAATATAAACTCTCTTAGGCTTGTGTGGCCATCGTGAAAACCTCCACACTAGCCATATGCACATATGGGAGCTAACGGAACCCTGTTCCGCTCGCCGGTTCAGGTTCCGTGCCCCCGGAGAAAATCCTTAAAGCGTCCCTGAATGGCCATGGGGTTCCTAGAAAAAATGCCCATAGCACCAAAACAGTGGATCCAATTGTGAAGCCATTGATTTCTATGGATTCTAGACGCCATGTTGTAGATGTGGGACCCCCCCCCCATGGTGACATAAATGCCTAGAAAAAGTGATATTGTGCCATCTCCAGAACTAGGGTTTTGCTCAATGAAGGCCATGCTAGTTTTGCTCAAGGGTCATTTCTGATCTGATGGCTCCTGGGTGTGTGTGGCCATCATGAACATATCCACACTAGCCATATTCATGTGTGGGAGATGAAAAAACCCCGTTCCGCTCGTCGATTCGGGTTTTATGCCCCTAGAGCAAATCCTCAAAGCATTCTTGAATGGCCATGGGGTGCCTGTAAAAAATTCCCATAACACCAAAATCAGGACTTCAATTGCGAAGCCGTCAATTCTGATGGATTTGGGGTGCTGAGTTCTAGCTGTGGGACCCCCCCCACTGTGCCTCCAACACCCAGAAATGGTGCTATTGTGCCATCTCTAGAACTAGGGTCTTTCTCAATGAAGGCCATTCCAATTTTGCAAAAGGGGGTCAATTCTAATCCGAATGATCCTGGGCATACATGGCCATCATGGACACCTCTACACTGGCCATAAGCACGTGTGGGAGCTAAAAAAACCCCATTCAGCTCGCCAGTTTGGGTTCTGTGCCCTCAAAGAAAATCCTCAAAGCGTCCCTGAATGGCCACAAGGTGCCTGGAAAAAATGCCCATAGCACAAAAACTGTGACTCCGATCGCGAAGCTATCGATTCCGATGGATTCGAGATGTTGCGTTCTAGCTGTGGTACCCCCCTTCCTCCACAGTGCCTCCAACGCCCGGAAATGGTGCTATTGTGCCATCTCTGGAACTAGGGTTTTGCTCAGTGAAGGCCATTCCAATTTTGTAAAAAGGGGTCAATTCTAATCTAAATGCTCCCAGGTGTGCATGGCCATCGTTAGCACCTCCACACTGGCCATATGCACATGTGGAAGATGATGGAACCTGTTGAATGCTCTGATTCAATACCTATTCAAGCACAACATAGAAACACACACACATAAACCATCAAGAAGATAATGATGGACAGAATGTTTGGTCAGTTTGTTCATTCATTGTGGTAGTATGTATATAATAAGTGGAGAGGTTGGAGTGGTTACACCTGCTCCAACCACTCATTTGTTAAGTATACAATAACACACATTAGTATAGGATGATACCAAAAGGAGGATAAATGACCCTCTCAACATCTCCCCCACGAAAAAAACACTTCTTCGTCCCGAAGAAGACATGCAAAAACAACCATGAGTCATGATTTCTTTATCCTTCGTCAGCAATCTGGTAGTGGTCAATCAAGCCTCACCCTTTCTCCTTCCTGCCGACATCTTCATCGGTTCAGGAAGTACAAGGGCTTCCATGCTCTACCTTTACACCATCTCATCAACTTCCTTCAAACTTTTGAAATCACATTGAAGAGATGTTTCTATATTTCAACACCGGGGGGCTCAATCAGTTCAGCTGCTCTTTGTGGCATCATCATGTGATCATTAAGCTCTTTCTTGTGTGTGATGTAAGATGGCTGCTACTTGATTATGGTCTTTGTCAACTTCATTTGTCATGAGGCTTCATGCAAGTTTGTAAATTTTTCTCTGCCTGTGGTCGATACCGACTTAACTCAACTCAACTTGACTCAGATTACAATGGTCGGCAAGAGACCGACTTAATTTACAATGAGGGAGAGGAATATCAAGTTATGTCAACCACAAGTAGATGTCGACCATAATTTATAATGACCTAAGATGGAATTCGAACTTCGACCAAAAAGCAATACAACTTGTACATGCCGAACTTCGACCAAAAACATATCGACTTGTCCCTCCAAAATATCGACACGTAATTTTACGCGACTAGTTTGACAACTTTGAACTCTGACCAAAAAAATAATATTTGAATACTTTGTCGACCATGATGACCATTGTAAACAATTTAATACAATTTGGACCATTTTGACAATACATTTTCAAAAAAAACGAAGGCATGTCGACTTAGATGGTCGACCTCTATGCATAGGTCATCTTCATACACGTCGACAGAATTTGATGGTCAAAGAAACGAGAAGAGACCGATTGTTGGTAGTTGCATCCAACTGGAGAAGTCGTGGTGGACTGCGATCCTGGAATGGTCGGTTGCTTGTCTACAGAAGACGCCAATTCTTGCAATTGTCATGATCTTCAAGCGACTAGAGCAAGTGTCTTCAAAATATTCTTGTCATCTACATTGTCTCCGAGCAAATAGGAACATTTGTTGATCTATGTAAGCAATGGAGCGATATGGATATTTCTTCCAACTTGTTGCTCGATGCGTGCCAAGTTTAATATGATGATACCGCTTCACCCTATCAACGTATCCCTCTCTAATACTATGGTAAGACTGTTGCATATTAGAGTGTTCTTCATATTGGCAAGCAGGTTGTAAATATCGATAAACTGTAGCCGTCGATTGTTCTTCTCTCTATGTTATTCTTTGGGACCTGGCTGGATCTAGAAGCAATATATCAAAG
Source organism: Larix kaempferi (assembly GCA_027924585.1). Taxonomy (NCBI): domain Eukaryota; kingdom Viridiplantae; phylum Streptophyta; class Pinopsida; order Pinales; family Pinaceae; genus Larix; species Larix kaempferi. The sequence goes on from BSBM01000194.1 coordinate 17,337,404, forward strand.
CTTTGAACTATCAACATTTCTGCAGAGACAAAGCACTGGTGGACGACCATACAACTCTGGTCGATCAACAGTTTGATTAGTATGGGATTTCAGCATAAAGATTGTCGCACGATCAACATTACGACTCCCAGCAGACTTCCAGGAGCACATCGCTACCTTTTTCCATCTTCCAGGATTTATTAGATTCCTCTCTCTCGTTCTTTTCTAGGTCCGGGCTAGCAACGGGAAACCCTCTCTCAATAAGATTGCAGAGACTGAATTTCCCAAATTGTCTTCAAAAATCAACTGCAAGAATCTTCAGCAATTGTGATGGCTGGAGCGGAGGTAATTTCTCACACGCAGTCGTCCACACCATGGATTCAACATAACAAGAAATCAATAATTAATTAGTCCAATATTTTCTTGCAACACTGTCAGATAGAAGAAATACGGTGTTGACTTCCATAAGAAATACTCTGAACCATTATACTGCATATTTTTCCTCAAGCAAGCAAGTTGATCGGATTGAAGGAAACCTTCAGTCGAAGGATAGGTTTGGCATGCCCTAGTCACTGGTTGTCCATCATGATTCTAGAATAAAAAAATTCATATAAAAATACTATGCTGCACAAAAATAGTCGGTGAGTGAGTGACATGTATTCGTTTCGACGAGTGTCAATCTTCTATCAATTGTCAAAATTTCTTCCTAGATAATCAGTCGATATAACTTCGGAGGTGCACAATGATTTAAATTTTATTGTGCAGGTAGACTTCCCATGAACATTTCAACAACAAAGAAATATATAAATAAGATACCTCGATCATTTGAGTTTGGTCGATAAACGTTTGAGTATAGAGCTATTCTATCTTCGAAGCATATCTATCCAAGACAACACTATAATATTTTTATCGTCCTTCTCCGCAATTGCAACATTCTTTAATTTTCTTGCAGGATTTTTTTTATCTCATGCTAACTTCCAGGTTCAAACCACTTCCCTTTTGCTGCTGCTGTCACCCAGCCAAAAGAGAATGGCAACGATGCCACTGTTGAATGCTCCGATTCAATACTTATTCAATCACAACATAGAAATACACACACACAGAAACCATCAAGAAGATAGTAATGGAGATAACGTTCGGTCAGTTTGTTCATTCATTGTGGTAGTATTTATACAATAAGTGGAGATGTTGGAGTGGTTACACCTGCTCCAACCGCTCATTTGTTAAGTATACAATAACACACATTATTACAGGATGATACCAAAAGGAGGCTAAATGGCCCTCTCAACAGAACCCCATTCCACTCGCTGGTTCGAGTTTCGTGCCCCCATAGCAAATCCTCAAAGCGTCCCTTAATGGCCAGGGGGTGCCAAGTGTATATTTATTTTTGTCTGGTTTCTAAAGCTAGATCAGGGTCTATAAGCTATATTACATTCTATATGGCTAGATTAGGTCTTCGGGGCTAGGTTACATCTCTAGGGATAAATAAGTATTATAGATTAGGTCTCCAGGGTTCTAGGTCCACATTAGGCTTTCCAAGGCTAGATTTGTTTTTGTTTGGTTTCTAGGGCCAGATCAGGGTCTATAAGCTAGATTAGGTTCTATATGGCTATATTAGGTCTCTGGGGCTATATTACATCTCTAGGGATAGATAAGTATTCTAGATTAGGTCTCCATGGTTGTAGGTCCACATTAGGATTTCGAGGGCTACATTTGTTTTTGTCTAGTTTCTAGGGCTAGATCAGGGTCTATAAGCTAGATTAGGTTCTATATGGCTAGATTAGGTCTCTGGGGCTAGGTTACGTCTCTAGGGCTATATAATTATTCTAGATTAGGTCTCCATGGTTGTAGGTCCACATTAGGATTTACAGGGCTACATTTGTTTTTTTCTAGTTTCTAGGGATAGATCAGGGTCTTTATGCTAGATTAGGTTCTTTATGGCTAGATTAGGTCTCCAGGGCTAGGTTATGTCTCTAGGGCTAGATAAGTATTCTAGATTAGGTCTCAAGGGTTCTAGGTCCACATTAGGCTTTGTAGGGCTAGAATTGTTTTTTCTTGGTTTCTTGGGCTAGATCATGACCTATAAGCTAGATTAGGTTCTATATGGATAGATTAGGTCTCCGAGTCTAGGTTACATCTCTCGTGATGTATAAGTATTCTAGATTAGGTATCCAGGGTTCTAGGTCCACATTAGCCTTTCCAAGGCTAGATTTGTTGTTGTCTAGTTTATAGGGATAAATCAGGGTCTATAAACTAGATTAGGTTCTATATGGTTAGATTATGTCTCCGGGGCTAGCTTACGTTTCTAGGGCTAGATAAGTATTCTAGATTAGGTCTCCAGGGTTGTAGGTCCACATTAGGCTTTGTAGTGCTACATTTGTTTTATTCTGGTTTCTAGGGCTAGATCAAGGTCTTTAAGCTATATTAGGTTCTATTTCTTAGAAGGAACATGTAGATATAGCTTCCAACCCATATAGTGTGATTCTGATATATTTCAGTTTGTTAGTATTTCCTCTTGTGATCAGGATGAATGTCAACATTATTGATCTAGTGGCTCAGGAGCATGTAGGGGTGATTGTACCACCCAATATATCTATATCATTTGTTTCTTCCATCCATGATACTTCCAATTATATAGCAAAGGAGAGGTGTGATGATGAGATTGACTTCATCCATGCAGGTTCTACTTATTCATTAGAGATGTGTGATGCCTTAATGGAGGACGTTGTTGAGGGTGATTCGAGAGTCGTAGATAATGTGAGTATTACAAAGTATAGAGCCATGGATGATCCCTTGAATGGTTTGAGATGGATTCTATCACAAGAGATGTATGTGATTGATATGCACACTTTTAATAACTTTCTCAATGGATGCTAGATGTTAGATTGTCATTGGCTTAGCATTATTGCCTTGAGCAATTAAGATCTCTAGCCTCAATGGCAGACACCTTGCATGGTGGCCACATGGAGTATTCACTTGGTGGGAGAACACCCTACAAGACACATGGAGAAATGTGTATTGCAGAGGAGGGACACAATCCCTAGATAGCATATGGTGCCATGGTTTCCTTTTTGGAGGATTGGAGATGGATTGATGACCTTTCCTTAAATATGTACATATGTACTCTACAAGTGGAGCACTTCACTAGTGTGTGGATCACTTATGTTTCTTCCATGTTGTGCTATCATCCGTTATATATATGCTATATAAGATGAGTTTTCAATCTAGTTTATGCATGTGAAGTTTTCCTAAAGGGATGGAAACTTGAATTAGAGTGATTGGTGTAAAAAAATCACAACCCAGAACATAGCTTGTAATTAGACGAACTATATGATTTCATTCTTGTCCACCTCAAACATAATTCTCATAGGAGCTGTATAAGGGTTAACTAAGGAATCAGGCAAAGCAATTCTTGCCAAAATCTTTCGATGATCTATGTAGTTTTAAAATTAAGCAATTAATCTAGAATAGACAATCTCAATTGCTAAAAATATAAAATTGTAAATGTAAATTTTAACTCATTTTTATCCCAATTAATCTAGAATAGACAATCTCAATTGCTAAAAATATAAAATTGTAAATGTACATTTTAACTGATTTTGGAAATCGCCAAAAAAGCGGGGCGTTTTAGTTGTCTTTTATCCTACGCGATTCTGGTCCACTTCCGCGAAGGTGAGTATTAGATTTCGTGCACCTCCGTGAAGGTGACGATTAGATGAGAAATTCAAGGACGTACCCTCACGTACCAAACTCCGTCGGTTGCATAAGCCTTGTCTCGTGATTAAAGCTTACGATCATTTCTAAGTAGGCCCGGAATTTTATAATTGATTAAATATAAAAGTTGTCCACAAGTCTAACTACTTTTATGTTTATCTCACAAACTCTCTAACAGCCACATCTAATTCCATTCGCTCTAAGCGCTGAAAGATTGAAAATCACAAAAGTTTTGTCGGGCTTCCAGTAAACATAAAAAACCAGCAGCGGGCCACTTCTGGCCAAATCCAACAATGCCGACAGCCTTTACTGGTGATCGAATGAGACTGATCACATGCATTTGTCGATCAGCTTTGTAAAAAACAGGCCAAGGCAATATTTTCATGGACAACCACGGTCCTGTACTCACTTTACTGATTCGTACGTCGGTGTATTCATATTTGTCCATCGCAGATCTTAGGGTTTGCTCGCAGATCTTTCAGATTGACATTAAATGCATTGTCGAGACAATTGTTAGTTCGATATGAAGTTAGCACTAATCATATGATTATTAAGTTTCAAGTGGATGCCAATTTGAATTGCTATATATATAGAGAACACGAATATCTGGTCTTACCGCAAGTCTTGCACAATCTTTCCATCTCTGCTTTTCATTGATAGTTGCTTTGCCTCTGAATTCAATCGCAAGAAGGATGAGGAATCCTCAAGTTCTTCTTTTGAAGCAGATAATCAGAGGGTTTTGCAAGGTTTCCCATGGATACAAGGGAATTGTGTATGGCCTCTCTGCAAAGAAAAAGTATTTCACAATGAAAAATGAGGTAATGGGGAGATCATGCAGTGCTCTTCCCACAGATGTTCCCAAGGCACACTGTGCAGTATATGTTGGAAGCCAACGCACTAGGTTTGTCATCCCCGCCAATTATTTCAATCATTTTCTGTTCCAGGCATTGCTGGAGAAGGCAGAGGAAGAGTATGGTTTTGATCACCACATGGGACTCATTATTCCCTGTGAGGAAGCTGATTTCCAGCATCTGATATCCATGTTGGGGAAAAAAGGATGCTGCACATAGAACTTTGAAGCTGGATGATCTCCTCCATGTGCACTGATACGGAGATTGCGTGCATTCTGATAAAATGGCGGAAACTCTGCCAAAGATCATGCAGGGAATGACACAAAACTTGAAAATCAACTCTGTGCTATGGTCAGCTGCCAAGATCTGCTTTGGTTTATTTTGAATTTTGAGCTGGAGAGGCTTACAGCTCAACCACAACTGCGTGCTAGGCTTATTAGCAACCAAAGTTGTCTGGGTTGCTTGAGAATTTCAGATCAGGGCGTTCTAGCTGTCGAAGACTATACTTATGGGAGGGGCAGTTTTCAGATCACCTCTTCAAATTTCGAAGAAAGTAGCTACAGAGGAGGCGACATTATTCGACCAAGAGTTGAGGAAAAAGTGTAAACAGGAAATCGAATTACAGATCTAACGGGAACTTGGGTACACAGTGTTGGATGCTATTTTCTGGCCATGGCTACTTCACAGTACCCAGTAGCATTGGTTATTTTATGGCAGTTGAGGCTACCTCATTGCTATTTGTGTGCAAGTGTAAATAATCTTTCTGTTAATATTGTGATGAATATAATGTTTTCTTGAATTACATGTTAATTGCTATTATAATATTTTACCATTTGTTTTGCTTTATTCATTTTTTTTGCTGCCTTTCTTAGAATAAGGCAGCAAAGAAATGGAGTTGGTAACTATGCTTTAACAAATGAAGATTTGGTTTTTTCTTTCTATACCATGGAGTTTGCGATTATGTTTTTGTTTCAAGTGTGAAATTAAAAATAAGAATAATCATCATTTACTCATTACCATTATTTAAATAAAATTAAGTTAACACTAATAACACTAGAAGAATAATCATCAAATAAAATTAAGTTAACACTAATAAAAAGACAAGACAGACTTCTTCTCGCCTTAAGCCATTAAATATTACTAATTAACATCAACTGTGTTTCAATTTGTGTTTCCAAGTTCAAATCTTCGTTAAGTTTGAAACACAGTTGATTTGTGTTTCAATTTGTGTTTCCAAGTTCATATCTTCGTTAAGTTTGAAACACAGTTGTTTCCTCTTGGTCAAAGAACTTGGCAGTGGGAAATTAACTCTTCATAAGATTTTATCATGTAATTCATCGGTTAGGATGTCATGGTAGGAGACCTTCCATGTGCTCTCTTCTAGTTTAGAGTCTAGCATGTAATACATCAGTTAAGATGACATGGTAGGAAACCTTCCATTTGATCTCTTCTCCTTTTGATATGACTTGGTATGGTCTTGGTCAAGTATGGTTTTCTTCAATCAAGATTGACTACTGCAACACTATATCATAATGTGCATAGCATTCCATGAGAGTTTGTTCCTTCATTTCCCATGGTTTGCATTTACATTTTCTCGCACTTGTCAAGTATTAGTTCCTCTTCATGCCAATCCAAAATGCTAGGTTGACTACCCTTCTATTGTGTGTAAAATTTATTTCCCTTACATTAAAAACCCATTCTTATAGCAAATCAACAAAACCATATCCATTTTTCTCCCTCACCAATTTACAAGTTCCTTGCACTTGTTGCCTTTGTATTTAAGATTGGTCATTTTGAGGCATCAATCTTCCAAAATAACCCATTTCAACTTAACAATGATCCATTTTGTATCATGTCTCCCCAAATGAGAGATGAGAAACACTTTTGAAGCTTCACTACTGTAATGCCATTTTTCTCTCTTTGGTGATTGACCTTTTAGCTCAATCTATCAGAATTTAGTCTTGCCTCTTTGAGTATTGTGAACGTTCTTCAACTATACGGTATCTTCCTCCAACTCTATAAGTGTAGTGGGAATAAAATCTTCCATTATAAGAAGAACTTGTTTTTATTCTTCATTATCCAAAAAGGAAATTTCAAACAAGCTTAATTTCTCTACATTCAACAACAAACATATTTGTAAAGATGCAAGTAAATCTAATTGTATGCATTATCACTTACTTATTCAATGTCTTCAAGTGGTCTATATCTCAATAACTTCAACTTTTATTTTGTTAAACCTTATCTATTGAGACATTACATTTCTACTTTTATATTAGTGTTGTTGTTATTGGTTGATTGGAACCTTTAATGGTTGGCCAAGCCCTTTAATTGTCATCATCTTTGTCTCCTACGTATTCTAAGGAGACCTAGTTATAGAAATGATATCATTTTTTTCATTTGTCATCTTGTAAAAATAGGTTTACCCTACAAAGAGGATTCTTATTATTTCATTTTATTTCATTCGCAAGGCATGGATTTATCTTTATTTTATAAATTTCTATGTTGTTTGGGTATTTGATGCATAAAATTTGGTATCGTAGTAGATGATATTTGGTTGGGATCCTTCAAACAAGTCATCTTACCATTTTCTCTATGTTTTCTTGGATAATTTTCAAGGTTCAAAGAAGATGTGTCAAAGCATATTGTATCCAAAATTATTATTCTAGATATCTATCATTTTTAAATTACAAGATGTGGGAACCAATGTTTGTTACTCATCCTGAAACTAGTCTCAAACACATATTCTTGGTAAAATGTCCATATCTAAAGCTAATGAGCCCCAAATTTAGTTCCACGTATGGCATTGGAAATAAGGACCATAGTGTCTCAAGCACAAATTTGATAATCATATCTATAGAATTGAACATATGACATACCTGTTGGTTGTGGAGCCATATCTTCCAGTCTCATAGATGATATTGTCTCAGCCGTGTACCCCAGCTTTATATGATATGGAAAAGGATTGTACACTCGTTCCCCAACCCTGGGGTTTGGGGGCAAAGCCCCCGAGAAAAGTTTTTGGGATGTTTGTTTTCGCCAACAGTTTACGGGCTCATAGTTTTGAATAACCCACTAGCATTTTTTACCCCAAAATTCGACAGCATAGATGTCCGATTTTTGACATCGTGTTGTCAACTATCCGAAAAATACCATCTTTTTTTAACGTCGGTTGGAATTTGGCTACAATCCGACATCTTACATTCCCGTCGGATATCCGATGCCTCTTCTGTCGGATAGTAAGTCAAATATCTGATGGAAAGCCGATCTTAAGATGGTCAATGTCCGACATTCTGTGCCGTCAGAGGTATGGTAGGAATGTCAGACATCAGGGTGGGTAGAGTCAGATATCCGACATGCATATCCGTCGGTGGAATGGCATGAACGTCGGATATCTTCATATGTAGAGTCAGATATCCGACGGATATAGGTAATTTAAAAAAAAATACACTATTGATTTGTCATCGTGATCATGCCATCCATCAAATTGAAGACAATTCCCGAACCAATTTTTTTTTTATAAATTTTATTAATAACCATTTTGGTACTTTGGTCCAAATGTTTTTTCTAACTCATTGTTTCTCGATATTGTGTTCCTAGTGCCACCTTTCTATATCAATGCATAAATCAACCTTTGTTTGGTTTATGGTTCTAGATGCATGCTATTATTTGTAGTTGCATGCCATTGAGTGTTGTTTAGAAATGATTCAAAGGAGGACTAGTATGTGGCAAATATATATTGATTATTGATTGTTATCTCATTCACTACTCGGTAGTCAGTACACATTCACAAACACTCATCCTGCTTAAGCACTATGATGATAGGAAACCCATAAGGTGAAACACTAGGTTATATATATGACTCCTTTCTCCAAGAGCTATTATAATTGCTTCTTCACATCATTGACTTTCAATAAAAATTGTTGATACAATCCAATATAGGGAAATGGAGATTCTGAAAATTGTATGGTGGAAACTACAAAATATTTGCAAGATGCTACTAATTTCACATGACATATCTCATTCAAATATATCTAGAGGATTTGAGACATATCTCATTCAAATATTCTCAAGGAGATTCCAAGGTATTTAAAGAGAAGGTTAAAGATATTGGTTCTGGTGCATCATTTACTCAGCCTTTGAAGTAGTGGAAACTCGAAATTGGTTATGATCAGGAGCAACCAAACATCACAACAAGCTCCAAGAAATTGTCAACATTTAGATGACACAAGAGTGGGTTGTAGAAAGGCAGCATCGTTTCCATTCATTGAGCTCCTCTTTGTTTCGAGAATAATTTAATATTCTCTACTAAATAGGACCAACCACGTGAAGGTGGAAGCTCTTATGCCCCCCCCCCCTTCACATCACTCTCAATTCCCCGTGAAGGTGGAAGCTCTTATGCCCCCCCCCCCCTTCACATCACTCTCAATTCCCCATACCCAATGCATGTACTTGAAAAAAAAATCACGTGCAAATTCATGCATATTTCATGATAAACAAACATCTACCATTCACTCAATAAAGGCTAAAATCCATTAAACCAATGTTTCATTATGTCAACACATTCATTCAATAAAAGATAACATTCAATAAACCATTCATTCATTCAGTGAACACATTCATTCAATAAAAGATAACATGCAATAAAGGTAACTATTTACTACACTGAATCATTAAACCATTTCTTACCTTCATTTCAAGAGGCAGTTGTGAAGACGAATAGTCATAAAGCATCATTTCATATATCTCTGATTTTCTCAAAACTAGAGAATGAAGATAAAGAGTATTTCCACAATAATCTGTTCCATCCAAACCTATCAAGTATACTTTTAGGTCAGCGGTATTCTTTTCTCCGAACTGTAGCAGCTGTTTGGCCATTTTCACCATGTAAATCAAATGATTTACAGGATGAAAATGGCCAAACAGCTGCTACAGTTCGGAGTCAAGAATACTGCTGACCTAAAAGTACACTTGATAGGTTTGGATGGAAACCATTTTCAATGTTGATGCCACTACCCTCCTTATTGTCTTACAAAACGGCATGAGAATGAGGAAAAAGACTTAAAATTGTGGACTTCACCTTCAAAGAGTGCCTTACAATCACATTGATAAGGAGTGATAAGAAGATCATGACAATCCAACGTGTCAAATATTATTTGATAGTGTCAATTAAATACTTATATGGTAAATTTAATATAAGACATACATATAGTTGTCTCTTACTCTTTGCATCTTGACACATTTGATATTTTATGGTTGGCTCTGCGTCCTGACAAAGGAAATTAAAGAAAACATATAATTTGCATCGAAAAAATAACAGGGTACGAACTAAACTGAGGAAATTCGAACCTGCGACCTATGTCTAGTCCCAAGGCTACCACCTTCAAGCTTCAAGTGCAGCTGATAATGGAAGACACAAGTGTAGTTTATTACCACCATGCAAATTAGTTTGACCTTTCAATTCCCATTGCCATTTCCTCTCATAAAAACGTCCCACATCCATTTCTCTTGACACCCACTCTTCATTCATTCTGTATGCATTTCACTATGCAACCATCTTAGATTCTCACTGCGTTTTCCCTCAATTAGTTTATCAATTCAATATGACCCATGCCCGCCATCCAAGGAGTGTTGCTAGCAGTCTTGAGTTTCAGCCTGGAAAAGGTGACGATTCATGGTATTATGTTTAATCCCTTCAACTGCAATATGGAAAACTCATAGTTCACTACAAAGGTTTGTCTGACAAATGTGATGGTTTGGGTTCCGTGCCCCAAGAGCAATTCCTCAAAGTGTCCCTGAATGGCACCGGGGTTACGGAACCCAAACCATCAAATTTGTCAGACAAACCTTCATAGTGAACTTTGAGTTTTCCATATTGCAGCCAAAGGGAAACACAATACCATTAATTGTCACTGCTGCCAGGATGAAACTCAAGACTGCTGGAAACACTCCTTGGATGGCGGGCATGGGTCATACTGAATTGATAAACTAATTGAGGGAAAACGCAGTGAGAATCTGAGACGGTTGCATATTGAAATGCATATAGAATGAATCAAGCTTGAAGGTGGTAGCCCAACGTCTCCCATTGTGAAATGCATACAGAATGAATCAAGCTTGAAGGTGGTCTCCCATTGTCAGCTGCACTTCAAGCTTGAAGGTGGTAGCCTTGGGACTATACATAGGTCGCAAGTTCGAATCTTATCTTACTTAAAATCCAAATAATTGCAAATCATACAAAAGCACCTTTCTTAAACACCACAATACATTGTTTCTTAATAGTGGTGATATTGTACTTTTGTACATATCTAAGTGTTTAATTAAAAATAATTATATCATATAATATGAAAGTCTAACAATTAGTGAAGAGTGGATTCATCAATTAGTGATTGCTTTGTTTTATTGGTATGTGTTTGATGATGTATAAAAATGAAAAAAAAAATATCTCTAACTTCATATATTTTAAGCAATGGCAAGAACTAAGCCTCAAATCATACCAATTGCACTAAATAGCATGTGCATTGCATGTGTGAATTAATAAAGATTCAAAACCTGGGAGCTGAGAATGTAGGAGAAAAATGATAGATACTCTAGTCTTGTAGCTACTCATTTAGCAATCTTATTGTGACATGAAAGATTGAGTTTGAAGGTTGATGTTATGGTAGAGTAGTTGAATGGAGTGGAAAGTTTGCAAATAATTCATGTATTTGTCTTCAGTCCTAGAGTAGATTACCTTTAGACCATTTCCTTCTAGTAACAAATAAGTCATTTTCTAAGCACATAATAATCATAAAATGGTTCTAACGAAGAAATGCTATCCTCCTTACTTGCAACAAGTATATGTATAAGTTAGTTGGTGACTTTGGTGGGTATGTCTCTATTCTAAATGAATATGGAGGCATACCTCATTGTCTGCATGGTAAAGATGTGGAAAGGCATTTTGGAAAAGACTAAAAATTTGGTTCTGTAAATATTCGTGGAGAGAGTAGGGAAAGCATCAAAAGCTACCCAATTTATGGGAAAGGTGGAACTATTGGCAAACAAGAAAGAGGATTTTAATCTTGTATTTGATCAGAAGCCTTGTAGAATCATGTATGTTCTTTCCCAAGGTGAACAATGACTAGTTATGACAACTTGAAAAGTGCAATCTGAAGAGTTGAACTAGCATAATTTACGGCAACATATTGTGGCGTGTACAACAATCATGTAGCAGCAAGGAATGACAGCAAATAGTCTCATATCTGGAAGAAATTTTGAAGCTTTCCTTATATAGCACATTCACATGAATGAAGATCCTACACAAGCAAATATTAAAATTCCCACCAAGGTGTCACATGAAAGAGAAATATGTGCCAGTCATTGAATATGCTCTCCAAGCTAATAAAATACTCGCCAAGCTAAGGAGTATTACCGCCATGCTAAATGTCCACCAAGAAAATGCCTACATGCCATGAGAAAATGCCAATAGGCCATGAGAAAATGCCCACAAGTAATGGGAAATTCCTTCCATGCATAAGAAATGCTTTCCAGAAAAGAGGAAATTCCCACCAAGAAGGTAGAAATTCTAACTACTCATGAAGGAAATGTACACAATAGCCACCATTGATGAGGAAATTCCCTCCAAGCATGAGGAAATGTATACTAGGTAATGAAGAAATGACCACCACTCTTGAAGGGAAATCGAATTACAAAGAATGCATGCAAAAAGAAATCAAATTTGAAGTTAAATGTTGGTGGGGTTCAACATTTTCCTAAGAGACTTGAATTTGTCTAGCATCATCATGCCCAAGTGGATTTACAGTCTCATATATATGCTAATAAGAGAACTGCAAATCCTAAAATTGTTACACATGAATGGGAAATGACATATGATGCAACAATTACTAAAATAAAAAGGGAAGATACACTATTTGATCATAGTACTAGACATTGACATCCATTGGCACACTAATTTCAAGGGAACTTGTGGACTGGCTTATGATAGAATTGGATTAGTTCTCAAGGGTAGATTAAAAATAGTCCAGCGCAACCTAGGTACATAAATGGGTTGCACCATTGAGAACATAATGGGAACAATACTAAATATCAAGAAGCAAGGAGAACAATCTCATTGGTAAAATTGGAAATTTTTTATCTATACCTGATAGAACCCAAGATTCTTATGGCGATAGAGATCTTCAAGATCCCTTGAAGGGACTGAGTTCTTGCTTAAATGATGTTAAGGGTAAGTTGGTTGTATCTTATTGATCACACATAAATACCTTGGTGATACCTAAGCAAGCAATGGAAACCCAAGACATAGTATAATTTGTCAGGAAATTCAAGGTTTCCAAGTATGCTTGTAAGCCAGGGAGCAGCAACTTGGAAGACAAAGTATCCAAAGACGAATTAGTGGAATTCAATAATCCTAAGCCTACACTTGAAATATTTAATGATGGTGATATTAGCAGTCAAGTTAATAAACAAGAATTTTATGCACACATGGACACTCTGAAACAGGAAGAATATTTTAGGAGATGAGATCATGTGCTATAGAGTGATCTGCTACCCACTGCAAAGAATAAAATCCATGTAGTCAAGGAAATTTCATATTGTAATAATCTGAGGAGAATAGATCACATTACATGCATGGAGATAGAGGAATCAATGGAGTTAGCCCTATGTTGTAACTCAATTGCTCTAGGATCTAGAAATCATTTAGAGACAACTGGCTTTAGTAAAATGTCTTATGTAGCTAGGGAGTGTTTTGTTGCAGGTTTACGAGAGGATGGAGAGAAACAAGAGAAAGGAATGATTTTGAGGTTGGATTCTAGCTATTTCAATGATGATAGGTCGCATTGGGATTTGAATACCCCTATGGATTCTTGGTAAAAGCAACTAGAAGTTGTAAATATTGATCTTAAACCTGAATTTTTACCTTCAGATCAGAACATTTGGATGGGATTCAGGTACACATATTAGCTTCAGAAGCTAAGCATGATAGTGGAAAATTTGAACATGATATGTTGAGCAAGGTTTTACAGGCAGACCAAGAAAAATTTCTCAGAAAGCCTAGATTTTGGAAAGGATTCAGAACTCGATACTTCTCTTAGACTTCAGCCTGATGCCTTCTCAACTAGTGTAAGATGAACCATGCATATATCTATAAGAGTGTTTCACTATCATAGGAATCATTAGCTGAAAGGGAACTAAACCTCTCCATGGAACCTTCAGGAGGATCTTGTGAATTAGTTATTAAAGTCTCTTATGTTGATTCCCAAGATGATAAGCATTTGATAGAGAAACCTTCAGATTTCCTTTTGGAAACAAACCCTTCGTTGCAAAGTGACAGTCAGTTAGATAATACTCCGATTGATGACAATATAGATATGTTTGATAAAATTGAGTCTTCTGTTGATTGTAAGCAAGATAAGGAACCTGCAGAAGATAATTTTGAAGCAATTGATGGTACTAGTTACAAGGGCAACTTGAGTGGTCCTGAAACAACTTATGAAAATCCTGATCTTGTGCCAAAATAGTTCCCCATCTTCTCCAACCAGGGATCTACATCTGATCAAAACTGTCAATGAGGACAACATTGTTGATGATGCAAATGTTGCAACTATCTGTGTCGTTGATGCTTGTGTGGAGGATATTAACATCACGAGGGAAAATCCTAGAATCCCCAAGCTTGGATTGGAAAAGCAATCTGAGGAGGATGCCATAGAAATTGTCTTTGGCAATGACTGTGAGTTTGATGTTTATGATGATGAATATGAACTTGTTTTGAATACTGACAATATTTCAGATACTGAAAAGGAGATTGTTGAACAGGATGAAAATGAGCATTAAGTTGAAGAAGGAGAATACAAAGAAACAAGGCTTCATAATTAGGTTAAAGAAGATACAAGAGAAGAACTGGAAGATGAACATGTTGATTATGATGATTCCGATGGTAGAGATGTTGATGATCTTGGCTTGGATCTGGATGACAGAGGGAAAGATGTGGAACATGAAAAAAAATAGGATGATGACCAACAGTATGAAATGGAAGGAAAATATGATAGTGATAGTCATCATGAGGAACATGATTCACAATTTGACCGATTTGTTCAAATCAGTCAAGCTGGGGCACAAGAAGGCACCAAATGGGAATCGGTGGAAGCTAAAATAGATATTCAACATACTACTAGGAAGCATGAATATAAAGGTGATAGCAGTGTATCTCAAACATTTGAAGTATTAGGCGAAGACATAAATTTGGAGGTTGAACTGAAATGCAACCAAGATCAAAATAAGGGCGTTGCTGCAAAGTCAAGGGAAGGGAGGTTCTTTATACCATGGAAAAAATCGTCTGGATGGGATCAATTGCCTCCATCTTGGAGGATTTCCCACACCAAGATGGAGTTGGGTAATGGCCAAAGTGTGTAATGCTCGTCAATGTTAATGCACATCGATGTTAATGTGATTTGAGGTTTGAGAGAGCAAAGTTGGGAGATGGGAGAAGTGTGTAATGCCCGTCGACTTTGCAAACTCAATCATGTAAATTATTCAAACACAATCAAACTTGCAGAGGTGTGAGCATTTTACCAAATACATTGTAGGGTTTAGGGTATCTTCTCTTCTCCTTTTCTCCTATCGATTACCCATGCCAAAACAGGATTTCCCACTTGCCCAGGCCAGAAGAGGATTGCACGTGGAGGATTTCCCATTCCAAGATTTTGGGATGGAGAATGTTGGTGTTTTTGGGAAGGAGAATTCTATCAAGCTTCAGATGAAAGGGGAGGGTCGCAATGGTCCAAACTTACCACAACCATTCGACATCTTTGAAACCTTTGCATACAATAACCACCCATGCCCCAACTCGTTGCTCCAAATATAACCACTCACCTTGCCATAAAACAAAACAAGGTTAACACCATTCCATCATGAATACAAATGAATAAACGAATCAAAATGAAATTTATGGATAGATTAGCTGGATTGAACAAACCACTTACCAGGTTATTGTTCCATGAGCGGCACGCGTTCCTTATAAACACCATAACCATCAAGGCACGCCTGAGCTATGCTCATGGCGCATGCCCCATGACCACCAGCGTTAAACCACTACAGGAGCTCTGCCTCCTCTCAAAACTCAAAATAAGTACGAAATGACAAATGAACAAGCCTCCAAGCAACGAAATCGTGTAGTTTTTCCACACTAGTGCCTATAACCACCATAGCGATTAGGGCATGCCTGAGCTATGCTCATGGAACAGGCCCCATGACCATGGCTAGCGTTAAACCACTACAGGAGCTTTTCCTCCTCCAAAAACTCAAAACAACAAAATGACAAATTAACAAGCACCCAAGCAACCAAATCGTGGAGTTTTGATGGCCTAGCTAGGTACATTTCGATTTTAGGTTTTAGTCAAATTTTGCAAAGTGTTCAAATTTTTGCACCCACCTCATATAGTGACCACGTATTTTTTTCACTTATATCCATAGCCCGTCGGATATCCGACTTCCAATTATATCAATTTATTTTTTTCATCAAATTTCATAACTGTGAAGGTGAATTCCGATGGCACAGACCTTTTCGTCAGATGTTGTCGGATGTTGTCGTCAGATTTTGGCCTCAAGTCTTTTAGTGACCCATGGTATTTTCCCATTGTATTTCCCCTTTATAAGAAAGACATTATAATTCGGCTAGGGTAAGATGTATTAGGTATTATGCATTGTAAATATCTCTGAGATTGTGAAGAGAGACTGTGAGATAGTGAAGAGGAAGTGCATCGGATGTGCTGCAGGTTGTATCCCTTCATGTGCTGGATGGTATAATAATAAGGACTGGCAATTTTAGTGTGGCGTAGCCCATCTTGGGTGAACCATGATATATTGGTGTCTCTCTTGTAATCTATCTATGTGATTATATTTGCATTTATGTTTATTGTTATTGCTCTGTGATCCTGTTTATCTAGCAATACCATCCTAGTTCAATCTCTTGAAAGGTGTCAAATCAACAAGTTTGGAGAAAATTATCATAACATATTCTTGTTACATAATAATTTAGTGTGACACATAACATTGTATAGAACACATACCAAGGTACTTCATGCCAAAATTCCAGACTAGAAATGTGTTGATGGGTCTAAATGTTTTGTGTCGACAACAAGGGGCTCTCTACAATGAGAAGTCCCAAATAGAACTCAAGTTGTTTGTTATAGGGAACCCATCTAGATTTTTTCCTAGCAATTATTAATGGTTTACTAGCTATGCCCTGATTCACCACTGTATTTTTAGCTACAAAATAAAATATAGTGAATGGACTATTTAAAATGAAAATAGATGAACATTTAAATCCTCTTCTATCCTATCCTAGCGAGTAGTTATTATAATTAATGAGTAGTAAATGAATATGTATTTTAGGCATTCCTAGATTAGATAGTTGTTCTATATAAAGTAAATAGAAACACATAGCATAAATATAATAAAATCAAGAATAGTTTATCTTCTATTTTACTCAAGTTTTGCAGCTCATAAAACGGAAATCAAATTCTTGAAAGGAAGTAAAGATGCAGGAATGTAATATATATATATTTAACAGAAACGAGAAAGAGAGTTTGTATTATATAAAAAGAGTGAGAATACAAACACCCCCGGGGTAGCATTAATGCGATAGTCTTCAAAAAGTCAAAAACTAGAGAATCAGTACAAAACATGGCCACAAAAGCCTCCATTTGTTCGTGAATTTTACATTTTTCAACTAAGCTAGATCTCTTGCTTTGAACAGTGTAAACTCTGATAAACTGTTTTCTCATCAAAAGGAAAAAAAATCTATAATTTAAGCAAAAAGAACAGAGCTTCATTCCTGTATTATATTATCTTCAAGTTCAGGATGTGAGGTTGAAACAACATCCATTGGACTGTTCACAACTTTCTCCCCTGCTAATTCACGGTTGAACGGGTACAGGCCATTGACGTTTGCGTGGATTTCATCAATGATTTCCTTCAGCTGCACAAATCGACTCTCGTCTCGTTCTGCCTTATTAAAAATCTACTCCTTTATCAGACGCCACAACTCCAGTATGCTTTGATGAACACCGTCAATTTTGGACTCTAGGTCCCTCTCCATGTCAGCCACACTCTTCCTCAAATCCTCGACCTCTCCTGTATGAATCCGGTATCTCCTTTCTGCATCTTCAAGGTGGGTTTCAAAGTGATTCAAATCCAAACCAATATGTCTGGATTCTTTCAGAATGGATTTAGAAACCTCGTAAATGTACTAGGTCATCTTGTTCAAATCAATTAAATCCCCTCTTATACCACTAATCTCCTTCATAATGTATTGTAAACCAGGGTTCTCCTCTAGGTGATGCATCCTTCTCTGCTTCCACGAATTAGAGCCTTCTTCCTCTGTTTTGTTATCTCTCTGATGTGGAAAATTCACTTTAAACACAAAGTTTCCAAAGTAATGCAAGTTGGAGAATGTCGCTTTCATCTCTCTTACACCATCCATCACCGTAGCAGGCATAATGTTTTCCATAAATTTCCATGGAAAGTTGTACTTCTTACCGACTAGCTCAGCACGCTTGGAGAGAGAGTGAGTAAATGAAGGAGCAAATGGAAAAGACACTCCAACACCAATGAAGATATAGCAAAAACCATATGCCATCCTTCTTCTTCCTTGATGGCACATGACCTTGATCCTTGTGAACCTCATTAAATAGGAAATTGGGAGGCTCAACACCATTTAATAGTAGGGGGAGTGTCATTGAGGGAGAGATCCCCCTCCTTTAGTCGAGTTCTAAGGTTGGCCAATCGGTTGGATACCCCATTTAGGAATATTTTGACATGAAAGAAATTAATCTTGGAGTAGTTAGGGAACATTTTAGAGATTCTAAAATGGAAGCCATTTTTTATTGTTTGATTTCTTTTCCATACTATCATGGCATGAATAAAAATCCTAGAGTCTCCAAGCACCATAAAGTATTCAATCCGAATATTAGACATACATTCCATAGCTTGCATCATTACGGTCCATTCGAAAAAGTTGTTGGTGCGACTGCCCAAACCCCAAGCAAAAGTTCTAATAATATTTCCTCCAGGATCATATATGATCCCACTCGCTCCTACACCCTCAAGAATGTAAAATATTAAGTTGCATAGAATAGTCACAATAGTACAGTACAATCTTACTTCATATACACCATTGACAAACAACACATCAATTCGTCCCCTTGAATCATGAATTTCCTTCAAATATTTCAGGTCATTCAATAGCTTCTCCTCATTAACACTACAAGAAACAGTTCTTCTAAGAGATGCACAAGCAAAAGCCCCTTTCTCCTCTTTACAATTTATAAGACATATCACAAGGAACTCCCTTTAGTAACTATCTTGGCAATTACTTCATCTAGGCCTATTAGACTTCCCTCCTAACTATTTGAATTCCATCTAAATATTTGTCATTCCTTTTAAAGTTATGATAAAGTTACTCAAAATTGAAACATTAGACTCAAAATCACATTATCCGATATGAAGGGGGATTGGGTTCCTATTAACATGTCTGCATACCATGTAACATAACAATTAGAAATTTCTTTTAATCTTTGAGGTTTAAGAGCCTCAAGAGAAATCTCATGGTTATTTACATAATTGGAAATGGGGGTAAAACTATTTTGAAGGGGGATATTGTAGAAGTTGATCCAATTCATTTCTTCCATGTCTCCAAATTTTGGTAGGAGACAATGCTCCATAAGTTTATTTAAGGGTTGATATGTCTATTGGAACTTGGCTAGTGTAGCCTCTATATATTTTTTGAAATGAATATTGATAGTTCTGATATTAATTGTCACAGTATAGTGCTTTTTTATCTCCTTGACATTCAACCTTGGAAAGTTAGATGGTGATTACTTTTCATTGCACTTCCACTCAATAACTTCATAAAGACCAAACGAAAGAGTACGTGATTTGGCATCTTAGTCTTTTGTTTTCTTCAGGGTGTTCTTGAGGCATGCAACCTATGTTTTGAGATCCTGCATTTGTCCTTATAGCTTACTTTGAGCCTCAAATAAATGTTTTTGTAGTTTCAATGTGTAGGTATTGAATTCTACTAATCCTTTACTCTATGAATGTAACTCTTCATTTTCTTCCCGTGAAATCAGACTCATATTTTCAAAATTCATTACTTCGAACTTCAAGTTGTTGATTTCCATTTTACTTTTTTCAATATTTTGGGACATATTGTCCACATTGAACTACATAGCTAGAGAATTAGGTACATTTGTAGATGCCATGTCTATAGGATTTATGTCTACCTCCTTAAATAATGGTATCTCAGTTGTCACCTCCACCTCAAGATACCCCATATGTTTTGATAGATTAAGCTTCTTTCTTGATTTATTCACATTTTTCTTTCCTCTATTATCAAACAAAAATAAATTCACCGATGACACTGCTTCCTCTTTCCTTGGGGTAAGTTTTCCAAGAACAAGATCCCATAGTGGAAAGTTCCCGCCAATGATTTGAATATGTGAAGGAAGTGCAAAAGATGATGCATCACCTTCAAATGATGTTTGCATTGGGGCCTTGAAATCATTTTCCAAATTTTTGGCATTCGTTAGTTTTTCTTATCTTCTCTTCTCTTCCATTTCTTCTTCTTCCATTTTGGATACTTCTTCTAGCACCTTATCTGCCTTCTCCTTTTCTACTAACTATTTTTTTTTGTAGTAGTATCTTTCATGATATCATGCTCTTCTTCTTTCCTCACATTCTCCTTTTTTATTTTGAACTTGGATGATCAGGTTGTGTCATGTCCTCCTTTGCAAGGAAATTTTTAAGGATCCATAATTTTGTTTGTGTAGAAACCTTCGTGAATATTACTAATTATCAAATTTCCAACCATAAAATGTTTGGTTATATTTTTAAAAAAATATTCAAATTTCTAAGGGTTTTATATAGTTTTTGGACAATTTTGGTGATTTTGAGGGTTAAAAAAGTTAATCGTATGGAATTTGGAAAAAACATATTGGAAAAAAATAGAAAAATGGAAATTCTTTTTTTTGGAAAAAAACCTTGAAAATTATCCCATGGGTTAAATTTCGCCACTAAAATTTTCACTACTTCTTTTTTCAATTTGTGTGACACTTTTTCTCGCTAGTTTTTGAGACTTTGGTATACATCCTCTTCTTTGTCACCTTCATGAGTATAAGAAAAGTCAAGCTTTAATGGATGACAATGGATTTACATTGTTGGTTGAAAATAAAGTCTCTTAAATAGGTTGTTTCCACAGTGAAACTTTCAAAGAGATTGAACTTCCCTCTCCATATATTTACCATATTCTATCTTATAGATGCCAAAAATTAGAGGAAAAGGAGGCAACACAGATTTCTTGCTATTATCTAGAATGAATCTCACTCCATTGATGTGAACATGATATGCAATCTCTAATAGTATTATCATTTTAGTAATGTAGAGGGGAAGGATATGTGGTGGCTAAGAGCCACCATAGATCCTTAGATATAAATGTTCCTCTATGAGATACCAATCATCGAGGTCTTTTATCACCTAAAAAGATGATTTTGACATGCAATGGGATGGCTTCTGATGGATCAAAGCTTATATTGGCCAAATGAATTCATCACATATATTTTGATAATTTCTTAGAATTTTTCACACATATTCCAATATTGGCCTACATATTTGTATTCCCATAATACATTACAATATAAATGTATTGTTGGTTTTGATGGTCTCCACTGCCATTTCATGTCGGGAAATGAATTTGTAGCACACACTATATCTAAGAGATAAAATGAGATATAAAATTATAATATTTGTCCTTCAGTTAGAATGTGTGGCAATAGTGGCTGCTCCATGCTAGATCATAAAATTCCTCTCCAATTGAAAGTATGACCATGTGTGACTAATGTTTGTAGTATTAAAACCCAAAATCCATGAAAAATAGATACATATTTCTCTCCATATATCTAAGCAATGAAGATGGAGACTATATGATATGAGGCTCAAAGGAACTTAGTAGGGTGCATACCATTTTCCTTGGATTTGAACCTTTTTCTCTTTACCCACAATTTCTTCAAGCATTCATTGACATATAAAGTCATGCCTCAAGCCATTCCTCAATTAGGTTTCTATTTTCATCTGGAAACTTATAATACTAGTTTATGTGAGAGAGATGAAAGGAAACATTTTTTGTAGGCCCCTCCTTATTCATGATAAGTTTGTTATCTATGTCCACTGGGAAGTAGCCAAGAAACCACAACATCACATGGAAACACCTAGGGTCTAGTTGTAAATTTGTGAAGCTATAACTTCCTCACGTTCTCATATACTCCTAAATCATCACTATCTTCATCTCGAATAGGAGGATAGTTCTCATTATTGAACATTCCATATAGTTATCCCCCCTTGTACGTTGGTGTTACTTTGGTAGTTCTATCAATATCCCCATAATGCATGGTCACCTTCTTGTTTCCCTCTTCATCATTTGAAGTTGCTTCTAATATGATTTTTCCTCTATGCTTGGTTCACTGGTAATCCATATTGGTTTCCTACATTTCAATTGCATCATCATCTAAACTTGTTAGTGCAATTAGTAAACAAAGAAAAAGCATCTTGGACTAGGAATAAATGGCATTGTTGCAATCCATTTATGAGAAAGATTTAGGGGATTATGTTTGCATGAATAAAATAGTAATCAAGGCCTCAGGAATCACTCATCCATTATTTCTATGAGACACATGAAGGTTTTGATGGAATCTTCGATCCATTTGAGTGACATTGTGCCTATGGGATCAAGCTACTTTGGAGTTTCTACAAGCAAGTGTGAGGGTGTTTCAATGCAATGAAGAGATGATTTGTATAGAGCTAAGGGTAGCCAACCCATGTGTAGATAAACTATAAACCCTAGTAAGCTAGAAACTTGGTTGTTCTATAGGTATTAGATAATGGTTATTTGTCATTTTGATAGAAGTACCCTACCCTTCTCATTGCTTGGAAAATGAGTTAATTTTACCCCATCCTTTTCACTTATATGAGTTGATATAACCAATGAAAAAATGAAAAACCCATTTCTTTAAACTATGGCAGGAAATAGCTTTTACCTAGTATAGGATGAATGATGGGGCCTTTGGAATCTACCAGTACTACCATTTGTTTTCCTTCTTTTTAATATTCCCAACAAATCCAAAAAGACCCCATGGGGGGATAGTAGGGATTTTTTTACAAATTCATTTGGAAACAATAAAATGTTGTAGAAAGCACACTAACTTTAGTGATAAAGCACTCAAGAAAACACATTTACCTCAACCAAAACAAATGAATAAGGCAAAGGTGATTTCAACATTCAAGCTTGGGGTTCATTTTCCAAATATTTCATGAAAGGTTACTTAAATCAAATATTGAAAACCTTTGAGACTTGAGAGCCACACATGATCAATAAAGGTAATTGTGGTTATTTAGGCCATTCCATTTTTTAGCAAATTTTGACCCCTCGTATCTTTCTAGAAGCCTATGTACATCTTCAACCTTTTCTAAATTAAATTATTTTGTAAAGGAAATAAAGGGCTTATGCAGAATTCTAGAATTTTTCATCAAGAGGGATGTTTATGTGATTCCATATTCCTCCATGTGTATTATTTATCCCAGTCATCATTAAGGGGGAGTGTTGGAATATATGATGATAACTTGTGTGGTATTGTTGGTGAAATATTAATAAAATACATAAATAACTTTAATACTATAAAATAGATTTATTCCACATGCATCATGTAATAGAAACTCTTATTACCATTCTTTATATAAGAGAGGTAGAAACCTATGTCCCACATGTGTTATGGGATGTAAATATTCCATACCTGTAGCTACATAATAGACATGAAGGAGACTGTTTTGGGTATGTTGGTGAAACATCATTGTGACATTAAGTGATAATGGAGTGTAATGTGATGCATATGTGAGGATGCCATGCATTTTAAGATAAATACTTATGAAGAATAAGAATACTACCTTCCTGTGGATGTTTCCCCATTTGGGTTTTTACCACATATATCCGATGTATCATTTCTTTTCTTTTCTCTTGCCTCTTGTTTTTTACTTTGATTATTTGTTGTTTGTATGGATAGAAGGCTAGACTAGTATATTCTTGCTATTGATTTGCATGTTAGCAAACATATTGTTGTGTGTTCATGCATATTCTCAAAATTCTAACATGATGAAGAGGTTTTATTCATACTGAAGACATTATTTATGAGTTTTTGTTTATTGATTTCTCATATACATAAACTGACTAGTTATTATAAAAAAAAATGGAGGGGATTTGAGACCTTTCTTCCCATTTAAATGTATGTCTTCAAATCCTCATTATTGTTTTTTCTCAAAGAAATGCATTTTTTTAACAAGTAAACAAAGTTAGGCTTTGTGTTTGGGGATTTATTTTTTGTTCAAGAAATACCCATGCCCCCAAGTATGTGAAAAACAAGGCATGGGACCATTATGATGTGGTAAATGGGAAAACAAATTACAAATATTGCAAGAAGAGCCTAAAAGAGTGAGCGAGGGGTGGATGGGGATGGTTTATAGAATAAAAGAACACTTTGTTAGGGTGAGAAGGAAAATTAAAGCATGTAGTTCAATTCATGTAGATATTAGCAAGAAATGATAGAGTCTATTGAGAACTATAAACAAAAAAAGGTTAAGAAAAAAAAATATGGATGATAAAACTAGGAATGAGGGAGCTTGTATACTAAGGATACCTTAGTTTTGTGGGATTATTCAATAAACCTAACCCTCATATTTTAGGAATCCCTTTAGATACGTTGCTCCAATTCATGAAAAGCCAAGGCACAGAGCGATTGTTGGTTTTTCCACCCACAACCATCCTGAACATAGCACTTAGTCCTCAATAGCCATATATTGGAAGAAGCAATACCATTCACATTTCAAATGTATGGCTACATGATGGTATGATGCAAACATATCTTTCAATTCTTTATGATCACTATATTACTAGCCAATGTTATATGTCATAGTTGTTTCTAGTACTTAATGATGAAAGGAAGTCCGCGGAAGAGTTTTTGAATTCGACAGTTTCGAACCTGTTAAGCAAGTTCATCCTCACGAGAAAATCTCACTCTTTTTAGCACGAGTGAATGAAGAATAAATATTGTTTGTTTAGTTTTTTAGGTCTAGGGTTTTTAGTCTTGATAAGAACATGTTGGTTTAGTTTTTAGAGCTTAGCGTAATTATTAAAACAATTTAATAATTGATTTTTTTTAAAGTTTAATATAAGTGGAATATTCCTTTTAAATAAATTAATTATTATTTAATTAACCAAAGTGTTAGAAAATCTAATTAAATTTTTAAATTTTTTAAGTTTTTGTAACACAATTCTTAGTGTTTAGAATTGTATAAGTTTTAGTTTTTTTTTTTTAATTTTTAAAAACTTATTTATAATCTATAGTATTATAATAAATTTTTAAGCTATAGTGTTTCAACATTTTTTTAAAATTTTTATTTTATGAGGAAAAGTATTTTAATAAAAAAATTAATTTAAAAATAAAAAAAAAAAACAAATTGTATAAATTTATTAATAATTAGAAAATTTTATTAATAATATTAAATTCTAACTTCAAGGTTTGTAGTTATATTAAATAATTTGATTATTAGTTTTTAGTATAGTGTTAGGATCATTAATAAAATCAATGACATGTTATTTATCTATCTTATTATAATGTTTATTTATTTAAGTTACTCTTAGTTGTTTCATAAATGTATTTCTTGTTGGATTTATTTAACTTGTTTTGAGTTTATGAATTACAGGTTTCCAAGCTTCTTTTAATTTGAAGTTATCATCCCGGTTGAAATTCCTTCTACATTTCTTGATTTCTAATGCTTCACGAGTTTTTCTTTTGTGATATTGAGGAACAATGGCTAAGACCTTAGAGTCTTCTAAACAAATATGATGCTTTTTGTTATGAACACGTTCAGTCATGGCCAAGTTCTTTATTCTTTCATGTCGTAGGTCTACGCTATGTTCCTTAATCTAATTGCGATTGATCTACCAGTCTCACCTATGTAAGCTTCGCCACATGAGAAAGGAGTTTTGTATACACCTTTTTGGTTTTTGGGATTGATAGGGTCCTTGGCTTTGTCAAGCATGATTCTCAAGGAGTTGGGAGCAGCAAAGGACACCATAATGTTATTATTTTTTAGAACACTCGCAATCATTTTAGTGGTGCCATGTATATATGGAAGGGTCATTCTAGGGCAGTTTTTATCAACTTCTTTTTAATTAATTTTACTCTTCAAAAGCCTTGATTTTTATTACATTAGTGAGGAAATTTTAAATAATGAATTTGGATCCATAAATGATTCCCTGAAAGGTTTTAATAATCATCAACCAAACTAAGATGTACTATAAATATGTAACATGGATATATTAATGGAATTTCCTATACCATACTTAAATTCATTTTTTTTTCCAATAAAGAACCACATTTTTTAAAGAATTAGATGCAAGTAGCCTAGTAAAGAAAGAAAACATATTATTTCAATTTTTGGATGAGGTGGTTGTCAAGGTGGGGATGGACAATGTCATAAATTTCACCCCTAAAATTACCTCCAACTATGTTTATGCTAATAAGAAGTGAGAAGGAAAACTCCCAACCATATTAAGAACCGCATGTGTTGCACACTACATAGACGTCATGCTTGAGGATATAGGAAAACATGGGCAGGTTAAATAAGTTTGTATATCATGTGCATAACAATACAAAATACATATACAAGTATTGAATCTAATGAAAAAACATAGCTGTCAAGGAGCTTGTTAGGATTTCCATCACCAAATTTGCAATGACCATCCTCATGCCGCAATCTTTGATTTTCAAGGCACACAACTTGAGGAGGGTGTTTCCTTTAATGAGTAGAATATATCTCAATGAGCTAACAAAATATCATAACACGTGTATTTTTAATTGATAATATTTTAAAATCATTTTTTAGTCTATTGTAGAAGAAATGATCAAAGTTGCAATGTGCATTTTTCAATTGTTTTACATCGACCTATACATGCACCTAGATACTTCATGAACCCAAAGTACTATTACAAACCCATATTAAAATTCAAAAAGAGGGTTCACATGGGGAGGTTGACAATGGATTGTTCACATGTGTAGAGCACATGATACGTGTGTGGTTTTCTTGAGACAATATTTCAATGATAATAATCACCGAGACTTTAATCTACAATTGATTTTGTTGAGCTTTTTACATTCATAGTTTGTAAATTAACTTCTAAATATATTACAAATTCAACTAAGTGGATTCATGTTACTTATCCAAAACAAAACTTTGTCAAAATTCCACATCTTACTTTTATAATAGTGTTCTTTTCTAATTTCATCATTTAATCAATCATTTATATATTCTAATAAATCCAAGATTTCAATCCAAGGTCATGTATATCACTTTCAAGATTTCAATCCTAGTTCATAGAATATATCACTTGCAAGATTTCAATCCTAGGGCATGTATTAGTATCTAATTTTTATGTTCTTACAAATTAAAAACTTCTTCATATTTAATTTAAAGTGAAAGTACTACAAATCAAAATAAATTTTATATATTCCCTCATAAATATAACCTTTGAAGCATTAAGTTGTGTGGTGTGATTCATTTTTTCAAAGTCGATTTGGGAATTTTGAGGCTTCGATATAAAGGATAGAGGGCTAGAGTATTATGATTTTAATCATTTTAATATGTTTAAAGTTATTTTTAAGTGTATTTATTTTAAATTTCTGTTTTTATGAGAAAAAGATTAATATGTTTAGTAAAAGAGATTTTTTTATATTTTTAATTTATTTAATAAAAAAGTTAATCTAAATCATAATTTTACTTACTAAAATTAACTCAATCAATATAAACATACATTTCTAAGATATTTCAAATTAAATTAAATTTTATCCACTTTATTTAATTATTATAAAAGAGCTGTTCAAACTTTCAAAATATATATATATATTCTATAAGTGTCTAAGTACTATTAAAAAATTTATTATTATACTTTTATCATGGTTAAACCAATCTAACTCATTTAATGAAGAATGATTTCCATCTTATATCCTTTTTAATGAAGAATGGTTTCCATCTTATATAGTAAGATGCTTCGATATATTAGATATAGACATAATTGAAAGAATTGTTGGGCATTTTGAAAAAATATCCTGAATGCATCCACACCTTCATACTGGTGCATTGCATTGATATGCTTAAGAGTGTAATGGAGGAGGCATTGATATGCTTAAGAGTGTAATGGAGGAGGAATGAGTTTGTCCAATGATGGTGGATTATAGTTTGCTCTTCAATAGTCTTATAGCTATGTCTATTATAGGTAAAGAGAAAATACAAAATAGTTAATCACTTTCTCAAGTAAATTTTAAAAGATTGGAATGCAGTTGTATCAGAGAGATATAAAGAATAGAAAAAAGTCAAGTGTAAGCAGTGGCCATGCTTGTGACATTATTCAATTTCATAGTTAATTTAAAGTAAGGCTTGTAAGTTAGTAAAGTTATAAATATGTATTACAAAATAACAAATAATATTTATAATCATATGAAAAAAATGAAATCTAAAATTACTAACATAAAAATGAGATTTAGAATATTTAAATATAACCCTTCATACTTTTAATATTATCCTTCATTATACCAAAATCCCAAACACTTTAGTGGCATCCCTAAAAAAGAAACAATAAAGGAAAAACAATCGTTGTCAAGTTACCAAGCCTATAAAAATCAATTAAAGAAGCAAGTACATAACCAATAACGTTCATGCAAGTTTATGTTTCTATCAGGGTTGTTTATTAAATTTTATAGTATTAGGTCTACTATCTTATTAGGGACGACTGTAAAAACATGGTGGATTTTAGATAGACTTTTAAGTATTTTGTTCGAGTAGGTTTAAAATGGGTAAAATTTTAGGGGAGAAGTTCTATAGAGGAACTCTGTCCCCATTTGGAATTTTCGCCAAATACATTAAAATACTGTGTCGGAAAAGCCATTAAAAAAGTGCAAAGAATTGTGATTTTAAACAACGTCTTTCTTTTTTAATTGTATTAAATAGTTGTCCGGTTCAATGGAATTACACCACTACGTAAATCTCTTCTACCAAAATAATTATAGACGCACCGATTATTGTACCTAACTCCCACGATTCTACGACACAAATCACACCCAGTAGAAAATCGAATTACAGATCTAACGGGAACTTGGGTACACTGTGTTGGATACTATTTTCTGGCCATGGCTACTTCACATGAGTACCCAGTAGCATTGGTTATTTCATGGCAGTTGAGACTACCTCATTGCTATTTGTGTGCAAGTGTAAATAATCTTTCAGTTAATATTGTGATGAATATAATGTTTTCTTTAATTGCACGTTAATTGTTATTATAAGATTTTACCATTTGTTTTGCTTCCTTTCTTAGAATAAGGCAGCAACAAAATGGAGACAAATGGAGGTTTGTTTTTTGTTTTTTTTACTATGGAGTTTGGGATTATGTTTTTGTTTTTTCTTGTTTTCATGGTAAGCAGAATAAGTTCATGTTATTTGTTGGTGCTTATATCGGGCCCTGTAAGACAAGAATCCGGGCTTTTATCAAAGACCGGGTCTTTACTAATCACAGTAATAACAAATCAAGAGCAGGTGTGTGATATCCTTATTAAAGGGCTAATCACACCAATTAATTGGATTTGGTTCTTTTCACAATTTGGTACATGTCATCATCCAAGTTAAAAAAGAAACACTATTATTAGAACATTGATACATATCAACATCATTATGAGGACATAGAATGACTTTTTGTTGGTAGAATGTTGATCATGTGAATGTAGTAAAAAGTTTGTGATTATTAAGTTAGTAAATATGTAGTGGCGATATTTTTTGAATTAAAGCTTTATTTTATTATAAATACTATTTTTATATATATATAAAATTTAATATTTATAATCATATATATAAATTATTTGGAGTAGAGTTATCGGTATTGAGTAATTGAGATGAGAAGTTGTAAATGAAAGGTCAAAAGTTGAAATCTTTGTTAAATTTGAAACACAATTGATGTGCTCTCTTCTCCTTTAAAGTCTAGCATGTAATACATCAGTTAAGATGGCATGGTAAGAAACCTTCCATTTTATCTCTTCTCTTTTTAATATGACTTGGCTATGGTCTTGCTCAACTATGGTCTTCTTCAATCAAGATTGACTACTACAACACTATATCACAACGTGCATAGCATTCGACGAGAGTTTGTTTCTTCATTTCCCATGGTTTGGATTTACACTTTCCCCAAGTATTAGTTCATCTTCATGCCAATCCAAAATGTCAGGTTGACTACCCTTCTATTGTGTGTAAAATTTCTTTCCCTTACATTAAAAACCGTTTTTTTCCGAAGCCAACAAGCACCACCAGCTACATTATCTCAAGCTTAATTGTAAACAATTACCTATTTTTCCAGCACCAGCATCCTTGCTTAAGTTTAAGATATCATTGGAACATCAATTATTCCTTTCGTTGAGATGCCAAAAATAGTTGACAATAATTTTGCTACTCCGAGAAGCTTTGGCTAACTTCTATGGAGGGCTCCTCTCTTATGTACTCCCTCTCTTTCTCTGCGTGCAAGTTTTATATAAATAAGTTAGAAATTAATACTTAAAACTAAAACATAAACTATAATTCAAGAATTAAAACATAAAGTATAAATTGAAATTACTAAATGTGAATTGAATTGGAACATAAATTAAAAGTTACCTCTCGTTCTGGGACTGGCTGGTCAAGACCTTGGCGACCCTCATGTGTATCATCCTAAGAAACTGCCTTGCCTCTACCCTGTACAATTTGAAATTTAAAGTTAGGATCTAAAACATAAAATCTCGAATCAAGAATTAAAACATAAATTATAAATTGAGATTAATAAACACAAATTCAATTGGAACATAAATTATAACTTACCTCGACAACTGAGTCTGGTCGGTCAAAATGGGCGGATGGACCTTGCGGACGACCAACAACTGATGGCTCACTATGAAAGAGATCATCCATCAATGTGGTCCCCTGCATGGATCAATAAAAAAAAACCCTTAAGTATTATTGGGCATTCAATTTATGGTGTATAATATCATATATAACATGAAAGCATACATAATTGTACAAAAATATACATGTCTTATAGCGCTGCATCTGAAATTATGCATCTCGAGCCAATCGAGCATACCCCCCCATAAGGTATCCTTATCAAGAAAATTGAGTAGATCATCGTCCACACACTCTATCTCTGGCTGTGGAGGTGTAGGGGGTGGTCTAGATGTCTCTCCCTGCATAGAAACAATAGCACTTCCCATGGCAGTGAGTAGCAAGTGTACAATCCATTGACTGGCCTCTGTAGCAAGCTAGGATGACTTGGCTATGTCCCCTAACCTGATAACTATCTTGTCTGGAATCAATACCAACCTCGGAGGGGGTGGGACGAAAGCAAGGTCTCTACGAGCTCCAGGACGTTAGTAGCTGTGTCCCCTACCAACACCAAAGAATTTAGATCTGGTGCTGGTGTAGTCTGGGTGCATCTCTAGAACAAACTCTGCATATATATGTTTTGAAAATTATAAAGGGACATGGTCATGGTGGGGGAACATGCCCCATGCTCCAATAAATATATCATAAACATATGGTGCCACAGCCTCGAGCTTAAGCTCCTTGAGTCTAAGCGGTTGACCGACAGGGTGATCAGGAGGGATGTCGAATAACGTTCCCTTGCGTCATGGCCTCTTGTGGTGCCTTTCACATCGTCCCATTTATGGGGACCCATAACATCATGTCTTCTCCTCTAGCATGAAAAATGTCAGATGTCACTAAGAGGTCCCACTTTCCTATAGATGGACAACATATCATCAACTACTGATAACATCGTGAACAATGAGCATCTAGTAGGAGAATCCTTTGTGAGTGTACAAAAACATGAGTGCACCCAGTCTCGCTGAGTGTTAATATCAGGAAGGGTAAGAGGAGCGACCTCATCATCATAAGATCCACCCACGGCACCTGCATTCCAAACAAAAACACAAATGTGAGTCAAAATATACATTATAACTTGCAAGTGAAATTGAATCCATTTTATATTAAAAATTTACTAAAAACGTATCTAAAAAATAAATATGCACTTAATGTAACTATGTATTGGCGCACCTCCTCCTCCTCAGGATCTGGATGTATATTGTCAGGATGAACCTACGTGCTACCTCTCCTGTTGCTATCGCCAGTGGCAGCTGACCCTAGTGTGGCCACATGTCTTAGTGAACGAGAATGTTGGCGACCCACGCCCTATGCGGCTACCTCGGATCTGAGATGCAATTTCAATTTCAATTTCAAATTCAAAGTTCAAGTTCAATTTCAATTTCAAATTCAAATTTCAATTTCAATTTCAAATTCAAATATCAATTTCAATTGCAAATTTCAATTGCAAATTTCAATTTCAGATTCAATCACAAATTTCAAATGCAATTTCAATTTCCATTTCAATTGCACTTTCAATTTCCATGTCAATTTCAATTTCAAATTTCAATTTCAATTTCAAAGGTTTTCAAATGTATTTTTTGGAATGTTATTGATTCTTGTTACATGGTTATATGACCTTATTGAAATTTATTGGAAAGACATGGACAACCCAAATGTGTATTTTTTTTTTGAATCCTCTTCGGAGGATAGCATTTATGCTTTCCATTACATATTTTAAATTAAATCGGTAGCATAAACGTTGCCTATAAACATAGATATTTAAAACTTGAATAAATAAATAAAAGTTAAATTTAAAATTTAAAATATATTTAACCTAATGTAATTCATTTTGTTACACATGTTTTCACTCGGTGTTTTCAATCAATTTTCACATGGTTCTTGGTTTTATTTTCAAATGTGTATTTTTTTTTTTCAATCCTCTTGGCATTCTCAGAGGATTGAAAAAAATCGAGTAGCATTTCTGCTTTCCAATACACCTTTTCAAATAAAACCAGAAGCATAAATAAAGCCACCAACATAAACTGATATAAACTTAAATATTTAGAACTTGAATAAATAAATAAAATTTAAATTTAAAATTTAAAACATATTTAACCTAATGTAGTTGGTTTTGTTACACATGTTTTCACTCGATGTTTTCATTCAGTTTTCACATGGTTCTTGGTAATTTATGGGTTCATAGGTATAAAAAATTTAGGTTTCAATGGTTTTTTTAACATAGTTTAGTTAAATTTATTGGAAAAAAAAAACAGGCAACATTTACGTTGTCGGTTTTATTGCCAAATGTGTAATCCGACAGCATTTATGCTTGCCAATACACATTTAGAAATAAAAATGGTAGCATAAACGTTGTCGGTTGATATAAACTTAGAAAAAACAAACAATAAATAAAATTGATTTAATAAACAAAAAAAATAAGGTTTTTGGTCCACATACCTGGTGGACTTGATGACTCGGTTTGTTGCGGCAGTTTGGTGAGGTGGTGAGTGTGTCAGGTCCTCGGTCGAGCTCTTGTTTGCTCGTTGTCATCCGCAAATGAGATCGGGTCAGCCCGCGGGCTCCATTTTTTAAAATTTTGTTTCAATAGCTCGATCGTGCAATACCTCGATCGAGGGTTTAACCCATCCCTCAATCGAGGTCTAGGATAAACCCTTGATTGAGGTATTTTTAAGACCTCTATCGAGGTATTAAAACCTCAATTGAGGGTTTAAAAATACCTCGATCGAGGGTCTCCTCCACATATTTTTGGTTCCCCACTTGCCAAAAACTGTGAAGCACATTCAGGTAATCACCCTTTAGTGGGACCAGTACCTTGGTTCCCATTTTAATTTTTAGAATGTTAAATCAGATCTAGCATGAATTATCATTGTTACTCTCTAACCATATTATTTCTCTCATGTTAAACTTCAACTCACTATAACATTTTGGAGACTTATACACATTGCCAATCAAAGTGTTCTAGATCCAATTGAGCACCCTAAACATGTATGGCTCTTATCAATAGTTTTTATAAACCTTCAATGTGAACTTTCCTAATCTAGGTAGCTCCCTACATCTTTTGGTCCTACCTTTCAATAGGCATATTTTTTTGTAGTTCCCCATCCCCTTAAATGTCAATGTTCCCTCACATGGATTAGAAATAAACAACATTCATTTTAAAGAGGCCCCTAACCTAGATCCTCTCTACGTGATCCTATATTATACCATTCTTTAATTATGAGCGTGGATTTGACCACTTCATATATAGATATATATATAGAGAGAGAGAGAGAGGGATAGAGAGAGAGAGAGATCTTTGTGGGAGTTATCTTCCCCTGATCATCTCTCTCCCACAAAGGTCTCTCTCTCTCTCTCTCTCCAAATTACATGGGTAAGAAACACATGATGTATTACGATATGATTCGAACCTCACACATCAAGGGGAAACTATTATCATCCTAATTTTTTTCACTTGGGACATTTAGGTATTCATATATAGAAGCATCACAAATCAACACATAACTCAAATAATAGAGTCAAACTCATAATCTACATGATATTTATACACCATCAAGTAGATTCAACTTCTTAATTGAGCATTTCTTAGTTCATGAAAGATAAACCCCTATATGAGCAACTTTCTTGTTGAAAAAGTAGCAATACTCATACAATCCCTATAAATATATACATTAGGAATTCAAGTGGACCACAAATTCCAAATTAAGGACACTTTGAAATGGTGAAGTGGTTGAACCGGGCCTGGTTTTGTCTCCCTTCTCATTAGCATTTGGTCATTTGGCACTCCTTTAGGTCAAACTAGGTACATGAGTTCCCATGACTAAAGGAGAGGCATTTACATTGATACCAACTTACATGGGAACTTAGTTATAGTCTACAAATAGAAAAAATTGTTAGTAATTTGAAAGGAAGATAGTGAGATTAAGGTTATGTGAGAATTGCATTGCTTCCATTCACATATTTTGAGTTTTCCTATCCTCATTCCATTCATTTTCCTTATATAGAAACCATTCACAAGGGGGGGTGCTTTTCAATTGTCATCAATGATTGAAATTGAATTTTAAAGGAGAATAAAAATGATTAAGGATCCTTCCATAGAGAATATTGAAGCACACCTTCTATAAGCCTCTCGTTAGGTGACAATTTAATTGTTTATAGTCAATTGAGGTTTTTTACCCCATAATTGTTTTTTGTATGCTCTTTGAATATTTTATATGTCTTACTGGGTGCTTTGATATCTATTATGCCTACTAGAGGATAGAATGATGGTTTATATTACTATTTATTTTCTATATATGTATGCTCCTATCTTGAACAACCAACTAGGAGAGGGTTTTGGGTACTCTCATGCACAAAAAAATCCATATGAAATTCCTACTATGCTCATGTATCTCTCTTTCCTTTCTTCCAACTTAGTGACTTGTCCTACTATCACCTCTATGAGAACTTGTTAAGACAACCCAAGAGAAGTTCTATGAGAACTTGTTAAGACAAACCAAGAGAAGTCAATTAGATCTATGCACAAAGAGTTAATGGGCTCTCCCTAGTAACTTGAAAGCTACTAGAGGTGTTACATCTCCACTTGTACCTTATTTTCATGCGTTGAGATTTGCAAAGTTAGGGTGACATTGATCTGTAATCAGCCAATCTATGGTTGATTCAACTTACCTTGAAATATTTTTTGTATAATTTATTAGTTTATTTTATTCTATGATTAATTCATTTCTATAATTTAAAGTACTATGAATCCAAAACAAAATATTAAATGCAATGATTCCATAATCATGGGAACATAGGAACACAATGATTTATCTTAAATAAACCTAACTTGGGAAGTTCTATCCCAAAAGGGATTGCTCGACTATTATTATTCTTAGGGTGAAACTCATAGATTACAAAAGGATAAATTTTGAGTTGCTATATTTGAGTAAAAAATTCAATGACTACTACATGATTCTCCTATGTTCCACCCTAGGAAATATAAAACAACCTCATGTTACTAGTCAATTAGAATGATCAAATTCAAATGATCTTTTGCATCATTAGGAACTTTGTTGAAATTTTCATGAACCATATACCGAATGAACCCCCTATTCTCCATCAATTGTTCCTTATACATTCTCCCTTATGGTAGGCAAAAAGTCAATCGATAGTAAATAAGTTATCAAGGTAGTTTGATAGGGTGTAACCATCTTTAATTAGATGGAGTCTTGGAGGCTACATTATTCCTTAATAAGTAGTTTCACCCCCATAGATAACTACCATAGTGTCCTTCATACCATCAAAATTCCATGCCTCTTGAGTCTAGGTGACACTTATTTTAGTGGTTTGGTTGACTAAGTATCATAAAATGATGAATCCTTTCTATTATTTATTTATCTTGTTTAAGGAACTTGTTAGTGGAGAATCAACTTTCCACTAGAGTCAAGGAATGTAATTCACCAATTAGGAAATCAAGATAGGTTGCTTTCCATGTTTGTACCTTTTATTTTGGTCATGAGTCAACTATGGTCTTCTTTAATCGACCTCAACTACTACACCACTAAAGCACTACATGCATAACATCAAATGAGAGGTTATTCCTCTATTGACAATGGGTTTAATTGACATCTTCCTTCAACACTTTTTAGTCTTAGTTCCTCTATATATCAATCAAATATTCCATGTTGAATATGCTTCTATTATTAGTTAATTTCTTTCTTTTAAACCAGTACTCAATATTGTCGCAAACCAATGAAATTTGGCTCAGTATTCTCCTTTATCAATTCAATTCCTTTGGGTTGTTGTCTTTGTACTCAACCTTTGTTATTTTGAGCCTTAAATTTTTTAAATGAAACCATTTAAACTTATCAATCAAACCTCCCTAATTTTATGCTTTTTTCTCCATAAGATATTAATAAGAGATAAGGAAAAAATTTGAATCTTTGCTACTTTCATACTATTTAGCTCTTTTTGGTAAATGACATTTTATCCTAATATACTATAATTTGGTTTCCCCTCTTTGAGCATACAAGAACTTCTTCTAGTTTAATATGGTATCTAATGTATCTATGTAAGAGCAGTCAACAATGAAAGACCTTCCATTGGAGGAAGAATTTGTTTTTATTCTTCTCCACCTAGTGAGGATGGTTCAAGCTGTATTAATTCCTCTGCATTTGGCACCAATATATCTTTGCATATATATGGAAATAAAATAATTGTAAAATCAATATTGCTCACCTATTCAACGATATCAAATGGTTTTTATGTTATTGGATTTAACTTTTGGTCATCCCTTGCATTCGCTTTCGACTAAGATAAAGCCAAACCATGTCCCCAACAAGAAATTTATGATCAATGCTATATTCATATCGAATTTTTTACTTCCTTTGACTCTTTGTAGTTTTCCTTTGTTGTCTCAAGATATATACTGCAACAACCGAATCCGGTTGTCTCCGTTGAGAAGCGAATCCAACTTCACATAATTGAATATAAAAATATATATGATAAAATGGATGATTAATGTATTACAAGAGCTCGCCTTTAATATGGCTTGAGCGTTCCTAATGAAAGGTTATGTCCTTTCACATTAAAAGATAACTACTTTAATGATTAACAATTATTATTTATTTAATATTCTATTTATATTCGTAGCATTGCCACTCTCTTAGAAAGGCTTTGTCCTCAAAGCCTTATAATTTTGTCGCATTGTTCTTTGCGATGTCATAGCTGACGAAACATGTCGATACGAACTGCTAAGTGTAGAGCATAACTTCCGATATGTGGATGGGTTAATCCATCCCAAATTGATTTGTTGCTAACTGCTAGGATTCCCTATTGATCTATCGTCAGGAGCTTTGATCACATTAGTACCATTATCTTTCAACATTTCCCACTTTTCAAAATATCGGTTTTTATGGTTAGGGTGTCGATAGGGAATTTTCACAATGTCATTTTCTTTTACGAGTGTCGTCTTTTGAGCATTGATCTGAGTTGGAATTTGTATTTTCGTCCCGTGAGGTTTTAAGGTTTCGTTCTGTATTTTTTCCAACTTTTTTTCTAACTGCATGTTATCATTTTGAAACTTCTTAATCACTTCTACTTGTGATTTTCTGTCATTTTCAGACTTCTTAAGTTGTTCCTTGAGATCTTCATTATGACTTCTGATGTAACTATTTTCTTCTTGCTTCTCTAAAATTTTCACTTCAATGTCGTCCAGAGATTGTTCTATCTTCCGGCTATTTTTCAACTTCTTAATTTTTGTGACTAGTATCTTGTTATGATTTCTTAGTCTGAAAATTTCTTCAGCATTGTTAGATAATGCTTTATTACTCTTTGCGATCTCTGACTTATGTGTCTTTTTAGAGTTGTCATTTTGTTGTTGAAGAGCTTTTATCTGTTGTCGACATTGGCTGACCTTTGATTCTTGACTTTCTAATTTATGTCATATCTGCGTTAGTTCTTCATCTTTGTCGCTAACGATTTTGTTCAAGCGTATTATTTTTGCTTCGTAATTATTGATTTCCTTCTTTATATCTTGATTTCCTAACCTCTGATTGAATTCATTTTCGGCTTTTAATTCATCAATTTGCGCATACAATTTTTCTATACGCCTTTCTTGGTCAGGGATTTTTATTTCATTGCACCTTTCTTGTAATTCAATTCTTATTTCTGAACTGTTATTTATGTCGCGCAATTCTTTATTGTCTTTTTTATAACGTTTTAACTTGGCTTCTAATTTCTCTATTTGTAGTCACAAACCGGCTTCCATGGTCTTGACTTCTTCGGTGATAGATGGTGTTTCTTTGATTTCTTCAGCGATAGATAGTCTTCGACTTTTTCGATGATAGAGGGTCTTTGACTTCCTTGACTTGACTTCTCCAATGATGGATAGTCTCCGCTAGATCTTCAATTCTTTCCTTTTTCTTCGACTTGTCTTCTTTGATTTTGTCTTTTTCTCGATTTTGTCTTCTTCGATTTGTCTCCTTCGATTCTTCTTATCTCTTTTTTTTTTCAAAAATAATTATTATTTCAATAAAATAAAATAATAATAACAATATTTTTTTTTTTCTGGACTTCTTTAGTAATAAATGATCTTCTTTAGATCTTGACTTATTGTCCTTTTTTTTTCCTTTTTCCTTTTCAATCTTTTTTTTTTGCTCTTCTTCTGATAAAAGGTGGACACAAAAAGGTTTAATAACCCTCGATGTGTTTCTTTTTGGAAAAAATCCTCCTTGACTTTGATTTTTTTTTTCTCTTTTTGTTTGACTTATTTCCCTTATAAAATAATTGTAATTAATACAATTATGTAATGATTATAATTTTTTGTAAAGGAAATAATTATAAATATTTTTCCTTATAAAGGAGATAGGCTTAAGGCCTTTGATAAAAATAATATATATTATTATAATTAATAATAATAATTTATAACTTATTTTGGAAGTATTTTAAATTATTATAATTTGGAGTTCATATGGCGATGGCGATAGGGTTTTTTATGTGCAGTGGAGTGGAAGGATGGCAGAGGAGATTGGGTATGGACAGATGAGAATAAAGATGGGGGAGGTGTGGTTGGTGAATGAGGGCTGGAGTGGATGATGTGAAGATGAGGGTTGTCAGATGGAACGAGCAGGTAGCATGGGGAAGCGTTCAATAGTGTGAGATGGGGATGACACACTAACTAGGTGAAGGTGGTATGGAAGGGAGGCAGCGGAATGGTGGAGAGGAGGGGACGCAGTGTAGCGCAACGCAGGAGAGGAGAAGGCTGGGGAATGTGGGAGTGGAGGCCGGAAGGTGCTTGTGCTTGGAGTTGGAGTATGCAGAGAGAGGAGGGCCAAGCTGGTGGAAGGAAGGAAGGCGGGAGGGTGGACGATGGAGTGGAAGGTGGTGGAGAGGGGAAACTACGATGTGGGAGTAGCTCCTAGGGATGGAGCGGAAGCAGCGGAGGGAGGCAATGTAGGATGGCAGGAGGATGGAGCGAGGGTCAGCGAAGAGTGGAGGCGGTGGAGTAGGGGTGTGGAGGAGTACGTGTAGAGGTAGATGGAGGGCGGCGAAAAGGGTGGATGGCAGCGTGGAACAGGTGGAGATGGTGGGATGGTGGCTAGGGAGAGCGAATGGTGGCGAGGGAGAGCGAATGGTGGCGTAGGAAGGTGGTTGGACAATAGCGTAAGGGGTAAGGGCATGGGGTTGAAGAAGGCCCAGAGAGTTGACTGCGATGGAGATGAGTGAGAGATGAGGGAGTGCGTAGATTTGAAGGAGAAGCGAGGAGGATGCGAGGGAGTTAGGGATTGGAAGGATGAGAAGGAGAATGCAGTGTGACATGGGTGCAGAGAAGGAGAGATGGGG
This sequence comes from Larix kaempferi, assembly GCA_027924585.1. Lineage (NCBI taxonomy): Eukaryota > Viridiplantae > Streptophyta > Pinopsida > Pinales > Pinaceae > Larix > Larix kaempferi. The sequence goes on from BSBM01000194.1 coordinate 17,377,315, forward strand.
TGGAGGTATTTTTTTTTTCTTTTGTGGGAGGCCACAAGCCCATATTGGTCATAAACCAAGTGCTGAGAGAAGCTCTCAAATGAGTGTCCAAGGGACGGATCAGAATCTGGCTCTGATACCAAATGCAGCAACCAAATCCGGTTGTCTCTGTTGAGAATCAAATCCGACTTCACATAATTTAATATAAAAATATATATGATAAAATGATTGATAAAATGGATGATTAATGTATTACAAGAGCTCGCCTTTAATATGGCTTGAGCATTCCTGATGAAAGGTTATGTCCTTTCACATTAAAATATAACTACTTTAGTGATTAACAATTATTATTTATTTAATAGGCTATTTATGTTCGTAGCATATACCAAGGTCCATGGGGTTGTCCTACAATGGTGTTGCAGTCGAAAATTGGAATATAGTTTCCATATTATAGGGATGATATTATGTAAGGTGCATTTCCTGAACTTAAGAACTTAAGGTATTGTAAGATCGTTAAAGCAAGAAGGGAAACTATATATCTTATATTATTCATCATATTTTTCATTATCTTCATCTACTCTTATTGTCACGTCCCCACTGACCTGCATGGCCACAGGAGACCCTGATACATTTTTTTTTCAAATCTGGATGAATACACACACGCAGTCGAAATAGCTCAGGTCCACAATTTGCAACCTGAAATCCGAAATCCGCAATTGCGAACCCGAAATACGCAATCCGCAATTGCGGATGCGAAAGTGCAAAACTTCATAACCGGAAAACTTACCTTTCCGCAATCCGCAATCTGCAAATGCAGATGCGGAAGTGCGAAATGTCGATTCCAACCTCCAAAAATGTCACTTCCACAATCCACAATCCGCAATTGCGGATGTGGAAGTCTAAAACGTAACTTTGACTTCTATGTTTCCAGAATCTGCAATCCACATTGCAGATGTGGGCATGCGGAACCATACCCCTGCAATGGCAACTTTCCACACAAACTTTTGAGGGACATAAATTCTCCATCCTTGGTCCAAATGAGACAGGGTATGTACCGTTGGAAAGCTCTTGGGGATCTCTATCCAATGGTGAAATCCCTGCCCCATCTGAGTACTAATTCCATGTCAAATTTCCCACTAAAGTTCTATCCATAAATCCACATAAACAGGACTTAAACCTTCATCCTGTCATGATCTTCCCTTCCTCCTGACCCACAGAGGGATTCTGAAACACTCCAGGGCTTTCCTTCCATCCCAAGGATCAAATGTAAGCATACCATTGATTTCCAAGTTAATCATACACATCATAACATGTAAAATGCATTAAATTAGATGTAACAAATACATCTATCATACGCAAGACTTATAATGCATTAAATTCGTGCAATAAAAAGATATACATGTAATAATGAACTCAGGCCTGCACATCACTCCTTGTCAATCAAATTCATATAAACATGTATTCCACTATTTCACAATTGAATATAAGCAACCATTTCATAACAGCAAAACACCATCATTTAACATGAAAAGAAATACTTATCTTTGAATTGCCGAAGCAACTAGCTAAGTGAGAGCAACGTTCCACTCAAACTTATATCTTCGTCCAGCCTGCACTCTTTCAACTGAGAGATCACCCCCGATTCGGGTTGCGTATCCACTAAGGAGGGATATCAGGTTCTCACAGTCAAGGTTCCATCCCAATGCTAAGACAATATGTAGTTTTGGTTATCAATCATTCTAGGGAACCTACCCATGCTAAGCCAACCTACATTGGGTTTATCAAGCATTCAGAGACACACTGGTCATGCTAAGCCAACTTCCAATTGGGTTTATCAATCATACCAACAGCAGGGTCATTCCAAGCCAACATTCAGTTGGGTTTATCAAGCATACCAGAAAATTTGATCAAGCTAAGCCAACCTATAGTGGGTTTATCAGGAGTACCAAGCAATACAATCAGGCCAAGCCAGCATACTGTTGGGTTCATCAAACATACCAGACAAGCTGATCATGCTAAGCTAACTGGCAGTGGGTTTATCAGGCGAACAGGGACAACAAGGGAGGCGTTGCTAAGCCAGTGAGCTCAACCATAGAGCTACAGGAATCTCAACACTCAGTCGACCAGGAACCCACATTACCTACCACATCCAACACAAGGAAGACCCTCTTCTCTGTTGCAGAGTCCCTCAAGGCCTCTCCCTTCACTGGGTTTATTAAGCAACCCAACCTTCTTCCACAGTTCAACAAGTAGACTCATTCCAGGCTTGCAGACAGGTTCTATTCCAATCTATATTATGCGATCCAAGTGTTAACACCCAAAAAGTGCTCACTACCTCATCTACCCCATTACATGACTCATTTGTCCATTTTCCTACCATATTTCCCTTAAAAACCCTGAAAATCCCACTAAAAAGCTTCCAAAAGGCCACAAAACCATCAAAAAAGCCTCAAAAAGGCTAAAAAACCCCTTTTCCTCCAAAAATATCCAAAATTCCTCTAAAAATAGCAAAAACCCTCTAAAGAGGGAATAAAAAATATAAAATAATGAGGAAAAAGGAGGAAAAAACCCCATACAGCTGACCTAAACCATTTGGTTCCCAAAACCATGAGCCAGCACTCCACCAACCAAAAACTATAAATAGGTGATGGAGACCCCTCATTTCATATCCACAATCATAAGCACCCTTACTCTGCCAAAATAGCTCTTGAAACCCTAGCTCACCCTTGAGCTACTTTCACCTTGAGAGCCCCTTTTGGCCCATTCCCACCATTGGAGAAAGAGAAGGAGCAAGTTGGAGCTTGGAGCAACCCTCTTGGGCCATTGCAAGCGCTTCACCAACTTTCACATTGGAGGTAAAATTAATACAAAAACTATTTACATTATCTCTTGTCTTTTTATGTTTCATGCACTAGCTTAGTATAATCTTTCGTTTTGATATCTTGTCTTTTAATTACTGTTAATTGAACTGCTACTAGGGAGTCCCTTCTCCTTAGTAGGTGCTCATTTGCACAAGCTAGGGTGAAAATCCTAGCTACAGTTTTGGCGACTCCCCTAGGTTTGAATTTCTGGTTACAATTTTTAAATATTTTTTATGTTCGCCTATCCCTTTCGCCCGCTGTAAACCGCATCTTTTCCCCCTGCAGTCACGTTTCGACCGCGTCTTTCAGGCACTTACCTGCGATCCGACCGCGGCTCTCAGACTGTTTTCGGCAACCCGCCCACTGTTTTCAGTCTGTTACCTACGATCCGACCGCGGCTATTAGCCTGTTTGGGACGGTCTAACTACGGCTATTACCCTGTTTTCTGCGTCCCGCCTGCGGCTTTCGGCCATTTTCCCGCGACCCGTCGGCGTCTTTCCTGCATCCCGCCTGTGGCTTTCAGCCAGTTTCCCGCAACCCGCCAGCACCTTTCGGTGTTTTTCCTGCGTCCCGCCTGCAGCTTTCAGCCATTTTCCTACGACCCGTTTGCGACTTTCGGCATTTTTCCTGCGTCCCGACTGCGTTTTTCATCCCAAAACCCGCAACCCACCTGTGACTGTTCAGTTGTTTTCCGCGGTCCGACCGCTCAGATTTGCCAAAAACCCGCGGTCCGTTTTCTGCATTTTTCTCTGTTTTAAACCCAGCACTTTGCTGCACTATTTTCTGCCCCAGCACAGCCATCTGTCCTACCTGTAGCCACCCTTCCTTACAACCTTTTCTGCATTTTTATTTCTGTTTTATTTACAGAATCGTTTTTACATTTTCAGCACTTTAAATCGAAAAAAAAAAGAAAATTGTGCATTTCAAAGGTTAATTTCTGTCTTGTTATTGCTAGTTAGAAAGTTGCCCTCCCTAGTGACACTTTTTACTTGGGTTCATCATCATCTCACACGCACACACTCTGTCACCTAATTCAAGTGAGCCTTAAAAAGTACCTAACACAACCAACATTCTAACCCCACTTGGGGAACACATAAGAATTTTTGTAGTTAGGTAGGATCGGGGGGATAGGCTTCCAATAACACCCCTCGGTTGCTTACACTTGAGACATAGCTGTTGTCCAATTAGGGAACCAAAATCCCCTTGTATTTTTTGGCACGGTCACAACCAGTTTATCAGAGGGCCTCTCCCCTAGGAGGGTTGAAGTCGCCAGACTGGTTCCGGAGGCCTGAGTGGAATTCCGCAATCCATTCAGTAACCGAAGGCTACCTTTCACATTTCTCGGGGCATCCCTGTAGGGGGGTACTGCGGTAAAAGTACCAAACGGCAGATTGACCTTTTCTGGACGTGTCATGAACGGGGTATCTTAGTTGCCTTTCTTCTAGAATTGACTACCCGGTGTCCCTCCCGATAGGGGGATATCTTAGCCACTTGGCTCTCCTATCCATATTGTCTGAATTGGATTTCATCACCTTGCAGAGGATATGCCTAGTTGAGTCAGAATACTATCTAGTTAGGTGTTTGCTTGCTCCCTTACCTCCTTTTGGTCTAGTGAGTCCACCATTTTTTATTTTTAGGAAACCTGCTGCTTGTTGGTATTCTGACCATTTCTGTTGATACTCCACCTATTGTAGCACAGTTGTTACAGTGGGTGTTTTGAGTTGGTTGTTGGCCTGTGTGCCCTATTTTTTGAAGCTCTCCTTCTGCACACTCGGTTGCATTAAGGTTTTTTGAGCTATTTTTTACTCACCTCAATTCCCAGAGATTTGACACCATCTGTCACCATTGAGTCCCCAAGACATTCTCGGTGCCTCAGGGGCGACCCCCCACAGCACGGTTCACTTGACACCACCCACCATAGACACAGATCTTCATCACTTGATACCACTTATCATAGATCTCGAGCCTTGTCACTTGAATCCACTCGTCAGTGACATAGGACTCCGTCACCCGATCTTGACGCCCCTTACTTTACCTCCGATTCTGAGGAAGAGTCTGAGAACCCCATTTACACTACTCCTACTAGCCCCATGGCTGGCGTGACTTCCACTCCTTTCCATGTAGGGACCATTGGTGGCACATCCACCACTACACCAGTTACCACACCTGCTTTGGGTATACCCTCCATGGGGGCCGCGACCACCATTCCGATTACCATACCCATTCCCGTACCCGACATACCTACCACCACTCCACCAGTGACTTACACCACCCATGGTGGCGCAGGACCCTCCTATACCTCAGTTCCCCCACTTGGGGGCAATATCCCAATCACTGCCCCTCCACTTGGGGGCATTGGCCCCAACTTGGTCCAACCCACTAGTATGTCACATCCTTCCTCCAGTTTTCCATTCATGTCTAGCCTCAACCTTCCTGACCTAGCCAGATTGACTAACGATCCCATCCGACATGACCCTGCATGGCCTCACATGCCCACCAAGCTCCCCTCTGACATCCCTAAGTTCGAGGGCAAGGCAGGTGAGGACCCTCAAAACCATATTATGTCCTTCCATCTGTGGTGTTCCTCCAACTCCATAGTGGATGACTCTGTTCGCCTCCGTCTGTTACAGCGCACCTTCACTGGCTCTACAGCTAAGTGGTACATCGAGCAACCCCATGGGACCCATGCCACCTTTACTTCCCTTGCCTTGACTTTCCTGCAGTTCTTCCAGTTACCTTTCCGCTATGACGCGGGAGTTGAGATTCTCCTGTCCTGCAGACAAAACACAGCTACCCACATCACGGACCACATTCATGAATGGTGTCGACGCCATAGCCTCTGCAAAATCAAATTAGACGATCGTATCTTCTTAGATTGGTTCCTCAAATTCCTTCTTCCTGTCATTGCTAAGGATGTAGCATCCGAAAGACCCCAGTCTGAAGAAGATGCCATCCTTAAGGCCCAACAGTTTGACCTCATTTATCCCCAGTCAGGTTATCTCTATACCATTATACCCCTCACGGCGATTCCTCCCAGCATGATGCGCCGGGGGCATCCCATGCTGCAGACGGCATCATCGATCATGTTTCTTCGTATCCCCAACCCTTTTCCATAGCACGTCCTAACCCTGGCCCCGACCTTTCGCAGGCTACCTCACAGTCTGGAGCAACCAACTCGTATGCTCCTATGACACATCACCACCACTCCCATGGACCCACCTGTCCACCTCAGTGCTTCAGTCATGCGCCCCCCACTTACACCACCTCAGTCGCACCTCAACCCTATTACCACCAGCAGGCTACACTAGCTCCTGCACCTTGCCATGCCCAACCAGCTTATTACCCGCCACAGGCAGCCCCTACAGCAAACCCACAACCTGCTCCGCGGACATATCAGCAACCCCCTCAAGGTGCCACACCTGCGCATCCTCCACCTACATATCATCCACCGCAGCCTGCTCCAGCACCTGCACAACCCCAGAACCCACTTGCTACTCAAGGGCAAGTTTTCGCCCAACAAAACCCGTAGCCAAACCAAAACAACCAACGCAACCAAGGCCAACAAAACCGTGGCAAGGGCCATAACCGCGGGAACAACCCTCCTCCAGACCAAGGTGGTCAAACTCCCAATCCCCCAGACAACAATAATGTGGCCCCTACCAACCAAAACCCTGATCGGCCACCCAAGCAGGCTAAAAACCCTAATTTGCGAACAAACCATCCTTGTTCTATTTGCGGGGTGTATGGCCACTACACACATGCTTGCCCACATTTAGAGCAAGCCAGGCAACTTTGGGTTGATGATGCCCATCTCCAAGGGCACGCAGCTCCTCCAGCACCACCCAACCCCCCACAACCTCAGCAACCACCTTTGGTGCTTCAAAACCCCTTACCAAACCAAGGCGTAGTGAACACTCAGCCGTTGGCTCCCCCTCAAGCTAACATGCCACTGCAACAAAAAATCACTTACGTCGCTCCCGATCAACCCATGTTTGACTCAGGTACCCACCCCTTGTTGATGATGTCATCCACTGATGTCAATCTCCAAACCCGACGGAACTAATATGGCTCCACCCTTGAAGCCCCTCCCGCCGATAAAAACATTAACGCTCATCCCACCGATCAGGTGTTACGTATACCTCCGCCTCCAATAGATGGCGCTTCCAAAGCACCTCGTTTCCCACTTCATCGTATCAACAATAACCCCAATGCGCGTGCTGCATCAAACTACAACATTGTAGACGACTTAGCCCAATCCCCCACAGCCATGTCTGCATTAGAAGTCTTGAAAAACTGCCCTTCCCAGTGCAAGACTTTACTCTCAGCCATTGGGGCTATTGACCCAAATGATTCGAATTTGATGGCATTTGATTTGGACCAGTCCGAACCCCGCCTGCCTTCCACTTTAGCATTCCAAGTTTCTATTTCCATTCGGAATATTGTCATCCATCGGTGCATCATCGATGAAGGTGCCTCCACATGCGTTATGTCCACATTCGTATGGAAAAAGTTGGGATCCCCTACCCTTCAGCAGTCCACCACTGGATTACGCGCCTACGACGGTCGTTCGGCTCAGCCCCAAGGTCTCCTAGCCAATGTCCCCGTCCAGTTAGGTGGTAAAAACGTCCTCATTGACATAGAGGTCATCAATGCCCAACTTGATTACAACCTCTTACTTGGTCGCAGCTACATGTATGCTATGCGGGCAGTAGCTTCCTCTGTCTTTCGTACCATGATGTTCCCCCATGACAGACGCGTGGTCAAGATTGACCAACTCACTTACTACGATCCAAATGCCCCCGCTGCACCCGAAAATGTTCTCCCCATGGTTGAACAACCTGTTAGTGGTGCCGCTACCTCGTTTGTTTCCTCCTTGGGACCTAGATTTTACTCAAACCCATCGATGACATCCACCTTCCAATCCATTCCTCCCCCGTCATTTGCACCCGAAGTGTCTGACTTATGTACCCTTTCCCACGATACACAAACACCTAACAATCAACCGCCCCTGTTGCCTAAACCACCGTTGGTACCTAGCCACATTGGTGTTACACTATCCACACAATCCCCTTCCTAGTCCCTCCATCGGGAGTAGTAAGCGCCCCGGTTATAGCTACCCTTAGCCTCCCTATGTTAACCTTGGGATTACCCGTATGGTATCTTTCACCTCCCGTTCCCCCGCCGACACCAAGCGTCGTCCTACAACCGGTGCAACCCATGGCTACTACCACTCAGCCACCCCCCCGGTGTCGCTACCCCTTCGTCCTCCACGAATCCCCCTCCTCCTCCCAAATCCATTGGGGGCAGACGCCCTCAACCTTACACTATTGTACCACCTCCCAAGACAGTCAAAAACCCCCCCATGTTTCGTGCTCCTCCCAAATGCTCGTTGTGCGATGAGTTAAGCCATGCAACTCATCAATGTCCACAGTTACCTGCATTACAGGAACACATGCGGATGCTTGACGATGACCCCAATATCCCGATTGTCAAACTATATCCAACCCCTAAGCCTCGTGATAAATCATTACGCACTAACCACCCTTGTGCAATATGCGGTGTTTACGGGCATTACTCACATCACTGTCATGATCTCCCTGATTACAGAGCAGCTCTCTATGAGATGAACAATCTGGATCTTGAGACGGCACCACCCACCATTGAAGAGATTCACCCCCCGATCCCACCCCCATCCGAGGAGATCAACACCATTTACATGATCTCTTCAACTACCATTCCCCCATCAACCGATTTGACGGCCCACACTTTCCGTACTGATGAGGAGATTCTTGAGGCACTCACTGCCCCGGAGTATCCCTGGGATGACATGCACCATCGATCGTATTTCCTCCTAGAGGCATCTTCCTCTAGCACCGCTACCCAATTTGCGGTTGAATCCAAAGATTTCCTTCCTACCAAGGTCGACTAGTTTAAGGACCCTATTCCTGCTCCGGATGCCTTTGAGGAAGGTAACATGGCCAATATTTCACCCGTCATCCAAATTGATATCTGTTAAAATTCAATATGCTAAGACAGAAAATAGCAGCATTACATTCCATTTCACAATAATAGCATATACAGGATCACTGAAGAAACAACAAGCATAGCATAAACACAAGAGACAGAGATTTATCCTGGGAAACCCTCATGGGGTAGAAAACCCAGCAAAGCTTCCTCAATATAGATGACCAGCAATATACAAAGATGAAACCCTGAGACATGATCTCCTCCTCCACAATATCAGACCTCTCCTCCACAAGTGCGCTATCCTCAAGTGAGTGAATGTGTATAATGAGGAACACACCTCCTCTATTTATACACTACTCTGATATGTATTTTACACAAGTACATGTAGGCTCGTATTTAACCATTAGGTTAAATACCCCATTATAACTGACTGGGCCGACCCCTCTAGGGTGGTCTAATAACCCTTTGACCCACATAACACATACAGGGCCGACCCCCACTAGGGAAGTCTAATAACCCAAGTTACCACATTCCGACGGAGGAATAAACATCTCCGGATATACAATAAGATCTTCACGGAGGAATGAATCATCTCCGGAATAATAAAGTACAAATATAATATTCTTTGAAGTTACAATATCTCAACACTCCCCCTTAACGAGAAGGATATTATAACAGCATCTGTACGAGCAAGGAGTCATCAACATCATACATGATACATCTATAAATCATTGGAAGCTTTCTCAACATCATCAGTAACTCAACCAGTTACTGGAATATCTTCAATACTGGAACATCAACATCTTCAGTACTGAGTCTTTATCTTCTGCAGCACTCAAACAGCTACAGCAACATCAATATCTGAATCCTCACGATTGTCAGCATCGCCATCACACGATCATCAACATCGTCATCACATGATCAGCAGCATCGTCATCTCACGATCATCAGCATCGTCATCTCACGATCATCAGCATCGTCATCTCACGATCATCAGCATCGTCATATCATCTCGATCTACAGCATCTGGATCATCTCGATCTACAGCATCTGGATCATCACGATCTACAACATCTGGATCATCTGGATCATCTCGATCTATAACATCTGGATCATCTCGATCTACAGCATCTGGATCATCTCATCTACAGCATCTGGATCATCTCGATCTACAGCATCTGGATCATCTCGATCTACAGCATCTGGATCATCTCGATCTACACCATCTGGATCATCTCGATCTACAGCATCTGGATCATCACGATCTACAGCATCTGGATCATCTCGATCTACAGCATCTAGATCATCTCGATCTACAGCATCTGGATCATCTCGATCTACAACATAAGTATCCTCAACCATACAAGTACATTAATCAATACATGTATCATCAAAAGTATGTATTCTCACCAATACATCTATCATCAAAACATGTATTCTTACTAATACATATATCATCAAAAGCATGTATTCTCACTAATACATCTATCATCAAAAGCATGTATTCTCACTAATACATCTATCATCAAAAGCATGTATTCTCACTAATACATCTATCATCAAAAGCATGTATTCTCACTAATACATCTATCAATACAAGTATCCACACTGATACAAGTATACACAACAACATCATACCCTGCAACACACATGATCCAATTACGGGATGGTCAATCCCTCTCACTTTAGGACATAGGTCCAAGGATGATACAATCCTGATCCACTTATGGGATGATCAATCCCTCTCAATTTAAGACATCTCTCATGTCTATGGATGATGCAATCCAGATCAACTTACAGGATGATCAATCCTTATCCTTTTAAGACACCTCACCATGTCTAAGGATGATGCAATCCCGAATCAACTTACAGGATGATTAGTCCTTATCACTTTAAGACACCTTACCATGTCTAGGGACGATGCAATCCCAATCTACTTACAAGATGATTAGTCCTTATCACTTTAAGACACCTCACCATGTCTAGGGATGATGCAATCCCAATCTACTTACAGGATGATTAGTCCTTATCAGTTTAAGACACCTCACCATGTCTAGGGACGATGCAATCCCAATCTACTTACAGGATGATTAGTCCTTATCACTTTAAGACACCTCACCATGTCTAGGGATGATGCAATCCTGAATCAACTTACAGGATGATTAGTCCTTATCACTTTAAGACACCTTACCATGTCTAGGGACGATGCAATCCCAATCTACTTACAAGATGATTAGTCCTTATCACTTTAAGACACCTCACCATGTCTAGGGATGATGCAATCCCAATCTAATTACAGGATGATTAGTCCTTATCACTTTAAGACACCTCACCATGTCTAGGGATGATGCAATCCTAATCTACTTACAGGATGATTAGTCCTTATCACTTTAAGACACCTCACCATGTCTAGGGATGATGCAATCCCAATCTACTTACAGGATGATTAGTCCTTATCACTTTAAGACACCTCACCATGTCTAGGGACGATGCAATCCCAATCTACTTACAGGATGATTAGTCCTTATCACTTTAAGACACTTCACCATGTCTAGGGACGATGCAATCCCAATCTACTTACAGGAGGATTAGTCCTTATCACTTTAAGACACCTCACCATGTCTAGGGACGATGCAATCCCAATCTACTTACAGGATGATTAGTCCTTATCACTTTAAGACAAGTCTCATGTCTAGGGACGATGCAATCCCATCACGTACATTTTGAACCCAGTTCATGGACGATGCAGTCCTCACGTACATTTTGAACCCAGTTCATGGACGATGCAGTCCTCACGTACATTTTGAACCCAGTTCATGGACGATGCAGTCCTCACGTACATTTTGAACCCAGTTCATGGACGATGCAGTCCTCACGTACATTTTGAACCCAGTTCATGGACGATGCAGTCCTCACGTACATTTTGAACCCAGTTCATGGACGATGCAGTCCTCACGTACATTTTGAACCCAGTTCATGGACGATGCAGTCCTCACGTACATTTTGAACCCAGTTCATGGACGATGCAGTCCTCACGTACATTTTGAACCCAGTTCATGGACGATGCAGTCCTCACATACATTTTGAACCCAGTTCATGGACGATGCAGTCCTCACGTACATTTTGAACCCAGTTCATGGACGATGCAGTCCTCACGTACATTTTGAACCCAGTTCATGGACGATGCAGTCCTCACGTACATTTTGAACCCAGTTCATGGACGATGCAGTCCTCACGTACATTTTGAACCCAGTTCATGGACGATGCAGTCCTCACGTACATTTTGAACCCAGTTCATGGACGATGCAGTCCTCACGTACATTTTGAACCCAGTTCATGGACGATGCAGTCCTCACGTACATTTTGAACCCAGTTCATGGACGATGCAGTCCTCACGTACATTTTGAACCCAGTTCATGGACGATGCAGTCCTCACGTACATTTTGAACCCAGTTCATGGACGATGCAGTCCTCACGTACATTTTGAACCCAGTTCATGGACGATGCAGTCCTCACGTACATTTTGAACTAGTGGTTCCGGGATGATGCAATCCCCATCACTTTATTCTCGAAGACCATACGTCTACGGATCAATTCAGGGACCAAGGTCCGGGGATGATACAATCCCCACTTCTCGGAGACCTTACGTCTACGGCTCTCTTTAGGACTGAAAGTCCAGGGATGATCCAATCCCCTCAACTGTCCACTAAGGACTTCATTCTCGGAGACCTCACGTCTACGGCTCTCTTTAGGACTGAAAGTCCAGGGATGATCCAATCCCTTCAACTGTCCACTAAGGACTTCATTCTCGGAGACCTCACGTCTACGGCTCTCTTTAGGACTGAAAGTCCAGGGATGATCCAATCCCCTTAACTGTCCACTAAGGACTTCATTCTCGGAGACCTTACGTCTACGGCTCTCTTTAGGACTGAAAGTCCAGGGATGATCCAATCCCCTTAACTGTCCACTAAGGACTTCATTCTCAGAGACCTTACGTCTACGGCTCTCTTTAGGACTGGTGTTCAAGGATGATACAATCCCCACATGTATTCTCATCAATATACTATTGATCCTGGGAACCCATACAGAACCTGATTCACACTTCTTCTTTAATTGCACCATTAAGAGAATGGTCTTATCTAGCCACTTGGAGCAAACATCTCATCATGATTCTCTTCCTCTTTCTAAGAGAATCTTCTAGCCACAAGCCTTCTATATTTTGTTTGATTTGTAAATCTTCTTGTTGAATATCCATCACTTGTTCGGTGTTCATTATTCTTCATGATCTTTCCTACAAAACAAAATTAAGTACATGATTAGTAATCCTTCATAATCATGAAATCATGATAACCTATTATGCATACAGATATCATTTACATAGTTATGCAACTATCTTGACCAATACTTTGGCACAACACTTTCCCATATCCTGTATGCATACAGTGGCTATCTAGATGCCTTCCATCTCTACCGGAACATACTATCGAGAGTGTGCACAGCTCTCAGCATGTCAGCAAAGAGGTTTCATTCTAGACAAGCAACAATGGAATGTTTGTCCAACTTACCAATCATATGCATATTAGTAGTATAATGTTCAATGCTCTATGAATGTTTGCACTCAGCATGATATGTTCTAGGAATACAAATATGCATACAAGAAATATCATTTACTATTTCAAATAACAACTCAAACACTTATCTTTTATGTTTGTGTGGTTGCCTCCCGCTTGATCTTCTATATGTCCTTTGAACTTCTATTCATTCTGTACCACTGTGCATGCTCAAGTGTGCACTAGTGTCATCCTCATGATCTCATACACAAACATTCATTCATTAGTATATTCTCAAAACATTCTAATTCTAAATAATCTTGAATATGTATAGTCATGATCATTAGTATTCAGGGTTTCAAGTAAGTCTTCTTTTACTCATGCATATTCTTGTTTGATCATAGTACTCTTCTGGTTAATTAAATCATGCATAAACCCTTGATTACTAACTTTATGAATAAGCATAACCAATCATATCAAGTATACTTATATAAGGGATCCTAACACAAGGTAAGATTCATTGGAAACATACCTGGATTAGTATACCTACTTGGTTATGTACAACATACCTAAACAATCTCTTCAATGATTTAGATATCCTGAGCTAGAACCTGCATGTCTCATAGGTTAAGCATAATATAACAAAGTCATACATACCTCGTAAGTAGAACAAAGATTATGGATGAGTCTTTGTCTTCATGTTTTCATGGTCATGGAGCCTGATTTGTCTTTTGTGATGTACCTGTATCTTGTTAGCAGACAACATCAACCTCACACAACATTATAATGCATTAGTACAATCATAAGTGTCAACACCCTAACCAATGAATATCTTCTATCATGCATTCATAATTTTGTTAAGGTGATACAACAAATCTAAAATCAAGATTGTACTAACCGTAATAACATGAAGACAAACATACCATAAACTTAATCATGGACAAGTATCGAAACATACCTCGATGAGTCATACCTGTCGATATCGCTTGTATTCTTCTTATGTAAGGCCTTAGGAACTTCTTCACTTATGCAGGTGACCAATCCATCTTCTTCTAGGATTAACCCAATCCACTTGATTTGCAAGAACTGGACCTGGAGCTGGATATGGCTTTGTCAGAGAAACCCAAAAAATTCAAACTTTGAATTTCAAACTTCCGAAAGGATAGAAATATGCGCCTTGATGAGCTGATCAAACTGGTATATTCAGAATTTGAAAACTGCAAAGTTTTACTCCTCAATTTTGCCTTTGAAACTTTCGGATTCACTGGACGTGACCCTGAACTGGGGTTTGATGAAGCCCACTCTTTTGCCCCATCAAAAGGTTTGATCCAAAGCTCTAAGCTTCTATTTTTTTGAGGAGCTTCCAGCCGTGGTCACAGATTTAAAAAATTCCCATTTTTACAGAAGCCCTAATTTTCCACTTTTCTGATCAAAGTCCCGAACTAGGGTCTAATCAAGCCCGGCCTTCTGCCCAACCAAAAATTCTGATCTTGGTATCTAAATTTCTATTTTGATGAGTAGCATCCAGCCGTGGTCTCCGATTACAAAAATTCCAACTTTCTTCAAAGCCCTAAATTCCGGAAGCCATGAATGAAGGTACCAAAAAATAATTCTGTTTTGACAGAAATATGTACCTGATTGTTTCTGGTGTAAATCCGAAATTTTTGATCCACAGGGTCTGAAAAAGTTTTCTGAGATAGCCTGACCTGTTATCTTTCCATCCTGACAGTTCTGACCTCAATTGGATGTTCTGAGAGAGAGTTATGCCAAATGTCGCAACGTGACCTGTTTTGGGAAAATACAGGAGAGCGAACTTGTACGGCGTGACACGTGTCACTGTTTGACCTTCGGCCTCTAAAAAAGTTTTCTGAGATAGCTCGGCCTGTTATCTTTCCATCCTGACAGGTCTGACCTCAATTGGATTCTCTGAGAGAGAGTTATGCCAAGTGTCGCAACGTGACCTGTTTATGGGATAATACAGGCGAGCGAACTTGTACGGCGTGCCACGTGTCACTGGTTCAACTTCGGCCTCTGAAAACGTTTTCTGAGATAGTACAGTCTGTGTACTACCTGTCACTTTTCACGAAATTTCATTTGGAGCTTCCTAGCCCAAGTTATGACCTTTTTCCCAAGGTCACCTGATTTTGACTCAGATCTGGAAGAGGAAGAAACCCTATATTGTACAGATCATAAATCACAAAGTACAACGAATTAGAGGTTTTCCTTTGGACACAAGCTACCTGGAGATTTTAGCTTCGTCCTGTAACAATTTCAGATCCGAAAACTTCGCCAAAACGGATTTATAGCGAAAGTGCTACGATGACTGGTTTTTTCTATGTAAAACCCTAACCTTCAAATTGTCGTAAGTAAAGCAAGTGTCTTTAGTGCCATACCTTGTTTTCCTTCAGGTTAGCTCTGATACCATGTTAAAATTCAATATGCTAAGACAGAAAATAACAGCATTACATTCCATTTCACAATAATAGCATATACAGGATCACTGAAGAAACAACAAGCATAGCATAAACACAAGAGACAGAGATTTATCCTGGGAAACCCTCATGGGGTAGAAAACCCAGCAAAGCTTCCTCAATATAGATGACCAGCAATATACAAAGATGAAACCCTGAGACATGATCTCCTCCTCCACAATATCAGACCTCTCCTCCACAAGTGCGCTATCCTCAAGTGAGTGAATGTGTATAATGAGGAACACACCTCCTCTATTTATACACTACTCTGATATGTATTTTACACAAGTACATGTAGGCTCGTATTTAACCATTAGGTTAAATACCCCATTATAACTGACTGGGCCGACCCCTCTAGGGTGGTCTAATAACCCTTTGACCCACATAACACATACAGGGCCGACCCCCACTAGGGAAGTCTAATAACCCAAGTTACCACATTCCGACGGAGGAATAAACATCTCCGGATATACAATAAGATCTTCACGGAGGAATGAATCATCTCCGGAATAATAAAGTACAAATATAATATTCTTTGAAGTTACAATATCTCAACAATATCGCTGCCCCAGGAGGTACACCTGCACTCATAACTTTAGGAGCCTCCTGCAGTGAGCATGATATTGAGGATTACAAAAAACTCTTCCAGGAATTCCGTGATGTCTTTGCCTGGTCCTATACCGAAGTGCCTGGCCTTGACCCCACTATCATAGAGCACCACCTTGACACCTCTGAGTCAAGGGGCATAACAGATTACCTCGACCCTGGGATAGGGGGCATGATCAATCATTTTGAACCTTCCCCACCACATCTATCTCAGTGTTTCAATGATCCCATTGCTCAAACCAACACATATGTGATCCATAATCACAAACCCCATGCACATAGCATGGGGGCAGGTCATTAACCCTGCTCACTTTTTCACATGCATGATCTCAACCATTTTTGAGGTCACATGTCACTTGTAGATTTGATTTGATTTGATACACCTAGTATTCTGCCCCCGCGGGCCATCATGATACACCTAGTATTATGACCTCCGTTTTTCACACCAATTGCACCATCGGATTCATTTTTCCAAGCCCGTGATGATGCTTGAGATCATTTCTCGCTCTCACCAGGACCAATATCAACATTGTGTCCTGACACCTTGTCGCCCTGGTTTGCGTGCCACATCGGCCGTAGCCCATCTTTGATATATTTTATATCATCAGATTCATTTTTTCGAGCCGGTGATGATGCTTGAGATCATTTCTCGCTCTCACCCCCATATTTTTCGGGTATTTTTTCCAAAATGCCCCCCGTCGCCTTGGTTTGCGTGTCAAATTGGTCGTTATCCATTTTTCACACTCTTTATATCACCGGATTCATTTTTTCGAGCTCGTGATGATGCTTGAGATCATTTCTCGCTCTCACTTGGTACAGTTTCAACATTGTGTCCCGACACCTTGATGCCTCGGTTTGCGTGCCACATCAGCCACCATCGGATTGTTCCACACTTTTACATGAGCCATTCACTCCCGTCATACTGCAAATATTTCGTTATTTTGCCACCATTCATTTCCCCGCAAGGAGGCCCACCAGTGTTCCCCCCCACCCTCGTTCTTGGTCATCTTAAATGTTCCTTGATTGAGCACTTCCTCCTTGCCTGGCCATTCCTTTTGTTCAGTATAATTTTATCCCTTTTTCAGGCCGGACAAGTCCTTTACGAAAAAGGCACTTAGGGAGTTTCTGTTAAGCTCTTTTCTGACTCCTAAAACAATGAAAAGATCGCCGAGCAATCTTGCTTCCTTTCATGCTCGTTAAAGTACCTGAAAGGGCGTCTATCTGGTATAAGTTTACCCCTTTTACGGACCTGGTAGACTAATTACGAAAAAGGAATACTCTAGTCACACCGGCTAGAAGAGTTCTTCATTGCATCCTTTTATGCTTCTTTGGGCCTTGGAGACTAACACACGAAAAAGAAACCCCTTGGAGTCTTCTTATTGCTTTCAGACTCTCTAAAATTGAAAGCAACCACGAGCATGAACTGTCCTGGACTCGTAATATCCACACAACAGTACCATTCCATCATTTCAGAGTCTTCTTATCGCTTTCAGACTCCTTAAAATTGAAAGCAATCACGAGCATGAACTGTCCTGGGCTCGTATAAATCCACATGATAGTACTGTTTTCCACACACTTCTTCTAGTTCCTTAACCCATGAAGAAGTACCCCCGTGCCTCCTGGCACTATGATTGATCATCTCGGCAGCACCCCCAATCAGGTCGCCTTTGTTCAGAGTAGTCTGCAGTCTCCTTCCATATTACACCAACTTGAGTCTCTCTCATTCCCATCACTATCCTTGATCCATTACAGCTATGATCCCTTTCCCATTAGTCAGTGCTATATGCTTCCCGATCATCCCCACCATCATACTCTGAACAAAGGAAGTTTGAGTCCACCCCCTCTACTTGCCCAGTTATCCCCCACAGTTTGTCAGTCCTACCATCAGTACTCTCACACTTCGGTTCTCCACCTCGTGCTCCTATCAAGGAAACATCATTGCCTTGCTAGTTGCAGGTCTCCCTCTGTCGACGACAGCCCCTCTATTCCAGAGGATAGACCCAGAGGTCCCTGCGCCTTGGACCCATCACCATCTGTGGTGAGTGCCTACTGTTGGCCCGGTTTTGCAACCAGGCTTAGTGCTATGGGCACCTGCTAACTAGTAGCAGCAGTTTCAATGGAAATAAATAACAATAAACTAATTAAACAAGACTATTCATGGATCTAAGCAAAGATATTAAGCAAATAACAAAAATAATTTAAGATCAAGAACAAGAACATATAAAATAAATAATTTGTATTGAAAGGATGGGGCAAGCAAGTGCTTGCAGAATCAATACCTCTAATGGTGAGGTTGAATAGCTCCAAGGATGAGCAACTTCCAATCTCCAATGGTCTCTTCTCCAATGTGGTTTGCAATGGCTAAAATGCTCAAGGGAGATTTCAGCAGCATAAGGATGAGATAATGGATGGATGTGAAATGAGGAGCCCCTACCACCTTTTTATAGGTTTTGGTGGTGGGAAATACCATTTGTGGTTATGTGGAAACCAAATGGTATTAACCAACATGGTTTAGGTACTTTTCCCTCCTTTTTCCTTAAAATTAATATTTTAATTCCCTTTTTAATATTTTTGGGAATTTGGACCCTTTTTGAGGGTTTTTTATGCTTTTTTGGGAAAAATAATCTTTTTTAATGGAAAAAGGGGTGTACTAAGGTCTTTTGGTGACCTTTTGTTGGTTTCAGAGGCTCAGATGGTGGAAAAGTGGACAAATGGGTCATGTGAGTAAGGGAATGAGCTAGTGAGCACTTTTTAGGTGTTAACACCTACGGATCATTTTGGGAGGAGTCATCATTGCCTCTCCGAATGGTTGTTTCTCACATGCTCGACTTCAGCACCTTGATCGCATCATTGAGAATCGTGCAGGGTTTACATCCCTTCCATTTTTGTCGAAGACCCCGGATTTCCCCCGACTCTAGTACATTGGTGAGTCACTTCAGAACGCCCAGTTATATGTTCCCGTGGATGTCCGGGTTGCGTTGGCGATTGTATTTGGAAGCCATACAGTTATATTCTTCCTTGAGTACCCAGTTCAGTTCCAGTGCAGTTCCAGTTCAGTTCCAGTTCAGTGTACCATTGAGAGTATGACCCCTTGTCACTCTGATCCAGCAGCTCATTAGTTCCTTTGGTACCACACTCAGTAGCACTGTTTTCATTCCAGTGTATCAGTACTTCAGCTCAGACATGGTCATCCCAGCAGTATGACCCAGATTTGTGTCCTCTCTGGACCCTTATGATGTACACAGTGGTTCTCTATGCATCCTACAGGTCCCCCTTTTTTCGGGCCTTACAGTTATTTTTATGTATCTTGATACGAGCATGGGTATGCCCGCCTCGTCCATATATTGGGATTCTTCCTCATTCAGTATTTGAGGTCATGTATATGTCAGGTCCCCCTCTTTTGGACCACATTGTTATTATTGTTTTATATCTTGATACGAGCATGGGAATGCCCACCTCGTCCATATGATCAGATTATTCCTCATCCATTATTGAGGTTATGTACTTTTAGTTTTTGCAGTTGGTTCGGGATCGTTGTTCCGGGATCTAGTTTGTTTCTTCTCTTCTCCACATCCCAGGAAAACCATTCAAAGACTTATGATGACTATCGGCCATACGATGAGCTCCTACCCTCACACATCAGGGGGCAATCTGTTAACACCCAAAAAGTGCTCACTACCTCATCTACCCCATTACATGACTCATTTGTCCATTTTCGTACCATATTTCCCTTAAAAACCCTGAAAATCCCACTAAAAAGCCTCCAAAAGGCCTAAAATGCCTCCAAAAGACCACAAAACCATCAAAAAAGCCTCCAAAAGGCTAAAAAACCCCTTTTCCTCCAAAAATATCCAAAATTCCTCTAAAAATAGCAAAAACCCTCTAAAGAGGGAATAAAAAATATAAAATAATGAGGAAAAAGGAGAAAAAAACCCTATACAGCTGACCTAAACCATTTGGTTCCCAAAACCATGGGCCAGCACTCCACCACCAAAAAACTATAAATAGGTGATGGAGACCCTTCATTTCATATCCACAATCATAAGCACCCTTACTCTGCCAAAATAGCTCTTGAAACCCTAGCTCACCCTTGAGCTACTTTCACCTTGAGAGCCCCTTTTGGCCCATTCCCACCATTGGAGAAAGAGAAGGAGCAAGTTGGAGCTTGGAGCAACCCTCTTGGGCCATTGCAAGAGCTTCACCAACCTTCACATTGGAGGTAAAATTAATACAAAAACTATTTACATTATCTCTTGTCTTTTTATGTTTCATGCACTAGCTTAGTATAATCTTTCGTTTTGATATCTTGTCTTTTAATTACTGTTAATTGAACTGCTACTAAGGAGTCCCTTCTCCATAGTAGGTGCTCATTTGTACAAGCTAGGGTGAAAATCCTAGCTACACCAAGCTCAAGTTCTCACGCTTTCTCTGCATTGTTCAGGCTTGCATTTTCCTCACGGGTTCTATCACTTTGTCATGGAGCACTCTGTCACCAGTAGACTGGGTTTGCAGACACAGTTTTCCATGGCTATCAACTCTCTGGAATTTCTATTGCACAGGGAAAACACGAATATCTTCAAGTTATACCACTCTGTTCGCTCTGTGTGTGCAGGGATGTAGGAGCAAGCTCTCTCTCTAAATCGATGGATCGTGAATGGAAAGCACGCGAATGGATGATGAATGGATGCTTGTTTTCCTTCCACTACAGGTAGTCAAACAAGTTCTGCGAGTTCCAGACATTGATTGTCTTCCAAGACAATCAATCAGAGCCATGCCCTGCCATACGAAATCACAGGCATGCTCCATAATCCATCGTCTTTAGCAACAGGGTTCTCGACCACCCTCTGCAACCGAATTAATGTCATCAAGGAGTTCAAACGTGTTCACAGTCAAACATGTGGCAACATGGGAAAGAAATCCCATAACCCCCTCACCTCTCTGTAGTGGATACACGCAACCTCTTCTCATTAGTCGAATCCTTGGTCAGCTTCTTAGTTATTTTATTCATTAATAATAATTACATCATTTACACTTCTTCATGGCTTAATAGCCCATGAATAATCAAACTATCCAAATGCTTTCCTAAGTAATAATCCTTCAACATCCACTAGTGGGGCCTTGGCCTTGAGCTCCATACTAGGGAAAATACACACACTACATTTATATACAGTCTTTACATTGAAGCCAAATAAAATCTTGGTCAAAGTGGGGTATTACAGCTCCCTCTCCCTTAAAATAACATGGTCCTTGGTGTCCTCAAAACTGAACAAAAATGGGAATGCCTCTTTCATGGCATCCTCCAGTCCCATGTGGCCTCTTCTGGACTAAGGTGCCTCCATTGCACCTTTACCTTCCCTATGGCACGATTCCGGATCAAGGTAACCTTCTTGTCGATGATGCATATAGGCTCTACCTGGAAATCTCCCTCTGGTTCCACCTATATCACATGTCAATCAATGATATGATTAGGATCGTGCACATATTTCTTAAGTAAAGATACATGGAAAACATTATGAGCTTTCATGTTAGCAGACAATGCAATCCTATATGCAACTGGCCCTATCCTATCGAGGACTTCAAATGGTCCACAATATATTGGTTCCAACTTGACACAACTTCTCAACTTCATGGAACTCTTCCTTGGTTTCACTCTCAAGTAGACATGATCCCCAATTTTGAAATTCCTTCTGCATTCTTTTCAGATCTGCATGTCTTGTGTTGCCTTAAAATTCTGCCTCATCTTCACAATCTCCTACTCCATCTCCTCAATCATTTATGGTCCAAGCACTACTCTCTTCACTGGGTTGTCCCAGCTCGCTGGAGTTATGCATCCTTTGCCATACAACACTTCAAAAGGACTCATCTTCAATGATGTTTGATGTCCATTGTTGTAAGCAAATTCCACTAAGTGCAAATAGTCTTCCCACTTGGATGGCTTATCCATTACATACATCCTTAACATATATTCAAGGATCTAATTTACTCTCAGTCTGACCATATGTTTGAGGATGATAGCCTGTGCTAAAATTCAACTGAGTTCCCAACTCTTGGAACAATCATTTCCAAAAATTGGATGTGAACTTTGTGTCACAGTCTGAAACTATTGCCTTGGGAAATCCATGCAATATGAATATCTCTCTCATGAAGATATCTGCAATGTCATTAGCCTTGTGGGTGGACCTAACTGGAATGAAATGAGCTACCTTTGATAGCTTGTCCACCACCACCATGATTGAATCAGGCTTCTTCACTATCTTTGGAAACCTTGTTACGAAATCCATAGAGATCACTTCCCATTTCCATTTTGGGATGGGCAATGGCTGCAACAATCATGCTGGATGTTGATGCTCTACCTTGACCTATTGGCACTTCTGACATCTAGCAATGTACTCAGCTATTTATTTATTCATACCATGCCAAAAGTACTACATCCTTGTTGTTGCTATAGTCTTTTGATATCCTAGATGTCCCGAGTATGGTCTTTGATGTATCTCATCCATCACCAACTTCTCCAAATCTGCACTGTTTGGAATGTACAGTTTGGTATTCTGCTAAATGAGAACATTACCCTCACCCAGTTGATATCTTGCACACTTCTCCTCTATAACATTATGCTGCAATTTCTCTTTAATCTGAAGGTAGGCCTCATCACTATCTTGAGCCTCTAAAATTATTGCCTTCAAATCTGATTCACACCTACTTATTGCTGCAATATGGAATTTCCTGCTAAGTGCATCAACAAACTTATTCTCCTTACCCTTGACATGCTTAATTTCCAAATCGAATGCACAAAGAAACTCCATCCATCTAGTTTTCCTTGCATTCAGATTTGGCTGGTCAAACAAGTATTTCAAACTCATATGATCAGTTCTGAGCTCAAATCTTCTTCCCAAGAGATAATGCCTCCATCTCTTGAGAGCATAGTTCCTTTCATGCTCCTTCAGCTTCCTTGACTCATAACAAATCACAAACCCTTCTTGCATTAGCACTCCACTGATTCCTGCAATGCAAGCATTAGTGCATACCACAAAATCCTTATTCGGATCTGCAATCTTCAAAACAAGTGCACTGGTAAGGAACTTTTTTAACTACTGGAAAATTATTTCACATTTTTCATACCATGTGAATTTGATGTCCTTCCTCTGCAATGAAGTAGTTGGATGGGCTGTCTTGGAGAAGTTTTCAATGAACCTCCTGTAGTAACCAACAAGGCCCATAAAAGATCTAATATCTGCTACATTCCTTGGAGTGGACCAATCCATGATGGCTTCAATCTTCTCTAGATCCACTGCAATGCCCTCTGTTGATATAATATGACCCAAATACTGCACCTTCTCTTGATAGAAATTACATTTACTCAGCATAGCATATAGTTGGTGCTCCCTAAAGACTTGCAATACCATTTTCAAATGATCATCGTGTTCTTCTTCATTCTTTGAATACACAAGGATATCATCCAAGAACAAAATCACAAACTTATCCAAGTACTTGTTGAAGACACTCTTCATGAGACACATGAATGTAGAAGGCACATTGGTAAGACCAAATGGCACCACTGTAAATTCATAATGACCATACCTAGTCCTGAAGGCTATCTTATGAATGTATTCTTCCCTTGTCCTTACTTCATGGTACCCAAACCTCAAGTCAATCTTTGAAAACACTCTATCTTCCTTCTTTTGATCAAACAAGTCATCAATCCTTGGCAAGGGATACTTGTTCTTAATTGTCACTTTATTGAGCTTCCTGTAATCAATACACAGCCTCAATGTTCAATCCTTCTTCTTAACAAACAACACTATTGCACCCCATGGGGATACACTCAGTCTGACATATTCCTTGTCCATTAATTCCTGCAGCTGCATCTTCAATTCTACCAACTTTAGTCTGCTCATTCTATAAGGATCTTTGGAGATGGGTGTCTCTCCTGGAGCAAGATTAATGGAAAATTCAATATCTCTCTTGGGTGGCAATCCTAGAACTTCATTTGGAAACACATCCTAAAACTCTTGCAATATCTGGAATTCTTCTATCCTGGGTCCTTTATCTTTTGCTGAATCTAATATATGCACAACATATAACTGACAACCTTTTGTATAAAACTTCCTTAATTGCAGAGCTGAAATCTGTCTTACTGAAACATGATTTGGAATTCCTTTAACCAACCTTGGTTTGCCTTCATCATCAAGACATTCCAGCGTTTTCCCATAACAGTCCACCTTGGCTCTATGCCTTTCCAGCCAATCCATACCGATTAAGGCATCATACGATCCTAATGGTAAGACATTTAATTCAGCATGCGTGAGGAGTCCCTTCAATTCTATAGGAAACTCCTTCACTAATTCACTTACCTTTCTCTTGGTACCGGTGGCTAATTGAACTAGCCAAGATTCATCATTCCTTACCTTACCAAGAGAACAAATTTCAACTACCCTAGGGAATACATAACTATGAGTAGACCCTGGATCAATCAAAATAGAAATATCATGCTCAGCAATCTTACCTGCAACCTCCACCATTGTTGATTGATGGTCTGCTCGGTGATCATCCAGTGTTGCATAAATACTAGGTATTGCTCTTGCCACGTCCCCTATTGTAGCTGCTCCTCTAACATTGTGCAAGATCCTAGGGTTCTTCTTTGCAGTTGGGAAATCTATAAGCATGTGGTTTTCCCCACAACCCCAACACTGAATTGGCCCCATTGATGTTCTATCCACTGCTACAGCTAGCTTGAATTCTCTTCTTGCTGGATGGCCCTATGGAAATATCCTAGGCTGATTTCTAAATGGTGGTTTGGATTCACTTTCTTCTGATCAAACCTTCCCTTGGGTTTGCCTTTCCATGCTGGTTGTGCCTCTGCTTTACCTTTACCCAGCTCATAGCAATGCTCTTCCATCCTAATGGCTTCATCAAAGCTTGGTGGATTTACAAATTCTATTCTATCTCTGTAGCTCTGTGGTATACTACCAAGGAAGCATTGGATCTTCACTCTTTCACCCTTGATGTAGTCTATGTACCTCAGCAACTCCAGAAACTTGTGGACATGCTCATCCATGGTGTTATTTCCTAGTTTGAGTTCATTGAACACTTTTCTTTTGCTATCATAATACCTGGTTGATAGGTACTTCTCCTGGAAGTATCTTTGAAACTTTTCCAAGCTAACTCTTCTTTCACTGATTCCTTTCACTTGCATGAGGTGATCCTACCAAATAGAAGCTCTTCCACTAAGGTTATAAATAACAACCTTAGAATTTTCATTCGCTGAATACTCATGCATTCTGAAGTACTTCTTTATTCCAAGAAGCCATGCCTCTGCTTCTTGACCTTCTTTGCTTTCACCATCAAAAGTGGGAGGTCTTGCCTTCCTAAATTCACCCTGTGGAATACCTCTGTGCTTCTTCCTCCCTTACTCTTGCTGGCAGTGCATCTTGGGATCCCCTGAGAACCCTCAGAATCATTTGACCTGCTAGAAGAAAACTTAGGAGAGGGTGTCCTGTGTCTTATGCTCATAGAACCCTTTCTAGGGCTGGGAGTTCCTCTCATAGAACAAACCCTAGATTGAATTTATGCATTTCTTTCCTCTCGACCTTTGTGTCTTGGGTTAGAACCACCGTTAATCCTTTGTTGTAAGTCTGTAAGACTCTGCAAAATGGATGCATTGAGTTGATGTTGCTCTTCTTGCGTTTTCATCATCCGCTCGTTAAAGCTTACCATAATCTTAGCCAAGTTTGAGGGCATAGCCTTCTCTCTTCTTCCATCAGACTCGGCCTCTGTATGTGATTCTTGCACGTTCTCACACAGCACATCATCTTCTGGTCCAAACAGGTCCTGCGCATCGTTTAAAGTGACCTTTCTCACACCTTTCTGTGCGTTGCTGCCCTGAGATAGGATTCGTCTCATAGCTGCTGCTATCTTTGTTCATATTAGATACATTCTATTAGATATCACAAGCATGGAAATAACTCTATCATACCCATTCAAACCTGAAATTATTCATTTGAACAATCAATTAATCAAATAAGTTCAGCAAAGCCACGCCATGGGCACATCTCTCGACCAACAATTCATGCATGATCCATCCCAAATAGTTCTTAGTGTCGCAACTGAAGCTCTGATACCACTCTGTCATGTCCCCACTGATCTGCATGGCCATAGGAGACCCTGATACATTTTTTTTTTCAAATCCAACTGAATACACAAACACAGTTGAAATATCTCGGGTCCACATCCGCAACTCGCAATCCGCAATCTGCAATCCGCAATTGCGGATGCGGAAGTGCAAAACTTCATAACCAAAAAACATACCTTTCTGCAATCCACAATGGCGGACCCACAATCCGCAACGGCAGACCCGCAATCCGTAATCCACAATCTACAAATGCAGATGCGGAAGTGTGGAACGTCAATTCCAACCTCCAAAAAGGTCACTTCCACAATCTGCAATACACAATTGCAGATGCGGAAGTGCGGAAGTCTAAAATATAACTTTAACTTCTATGTTTCTACAATCCGCAATCCGCATTGCAGATGCGAGTATGCGGAACCATACCCCTGCAATGACAACTTTCCACACAAACTTTTGAGGTGCATAACTTCTCCATCCTTGGTCCAAATGAGACAAGGTCGATACCGTTGAAAAGTTCTTGGAGAGCTCTATCCAATGGTGAAATCCCTACCACATATGAGCACTCCTTCCATGTCAAATTTCCCATTGAAGTTCTTTCCATAAATCTACTTGAAAAGGACTTAAACCTTCATCCTACCATGATCTTGCCTTCCTCCTAACCCACAGAGGGGTTCTGAAACACTCTAGGGCTTCCCTTCCATGCCAAGGATCAGATGTAAGCATACCACTCATTTCCAAGTTAATCATACAGATCATAACATGTAAAATGCATTAAATTAGATCTAACAAATACATATATCATATTGAAGACTTATAATGCATTAAACTAGTGCAATACAATGGTATACATCTAATAATGAACTTAGCCGTTTACTCAGGCCTGCACATGACTCCTTGTCAATCAAATTCATATAAACATGTATTCCACTATTTCACAATTGAATATAAGGAAACATTTCATAACAATGAAACACCATCATTTAACATGACAAGAAATACTTATCTTTAAATTTCCAAATCAACTGGCCAAGTGAGAGCAACGTTCCACCCAACCTTAGATCTTTGTCCAACCTGTACTCTTTCAGCTGAGAGATCACCCCTGAGTTGGCCTATGTATCCACTAAGTAGGGATATCAGGTTCTCTCATAGTCAAGGTTCCATCCCAATGCTAATCCAATATGTAGTTGGGTTTATCAAGCATTCCAGGGCACCTACCCATGCTAAGCCAACCTACAGTGGGTCTATCAAGCATTCAGAGACACACTGGTCATGCTAAGCCAACTTCTAATTGGTTTTATCAAGCATACCAATAGCAGGGTCATGCCAAGTCAGCATACCGTTGGGTTTATCAAGCAACCAGACATGTTGATCAAGCTAATCCAATCTGCAGTGGGTTTATCAGGTGTACCAATCAATACAATCATGCCAAGCTAGCATACCGTTGGGTTTATCAAGCATACTAGACAAGTTGATCATGCTAAGCCAATCGATAGTGGGTTTATCAGTCGAACAGGGAAAACAAGGGAGGCGTTGCTAAGCGAGGGAGCTCAACCACGGAGCTATAGGCATCTCAACACTCAATCAACTAGGAACCCACATTACCTACCACATCCAACACAAGGAATACCCTCTTATCTGCTGCATAGTCCCTCAAGGCCTCTTCCCTTCTAGTGATATTCCAAGATAGGCATAGAAAGGTCCAGTCGCTAGTTCTATGAGACTTCAGCCTTCACTGGGTTTATCAAGCAACCCAAACTTCTTCCACAGTTCAACAAGTAGACTCGTTCTAGGCTTGCAGACGGGATTTGTTCTACAATCTATATTGTGTGATCCAAGCTCAGGTTCTCATGGTTTCTCTACACTGTTCAGGATTGCAGTTTCCTCACGGGTTCTATCACTCTATCATGGAGCACTCTATCACCAGTAGACTGGTTTCACACACACAGTTTTCCATGGCTATCAACTCTCTGGTATTTATATTACACAGGGAAAACACAAATATCTTCAAGTTATACCATTCTATTTTCTCCGCATGTGTAGGTATGTAGGAGCAAGCTCTCTCTCTGAATCGATGGATCGTGAATGGAAAGCGTGCGAATGGATGATGAATGGATGTCTATTTTCCTTCCACTACAAGTAGTCAAACAAGTTCTATGAGTTCCATACATTGAGTGTCTTCCAAGACAAGCATTCAGAGCCATGCCCTGCCATGAGAAATCGTAGTCATGCTCCATACTCCATCGGCTTCAGCAATAGGGTTCTCAACCACCCTCTGCAACCGAATTAATGTCATCAAGTAGTTCAAACAATTTCATAGTCAGACATGTGGAAACATGGGAAACCAATCCCATAACCCCCTCACCTCTCCCTAGTGGATACACATGGCCCCTTCTCATTAGTTTCCTCCTTAGCCAGCTTTTTGGTTATTTTATTCATTAATAATAATTACATCATTTACACTTCTTCATGCCTTAACATCCCATGAATAATCAAACTATCCAAATACTTGCCTAAGCAATAATCCTTAAACATACATTAGCGGCGCCTTGACCTTGAGCTCCACACTAGGGAAAATACCATGGAAAATACACACACTGCATTTATATACAGTCTTTACATTGAAGCCAAATAACATCTAGGGAAAATGGGGTATTACACTTATGAATCACAACCTAAGTGTTCATGTGAATTCCATTGGATTCATAATAATATAAGATAGAACCAACATAAAGTAAACATCAATCCATGTAACATAGACACAAAAACAATAACTGAAGTTGGAATTCCATTCCATTATCTTATATCCAAAACATATTCATTTATAATATCATATTTTCAACTCAACAATGTAATTCTGTAATTCAGAAAATGTAACATAGAAACCATATTCATTTATTACCCAATACTAGCAACATAGGCAACTATTAATAAAGGATAATTAGCCAACCTGATTTCAAGCTACAACTTTTACATTTATAGCAATTACCAGCCTAATTCCTTCCTTATGTGCATTGGTTTCATTCACTCCTCCATTGTTTCTCCTCTTGAGCCTACGAAAATTGTTCCTCAAGCCCTTTTCCTACTCCTTTACCTATTTTTCCATTTACTTTTCTTACCACTTCATCTCATAGTTTCAAAAAATGGGTGGTGCAACTTGAACTTCAAAGAAAAAAAGTAGAAAAGTAATCAATGTTGTATAAGTTGGGATATATACCATTGGATTTGAATCATTTTAGATCCAACTATGTATTGTATAAGTTGGGATATATACCATTGGATTTGAATCATTTTAGATCCAACTATGTATTGTATAAGTTGGGATATATACCATTGGATTTGAATCATTTTAGATTCAACTATGTATATCCCAGACTATATAATATTTATTATAATGTTATGAGATGCATATTACTTATCAAAGCTTACAACAACTAACATAGTGCCATGTGTTGACCTAGCGTCAAAATGGCTTTAGTAGAAAAAGGAGTCCAACATGGCTTGACCACACTTGTTGACTTTACCCTGAGTCAACTATATTTTGTCTCTTCTTTTCAATCCACTTGTTTCCACTCAAAACTATGTCTCGGTACCACTTGTCGAACAAAGGGAACTACTTTGAGATGTTTTATAATGCCTACAATTTGAATTGGTTTATGGCTGGTAACTCAATAAGCCATTTAGACAAAAAAAGATTAGCCTCAAACAAGAAATCATTTTCTTTCTCCTAGTTATATTTACTTTCTTGTGTCCTCGATACTATGACCTATTGAACGTCAGCAATGAAATTCAATTTTTGTAGTCCTTGGTAGCATGATTTTGTGACTAGCCTATACTATGGACTCTATGATTGTGCCTCCCAATAAAACTTAAATAGTTGATGTAATTATTCATATATTCTCTTTATATATTTATAAATATGGACCCTTTGCTTAGGATAAATTATGAGGTTATTGTGATGTTGCAACTATTGCATTCAACTTGAAGGTTATGTGGAGATTTATCCTAGATCTTGATGATATTCAACCATTTTGGATAGTGGAATTAATAACCTTGGTTTGTTTAGGCGAGTCACTAGTGGATCCATCCAATGCATGATTTATGTCAACATGTATGGTTATCATGATGAAACATGTTTCTTTCAACTAATGTGTTGACTAGCTAAACTTAGAGTTGTTTGTTGATTTTTTTCATATAATTAAGAATTCTCATTTTTTGTCTTTAATAGACAATGATTGATCTCTTCACCTATGGCTCGAAACATTCGTAGTAAGATATACAATGGAACTTAGTGAACATTTATGGAAGTGAATGTTCACAAATGTAAAGGTAGTAAGAGTTTCATCCATGCAAGAGAGAGAGCACTGATAACAAATTGCTCAACATGACTATGAATGTTTGGATCTTCAAAACATATAGAAGCTCCCAATTGCAAAGTTATATGTCTAACTCTTTCTTAAGACTCTATTGTGATGAACTAGGCAATATCAAAGTTTTGCTAACAAGTTCTAAGAATATCCTTGTCATACTTGCTATTATGATCTAGTGAGTGAATGTACACCACGGTAGTCTCATGATCTAGTGAGAGTGGTGGAATAGTAATATGATTGATCTTTGTGATTACTGGAAATTTAATGTGCTGTGTGGATACAATGACTTACTAAATCACCAATGGAGTACACTAACTCTAATATCCATCCTACATATCTCCATCATCAACTTAATTATTAGGCTCCTTGGAAGAGGCATGACCAAAGGGTATGTTTCAATTACATTTCCTATATTTGGATTCTCTCCATCTCCTACACCAATAATGGTAAGACTTTGTTGAATGGGGATGGTGAAGGTGCATGTAGGCTCCATTGGATTTCAACAAGGATTAACAATATGTTTTTCTAACTGACATCCTTTCTTTTATAGTAAGGGCGACATGCAACAATGGTCTCATGGACATCCAATTCAATTATAGTGTGGTTGTCCTAGAAGGGAAACTCACGATCATTTAAAATATTCAAAAATTGTGGGGACTAACAACTTTCTCTATATTAGGCACAAATGCAAGATGGATAGCACAGAGGGTGATAGAGATTGGGGTTGAGGATTTAACCCATGTGGAATCTCTTAAGATCCTAATAAATGAGGCAAGATATTGGGATTGCACCGCTATGCAATGTGACTATTGGGTTTTAGGATACTTCTCACTAGGTTATTTGTTGGTTCAACACTCAAAGACTAATACATTATTTGTGGCATTTGGGTGCCAATATACCTTACTAAGTAATTAGAAATTATTTTGAGACTCTTAATCTCTTGGCCTATATAAATGTTATATAAACAACGTCATCCACAATATGTGTTTTCAACACCTACGGAAAATTGCTAGACACAGTGGAAGTATTGTCGACTCCTAGGTCCTCATTTGCATACAAATTATTGGTATCTTTAATAACTTTCTATTTTATATTCTTTAATGATTGGACCCCAATTGTCTCTATCACAAACCTCATTCAATATTTTGAGTTCTTGTTGGTAACCATCTTCAAGATTTTGAATAATAAAAACAATGTCATCTAACACTTCTCACTTATTGACCCTAGGACAAATATAGATCTGTCATATGACAAAATTGCCTATCAACATGAAGGGGAGAGGTGAAATTTAAACCCGATCACTTGCATGCATTTTAGGTATGATATAGCAATAATCTTGGTCCATATTGGATATAAGGGTAGACTCATAATGGTTGATAAGATTTTTTGGGATCCTAATGGTATCTTTAGTGGCCACTACACATGAGGGGTTCACTAAGTAGTCTTGATATTATATCATGTGAGTTCATGTTGGGAGATTTAAAATTCCAAAAAATGGAAGTGGTATGTTGCTTAGTATTAGGGGTGTAAGGGTTTTATTTTTTTAAGAAATACTTATATTTACAAGTTTGTATTTACAATCATACTCATTCAAGGATTTGAACTCAAGTCTCCACATTAATACAAGCCCGATCACCTCGCTACTTGTCGATAGACCACATTCTTGTGTAAGGGTATTTTTAATATACTAAAAACATATTTAAACAAGGGTTATAATTCAGTATTGGTAGGTTTGAATGGGTGTAACTTTGCATGTGAAGGTGGTGTAGGCTTGATTGTATGTGAATTTGAACTAGTGTTTGTATATGTATGATCTATGTGTGAAGGTGGCGTGAAATTGAATGCATGCGAAGTTAGACTTGTGTTTGAATAGGTATGTTCTATGTGTGAAGGTGGCGTAAATTTTATTGCAACCATTGTGTGTGAAGCCAAGCTACGTTCAAGGGTTTGTTCCACATCTTGAAATATCTACTCCCACCAATATTTTATATTTCACCCTATAATATTCAAGGCTTATAAGGGTTGTGCCATATCACCATTCTAACAATAGAAATAGAAAGGGGTTTTAAAAATGCCATAGAAAAAATGGATATATATATATATATATATATTACACCTGTGTTTATATGTTAGAATTTGGGGTTTGTTCCACATCATGAAATATCTACTACCGCCAATATTTTATATTTTACCCTATAATATTCAAGGCTTATAAGGTTTGTGCCATATCACCATACTAACAATAGAAATAGAAAGGGGTTTTAAAAATGCCATAGAAAAAATGGATATATAGGATATCTGTTATACCAATGTTTATATGTTAGAATTTGGGGTCCAGTGGCAAGTATGCTTTTTCTAGATTAGATAAGTGGTAGTTGATGCATGGATAACGTGTAGTGAAAAACAACCAGTTTAACTAAAAAAAGGAAGATGATAACAACTAGCTGAAACATAGCACTTAACTTGTGGTCTATTGATATTCACCAATTACCACAAGTTAAATTATTGTATTATTAGAAATATGAATATTTTAATTGAAAACATATATTACAACCCACTAACATGAAAAATGCCACTCAAATATATCCATACGTGAAAACATAACACCGGTTTTGAGCATCCCTCGATATTTTTGGTGTAAAGATTGTTTTCCATCTTCTTATCTCTCTTCATCATCGAACTCAAGAAACTCCTCTTGATTATTTAATGCCACCCCCCCTCCCCACACATATATATAACACTACAATTTGTCATTTTCTTAAATTAGTACATATTCATTTTAATTTAGAATCTTTGACGTCCAAAGATGCGAAAATGTAGATTTGTAAGACCTATTTTACAACAGAACCTCAGCCATACGACGTTGGTTGTGATTTTTTTCTAGATCTAAGGCCTCGACCTCTCAATGCATTGGGATTTCCTGGCCTCTCAATGCTATGGTAGTTTTCATCCTCATCTGCCAGTCTCTAACAACCAATAGCGTTCACCAAATTAAAGCGAATTTGCAGTCGGATCACACTATGGACACTGAAAAGAACAAAAGGTTTGCCGACCCGGCCGAGCTTCCACTAAACATGGAGAACCACAATGGGGCCAACTTGCCAGTCCCCCACGTGAATGCGGCAGACGACCTAAATTCAGTGAGCGATTGAAACTGATCACATGCTTATGTCCGTCAGAAATAGTAATGCAGAGTCCAGACCGTCTAAATCATTGACTGATTGAAAACTGATCACATGCATTTGTCCTCCAGCTTGATGAAGAGCCAGGCACGACAGGACCAGTGGTCGCAAATTAGTGCATGTTGCAGATGACATTAAATGCATTGTCCAGCAATTTGTCCTTTCAATATCTGGTTAGGACTCTGTGACTCATCTTGTGGATGTCATTATGGAGTGCTCTATATAGAGAATGATTGTATATTTATCTTGCAACGAAGTCTCCTGCAAGCTCTATCCCTAGCTTTTAGAAATAGTTGCTTTGCATCTGAATTCAATGGCAAGAAGGATGAGGAAACCTCAAGTTCTTCTTTTGAAGCAGATAATCAGAGCCCTCAGCAAGGTTGCCCATGGCAATAAGGGAATTGCATATGGCCTTTCTCCAAAGAAAGCAAGGTATTTTGCATTGAAAGATGAGGTCATGGGTCGATCATGCAATGCTCTGCCCACAGATGTTCCCAGGGGACACTGTGCAGTGTATGTTGGAAGTGAACGCAGTAGATTTGTCATCCCCACGACTTATTTGAATCATTATCTATTCAGGGTATTGCTGGAGAAGGCCGAGGAAGAGTATGGGTTCGATCACCAGATGGGGCTCACCATTCCCTGTGAGGAAGTTGCTTTCCTTTATCTAACATCCATGTTGGGTAAAAAGGAAGTATCACCAGCAAATTTGAAGTTGGAAGAGCTCATCCATATGAATTAAAACAGATCAGATGGAGTGCATTCTGTTAAAATGAGCCTGAACTCGGCCAAGATCTTATTCCAAGCATGCAAATGGTGTCATGGTCTGGTTGAAACTATTAAGATGTCCTTTGAAATTGAAATTGAAAGGCAAAGCAAATATCTGCTTTGGTTTTCTCTTCTTATTTTGGATGTTGGATTGCTTGAGAATTTTCAGTCATCACTTCGAGCGTTTTTCGATTCTGATTACGGGAACCTAATGACCCGGGGCCTTTTCCAGAAAAGATCTAAGATAACAGATCGATGGCAGGGCACTGGTTTGGATTTTGTGAATGTTCAGAATTTTTATCAGTTATTTTGGGTATTGCTTACGGCCGTCCAATGGGCTAGGGCACTTTACAAATCACCTTCCAAGAACGATAAAAAAAAGGAGCTAGAAGAACAGTTCAAGCGTTGTTCAGGAAAAATAGTGACAAACCAAAGAAGATGTTGGGTAGACTGTGTTATATCCAATTTTGTGGCCTATGGCTAAGTGAGAGTTCCTCCCATTAGCATTGACCATGCAACTATATTGTACAATTGTAAATTGATCAAGCTAGTATATTTTTTAATGACATGTTTTGTTTCCTTTATTCCATTTTTTTTTGTCCCTGGTATGTAATTCCCAAGCTCGCAAACGAGTTGGTAATTCTGCTTTGACAAAAGCAAGTTTTAAATATAATTTGGAGTATATTATGATTCCTAATTATATCCAGTAATACTAGACAGTGTTATAGATGCCATGTAAGATATTTTTTTTGAATTAATTTAAGCAGAAACACTTTTTTTTTTTCAGAAATCTTATAGTATTTAAAAAATAATTAATGTTTAAAATCAAGATTAATTAATATAATTTATAGTAGTCAAGTTTTATTAGCATAATTGGTTTTTAAGGGTTTTGTTTCTTACATTAGTTTTAAGGTTTGAATGGGAGGAGACACTTAAAAGTAATTAGAGAAAAAAAATTTACTCTAAATATCACCAAAACTGTTCAGAAAATTATGGGTCCTAAAATTTTTCTCATTTCACTTTTGCTATAGGAAGTCCAACTATATTATGTATAATGCACATGCATATTCCAAATTGCTTGACTAAACTCAAAAAAAACAAACAAATCTCATTAATGCATATTCCAAATTGCTTAACAAACTCAAAAAAAAAAACAAATCTCATTATTGCATATTTCAAATTGCTTGACTAAACTCAAAAAAAACAAAAAGTTTCATTAGTTCACCTCTACATACATTTGAGAAAAGGCTTATAATGATCAATTTAACTATGTAATTTAAATTACTATGAGTCTATGTAATTTAAATTACTATGAGTCTATGTAATTTAAATTACAATGAATCCAAAGCAAAAGATTTAATGCAACGATTTCATAATAATGGGAACACAAGAAGACAATGATTTATCTTAAATAAACATAACTTTTTAATGCAACGATTTCATAATAATGGGAACAGCTAGCTCTGGGTTCGAGTGGCATTTCACCTCTAACCACGACTCATCCGCTGATTTTTCAACATCAGTCGGTTCGGAACACAAGAAGACAATGATTTATCTTAAATAAACATAACTTTTTAATGCAACGATTTCATAATAATGGGAACACAAGAAGACAATGATTTATCTTAAATAAACATAACTTGGAAAATTCTAGCCCAAAATGGTTTGCTTGACTATTATTATTCTTAGGGTGAAACTCATACGCTACAACATGCTAAACTTTGAACTAGTACATTTGAGAAAAAATTCAATGACCATAGAGCGAGTTTCTTGTGTTCTATCTTGGTCAATTTACAATTTTCAACCTCATGCTATTATCTTACTAGTGAATTAGAGTGATCTTTTGCACCATCAAGACATGAGAGTGATATTTTGCACCATCAAGGCACGAGTTTAAATTTGCATGAACCATCCATCGAATTAACTCCCTATTCTCCATCAATGGTTACTTTTAGATCCCCATGTATGGTAGGTACAAATTGATTGATTGTAAAAAATGTTATTATGGTAGTTTGTTAAGATGTGGTCACTTTTATCTAGGTGGAGTTCACTTGGAGGC
The DNA here is from genome assembly GCA_027924585.1 of Larix kaempferi. Lineage (NCBI taxonomy): Eukaryota > Viridiplantae > Streptophyta > Pinopsida > Pinales > Pinaceae > Larix > Larix kaempferi. Next base: position 17,414,251 of record BSBM01000194.1, read on the forward strand.
GGAATTATTCCTTGATAATCCCTATAGCTTAATTCCCTTGTGTCCTTCATGCCATTATACATCCACGTCAATTGATGCTAGTTGACAGCCCCATTATATTAGTGGGTCAGTCGAATAAGTATCCTAAAATGATGAATCCTTTCTATTCTTTCTTTCTCTTGGATAAGGAAATTGTTAGTGTGAAATTGAGTTCCCATTAGAGTCAAGGAGTGTAATTCATCAATCAAGACAACAAGATAGGTTACCTTATGTTAATGTCGCAGCATCATTAGTCATTCTCTAGGTCAATCTTGTGTGTCAAGATTGAGCCTCACGTGTCGAGGTAGTGCCTTATAGGAGCCTAAGTTGGACTCAAGAAACTTGGAGAAGAATCTTGAGTTGGACTTAAGAATGGTTAGCCTTCATGTGTTGAAGCAAGTGCTTTGTATGTCAAAGTGACGATGTTGTACAATCTTGCTAGTCAAGGCTAAGGTATTGTGCCAAGATAAATTCTTATATGTTGAGGTGGTGCCTCATGTGTTGAGGAGGTTCCTTATGTGTTGAGGTGATGCTTTGCATGTTGAAGCATGTATAGTGTGTGATATACTACTAACCATAGTTGAGATATTAAGTCTCCTCTAGACACTAACCACCTCTATAGTGAATTACTTTAACATATAACCACATGGAATGATAGTAGAACAATATGATCACATCATTGGTAAAATATCCTCAGTAGATTTGATATGGTAATTAACCTGGCACATGTGGACCATGCAGGTAAGACAAGAGATAGAGATAAGATGTGATAAGATATGATAGAATTTGAATTGCACATAAAATAATTAATTAAGAGAGAATTTGGATTGTTAAACTTCAGTGAAGGCTTCAATAAATCAAGGGAGAACTAGAATTGATCACTACAGTGATGTTAACAAGAAAGAATCAATTAAGAAAATTAAATGAGTGATAACAAAGAAGATCTAGTTAACTAAGTGTTATTGCATGACGACACTTATGTTAAACTAAAATACGACACTTGAGTTGTGACACTTGCATGACGACACTTAAGTTAACCACCTAACTAAGTGGGCAAGATTTGAGTTAAAGGACGATTTCATCCTAAGAATCAATTCAGTGAGTTAATGCATTGCATGAGAAGTGGAGTGCACTTCTTCATGCAATATTGATGCATCCACATGGAGGGCAAGTTCATCCTGAAGTCAAAAGATAAAATAGAAGCTGATGCATGTGAAGAATGTATAAATATGTTATACATGATTGCTGAATTCAATGTGAAACGAATTCTCTTCTCTCTTGAAGGAAATGTGCTTCTCTTTGTGCACGATATTATTATGAATCTCTCTTCTTTATCTTTATCTTTATTTGTAATTGCACCTGGGGTGCTTGATGTAAAAGACATTCTCTGCTATCTATCAATATACTAAGGAAGGTTTTGCTAGGGTTTTATCCCTAAAGTCATAGAGGGTTTCCCCAGGGTAAATTCATGTGTTGAATGTGATTGCTTAAATGTGTATGATTGTTATTTGATTTCAAGTATTATTGCACCACTAAATTAAAGATAAAAAATTAGCACCTTCCATGTATTTTCTTATTATTTTGGTCATGAGTTAACACTATGGTTTTCTTCAATCAACATCGACTACTACACCTCTAAATCACTGCATGTATAAGATTGAATGAGAGGTTATTTCTCTTTTACCAGTCGGTTGGATTGACATCTTCCCTAAGCACTTTTCAAGTCCTAGTTCCTCTTTATGTCAATCTAATATTCCAAGTCAACTATGCTTCTACTCTTAGTTAATTTCTTTCCATTGAACTAACACTCAATATTGCAGCAAAACAACGAATTCTAGTCCATTATTCTCCCTTATCAATCAATTCCTTGCGATTGTTTCCTTTTTACTCATCCATGGTCAATTTGAGCCTCCAATCATTTGAACCAAACCATTTCAACTTTTTAATCATCCATTATAAATCACACCTCCCTAATGGGATGCTTTTGGTCCCCAAAAGATACTAATGAGAGATGAGGAAAAATGTTGAAGCTTTGCTAATCTCATGCCATTTTTCTCTCTTTAGTGATTAACCTTTATCCTAATCTACCATAATGTTTTCCCTCTTTCCCTCTTTGAGTATCCAAATCCTTCTTCTTTAATATAGTATCTCTCTCTATATCTATAAATGCAATCAACAAAAAAAAAGTTCCATTGAAAGAACAACTCTCCACCCCTCAAGGATGATTCAAACAATCTTAATTTCTCTACGTTAATACTAAATAGACTTGCATACATATGGAGGTAAACTTATTTTAAATGCATTATTACTCACCTATTCAATGAAATCAAATGCTAAACCCTGTCCCCAACATGAACTTGACAATCAACGTAACATTGTTCACGTTGAAGTTTGTACTTCCTTTGAACCTTCTCAAGTTTTTCTTTATCGACTCAAAATGTAAACCGAGGTCCATAAGATTGTCCTACAATAACATTGTATTCTAAAATTAATACATCAATCCTTTTTTTATTTGAGAAACATTGCTAAAAATTAAAACACTATAAGGTCATTAAAAAAAGAAAGCCACAACTATATCTATTCAACCTTTCATCAATTTGTAATTACCCTTCATCTACTCTAATGTACCGCACCATAAACCATCTACCACAACATAAACCATCATGCAAATGTCGCCGTATATCTATTCTAGCTTTCATCAATTTGATTACCCTTCATATACTCTAATGTAGCACAACATAAACCATCATGCGAATGTCATCGCATTCATCATAAGACAAGATACAAACTACATAAATTAAAACATCCAATCATGTAATAAAGACACAAAAACAATAATTTAAAAGTTGGGATGCCATTCCATTAGCATATATCCAAAACCAACTATTGCATTCGAACTTGGAGGTTATGTCAAGGTTGCCTCCAAATCTTGACGTATCTAAGGAATTATGGATATTGGAATTAATGACTTTAGTTTGTTAAGGAAAGTCACCAGTGGATCCATATGTTACAGGAGTTCCTTAGTCTAAAATATCCTTAGCAATGTTCAACATCTCACTACAGCTACAAGTCTCTACAAGTCTCCTTTTCACTGGACTTTGTTGTATGGGGATGGTGGAGTCTCCTTTTCACTATACTTTATTGTATAGGGTTGTATGGGGATGGTGGAGGTGCATGTAGGCTCTACTAGAGTTTCAAGGCTGAATAGTAGGTTCTTTTATTGATGGCTTTCTTTCACCATGATTAATAATAAGTTCTTATAGACAATGGCAAGTTCTTTTATTTATGGCCTTCTTTCACAAGGATTAATAATAAGTTCTTATAGACAATGGCCTTCTCTTCTATAGGTAAGGTGGCATGTGACAATGGTCTCATGTACTTCCAAGTCAATTTTATTGTTGTTGTCTTAGAAGAGCAATTCCTGATCATTTAGAATATTAAAAAATTGTAGAGGCTAACAACTTTCTCTCTACTAGGAACAAAATAGCATGGAGGGTGACAATGATTGGGGTGGAGGATTCAACCCTTGTAGCATCCCTTAAAATTGTAATTGTAATAGATGAGGCAATCTTTTGGGATTGCTCACTATGTAATTCAACTATTAGGGCTTTAGGGGATTTCTATCTACATTATTTGGTGGCTTAGCAATCAATGACATACATTAATCATGGCTTTTGGGTGATGATGTACCATACTAAGTAATTAGAAATGCTTTTGAGGTCCTCCTTAATTTCTTGGCTTATATAAACAACATTGTCTAGAATATGTGTTTTCAATATTTGTTGCAAATTGTTAGACATAGTGGAAGTATCCTCAACTCCTCATTTGTATCTGATTTATTGATATCTCAAACAACATTCTAGTTTTTCTTCTTTGATACTTAGACCTGAGTGGTCCCTGTCATAAACCTCATTCAAGATTTTGGTTCCCATGAGTAATCATCCTCGGGCTTTTGAAAAATAAAAACAATGTCCTTTAGCACTTCTCGCTTCTTGACTCTAGGCCAAATAGAGATTTGCCATATTAAAACATTGTTTATTAACATGAAGGGAAGAGGTGAAATTTCAACTCGATCACTGTATCCATCTTAGCTCTGATATTACAATAATATTAGTCCATTTTGAATATGAGGGTAGACTCATAATGGTCAATAAGATTTTTTGGGATCCTAAAGGCATCTTTTGTGTACCACAATAGTGTTATGTCATCTTATAAATCATTTCCCATTAAATGCCACATCATCCATGTATTTCCTAACTCTTTGATGTAAAAAAAAATTGATATGAAGTCCTTGCTCTTGAGAGAAAAGGTATTGCAACCCATGAATGGATTCAAATGTAACATGGAAAATGCCACCAAAATATATACATACATGAAGGCATAGAAAGTATTTTGAGCATCCCTCGTTACATTCACAAATTCATGGCACTAATTAACCTTAGTGCTTTGCATGCATGGCCTTGTAACCAATAGGGTATGTAAAGTACATTACTAGTATCTAATGTACATTCCCAATAGTAGGATTTTCTCATTATTTAGTAGTTCAAAATCTAGGAAACCATTAAGAAATGAGACTATTGTATGTCTTGCTTGCCTTAGAGCTATGTCATTTCAATATATAGATTGTTTTTTTTTGTCTTCTTGACTCACTTCTTGTGAAAGAATGCTATAGTAATGGTTTCTCCAAAAACTAAGAAACTTTTAATTTCGAATATATTATGATTCCTATAATTATATCGAGGAATGCTCCGGTGATAGAGATTCCATGTAAGATGTTACTTTTGAAATAATTTGAGTTGCAACACGTTTTTACGTTTGTACAGAAATCTTATAGTGTCTTTGCAGAACGAATGAATCCAAGATATTAAACACAAGCCCATAAGCAACTAAAAATGGTATAGAATGATTGGCAAAAAGATAAATTAAAAAAAAATGTTATATAATGATTGGCAAAAGATAAATAAATAAAAATGTTATATAATGATTGGCAAAAAGATAAATCCAAAAAAATTGTTATATAATGATTGGTAAAAAAGATAAATTGCGCAATAAAACAAGTGCCACGGGGTGGCGAAGTCCCTACCGTAATATGTATGCTTTATAATGCATAGCACTTAACATAGCTTTAAATATGAATTTGTATATGCATCAGTATATTGTATATATGAATTTGCATTCACATGTGGATTTGGCTTGACAACTTCTGTCTCTGGTCACTAAAGATCGCTTACGTTGTAGTTTATTCTGTTTATTCCGCAGTAAATTTGATCCAATAGTTATTGAGTAGAGCATGTTTATTCAATGGATGAAGTAGCCATAGTAACAAATAGAAAATATGCTTCCTTTCAATTGATTTAGTGCTCTCGAAAACCTCAAGTCTTGTAGTAAATTTGATCCAATAGTTATTGAGTAGAGCATGTTTATTCAGTCGATGAAGTAGCCATAGTAACAAATAGAAAATATGCTTCCTTTCAATTGATTTAGTGCTCTCGAAAACCTCAAGTCTTGTATTTGTTGGTAATGGGAATATAATATTGATTTAGTGCCTTATCTTGACAACCTCAATTCTTGTATTTATTGGCAATAGGAATATAATATTGACAGATATTGCATATCTATATATGCTACACAATATATATATACAAGCCAAAATCAAAGTCAAGAAATGCAAACAAAATACATGAAATGTTTATGCGCATAGCTTAACATAACACAACATATTATAATAGGTAACATCCATGCTCAAAAGTAACTTTCATCATCTCTGTAATTTAAAAATCAGAAATATCATTATTTGCCATTCAATATGGAGACATAAATAAATTGACTAAAGGCATGTACTATGTTGTCTTTGAACAGCGAAATCGATGAGATGTAAATTATTAAAGATAAGGCTTTATTGTATTAAAGTGTGAATTATCGACCGCATACTCTAATAGTTACTTACTTAGTTTAAATTAAAGTAGAAGGTTGGCATTACATTAGAATGGAAGTGCTTATCGAATTAAAGGATCTGGGGTTGAATCGGAAGACTCGCTTACCAATGGAAATTTGAACTATGCGCTGCTAAACACTTTAGCCCATACATTTCCACATTGAGGCCATGCATTTAGGTGACCACGTTGAAAACATTCAAACCATGCAACAGGAAGCAGCATGCCACGTTTAAGCCATGCACAAAAGATGAGTGAGCGCCACTACCTCCTCCTTGGATGAGCTCGCTTCAACATCTGATTTTAGCTTGTTTGTTTCACCTTCGCCTTCTGAGCTAATTCACCCAATAAATTGGTCGGGCCAAAACTGTATCTAGCATGCTTGTTTTACCTTCAGTTACATGCTTGTTTTACCTCCAATTACATAATTAAAACATCAAGCTCCAACTTAAGGTTAAGACATTGATGGGAGGCTCATGCCGGAGGGAGCAGCAGCGGTGGTGGGATGCTCAGGTGGACGTTGCAGCCGCGGAGGGAGGCTCAGGGGGAGTGAGGCTCTTTCCCTTTGAGCTTGCTTGCTTTGATTACTACTTCCCCCATGAGGTTGGAGCACTACATTGCTGTATAAGTTTGTAACTTTACCATAACTAGTCCATAGTCCAAATGTAATTCTCAGCACATTGCTTAAACTTGTAAATTTGCCACAAGTTGTTCGATTCTCAAAAGATAACGCAGCCGAGATGGGTTGTGCTACTTCCAGAGTGGAAAATGAAGAGCTGGTAGCGAGATGCAAGTCGCGCAGACGATATATGAAGCAAGCAGTTAGGTCTGAGGCATGAATTTGCAGCTGCTCATGGCTTCTATTTACAGGCATTGCGGAATACGGGAGCGGCGCTATGTCAATTTGCAGAAGAAGAATCCATGGAAATGGTGGGGTCGTCATTGTTGGAACCCCCTGTCGCCAGCAGCACCACCACCAGTATCGACATTACTCGATTTTGCCTCGGACCCTGCCTCCTCCGCCCGAGATGAGCCCATATCCTTGTTGCTCTGCATCTATTCATGGTGGAGTAGTCTCTCTGTATAGCCTGCAAACAGGCGATTTAGTAGCATTATTCGATTAAAATAGTATTAGCTGCCATCGCTGGTTTTCTGAACTGAAATATAAAAATGTAGAATGTAGTTGTCTATACTAATGTAATAGAAGTTCCATTGACATCAAAATTCGAACATGAATTTAGTAGCATATAAAGTATTTCATCCAGGAAGATCAATGAAAAAATTGTTGTGGGTGTAACAACATAATGAATACGGCCATGGAGGTGCTTTCACTGGACCTGAAATTGCTAAATTCACCATACGCTTCGCTATGGAAGGTAAGATACACAATGTTTATCTATATCTACTCTATTGGTTCGATAAATTGCTCTTTCCTGTCAAAGAATTGGCTCATGTTTGGTTTAATGGTGATTGGTTGGTTTTTAAATTTTAGGTTGCCGTAGGCATCAATGTATAATTTTATTCCAAATGAACAGTTTAAAGGGCATACTAGGCACTACGTAAAGAATGGATCAGGGCACACTAGGCACTAGGTAGAGAATGGAACAAGTAAGCCTCCCAAAGGTTCAAGGCTTTGAGACCATGCAGCAATGGCATGGTTCCCAGACTTCGAAGACTGAAAATGAAATTCTGTCCTGGCCAAGTTGCAAACTGAATACATATTTTATAGCACCGAAAAAGCATAACGACTAGATGGAGATAAGCATAACCACGAGGTAACAGTAAGTACATCTATTACACAATTTATTTTTCATTGAAATTGCAATGGTTAATTGCATAGTAGCAGGCATTTCTTACCTGGTTCGACTAGCAAATCTCATTGTAAAGCTATCAGTGACAGAAACTTGAATTCATAGGTTGTCTTGAAAATAAAAATAAACAGGTTTTGTTGATACATATACTTAATTTTTCCAATCAATATAAGTATCAAAACAGAGTTGAACTCTCAAGCTTCGATCTCGCACCCATCATTAATGAAATCCAGCTTTATCTTTGGTGTTGTTTGCTTTGTTGTCTTTGCCTATGCTATCTTCATCTCTTCTACTGCCGGTACTTATGCTAGTTCCGGGTCATTTTCTCCAGTCGTTCTTACTTTGCTGCATGGATATGTATAAAGGAATGTTGTTTACGAAGCATACCAATTTTTGAGGCATCGTAGAATCAGAACTGTAATGTTGTAAGCAACAGGGCTTCTTATATTATTGGATAGAAGATTTGAAGCTGGCTTCTCTAGAAAAAGACACAGAGAATAGGGGAACTACGAATAAGGGAAAAGTGTACCTCTCCCAGGACCAGCCAAATGGAACTTTCTCCCAGCCATATGATTGAGACGTGATTGAGCCTGAGAAGATGCAAGGTGTGATGTTGTTGCTCCTGCTCTAGAAGCTCAAATGCCGGTGCTCCACAAGAACACGAACTACCTGAGAAGATGCAATATGTGATGTTGTTACACCTGCTCCAGAAGCTGAAATGTTGCTACTCCAAAAGAACATGCTACTCAAAGAGAACTTGCTCCATAAATTTGAAAATTCTAAACTATCTTTGCATAAATCAAAGAAGGCTCTAGAAAGTAGGGAAGTAGGGAATCCAGAAGAGGCGGTGAATTGCATGCCACCGCCACAGGCTAACAGAACTTTTGGTGCAGATCGCCACCCCTTGACAGAACTTCTAGTGTAGACAGCCACCACTTGACAGAACTTCTCGTTCAGACCTTGATAAGTGATATCATTAATGATTGTTTCATTTTATATATTAAAAACCTGGGTTATGCACACTGCATTAAATTGGTTGATCTTAGCGCTTACTCCACGAAGACATTGGTATGAATGCTCGTGTAAATGCTAGCAAATGTTGGCAAACACCTGTATTGAAAGCACTAAAAGCTCATCGAATAGCACACTGAGAGGGAGCCATTCCCAATACCTACGTGGCCGCTGCGAAAATAACACTTCAAAGTATAAGCCAATCAATATTTTAAAAAATAAAAAAATGTTTGAAACTTTGATTAAATTGTATATTGCGGGTTCGGTCAACGCTAACTAATACATAGTCAAAGTCAATGCTGATCGAATACAAAAGTTACCTTGCTTGGCAGGGACTGATAAGGGGAAAACAGAGAATTTATGATTATTGTCTATGGTAAAATCTTTATCACAAAGTGATTAGCAAACAAATCTATGATTGAAAAAATCACTAAGGATATGCATGTTATTATGTTTATTTTTACTAATAACAAGTATGATGCTAAGATGTTTTGGGTTGTTACGATAAAAAAAAAATCCGATGATATTATTATTTTTTAATAATAATAATAAATATAATAATTATTTATTAAAAGGCGATGTTTTTGGATTGAATTTTAAACAATATAATTGATTTTTAATAAAAATTATTATGATAATATTATTATTGTAATAATAATTTATTAATTGCTTTTTTTTATGTTTAGAATTGACTTATGTGTTCTTACTTCCACATAGTTAATATTTCCACTTAGACAATGGAGTTTCATATGTTCAATATCCAATAGAGTTTTTATCCACAGCCTATAGTATTTAAAAATTAATTAATGTTTAAAATCAAGATTAATTAATATAACTTATGGGCATGTGTAAGTTAATGAGGGTCATTTTTGGCGCGTTAGATGCAATAGAAAACTGAAAAATCAGGCATCTCTCAACTTACTTGGTTTTTTTGAGATGCTTACACAAGATATCTTGCATCGAGTAAAAAAGATGAAACGTAGGAAATTGAGTCATGTTTCCGAATATATAACTTTTAAGTATTGAAATCTTACATAACTATGTCAAATTTCATTTTTTCTAATAGTCATTTTTTTATTTTTTTGGAAAATGATAAGGTATCTGTTTTTGTGGGTGCAGCCTTTCACTGCCTAAATGACGGTTCCAGGCTACAAAATCTGGTATACATGTATAGAACCCGTAGCACTAGTGCACCGCTATTTTTCCAAAATAAAATGTTTAATTTTTATTTATTTTTTAATTATGTAAATGGGAAAACCTCAAGAACGGTACATCAAATGTGGGTGCAACCTTTGAGGGTCTTAATGTAGTTATTTTGACTTGGATTTTTTACAGCATGTAGAGGTCGGTGTCCTCTAGTGCAGCATACAACTTTTTTTTTAAATGGTTGTGAAATGAAAATGTTACGGAATAAACACTAACAGTATGTTTTTTGACCAACAGAGTGATGGCACAAGAAAATTAGGAAATAAATAGAAAATCTCAATATTTTTTTTTTAAAATTACATATTTGGAATTTGCATAAAAAATTCTATCTATCCCTAAAATTTCGTCACTAATGGTCAGGTGTGTCATGCTGTAAAGAGTGGTGGAAAACAGGCATACTCAGAAAAATACTGAAAATGTCAAATTAGCTATGGTCTAAAAATTCCTTAGCACAGGTTTGGTAAGTCCGAACTAGCCACATAGGACAGTGGCTGACACACGGGCACGGGAGGAGCGGGTGATTAGGCGCTAAGGAACGCACACACATTATGTTTAAATTCAAATAACGAGTGCGCATTATATTTAAATTCAAATTTTAGTGTTTTGACGCTTAATGTTATAAGCAACGCGCTAGCGTTATGTGTGTGAATAACACGCGCACGTTATGTATTAAATAACACTCGCGCGGTATAATCTTCACAAATTTATCTTTGAAGTGTTAGATTGGGTGAGATAAAGATAACGATAATGAGGATGATGAAGATGAAGATGATGATGGTGATGAAAATGAAGATGATGACGGTGATGAATATGATGAAGATGATGATGGTGATGAAGATGATGATGGTGATGATGATGATGATGATGATGAATATCATGATGAAGATGATGATGATGATGATGATGCAGATGATGATGAAGATGATGATGATGATGAGGATGACGCAGATGATGATGATGATGATGATGATGATGATGATGCAGATGATGACGATGAAGATGATGGTGATGACGACCACAATGATGATGATGAATATGATGAAGATGAAGATGAGGATGATGATGATGATGAAGATGGAGATGACGACGACGATGAGGATGATGATGATGATGATGAATATGGATATGACGACGACGATGATGATGACATACTCTCTCTTCTATGGTTTTACACCTCTCTCTCTCTCTCTCTCTCTCTCTCTCTCTCTCTCTCTGTAAACCCCCTCTCCCTCTCCCTAACCTCTCCCCCATCCCTAACCATCTTACTCTTTCTATCTCCCTGTTACTCCCCCTAGCCCTTACTAACCTGGGCTCTCTCAGTCTCTCTCTCTTCCCTACACCTCCACCTACCTCTAACCACACCTTCCATCTCTCTTTTGTAGTCCCTACAACCAACATACTCTCCTCTCTCGCTCTCTCTCTCCCTCCTCCCCCCCCCCAACCATTACTAACGCCCTCTCAATCTCTCTCTCTCTCTCTCCCCCTCGCTAACCCCCGTCCTAGCCCCTTACCCCTAACTAACCCCCCTCTCTCACTCTCTCTTCCTTGGTTCTACACCTCTCTCTCTCTCCCTCTCCCCCCCCCTCTCTCTCGTAATCCCCCTTCCCCTACCACTACATGATGATGATTATGATGATTATGATGATGATGATGATGATGATGAAGATGATGATGATGATGGTCATCATCGTCCTCATCATCTCCATCATCGTCATCGGCTCCATATTCATCTTCATCCTCATCATCATCCTCACCACCATCTACATCATGATTGATGATTGTCCATCATCATCACCATCATCATCATCATTCTCTTCTTTATGGTCACCATCATCATCATCATCATCATCATCATCATCATCTTCATCGTCGTCATCGTCGTCGTCGTCGTCATCTCCATCTTATCATCATCATCATCATCCTCATCATCGTCATCATCTCCATCTTCATCATCATCATCATCATCATCCTCATCACCATCTTCAACATCATCATCGTCATCATCATCATCATCATTATCCTCACCATCCTCGTCATCATATTCATCATCATCATCCTCATCATCACCAACTTCATCTTCATCATGATTGATGATTAATCATCATCATCATCACCATCCTCTTCTTTATCATTACCATCATCATCCTCATCACCATCTTCATCATGATTGATTCATCATCATCATCATCATCATCATCCTCATCATCCTCATCGTCATATTCATCATCATCATCATCATCATCATCATCATCATCATCTTTGCCATCCTCTTCTTTACCATCACCATCATCATCCTCATCACCATCTTCATCATGATTGGTTATTGATCATCATCATCGTCGTCGTCATCATCATCATCATCCTCTTCTTGATCATCATCATCATCATCACCACCATCATCGTCATCATCACTATCATCTTCATCATCCTCATCGTCATATTCATCATCATCTTCACCATCACCATCCTCTTCTCTATCATCACCATCATCATCATCATCATCATCGTCATCATCATCCCCATCATCCTCATCATCCTCATCATCATCGTCGTCATCGTCATATTCATCATCATCTTCATCACCATCATCATCATCCTCATCACCATCTCCATCTTCATCATTATTGATTATTGATCATCATCATCATCATCCTCTTCTTTATGATCACCATCATCACCGTCATCATCCTCATCATCCTCATCATCATCTTCATCATCCTCATCATCATCATCCTCATCACCATCTTCGTCTTCATCATGATTGATGATTGATCATCATCATCATCATCATCATCATCCTCTTCTTTATGATCACCATAGAATCACCGTCATCATCATCATCCTCGTTGGCATATTCATCGTCATCTTCATCATCATCACCATCATCATCATCCTCATCACCACCTTCATCTTCATCATGATTGATTATTGATCATCATCATCATCATCATCATCATCATCATGATCGACACCCTCTTCTTTATCATCACCATCATCATCCTCATCACCATCTTCATCATGATCGTGTATTGATCATCATCACCATCATCCTCTTCTTTATCATCACCATCATCATCACCATCATCATCATCATCATTTTCATCATCATCATCATCCTCATCACCATCTTCAACATCATCATTGTCATCATCATCATCATCATCATCATCATCATCATCTTCATCCTCATCATTCTCGTCGTCATATTCATCATCATCATCATCATCATCATCATCATCATATTCATCATCATCTTCATGATGTTCATCATCATTGTCATCATGATATTCATCATCGTCATCATCATCCTCATCATCGTCTTCATCTTCATCATTGTCGTCTTCATTATCTGCTACTCCCTGTAGCCAAAACCCCCTCCTCTCTATTTCCCTCCCCTCCTCTCCCTAGCCCTTACTAACCCAGGCTCGCTCAGTCTCTCTCTCTTCCCTATAACTCCACCTACATCTAACCACGCCTTGCATCTCTCTTTTGCAGTCCCTGCAACCAACACACTCTTCTCTCTTTCTTTCTCTCTCCCTCAGTCCCCCCTAACCATTACTAACCCCCTCTGTCAGTCTCTCTCTATCTCTCCCCCTTTCCTACCCCCCTCCCAACCCCTTACCCCTAACTACCCCCCCTCCTATCCCCTTACACTTACCTAAACACCCCCCATCTCTAATCCCTAAACCCCTAACACCAAATCCCTATTTAACCCCCCAACCCATAGAAACTATTAAATAAACTATTGAATCAGGTTTTTTTATTACTTCAATAACGCTAACACATTTATGAATAAAGAAACGCGCACGCGTTTTGTGTGTACATAACGTTATAGCGTTATGTGCATACATAACGCTAGCACGTTATGTCTGTGCAAAAAAATACTTTTATCCTCCCGCGTTCTACGTTTTCTCCTCTCGCCTTCCCGTCTCCCACACAGCACGACATTTCAAAATTAATAGTCAAAGAATTGGAGGAAGCTCAAGACACTCCATGTTCAAAATCAACAAGTTTGAAAAGGATTCTACATTTGGCATTTGGAATTGAGAATTCCACATTCACAGTTACCAAGCTTCAAGGGGATTCTACATTCACAAATTCAAGCTTCAAGAGGATTCTACATTCACAATTTCAAGCTTCAAGGTGATTCTATATTAACAATGTCAAGCAAGTTTGATGAATCTATATGAACACGGTTGAAGAAGAATCTACATTCCCTATTGAGCAAGCTTGAAATTTCTATATTCACAAATGAAGAATTTTCTATATTCACAAGTGAGGTAGAAAATTTACCTTCACATTTGAGCAAGATTGATGTTCATCTATATTCACAATTGAGGAAGTATCTATATTGACAATTGAGCAAGCTTGAAGAACCTATATTCATAGTTGAGAAATAATTTGGATATTTTAATAATTGAGCACACCTCTAGGATCTATTTTCTTAGTATTGCTCATTGTGGTCATGCGGAATTCACGCAATCGAAAAAGGAAATCGGCAAGGAAAGAGAAACCTCAAGAAACCATGGAAGAATTTAGAGAAAAGAAAAGATTGGACATGTGGAATCGAAGGCATTCCATGGAAACTCATCCAATTCCAAATGTAGATGATGCCATGGTTGTTCCTACCCACCCACCTCAAGAAATACGAAGAAATTCACTAGAGGGGCCCTCAATTTCAACAACATTTGATGAACAAGCACCCCATGGCACTAGTGAAGAAGTAAGACGTAGGTTCTCATCGGGTGATGTTTCAATTCCCACATCAAGTCAACCTCAAAATATGGTAGTGGATGACTTGTTGGGTAGTGGTTATACAAGTGATGAAGTTAGAGAGGCATTGAGTGGAGGATTAACAATGGAAGAAGCAAATATTATGGAGACCGTCCAAGAGAATGAAAGACAAGGGGCTCCTATGGAAACGCCAGAGCGTCCTGGTGATGGTGTACATGCTCCAATTCCAACACCCTTACCTCCATTAGCAACTTCACGCCGAAGAACTCCGAGACGTATACAGGTTGATGAAACTCTCATTAGTTCACTTGAAGGTACGTTGTCTACACGTTCTATTGCTTATCAAACTCGACAAATACTTGATAACTTTTTTGATTCTAAATGTGATGGGGACAAGTGCAAATTATTTTTATCATTGGTGAAATCTAGGCATATGATTGTTGTTAGAAGAACATTAGGGATAAAGATGGCCAAAAAGTTAGAACCAAGTTCTCATATCATTAAAATTTTAGTAGATGCATTTAGTACAATTGGAAAGAAATCTCACTCAAAGGATCGCAATGTGGCTCGTCATGTGTTGTCACAATCAATCATTAACAAAAGCACTAGGGCACTTCATTTTCTTAAACCTACATCCAAAATTGTTAATTTGAATGTGAAGACACTTCGTAGGTATTTTGTTAGAAGAGAACAACTTGAAATCGGTCAAACAGATGTTTGGGCCTTCATTGGCAGGTTGCCATGCTCTGATATGAAGCTCATTGATGCGGTAAAGGGATTAGTGCAAGCTTTTTGGCATGACAACACTAGACCTTCTTCCAACCAAAAAGATGTATTAAAATTGAGAAGGGGTTCAAAGGATCGTGAACCACACATTAAACATTTTCTTGATATGACACAAACAGAATTATATGAGAGATTTAGGAATGAACATAACGAACTTGACTTGGGCCAAAGATCATTTGAAAAATGCAAACCATGGTATGTTAAAATAAACACAATCCGTAACACATGTTGTTGTCGATACCACATTGAGTATGGTTACTATTATGACACATATACATATATTTTCCGTGTATTGCATAACACTCTTGTGCAGGAATGCTCAGCTGCATTTCTACCAATTCCAACTAGAGACTTTATTCATAGCATTTTGTGTAGCAGGCCAAACGATTGCACATTTTATCAAAAAACTTGCATATATGGGACATGCCCAGGGTGTGGTGGATTCACCTTATTGGAAAAATACATACATGTGACCGATGAGCATGAACTTGGGAGGCAGGAGGTGAACTTGCAGTCATTCAAATATGTCACGTATGATATTGATGGAGGGAACGAAAGAAAAAAAATATAATTGGTCACTTCTCAGGTTGGTAATGAGCTATTGGATACTATTTTTTCTTCATATTGCAATTTCATATGTAACAATCTATTGATATAATGTCTTCATTGTTGATATACCAGGTACAGGTTTGCGAATTCATGGAGGAATTCTTTGAAAAGACACAACAATATGTAAAGCATGTGCATGTGGCTCGTTGGCAAGATGAACAGTTTAGAACGTGCGGGGATACATTTCCTATCGGGACTATCCTGTTAGTGGTTGATTTTGCGGAAAACTACATTCTTCAACCGCAAAATGAGATTCAAAGTCAATACTATCACTCGGACCAGGTCAGCGTAATGGTCCATATCACCTATAGACATGGGGTAGATAGTACTGAAGACAACAGGGTTATATTGAAGGAGTATCACTTCTACATAAGTGATGACAGGTGTCACAACTTGGCTTTTGTACAACACAGCTTTCAAATGTTCTACAATCACTTGAAGGATAACAGTATACGAATGGAACAACATTGGATTTGGTCTGACGGTTGTGCGGGGCAATTCAAAAATGCCTGTGTATTCCAATGGTTGTGTATGCTCCACAAAAGGCACAAGGTGCCACATATTTGGAACTACTTTGAGACCGGACATGGAAAAGGTGAACACGATGGAGCAGGTGAGTGCATAAAGACTACATTACGCGGGAAAGAAATGAATTTCACAGATGGACCTATCATCTGAAATGAAAAAACCATCGTTGAATGGTGTGCTTCAATCATGGGGGGGGGAGCAAGAAGGCAGGAAGATCACTCAACCAGGAAAGCACATGTGGTTAGATATTTTGGGGAGGTGTTGGATGTAGATCATTCACAGTTATATGAGTGCAAGACCATCCAAGGAACTTGTGCATTTCATTCAGTTAGAACGTCGGACAATGCTATACTTGAAATGTGGACATGGAAACTGTCATGTTTTTGTTCTCCATGCAATAGTGGTGAATGGGACGAATGTGAATCCATGGATTGGGTTGATAGCTGGGACCGTGTATCACTCCCCATTGGTCGACGGATAGCTACAGAATTATCCCAGTTGGAGGAGGACCAATCAAGTATTTCACCAGACTATGACCACATATCAGATCTCGTACAACCAGGTTCGATTAATGTTTTTATATTTTTTACAACTAGTTGTGTCTAATTAGCTATGTATATTTTTGATATTTTTGACAACTAGTTGTGTCTAATTAGTTGACTAAAACGTTGGAACTATATTTTCTCTAGGTCACATATATGCAGTGGTCGCCCCAAGACGGAATGCATGGTGCACTGACTATTGGCTGGCACGTTGCTTAGAGGGGAAGCAAACCCTAAATGTCCCATTGCAGGACTCTGATGGAGTTGATTTTCCGATTGGGTCGATGGTTATAAGGGGAGAATATTTGAACTAGGTTTCCCACTCAGCAACTAGAAAAGGGTATAGATATGAAGGTTATAGACCAGGTGGGATTGTATACCATTATACACACTTAGTTATTGGCACAAACCTCCAGGTGCAACCAATGCCAAGGAAGAACTCATCAAAGGCACGATACTTATTGCCTTATTCTGAGCACGAGATGTTACAACAAACCATTGGTATTCGAGGTGATCCTAATGGTCTAGTCGAATGACCATAGGTAGGTAATCTGGTACGTGGTTTGCTTTTTTTATTGTGTATTATGTTATAGGTATGTGGTGTACATTTATGCTATGATTTTGTTCCGTGGTCTCATTGAGTATTGACATTAATATTTTGACTATTGCAACCATACATTGATAGCTTGATAGATTCATAAATTGCATAGAAGTGGTACAGCTTGATAGATTGCACAAGTTTTTTAATCATCATCATCATCGTCTTCATCACCACCACCACCACTACCGTCATCATCATCATCATCAACAACATCTTCATCATCCTCACCACCACCATCATGATCATCATACTCATCATTATCATGGTAAACCATCATCATCGTCATCATGAACATCATCTTCATCACCACCACCACCACCATCATCATCATCATCATCTTCAACACCACCACCACCATCATCGTCATCATCATCATCATCATCATCCTCATCATCCTCACGGGTGAGCTCCCAATATGGATGCCTAATGAGGGCATCTATACTAAGAGCCTACTTTAAATGTCAACCCGGGGGACGTACAAACTTTAGAGGTGCAGGCACTATCTGTGCTCTTATAGAATAATATTTGTAGCAGTTGGATGTCGGTATCGATGTTCTAAGGGTTGCGTACTCAATATGTAAAATTGGTTATACTAGGGAATTAAATACTGGAAAGCAATAAATCTTTTTTAAAGAATTAAAGTACTGAAAGCAGTAAATCTGTTTTTAAAGAATGAAGATACTCAAAGCAGTAAATCTATTTTAAATAATTAAAATGCTGAAAGTAGAAGAGATAATCTTATGAAGTTACCTAAGTGCAGAATGGTAAACCTAGAAAGTGAAATGCCATAACAGATCTATTATAATATTGGAGAAAACAAGGTCTGTAATTACTTTATGCATAAAACTAGAGTTCTGATCTAAATCGTTTAAATACTAAACTAAGGTTGAAGTGTGATCGTTTCATGCTACACATCTATTTACTACGAAGTCTGAGTAATTAATCACAATGGGAAACATTCATAAATCTTAGATATGAACCATGACTTTCGAAAGCAAAGCTAATACAGATGTAATCGTTTGTTAAAATGTGCGTTGGAAGAAAGCAGCTACAGGACTACTGAAACCGTTTTCTTGTACTACAGAATGTATTATAAATTACTACAGAAATAATAAATCATTCAAGCGCTTCCATATGCGATATAACTTTTCATCAATGTAAAACACATAATTGGAAAATACCTGAAAATGGAAATCCCCTGACTTACGTGTTGGAGGGGCCCTCTCCAACCCATACTCAGGAGAGAAAGAAACTTATAAATGCTGGCTGGAATTTAACATCCATCTCTTATTAAAATATAAAATCCATGTCTTCACAAAGGTCTATAACTTCGCAGTCTCTCAATAGTGCAGAAAACTTAAAACAATGTTTCTCCCAAAATGTTAACAGGGGCCTCTCGCAACCCGAGAGGTCCATATTTATATAATTCTTAATGTCGAACTTAACTAAATGTCTAAATGTCGATTTCCCTTAAACAGGAGTGCGTTCCATATAAATCAGGAAACAGGGTGCTGAGCTTGGTGATCCCTCAATCTTCTACGCGTTCATCCTTTAATGCCCCTAAACCTACTCAATCACGCTTGGTTTCCACATAATTAGTCTATCGAATATGCATTTTAACATACAAGAATAATCATCAAAAACAATTCCATTAAATAATTAAAGTAAAATATTTTTCCCACAAATGAGTGTGTTTCTTCACCATTGCTTGAGCTTGACTGCGGGAAAAATGTTTATCAAATACCTGAAAATTGGACTCATCATTCTCTCCCATACTTGAAGGATTCACCCATCCTTGGGTGACTTATTCAATTTGTCGATGACCTCCCTAATATCCCATGCTACCACCCTAGGTATCCCTGCCTGCCTGTGATATCCAAAATTCTAATCCTCCCTGGCCCATGCCTTCCCCTCTTCCTCTTCATTAATTTGTTCCTTGATGACTAGGGAGAGAAAGAATGGGGGATTCAGCCTCATCCTGATCCATCTGAGTTGATTTCTTGCCAGGGATTCTTTGTAGAGTGTGGTTTTGAAAAGAGCATCATCAAGCCTGAAGGGAGAGTGGAGTTCTCTTCTTTTCAGATCGTTTGCCACCCTACTCCACCTTTCCTTAATGGACTCATTAACTTCCTTCTATGTGCTTCGGAGTGTAATGTCAAAATGAGTCACAGCCTCCTGTTGTTTTGCAAGTTGAATGGGTATCAATTCCTTGTCCTAGGTGAGGATCCTATGGTTATAGATTATCCCTTCAGGGTGAGTTGGCTCTGGTCTGATCATTAACGGGGTTTGCCATTTGGATGCAAAATAGAGATGGTAGTCCTGGGCTCGCTCAATTTCGTGTTTCATCCACGAACATAATGCCCTTAACTGGAAATCGCTCACATATGGGTTTGGCAACCAGTTGGGCGAGCCAGAAACCACGAAATTATGCAAGAAGAACTCACTCAATTGGTCTTTCTCCAGCTCTGTGGAGTTCAAATATGCATCTATAAACTATTTGGGAGTACTTATCTCTATAGGGAGTCCTTTATTCAACCTCTGGAGCTAGAATTCGCCCCATTTCTCCTGCATATAAACTGCATATATTGTTGACAGTGATCTGAGGTCCCGCATTCTATCATATATGCCGATAGTAGTGGCCAAAATGTCCTTTAATTTGGTAATCTCTTGGTCTTTCTTTTCTAATTCGTTTTGTGCCTCGGCCAATTATTCTTGCAGCGTTGAATTCTTCTGCTCAGCCAAGCGCAGCTCTTCTGCATGATGCATCTTCAGGATTTGTGTCTTCTCGGCTGAGAATGGGGGAGGTGTGGGCTAGATTCCTAGCCCAATTCTTAACGTTTCCAACTCATTTCTGAGCCTTTCCAATTCTGCCTGAGCCTCAGTGAGTTGAGTAATGACCTTGGGGTTTTCATTATGTTATGGAGGATTCCCCTAAAGGTTTCCTTGCTTTTGTAAGCTCTGCTCTTCTTCTTTATCCATTTCTTCTTCTTCATCATGTTCTTCTTCTTCATTCTTTTCCTCTTCTTCTTCTTCTTCTTCATCTGTAGTGGGATCCTTCTAGTCTATAAAAGGATCAATGTCATCATCAGACACATTGGTAACCAGGGGGCTGGGTTCCCTTCTTCCTCCTTGGAGACTTGGATTTTACATACCTGCATGAACCTCTTGTTGCGCCTCTTCGACCCCTGACTACTGGTAGGAATACCTAGGTCTGATTTGGGGGAGTCCTCTTTTGAGTGTTTTATCTTTACCAAGGTGTCGGCCACACTGTCCAAGTCAATTTTTCTTTTTTCCCCTAATACAGAGGTGGTCTTACTTTTTTATTCTAGTGGCAAGGGCGTAGTATTTATTCTCTGAACATCCTCAGCAGATACCATGATGAACTCCTCCCAAGAGAGCTCTGGAATCTGTGCTTTTAGATCCTCACCAACTATTAGTTTGATCAGCTCATGATGGGCCAAAGCATCCTTTTTTCCCTTAGCCACCTTCCTGCTCATTTCTGCTAGGGATTGGAGCAGGTAAAATAGAATGCTAATGTTGTTGTTTGATGAAATGTGACTCCTGTGCCTGAGAAGTTCCAAAATAAAAAAAAAATGGAAAATGGGAACATAACTTAACCTCCCGGTGCATGTAATGTACCTCTGGACAATTGCATCCATTTCATCCCATGGTGCTGGCATGGAGAGTCTTTTGACTCCATTTTTGTATTCATCATAAACCTTTCCCTGCTCAAAGAATGCTACTTTTGTTGTGTGGTTTGCCTCCCGGTCATTGCTGCTCCAATGCAGGCCCATTGGTAGACCAATGTGTTTGGAAATCTTGTCCTCCTCCAATTTTTAATGTAACCCTTTTACTTGGGTGATGTACTGTTCATCCTTGATATGTTTGAGGTTTCTTGCGAACTCCTGAGCTACCCCTGTACCGTATCCTCTCATTCCAAGGATGAAAGGCATCCATCCTAAATTGCGAATGATCTGCAGGACTCTTAGGCTCGGATAAATGGCGCTGTGATCTTCCAGTTCACTTTTCTTGAAACCCTTTGTCATTTTAGAATCTTCTTTATAATCAAACAAAAACCAGAACTTTGGAATATGGTTTATACCTTCAACTGGTCGGGGCTCTGCCTACAGGCTCGAGGATTGCAATGCTTGATGAGTGAGCACATTAGCTTTGGTTTGTTGCTTCTCGGGAATTCCGAGGAGTTCCTTATATGCAAAATCGTGGAATATTATGCAGCCTTACTTGCCATCTTTCCGCACCTATCCTTTCCATCATTCTTGTACTTACCTCTTTTAATCCTCTTTTTTCCATGATCGATCTTTGTATTCCCATGATCGATCTCTGTACTTCATATGGTGAAGGTTGTAATCATGATTTGTTGAGGGTGATGGGACTTAGGTAGCGATCATGAGTTATTAAGGTGATTCAACCATGCCGCCGATTTAAAATAGAAGTTGTCCTCAGCTGACTAGAAACGAATGTATTGTGGGATAATCTGGTGATCTGGTGCATTTTTCATGCATGGCGGATTCTGTAGTAGATTTGACGGTGTTTGTAGTTGATTTCTGCATGTCAGTAGTTACGTGTGTGGGCTGCTTTTTCCTTTTTGCCCGTTTGCATTTGCTGAAGTATCTTCTTTTGAAAATTGTGCCAGTTGTTGATATGAATCATGTGATGATGCTTTGTATTTGGATGATTGCATAGTTGTATGTGACTAGCTCTCTTGAATAACTTGCAGGCTCACTTGAGTATGTTGAAAAAGGATGGCATGGCATGTTTGAAGAATTTTGTAGTAGTTGATGACTGATTGCTGAATGTAGATGTGGTTGGCTCACTTGAGTGCTGATGTGAAATGTATCTGGCTCACTTGAATTAATTTCAAGCTCTCTTGAAATAAATGGCAGCCTCGCTTGAATTGAATTGCAGGCTCTCTTGAATGCATATCTGGCTCGCTTGATTGTGGTTGATATCTTTCTTTGCAATAGAAATGCTAGATTTTTCATAGGGATATACGTGGCCCTGTAACTTTTCATTCTCTTTTTTTTTGTTTTTTTCTTTTCTCTTTTTTCATTTTTTTTCTTTTTTCTCTCTTTTTTTTTGTTTTTTTTTTGTTTGTTTTTATTGTAAATGATTTGATTTTTACTGACTTGTCGTGTCCTCTATCAGCATCAATTGTTGCTAGTACAATACCTGTGTAAATTCTTCTTTTGACAGTGGTTTTTTGTAAAGCTTTAGGCGATGCCCATTCACTATCATGGGGAACTCCTCTTCATCAATTGTAATAATTTTCACAGCCCCATTTTCATAAATTTTCTGTATAATGTAAGGTCCAAGCCATCTAGTGGTTAGCTTTCCTTTGAATTTGTGAAATGTGGAGTCGTAAAGTAGTGCCCAATCACCTTCGTTGAACTTTTTATCCTTCAGATGTTGGTCATGCCATTTCTTTCTTTGTTGTTGGATGATTTCAGTATGTGTAAGTGCTTGTTGGTGGTGTTCATCCAACTGATTTAGCTGTAGCATGCATTCTTTTTTAATTCCTGATAGGTCCATCTGTAAATTTGCTACAATTCTTAATGTCTTTATTTCAAATTCGATTGGCAGCATGACCTTTTTTCCATATACTAGTTCATAATGTGTGAATCCTATAGTTGTTTTCCATGTAGTATTGTAAGCCCAGAATGCCTCACCAAGTCTATCAGCCCAATCCCTTTTGTGAAGTCAGACATTTTTTGTCAAGATTCTCTCTAATTCCCTGTTGGTTACCTCAGCTTGACCATTTGCTTGAGGGTGATAGGAGGATAACTGTCTGTGCTTTACATTGTTTCTTTTCATCAAGTCTTCAATTAAATTTGATGTGAATTGTGGGCCCTGATCAGAAACTACTTCTCTTGGCACCCCAAACCTGTGAAAGATCTGCTCAGTAAAGAATTTGGCCACACTGGTTTCATTTGCAGCAGCCAGTGCTGCTACGTCTATCCATTTTGTAAGGTAATCAGTGCATACAAGGATGTAGCTTTTCTGATTGGACTGTGGGTTGAATGGGCCAACAAAATCAAATCCCCACTTTTCAAATGCATCCAAGGAGATTTGTGGATGGAGTGGCATTTCTTGTTTTTGTGTTGGTTTTCCCATTCTCTGGCAATCATCATAGTGGGACACATACTCATAAGCATCTTTGTGGAGTGTTGTCCAATAATACCCTATTTGCAAGATATTGTAGGTTGTCCTTTTTGCAGCATAGTGTCCTCCACAGGGTTCATTGTGGGTTGCATGCATTATGTCATGTACTTCATCTTCCCTAATGCACCTTCTAAGTACTTGATCTGGTCCCTGTTTAAAAATCATGCCCTCTATCCATGTATATGTGGCACTTTGCCTTATTACTTTTGGCCTTTCTTTATAACTATAATGTTCTAGAAACTTCCCGGATACTAAATAGTTTGCTATGTCAGCAAACCATGGGCTTCTTATTGATAAGGCAAAAAGGTGCTCATCAGGGAAGTTATCTTGAACCAATTTGTTATCTTTTCCATGTGTGACTCTTGACAGAAATTCGGCTACCACATTATGCTTGCCTGGTTTATCTATTATAGTAATGTCAAATTCTTGTAGAAGTAACATTCATCTAATAACTCTCGCACTAGTATTAGGCTTGTTCATAAGGTATCTGATTGTTGAGTGGTCAGTGTGGATAAAACATTGGTATCCTGTGATGTAATGCCTGAATTTATTGATTGCATGTATGACTGCCATAAATTCCTTCTCTGTGACTGTGTAGTTGAGTTCTGCCCCAGCCAAATTTTTGCTTATATAGTATATGGCATAGCGTTTCTTGTCTTGTTCTTTTCCAAGCACAGATCCAATGGCTTTATCTGATCCATCTGTGTGGATGTGAAATGGAATTTCCCAGTTTGGTCCTTGGAGTATTGGTGCTATGATTGTTTTCCACTTAATACTTTCAAAGGTTGTCATGCAGATGCTTGTCCATATGAGCTCATTGTCTTTTGTGAGAAGTGAAAACATGGGGGCAGCAATTCTGCTATAATTTTCAATAAACCTTCTGTAGTACCCTGTCTGTCCAAGGAAACTTCTCACATCCCTTTGTTTGATAGGTGGGGGAAGCGTTCTGATTAATGAGACTTTGGCTTGGTCAACCTCTATACATCTTTGTGATATATGATGTCCTAGAACAATGCCTTCTTCCATTAACATCCTGCATTTGTCATTTCTTAGGCACAAGCTCATTTCAATACATTTTTTTAATACTAATTCAAGATTGTTCAATGCCTGGTCAAAGTTCTATCCATATGGTGTGAAATCATCCATTAAGACTTCCATTTTGTCATTCATAAAATCGAAGAAAATACTCAATATGGCTCTTTGAAATGTTGTCGGGGAGTTATATAAACCAAAGGGTAGGACCCTATAGGCATAAGTTCCCCATGGGCATGTAAAGGTCATTTTATCGTGATCAGCTGGGTGTATTAAAATTATGTTGTACCCACTGAAACCATCTAAGAATGAAAAGTACTTGTTTCCAAATAATGTATCCAGCACCTGGTCTATAAATGGAAGTGGAAAGTGATCTTTCTTGGTTACTTTATTCAACTCCCTGTAGTCCACACAAATTCTCCATTTGCCTCCTTTTTTGGGTACTATGACTAGTGGTGAGACCCACTCACTATCAGATATTGGATAGATGAACCCTGCATCTAATAACTTTTGTAATTCCACTTTCACTATGTCTTTTAGTGCAGGGTTTAGCCTTCTTTGTGGTTTCCTTATAGGAGTAGAACCTTCTTTGATGTAAATGTAGTGTTTGCAGATATCAGGATGTATTCCTTTCATATCTGCATATGTCCATGCAAATGATTTACTTTGTTCTTCTAGTATCTTCATCAATTTCTTTTCTTGATCTGTTTCTAAATTGGAATTTATGTTGATTGTTTTGCCAAGGTGAATTTCCACGACTTTTACCTTTTCAATCTGTTCTTCGAGTACTTTTGTCCATAAGTCATCCATGTTCTGTTTTGAACTATCACCTATTTCTGTGGAAAAAAATTCTTGAATAACATGATTGTTAGAAGATACATTTTGTATCAATCTATTTATATGGCCATCTTCATCTATTGCTTTTAGTGATATTGCAGCATCAATTGTTAGGATAGGTCGGAGGTTGTGATTTGGTGTGTTCTGGTAATCATCAGTCCAATTTTGATATTCTAACTCTGAAGATTTCATTGCTAATAAGTAGATTGTGATTTTCTTCTTGGTATGTCCACTGGTGATTGTCATATTTCCTAATCGGCAACCTATGTAAGCATCTGCAGTTGCTAACCAAGGTCTACCTAGGATAATTGGATAGCCACTAAGTTTGCTTTTGATTTCGGTTATTATAAAATCAGCTGGGTATTCCCAGGATTCAATATTGATCATAATGTCTTCTAGCATTCCTTCGGGTTTCATAGTGGACATGTCTGCTAGTTGGAGTACTGTTGTGGTTGGTCTGACCATTGATTGGAGTCCCAGGTATAACATGGTTTCCTTAGTCATGACATTGATCGCATCTCCCAAATCTATTAAGCTTTTATTTATTTGCTTGTTATTTGTGGTGATGTTTACTACAGGACTACCAGGATCAAGATATTTAGGGTTTATTATGACACCCAGCATCAAATTGGCCAATTGTCCCACTACATTAATAGTTGGTGGATCACGCTTCCTCCTTCCTGGTTTCTTTAGGCAATTTTCTCTAATAAATTTGTTGCAGATGGGCACATCCCTTATGGCTTGTAAAATCAGGATTTGGATGTTTAAGTGCTTGAATTCGTTTAAAATTGTATTATCTTCCTCTTTTTTTGTACTTCGGACTAGTTTTTCTGGAAATGGAGGGTTTCTGTTGCATGGGAGTGGTTGGGTTTCGTCCTCAGGAGGTTCTGGTTCATCAGGATGCTAAACATAGGGTTCTGATGTTTGGTCTTGAGATTTAGGTATGGGTTGTTGGATGTTGTGTGGGGATGTATTCTGTAATGTTTTTCCAGATCGCAGATTTATTTCGTTTATTTCTATGGTGTCTACAACATAGGTAGGGAATTGTTTGATATCGGCGTTATCAGCCTATTGCTGTTGTGGGGGTCTGTTATTATTAGGATTTGGAATTGGTTGGGCTGGAATGGGTGGAGGTCTGGGGGGTGGTTGAGGTTGTGGGGGTGGCATAATAAGTGGTTGTTGTGATGGTGCCCTCCAATTTGATGGATGGGGGTATTGATTTGCATAATTTGTGGTGGATGGAAAAGGTGGGGGGTATTGAGGATAAGACGGTGGATAATATAGTTGTTGATAGGATGGTTGATATGTTTGCTTATTCTGTTGCCATTGGTTTTGATTTGGTTGTGCTTGCCATGGAGTTGGTGCAGAGTTCCAATTTGGCTGTCCTTGATTATAGTAGGCTTGATTGCTCTGTTGATATGGTCTAACAAAATTATTCCTTCTCTAATTTATAACACAGAGCTGTTCTATTGCTCCTTAAGCTACTGGGTCTTGAATAGCTACCTTACATGAGGGTAAGAGGGGACATTTATTAGTGGAATGGTCGTCAGTGCAGAGACCACATGCTTCTATTGTGTTCAAGGTGCACTGCCCCTTCTCATGCTTCTTTCTACAACAAGCACAGAATACTACCAAGGCTTGGTTAATTTCATCCCGTTTCTTTTTTATTTGAAGAGCATCAAGTTGCATGGCCAAATATTGCAGTATGTCAGTATTCATGTCATCCAGTAGGTTTCCTAAATCATATTTTGTAAGTGTTGGTCCTAAAGATGTTGATCCACCAGTAGATGTGTGTGTATCCCTTGTCCCATTCTTAGTTTTCCTAGATCTAGAGTAGTTTTTGAAGATTTGCAGGATCTGGTCAAAATATTTTTGGAATATATCTCCATCTCTTAGGATATTTAAGACTTCAAAATTCTCCTCTTTTACACATCTAAGAAGGACAAGTTTTAGTGATTTAGGATCCAAGGTGCAATGACTGGCTCGTTTGTAGCTGAGTTGAAATCTTTGGGCATAATCTTCTAATGACTCTCTTTCTCCTTGTTGCATCCTAAAGATTTCATCCCTAGTATCTTTGTCCTTGCAGTAGTCCCTATATTTTTCTAAGAATGCCTGTTTCATTTGATCCCAGCTAAAGATACTATTCCCTTCAAGGCTCATGAACAACCGAAGTGATAGGTCTTTCAGTGTGGAAGGAAAAATCCTTAGCTTTTGTGCATCAGTAATGCAATCAAATGATCTGCAAACTACCTCAAATTCAAACAGGAATGTGTTAGGATCTTCTGAAGTCAAACCATGAAAGTTTGGTAGATTATTAGGATTGATGTTCTTCATTCTTGCATCTCCAAGAGGTATGCTAATAGGAAAGGTGAAAAGCTCCCTAGGTTCCTCCTCCTCGTTTGCCATTGAGGTGTTTTCTCTGTTTGGATCGTATGTGGGGTCAGTTTCATCTTCAAAGTGTATCAATTCAAACTGAGAGTGGTCAGAACTGTTATTACCGTTGTTGCTCATGGGGTGCTTGGGCAGAAAGCGACCAAATCTATCCCTTTGCCGACGAGGCATTCATTGGTAAAAATATTTATATTTTTGTTTTATGTAATTTTTGTTTTCTTTTTGTGTTGTTTTTAGCTGATGTCTCCTAAAATATTTAGCACCTCCCCGGTAATGGCGCCAAAAAGTGGTGAGCTCCCAATATGGAGGCGTAATGAGGGAAGCTATATTAAGAGCCTACTTTAAATGTCAACCCAAGCGACATACAAACTTTAGAGGTGCAGGCACTATCTGTGCTCTTATAGGATAACCTTTGTCGCAGTTGGATGTCGGTATCGATGTTCTAAGGGTTGCGTACTCAATATGTAAAACTATTTATACTAGGGAATTAAATATTGGAAAGCAATAAATCTATTTTAAAGAATTAAAGTACTGAAAGCAGTAAATATGTTTTTAAAGAATGAAGATACTAAAAGCAGTAAATCTATTTTAAATAATTAAAATGCTGAAAGTAGAAGAGATAATCTTATGAAGTTACCTAAGTGCAGAATGGTAAACCTAGAAAGTGAAATGCCATAACAGATCTATTCTAATATTGGAGAAAACAAGGTCTGTAATTACTTTATGCATAAAACTATATTTCTGATCTAAATCGTTTAAATACTAAACTAAGGTTGAAGTGTGATCGTTTCATGCTACACATCTATTTACTACGAAGCTAGAGTAATTAATCACAATGGGAAACATTCATAAATCTCAGATCTGAACCATGACTTTTGAAAGCAAAGCTAATACAAATGTAATCATTTGTTAAAATGTGCGTTGGAAGAAAGAAACTACAGGACTACTAAAACCGTTTTGCTATAATACAGAACGTATTATAAATTACTACAAAAATAATAAATCTTTCAAGCGCTTCCATATGCGATATAACTTTTCATCAATGTAAAACACATAATTGGAAAATACTTGAAAATGGAAATCCCCTGACTTACGTGTTGGAGGGGGCCTCTCCAACCTGTACTCGGGAGAGAAAGAAACTTATAAATGCTGGCTGGAATTTAACATCAATCTCTTATTAAAATATAAAATCCATGTCTTCACACAGGTCTGTAACTTCGCAGTATCTCAATAGTGCAGAAAACTTAAAACAATGTTTCTCCCAAAATGTTAACCGGAGCCTCTCGCTACCCGAGAGGTACATATTTATATGATTCTTAATGTCGAACTTAACTAAATGTCTAAATGCCTATTTCCCTTAAATAGGAGTGCGTTCCCTATAAATCAGGAAACAGGGTGTCGAGCTTGGTGATCCCTCAGTCTTCTATGCGTTCATCCTTTAATACCCCTCAACCTACTCAATCACGCTTGGTTTCCACATAATTAGTCTATCGAATATGCATTTTAACATACAAGAATAATCATCAAAAACAATTTCATTAAATAACTAAAGTAAAACATTTTTCCCACAAATGAGTGTGTTTCTTCGCCATTGCTTGAGCTTGACTGTGGGAAAAAGGTTTATCAAATACCTAAAAATTGGACTCATCACTCACCCTCATCCTCATCCTCATCCTCATCATCATCCTCATCATCCTCACCCTCACCCTCATCATCATCCTCATCATCCTCATCCTCATCCTCATCCTCATCATCCTCCTCATCATCCTCATCATCCTCACCCTCATCCTCATCCTCATCCTCATCATCATCATGGTAAGCCATTATATTCATCATCATCATCATCATCGTCAACATATTCATCATCACGATCATCATTCTCATTACCCTCATCATCATCACCACCACCATCATGATCATCATCCTCATCCTCATCATCATCATGGTGAACCATTAGCTTCATCATCATCATCATCATCATCATCATCAACATATCCATCATCATTCTCATCACCCTCATCATCAACATATTCATCATCATCACCACCACCATCATGATCATCATCCTCATCATCCTCACCCTCATCCACATCCTCACCATCATCATGATCATCATCCATCAACAAGTGCCCGGTGGACGATTTTGCAAAGTTGACCCCTGTGGGCAAAAATTGCACAGTCCCTCACTGAGCAAAACCCTAGTTTGCATAATGAACCTACAAGATGACACATGGGCCATGGGACCGATGGAGAGGGGCACCCCTAGCACTGTCCCGATGTCCTAAATCCAACGGCACCGACGGTTCGTCGATCTGAGCCACGCCCTCCATTCTATGGCTCGTTTCGTCTCGCATTCAAAAGGCCTTTAGGGACACCTACTGGATACCTGCCGAGGCCATAGAACTCCAACCGTGCAACAAAACCATGTTCTAGGGAGACATGCAGGTGTGTCTAGGATGGTTCCAGCTGGGAATGCTAGCCGCAAGTGCCCGACGGACGATTTTGCAAAGTTGACCCCCGTGGGAAAAAATTACACATTCCTTCACTGAGAAAAACCCTAGTTTGCATAATGCACCTACAAGATGACACATGGGCCATGGGACTGGTGGAGAGGGAGACCCCTAGCACTGTCCCGATGTCTGAAATCCAACGACGCCGATGGTTCGTCGATCGGAGCCACGACCTTCATTCTATGGCTCATTCCATCTCACATCCAAAAGGCCTTGGTGTCCCTGAAGGCCTTTTGAAATGAGCCAAGATCTTATTCCAAGCATGAAACATATTCTATTAAAATGAGCCAAGATCTTATTCCAAGGCCCATCCTCATCATCCTTGTCACATACCCCAATTTTGTAAAAATAATGTAATTATTTTATTATATTCCTGAGACATTATGTTGGCCCGGTTTTGCAACCAGGCTTAGTGCTATGGGCACCTGCTAACTAGTAGCAGCAGTTTCAATGGAAATAAATAACAATAAACTAATTAAACAAGACTATTCATGGATCTAAGCAAAGATATTAAGCAAATAACAAAAATACTTTAAGATCAAGAACAAGAACATATAAAATAAAGAATTTGTATTGAAAGAATGGTGCAAGCAAGTGCTTGCGGAATCAATACCTCTAATGGTGAGGTTGAATAGCTCCAAGGATGAGCAACTCCAATCTCCAATGGTCTCTTCTCCAATGTGGTTTGCAATGGCTAAAATGCTCAGGGGAGATTTCAGCAGCATAAGGATGAGATAATGGATGGATGTGAAATGAGGAGCCCCTACCACCTTTTTATAGGTTTTGGTGGTGGGAAATACCATTTGTGGTTTTGTGGAAACCAAATGGTATTGGCCAACATGGTTTAGGTACTTTTCCCTCCTTTTTCCTTTTTTGAATAAAAATAATATTTTAATTCCCTTTTTAATATTTTTGGGAATTTGGACCCTTTTTGAGGGTTTTTTTATGATTTTCTTGGAAAAATAATCTTTTTTAATGGAAAAAGGGGTCTACTAAGGTCTTTTGGTGACCTTTTGTTGGTTTCAGAGACTCAGATGGTGGAAAAGTGGACAAATGGGTCATGTGAGTAAGGGAATGAGCTAGTGAGCACTTTTTAGGTGTTAACAGATTGCCCCCTGATGTGTGAGGGCAGGAGCTCATCGTATGGCCGATTGACATCATAGTTCTTTTGTCTTTTTTCTGGGGTTTAGGGGAGAGAAGAGACCGGTTGGAGACGGGAGCCACGGTCCTTGGAAGCTGCAAAAACAAAAAAAATTACATGGCCTCAATATGAATGAGGTATAATCTCTGATAAAGGACGAGGCGGGCATTCCCATGCTCGTATCAAGACATATACAAAACAATTAGTCCCAAGAAGGGGGATCTAATACATGAAGAAATATACTGGTACATCATAATGGTCCAGAGGGGACATTATTGTGGGATATACTCATTATCATGGTTGATCTCAATAACTGATACACTGGAATAACTGTTGAACTGCTGAAACTGAAGGTGTCCAACATCTGTAGGGACTCAAAGACTATGAGTCATCTCTGAGAAATAATGTAACTGTATACTCAAAGGAGTATAAAACTGGGGTACATCTGAATACTGTCGCCATACGCAACCCGGATATCTATAGAAAAAATGTAACTGGTTGTATCCATAGGTAGACTCTCAAATGTGGAGGAGTCAGGTGGTATCCGGGGTCTTCGACTAATAACTGAATGGACCAATACCCTGTGCGAGTCTCAACGATGCGATCAAGGTGTTGGAGTCGAGCATGTGAGAAACAACCATTCGGAGAGGCACTGAGGATTCCTTTCGAAATGATTCGTATGCACTCATCATAAATGGTAATGAGTCCAAGACACAGGGACCTCTAGGTCTATCCTCTGGAATCAATGTGGTTGTCGTCGACAGAGGGAGACCAGCAACTAACAAGGCAATGATGTTTCCTTGATAGGAGCACGAGGTGTAGAACTGAAGTGATGTAGTACTGCTGGTAGGACTGACATACTTGTGGGGATGGGAAATAACTGGGTCAAAAAATGGGTAGACTCAAACTTCCTTTGTTCAGA
Organism: Larix kaempferi; assembly: GCA_027924585.1. NCBI lineage: Eukaryota > Viridiplantae > Streptophyta > Pinopsida > Pinales > Pinaceae > Larix > Larix kaempferi. Next base: position 17,447,043 of record BSBM01000194.1, read on the forward strand.
GCATGATGACATGGTTGACCTGGCAGCGTAGGGAACTGACTTGTAGGTGTGGGGATCATCTTTTAGGGACTGAAGGGTATGTACTGACTCTGGGGGGGTGCAGCTGATGGTAGCTGTCGAGGAGTTATCAAGGTGACATACTGCAGAATACTATGAACAAAGGCGACCAAAATGGGGAAGCTGCCTAATGAGTAGATGTGATCTGTCATGGCGCCAAGAGGCACCATTGATTCCTTCTTCGTAGTTTTAATGAGCTCCAAGAAGGGATAAAAGTGTGCTCTGAAATAGTACGGTCCTGTGGATTTTGTGAGCCCAGGACGGCTCATGCTCATGGTTGCTTTCATGTTTAGAGAGTCTGAAAATGGTAAGTGGACTCTGTTGGTGTTTCTTTTTCGTAAGTTTAGTCTCCAAGGCCCGAAAAAGGATAAAATGATGCGGATGGAGAACTCTTCTAGCCGATGTGACTAGAGTATACCTTTTTCGTAATTAGTCTACGAGGTCCGGAAAAGGGGTAAACTTATACCAGGTAGACGCCCTTTCAGATACCTTTATCGAGCATGAAAGGAAGCAAGTTTGCTCGGCGATCTTTTCATTGTTTTAGGAGTCAGAAAAGAGCTTAACAGAAACTCCCTAAGTGCCTTTTTCGTAAAAAGGGGTTGCTCGGCCCGAAAAAGGGATAAAATTATACCGAACAAAAAATGGGTTGATGAGGGCGAGAAAAGGTCTCAAGCATCGTCATCAGTGCGGAAAACTAGATCCGGTGACATAAGGATTGTCGAAAACAAAGAACGGCCGATGTGGCACGCAAACCGAGGTGACGAGGGGGCGTGGAAAAAATGCCCAAAAAATCTAAAGGTGAGAGCGAGAAATGATCTCTAGCATCATCACGAGCGCGGAAAACTAAATCCGGCGATATAAGGCAAGTCGAAAACGGAGAACGGCCGATGTGGCACGCAAACCGAGGTGACGAGGGGGCGTGGAAAAAATGCCCGAAAAATCTAAAGGTGAGAGCGAGAAATGATCTCTAGCATCATCACGAGCGCGGAAAACTAAATCCGGCGATATAAGGCAAGTCGAAAACGGAGAACGGCCGATGTGGCACGCAAACCGAGGTGACGAGGGGGCGTGGAAAAAATGCTCGAAAAATCTAAAGGTGAGAGCGAGAAATGATCTCAAGCATCATCACAAGCGCGGAAAACTGAATCCGGCGATATAAGGCACGTCGAAAACGGAGAACGGCCGATGTGGCACGCAAACCGAGGTGACGAGGGGGCGTGGAAAAAATGCCCGAAAAATCTAAAGGTGAGAGCGAGAAATGATCTCAAGCATCATCACGAGCGCGGAAAACTGAATCCGACGATATAAAACTCGTCGAAAATAGATAACGGCCGATGTGGCATGCAAACCGAGGCGACGAGGGGGCATGGTAAAAAATGCCCGAAAAATCTGGGCGTGAGAGCGAGAAATGATCTCAAGCATCATCACGGGCTTGGAAAAATGAATCCGATGATATCAAATATATCAAAAACGGAGAGCAGGCGAAGTGGTACGCAAACTGGGGCGACAAGGTGTCGGGACACAATGTTGATATTGGTCCTGGTGAGAGCGAGAAATCATCTCAAGCATCATCACGGGCACGGAAATATGAATCCGGCAGTGCAAATGGTGCGAAAAACGGAGGTCATAAGGACTCCGGAATGGTTAAAGGAAAGAACTAGGTTAAAAAATGGCTACAAATAAAGGTGATCCCACCAAGCGAAGGATGTAGTGGTGGGGAGAAATGATGACCCGTGGGGGCAAAATACTATGTGTATCAAATCAACTGAAATATACAAGTGACACGTGACCTCAAAAATGGTTGAGATCACGAATATGAAAAAGTGAACAGGGTTAATGACCTGCCCCCATGCTATGTGCATGGGGTTTGTGATTGTGGATCACATATGTGTTGGTTTGAACGATGGGCTCATTGAGGTGTTGAGATAGAGATGATGGGGAAGGTTCAAAATGATTGATCATGCCCCCTATCCCGGGGTCGAGGTAATCTATTATGCCCCCTAACTCAGAGGTGTCAATGTGGTGCCCTATAATGGCGGGGTCGAGACCAGGCATCTCGGTATAGGACCAGGCAAAGACATCACGGAACTCTTGAAAGAGCTTTTTGTATGCCTGAGTTTCTGCTTGAGTGCAAGATGCGCCCAGCGAGATGAGCTCAGGTTTTCCTGGTGTTGTGGAAATGTCTATCTGTATAGTGGGGGAAATGTTCGACATGTTCCCTTGTTCAAAGGCATCCGGTGCTGGGATGGGGTCCTTTAACCAATCGACCTTAGTGGGTATGAAATCTTTCGATTCGACCGATAGCTGGTTGGATGCGGTGGATGTAGATGCTTCCGGGAGGAAGTACGAGCGATGGTGCATGTCTTCCCCGGGATAATCAAAGGTAGTAGGAATCTCGAGAACCTCTTCATCATTGTGGGAGCTTTGAGTGGTCAAATCGAGTGATGAGGTAGTGGTATTCGAAGAGATCATGTAGATGGTGTTAATCTCTCCGGATGAGGATGATGCGGGAGGGTAGATCTCCTCGATAGTAGGGGGTGCCGTCTCTAGGTCCAAATTGTTCATCTCGTAGAGAGCTGCTCTGTAGTCTGGGATGTCAGGACAGTTGTGGGAGTAGTGGCCGTAAATACCGCATATCGCACATGGGTGGTTGGTACGCAGTGATTTATCACGAGGCATAGGGTTTGGATCCAGTTTGACCACCGGGATGTTGGGGTCGTCGTCCAACATTTGCATGTGTTCCTGCAATGCAGGTAACTGTGGACACTGATGGGTTGGATGGCCTAACTCATCACACAGCAAGCATTTTGGAGGAGCATGAAATACGGGGGGAGGTTTAACTGCCTTGGGTGGGGGTACCGCAGTGTATGGTTGTGGGCCTCTGCCCCCAGTGGGCCTGACGAATGGAGGGGGATTCGTCGACGACGAAGGAGTCGTGATACCGGGAGGTGGTTGGGTAGAAGTAACAATGGGTTGCACTGGTTGTAGGATGACATTTGGTGTCGGTGGAGGAACGGGAGGCATAATATACCACACGGGTAATCCCAATGTTAACCCGGGGAGACTAAGGGTAGCCATAACTGGGGCGCTTACTACACCCGAAGGAGGAAATAGAAAGGGGATTGTGTGGATGGGTGTAACACCGATGTGACTAGGGACCACTGGTGGTTTAGGGAACAAAGGTGGTTGATTACCGGGTGGTTGTGTATTCTGTGAAAGAGTACAGAGGTTCGCGACGTGGGTCTCCGGTGACAGTGGTGGAATGGCCTGGAAAGTAGAGGTCATCGGTGCCTCGGAGTAAAGTCTAGGTCCTACCGAGGAAATGAATGAGGTAGTTGCACCACAAACAGGTTGTTCAACCATGGGGAGAACATTTTCAGGTGTGGCGGGGGCCTTGGGATCGTAATAGGTGAGCTGGTCGACCTTGACCACGCGTCCCTCATGGGGGAACTGCATGGTGCAAAATACGGATGAGGCAACAGCCCGCATGGCATACATGTAGCTGCGACCAAGTAAAAGGTTATAGTATAGTTGGGCATTGATGACCTCAATGTCAATGAGCACGGTTTTACCCGCCAGCTGGACAGGGACATTGGCTAAAAGACCTTGGGGTTGAGCCAAACGGCCGTCGTAGGCTCGCAATGCAGTGGTGGATTGCTGGAGAGTAGGAGATCCCAACTTCTGCCAAACAAATGTGGACATGACGCATGTGGAGGCACCCTCGTCGATGATACATCGATGGATGACAAGATTCCGAATAGAAACAGAAACTTGGACTGCTATGGTGGAAGGCAGACGTGGTTCGGACTGGTCCAAATCAAAGGTCATCAATTTCGAATCATTTGGGTCAATCGCCCCAATGGCGGAAAGTAAAGTCTTGCGCTGAGTAGGACAGTTTTTTAAGACTTCTAACGCAGACATGGCTGCGGGAGATTGAGCTAAGTCATCTACAATGTTGTAATTGGACGCAGCCCGTGCATTGGGGTTGTTGTTGATTCGGTGAAGGGGGAAGCGAGGTGCTTTAGAAGCGCCATCGAGTGGAACCTGAGGTATACGCAATGTCTGATCAGTGGGATGAGCATTAGTATCCTTTTCGGCGGGGGGGGCTTCAGAAGTCGGTCCGTATTGGTTCCGACGGGTTTGGATATTGACGTCGGCAGTGGACATCATCAATAAGTGGTGGGTGCCTGAATCAAACATGGGTTGGTCAGGAGCTGCGTAAGTAATTTGTTGTGGTTGCACGTTGCCCTGTGGGGGGGCTAACGGCTGAGTGTTCACCACTCCTTGTGTTGGAAAAGGGTTTTGTAATACCAAAGGCTGTTGTTGTGGTGGTGGAGGGTTGGGTGGCGGCTGAGGAGCCGCCTGCCCTTGACGATGGGCGTCATCTGTCCATAGTTGTCGAGCTCGCTCCAGATGTGGGAAAGCGTGGGTATAGTGGCCATAGACACCGCAAATGGAACAAGGATGGTTTGTTCGTAGATTAGCATTTTTGGCTTGCTTAGGTGGCCGATCAAGATTCTGATGAGTAGGCGTCGCGTTATTGTTTTGTGGAGGATGGGTAGGTTGTGGAGCTTGGTTATGGTTTTGGTTGTTTCCACGGTTACGTCCTCTTCCGCGGTTTGGTTTCCCACCCTGGTTGCGTTGGTTATTTTGGTATTGGGGCTGGTGTTGTTGTGCGTACACATGCCCTTGAGCATTGGGGGGATTCTGGGGAGCTGCAGGTGCGGGAGCAGGTTGCGGTGGGTAGTATGCAGGTGGAGCTGGAGGTGGTCCAGTTGCCTGTTGGGGTTGTTGGTACCCTTGAGCTATTGGATGTGGTGCATTAGCTGGTGCAGTTTGTTGTGGGTACTGCAACGGTTGTGGTGAGAACTGAATGGGGTTCTGTGCAGTGGGCTGAGCATAGTATGTAGGAGGTACATACGCTAATGGCGTTTGCCCATAACAATGTTGTGGACAAGAGGGTCCATGAATGTGATGGGTCTGGTTTGTTGGAGCATAAGAAGTTGTTGCTCCGGAACTGGATGTAGCCCTAGAGAGGTCTGGGGCGGGCATGCTCACCATGCTAAAAGGTTTAGGTTGCGGGGTGATTTGGCCAATGATGCCATCAGCGGCATGTGATGCCCCCGGTGCGTCACCACGTGAAGAGTCACCTCGTGGGGCGTCAGGTATGATCGTGTATAGGTAACTTGACTGGGCGTAGATAAGATCAAACTGTTGGGCCTTGAGGATGGCCTCTTCCTCAGACTGGGGTCTTTCAGATGCTACATCCTTCGCAATGAGAGGAAGGAGGGATTTAAGGAACCAGTCTAGGAAGATTCGGTCGTCTAATTTTATTTTGCATAGGCTTCGGCGCCGACGCCAATCATGAATATGGTCAGTGATATGCGTGGCCGTGTTCTGTCTGCAAGACAGTAGGATCTCGACGCCCGCATCGTAACGGACAGGTAACTGGAAGAATTGTAGGAAGGTCGAGGCAAGGGAGGTAAATGTGGCATGCGTCCCATGGGGCTGCTCGATATACCATTTGGCTGCGGAGCCAGTGAAGGTGCGTTGTAAAAGCCGTAGGCGGATTGAGTCATCCACTATGGAGTTGGAGGAACACCATAAATGGAAGGACATGATGTGATTCTGGGGGTCTTCTCCTGCCTTACCCTCAAACTTAGGGATGTCAGAGGGAAGTTTAGTGGGCATATGGGGCCACGCAGGATCATGTCTGATGGGGTCATTTGTGAGCCTAGCTAAATCTGGCAGGTTCAGACTTGCCATATATGGTAGACTAGCAGATGTGGTGACCGGAACTGGGACATGCCTAGCCATTATGCTATGGTGTAGGGGTCCAGTAGCGCCTAAAGGTATGTTAGGTATGGAGGGTATGTGCCCTCCAATAGGTGTAGTCTGGTGTGGGCCAGCGCCTCCAAGTGCAACTTGGGTTACACTTGGGTTAGGAATCGCACTAGGGATTCCTGGGATAGTACTTCCAAGTGCAACATGGGTTGCGCTTGGGTTGGGAATCGTACTAGGGATTCCTGGGATGGGGTTTGTGGAAACCAAAGGGGGTATGACCCCCATGTTGGGTATACCCATGACAGGTTGTGGCCCTGTGTTAGGCATTCCTAAATGTGGAGTGTTACCCATATTGGGCATACCCAGGGGGGTGGTTGTTGCCGTGGATGGTACGACAGCAGAAGGGTCTGCGGATGTCTGACCTATGGTAGTTGTAAATAGTGGATCAACTGGTGTTCCAGACATAATGGTGGTTGGTGATAACTCTGTGGGGTTTTCGGATTCTACCTCCAAATCAAAGGTGAAGTGGGGTATGTCAGAATCGGATGACTGTCTAATTGATTGACGATGTGTCGAATCAAGGGATAAGGCTCTACGTAGGTGACGTGGAGAGCCAAGTGGACTAAACTCTGGGAGTTCGCCCTGTAGACGACGAGAACGTCTAAAATTCTCAATGGTGAGAATATGTTTTTTTGTGTAAAAATTTGTTTTAAGTATCAGGTGGTGATATATATATAAAAGACTCAAAACCCTAATGCAACCAAGGGTGCAAGAAGGGGAGTGAACAAAGAAGGCTCTCAGGCCAAAAAAATCAATCCTCAAAAAAGGCACTTATTCTAGCAGCTATGCTACAATAAGTGGAGGAATGCAACAACTGGTCAGAATACCAACATGCAAACGGCTCCTAGAAAAAATAGGTGTAACTAGACCACAGGTAGGTTGAAATCATGCAAACACCTAATCTAAAAGTATTGTGACTCAAACAGACGATATCCTCTGCAAGGTGATTAAATCCAAGTCAGACAATATGAATGTTGAGACAACGGCTAGATATCCCCCTACCGGGAGGGACACCGGGTAATCAATCCTAAAGACAGGCTACTAGGATACTCCGTTCATGACACGTCGAGAAAAGGTAAATCTGCCGTTTGGTTCTTTGATCGCAATATCCCAATACAGGGATATCCCGAGAACTGCGAATGGTAGCCCTTCGGTTACTGAATGGATTTCGGTATTCCACTCAGGCTTCCGGAACCATCCTCGCGACTTCAACCCTCCTAGGGGAGAGGCCTTCCCACAAACCGGTTGTGACCGCGCCAAAAAGTACTAAGAGATTTTAGCTCCCTAATTGGACAACTTCTATGTCTCAGATGTAAGAACTGAGGGGTGTTATTGGAACACCTATCCCCCCAATACTACCTAGCTACAAGAATTCTTTTAGTGTTCCCCAAGTGGGGTTAAAAGTGTGTTCAAATTAAGGTACGTTTTAAGGCTTAGTTCAATTAAGTGATCGTGTGAGTGCACGTGAGGTGTTGTAAACTGAACTTGAAAAAATTAAATGCTTTATAGGAAATTTTCAAAAAATAAAGGATTTTTCGAAAATAAAAAGCAAATATTTATGATTTTTTCACTAAAAGGAATATAAATGCTTTTCAAAAAATAACTCAAAAAATAAAGGATTTCTTGGATTTATGAAAGCAAATAATAGACTTCTTCTAAAAGAAATAAATGGATTTCTTCATTCAAGAAAATTGCTAAGGGCAAGATTTTAAAGAAGCAGGAAAAAATTTGAATCTAGATGAAAATGCAAAAGGAGTCTTTCTTTCACTTTCTTGAAAATTTTTAAAAAGATTTCTAGATATGCACTTTTTAAATAGTAAAAAAAAATTTCAAAGCTGTAAAATATGCAGAATTTAATACTGTAAAAAATGTGTTATGGGCAGAAAGTACAGTAAAAAAAATTTTCAAAATCGGGATGGCCGACTGAAAAATTCAGCCGCGCGGGTTTTGGACGCACAGCCGCGATGGGCCGCGCGGGTTTTGGATGCACAGTCGCGATGGACCGCGCGGGTTTCGGGCGCACAGTCGCGATGGACCGCGCGGGTTTTAGCCGCACAGTCGCGATGGGAAGCGCGGAAATCGGCCGCGAAGCCGCGGTGTGCAGCGCGGAAAAACGCAGAAAAGTCGCGATGGACCGCGCGACTGTCTGGCAAAAGGTCGCGATGGACCGCATGGAAAAACGCAGAAAAGTCGCGATGGACCGCGCGACTGTCTGGCAAAAAACCGCGAGGCGGAAGCCGTGCACGGAAACCAAGAAACGAACCCGAAAATTGAAAATTTCGGGCTGTTTATGGGGCCAAATCTCAGAGCAGCAATGGATCTGCTGTCTAAGATGGCAGATCTATGGATCTAAAGGTTAAAAACTCATAAAAAACTAAGATTAAAGGCAAAACTAGAGATCTATAGTTCAAACCAAAGTGGAGTCGCCAAAAACTGTTGGCCCGGTTTTGCAACCAGGCTTAGTGCTATGGGCACCTGCTAACTAGTAGCAGCAGTTTCAATGGAAATAAATAACAATAAACTAATTAAACAAGACTATTCATGGATATAAGCAAAGATATTAAGCAAATAACAAAAATACTTTAAGATCAAGAACAAGAACATATAAAATAAAGAATTTGTATTGAAAGAATGGTGCAAGCAAGTGCTTGCGGAATCAATACCTCTAATGGTGAGGTTGAATAGCTCCAAGGATGAGCAACTCCAATCTCCAATGGTCTCTTCTCCAATGTGGTTTGCAATGGCTAAAATGCTCAGGGGAGATTTCAGCAGCATAAGGATGAGATAATGGATGGATGTGAAATGAGGAGCCCCTACCACCTTTTTATAGGTTTTGGTGGTGGGAAATACCATTTGTGGTTTTGTGGAAACCAAATGGTATTGACCAACATGGTTTAGGTACTTTTCCCTCCTTTTTCCTTTTTTGAATAAAAATAATATTTTAATTCCCTTTTTAATATTTTTGGGAATTTGGACCCTTTTTGAGGGTTTTTTATGATTTTCTTGGAAAAATAATCTTTTTTAATGGAAAAAGGGGTCTACTAAGGTCTTTTGGTGACCTTTTGTTGGTTTCAGAGGCTCAGATGGTGGAAAAGTGGACAAATGGGTCATGTGAGTAAGGGAATGAGCTAGTGAGCACTTTTTAGGTGTTAACACATTATGTTAAATTTAATGCTAAGTAGGAATTGATGACTCAGCAGAGTCACTAGAAATGGAATGTAATTCTGAATATTTTATTATTAATAATATATTATGGAGACAGCAGCATGGGAGAGCTGTTAAAAGAGGTTACTGGTCTAACTGGTGGATGGAACTAGGTGGAAAGGCAAAAGACAAGTGGCAGCATCCTCAAACACTTCCTAAGTTGCAGGTGGCAACTTCCCTATATTTTGGGGTCATGATTCCCCAAGAAAGTGGAATCTGATCAGGTGGCTCATTAATGACAGTTAACCCAACTAAGACCTAGGCAATCTTTTAAATAGTACTCAATGAACTGAGCTGGGGGTGGAATTGTTCTGGAGGGAGAATACATTCAGGTGAATGTTATTCAGGAGTCCCATTGAGGAAGAGGGAAATATACAGTAAGGAATTTGTTTGAGAGGATTGCTGCAGTAACTTGGTTCTAGTATAGCTGTTTGGCTGAGTGAATTATTCTGCTGCACCTAGTTCCAGCCAGGGAGACCAGAGCAAGCTCGGGGGTCCTGAGAAGTGTTGTTTGGGCACTCTCCAGGAGTTGGTAGGGAGGAGCAACCTCCCATTGCTGTTGTTGTCCACAGCTCAACAGGTTCTGTCATCTTATCTCTTATGTTTATTTAGTATAAATGAATGTATGTTATGTTTATCTTCTTTATATCCGAACAGTAATTAGTGTGGTAAAAGATAGTATCCCTGAGTATCGGCAGTAGAATTATTGAGAGTTAATGTGATTTTTATATCGTTAATATGATAAATATCCTTGTTATATTATTATTAATATGTTTAAAATTTTCTACAGTTAATGTATTTACAATTTACGCAGTAAACTATTGATGCTTTATGCAATAATCTGTAGTTATAATTATAACCCTAGCTGATTATATTTGCTCAACAGGTAAGCAGGGTTTACCTATAAAGTATTTGTACCATGTATATCGTCAAATTCAATATATAGTTATAGGAGATAAACAGTAAATCTAATCATAGATACTACACTAAATTATTTTTTTTGGTCGACAAAACCTACAGGAGATTTTAGAGTCACAAATAGGATCTCTATCTCAAAGTACGAACCATAGTCGGAAGTTAGCCTATCACCTTTTATTAATTAAACTATTACACAAAACCTAGTTAAACACTATCCATTTATTTATTACCAGATTAAAAGATTATGCAGAAACCCTAATCGAACTTTTTCATACAGAACTTAGTTAACAGTTAAACAAACTAGTTATTGTAGTAAAAATAAAACCAAAGAAATATCAGAACCATATCTAGCTTGATATCGAACTTAAATTATTTAGTTTTATTTTTGTCCTTAACTTCCATATTAACCACAAAATCGAAATCTGCATATCTGATGTAGTAACTAAACAAAATCATGACAGAGGAGTTCGAAATGAACCCTATCATTCTAGTTCCTACAACATGAAATCATCAACAAAGGAATAACTTGGTTACTATTCCTTCAACATAATAAAACAGATAGAACGTTATTCAGCTTATACATCGAATTATTAACATTTGTTCAACTCACAGTTTTCCTTTCGAGTCGTATTTTCTTATTTAATAAGCTTAAGCATTCGAATCAGAATAAATAATCCCAACTGTAACATATTAGGGTCAAAACCCTACTAATTCCATTGATACCAACAAAGCTAATGCTAAATAGAATAACATAATTTTCACCTATGGCCGCAGCCTCTTTATTTGATAGAAGCATGTTATATAAACATAGAAAGTTAAAGCACACGACAAACACCAACTCGTTATACAGAATGACTGTATCAAGTCTTTTTCTTAAGCTTAAATTACACTGGAAAAACGGAGGAACCAAACCATTGCTAGTTAGTTAAGACTTTATTTTTACCTACGGCCGAGTTACAAACCCCTGTAGAAGTGGTTTTTAAAAACTAAAGATTTACTTACTCGATACATAGCATAGAACAACGAAGTAACGCATGCATTAAACAAGCCAATTGTATAAGCAACTTGTATATTAAGTTAAAATTAAAATAAAACTTGGGTGGTACACCCTGAATCATTCGTGAGTACAGTAAAGAAAGTAAAACCACAAGGCCGTAGCCCCCATCCACAGAACAGGCTCCTAGCCTTTGTTCTCTACTCTTTAATACAACAATTCGTTTGTAAGAAACCCTAAACACCTAAAGAGAGACCATTAAATTTCAGTTGGTTGAAGCCATACCGTCTCTATTCTATACCATGGATAAAACCTGCCAAGACCTTGCAGGGTCAAGCATTTAAAAGACTCAACAGAACGGTGATAGTCATATATTCATGTCCTTCAAAGACCAAACCCTAGTCACCCAAACAAACCCCCAAGGAGAAAAATGCCATGGTAAGGACCAGGCTTACCCGGAAGAGCCAAATGCCGAGAGTGGTGTCCTGTATGCCTTCTGGAGTATTCCATACCTGCTTAGGACATAAACAACGTATCAGTTACCATGCTACTCCTCAAAACCGAAACAAGATTCTTTTAAAATTTAAGAAAAGAACACGACAAAGAAAATTGTCATATCTCACCAGCGAAATGAAGGAAGATACAACCACAGTGAATGGTCTATAAGGCACGAGCTGTTAAGCGAAAACCACCCTGGTCACTAAGGAATGAGTTGGAAAAATCGAAGGATACATTCCACGATGGAGGCCGCTACAGAACCAAGTGACAGGATACAAATGATGGAAGCCGTGACCGGGTTGAAAAACTGGTAACAGAAGGGATAGAACCTTAGGGTATTCACAAAGAAACCTACAACTACTAAAAGCAAAACACAACAACTCCTGAACCTTACAAATGCACAAGCACAACAAGCTATAACAGTGTGGGAGCTGATACCACCATGGTTTCGGCAAAATTTGGACAGGAAAAATCCACAGAGCGGCCGAGCCCGAAGGCGAGGGAAGGAATGATAAGGATTAGGGTTAGTCAACCTCTTATGTCATGAACACTTGGATGTGATTTAGCCACGTATCCCTTTTAATAATTCTCATGCAGAGGGTCAATCTTACATAGTTCGTTTTACGACGATAACTTCATCATTGTTTCCAAATAAAATGATAACAAGGATATTCCCTAGGGTCGTGATACCATATGGTTGATACTTAATCCATGATTCGAACAATGCCATCAAACGTTGCATAGTGAATAACATCACTTTTTCCTACAAACCAATAATTAAGCAATGGTTATTAGCATTCAACATTTTGCAATGAGAACTTCACCTTGTTGCCAAATAAAAATCATAGTAAGGATAACACAAATTATTGCTTGGTTATATTGATGGTTGCAAATGCATAGTTGCCTATCATCCTTTTTACAAACAAACTCATACAATAATGCCTTCAATTCTGTCCAGTATCGATTATAACTTGAATTTATTAAACCATTGCATTATAGACATTAATTACAATTTGGTAAGAAGTACTCTAGACACAGAGAAAAGGTAATTTCATTGGAAGGGTTATAAAAATAAGGGTGAAAAGCAAGTTCTGTTTGGTTCCTAAAAACTACCACGACATTTCCAATCACCATAACCTCAAGTGCAAGACAGAGATTTTTTTCTTTAAGTCTAAGAGTAATGAATGAGATTGGAATTAAAGGTTGCAATTATGCTACCATAATGATGATTACGATAACTGCACATGAATGGTTTAGGGCCAGCCAAACCTCCTCTAGATGACATCCACTTGAAGAATTCCAGTTACATAGTTCTTAATCTAAACTATTTTGGTTATGGTCATACAGTTGTATTTCACTGTTCTAATTGTGAAGCATAATTACAAAACTGTATTATCATTAAAAGATAATTACTCCACAAAGTTGTTCAATTCATTGATTCTTCAGAAGCATAGCTATCATATTTATTAATCATTTCTAACCCTCTAGAAATACGATTAAAAGAAGATCACAGGAAACGTTCTACCTTCGAATACTTGATTATCTAGATAACATGCTGAGACTTTTTTTTTTACAGAATGAAATGGTACAGATAACTGTTCTATAATACTTTAAAGAATTAAATGTAGCGTACCCGCACATTACCTGTATACCTGTAAGAGGAAGACAATTTGAATGCATTAGCTCGGAAGCTAAGTAAGCCCAGCCTGTTATGGAAATTTTCCCCTTGAGGTTGCAGAACAGAAAACAATCCGTAACTGTAAATAAAACTCATATTAAATCCAAGTACAAAAACAGATACTTCAGACACTCTTATGTGCATTTAAATCTAATTAAAACAGTTAAATGGCTGCATTTAATAACATTTAATGCTATCTTAAAAATTTTAAATTTTTCGGGAATTTTTGGGTTTTGACAATCCTCACCCTCATCCTCATCCTCATCCTCATCCTTATGCTCATCCTCATCCTCAACCTCATCCTCATCATCCTCATCATCCTCACCCTCATCCTCATCATCATCCTCATCATCCTCACCCTCATCCTCATCCTCATCCTCATCATCATCATGGTAAACCATTATATTCATCATCGTCAACATATTCATCATCACGATCATCATTCTCATTACCCTCATCATCATCACCACCACCATCATGATCATCATCCTCATCCGCATCATCATCATGGTGAACCATTATCTTCATCATCATCATCATCATCGTCAACATATTCATCATCATGATCATCATTCTCATCACCCTCATCATCAACATCTTCATCATCATCACCACCACCATCATGATCATCATCCTCACCCTCATCCACTTCCTCACCATCATCATGATCATCATCCGTCAACAAGTGCCCAGTGGACGATTTTGCAAAGTTGACCCCTGTGGGCAAAAATTGCACAGTCACTCACTGAGCAAAACCCTAGTTTGCATAATGCACCTACAAGATGACACATGGGCCATGGGACCGACGGAGAGGGGCACCCCTAGCACTATCCCGACATCCTGAATCCAATGGCACCGATGGTTCGTCGATCTGAGCCACTGCCTTCATTCTATGGCTCGTTCCATCTCGCATCCAAAAGGCCTTCAGGGACACTTGCTGGATACCCACCGGGGCCATAGAACTCCATCCATGCAACAAAACTGGGTTCCGGGGAGACATGCAGGTGTGTCTAGGATAGTTCCAGCTGGGAACGCTAGCCACAAGTGCCCGACGGACGATTTTGCAAAGTTGACCCACGTGGGCAAAAATTGCATAGTCCCTCACTGAGCAAAACCCAGTTTGCAGAATGCACCTACAAGATGACACATGAGCCATGGGACTGGTGGAGAGGAGCACCCCTAGCACTGTCCCGACATCCGGAATCCAATTACGCCAATGGTTCGTTGATCCGAGCCACAACCTTCATTCTATGGTTCGTTCCGTCTCGCATCCAAAAGGCCTTGGTGTCCATGAAGACTTTTTAAAATGAGCCAAGATCTTATTCCAAGCATGAGACATATTCTGTTAAAATGAGCCAATATCTTATTCCAAGCATGCAAATGGTGACATGTTCTGGTTGGAACTATTGAAATTGAAATTGAAAAGCAAAGCAAATATCTGCTTTGGTTTTCTCTTCTTATTTTGGATGTTGGGTTCCTTGAAAATTTTCAATCGTCAGTTCTAGCTGTTTTCGATTTTGATTATGGGAGTCAAATGACCTTTTTCAGAAGAGATCCAGGAAAGAAGATCTAGGGTAGGGCACTGTTTTGGATTTTGTGAATGTTTAGAAATTCCATCAGTTGTTTTGGATATTTCTTACGGCAGTCCAATGGGCTAGGGCACTCTACAAATCACCTTACAAGAATGATCCAAAAAAGCATATAGAGGAACAGTCCAAGTGTTGTTCAACAAAAATCAGTGACAAATCAAAGAATATGTTGGGTAAACTGTGTTGTATGTAATTTTCTGGCCCATGGCTAATGGAGAATTCCTCCCATCAACATTTACCATACAACTAAACTGTACATCTATAAATTCATCAAGATAATATGTATTTTAATGACATGTTATGTTTTTCTTTATTCCATTTTTTGTCCATGATATGCAATTCCCAAGCTCGCAAACGAGTTGGTAATTCTGCTTTGACAAATGCTAGTTTTAAATAGAATTTGGAATACATTATGATTCCTAATTATAATCCAGGAATACTAGACGATGTTATAGATGCCATGTAAGATATCACTTTTGAAATATGACTTTGTAGAGAGAATCCAAGATACTAAATGGACTTCGAACACAATCCATAGGCCACTAAATATGTTATATAATGATTGGCCAAAACATAAACTGCACAATAAAATGATGGGAAAACAAAGAATTTAATATTATTATCAAAGATAAATAGTAGAATCAATTAATAATGAGCAATGAGATTTTATTGAATTTTTAATATAATTTAAACTTAGAAAATAAAATTTTAATTTAGTTTAAATCTTTATTATATGTGATTTGCAAACAAATGTATGAATTTTTTTAAAACACTAAGGACATGCACTTCATTAGATCTATTTCTATCATTAATAAATAGGATGAATGCTCCTTTCCTATGGAACATAATAACTTGATGTTACTTTCACATGAAACTCCATTCTAAGAGAAAACATCCTCATTTGTCCTTTGCACCCAAATGCTCTAATTGGTAACATGTGTGTTCTTTCCAACTTGGTAACATAAAAAAATGAAAGAGTTAGATCCCTTCACATGCATTGACTTTATTATATTTTTTTAACAACAAAATGTAAGGTTACCATAGTGTTGAAAGTTGATTGTACTTCCTAATGAGTCTTTTTCACATGCAATGTCTTTATTATAGTTGTGAAAGTTGATTGTATGTCCTAATGAATCCTTATTTTATATGTGGGTTAATGAGTCCTTATTTTATGTGAGATTTGTAGTACCAAATTGTTCCCCATTATAAATCTCATTTTTTATGGAAAAAAAAATAAAATGTAAAATCATTATTACGTTGTAATCTCATTTTTTATAGCAAGGAAAATAAAATGTAAATTCATTATTATGTTGTTATTATGGAAAGTCATTTTTGTTTATCTCCAACAATCGAGGATGGTTAAAACAATTTTAATTTCTCAACATTAGCATCAAATATACTTGCATATATATGGAGGTAAACTTAATTTAAATGCACTATTACTCACCTATTCAAAGATATTAAATGGTATGTATCTCGTTGGCTTCAAGTTTTAGGTTTCCAATTTCACTCACTTTCAACTAAGATAAAGCCAAAACTTGTCCCCGACATGAATTTTATTATCAACATTTTGTTGTTTATGTTGAATTTTGTACTCACTTTGACTTTTCTCAAGTTTTTATTTGTCATATAGGAGGTAAACCAAGGTCGACAAGGTTGTCCTATAATGATATTGTAGTCTAAAATTAATATATCGCTCCCTTGTTATAGGGAAAGTCTCACTTGAGATACATTGCTAGAACTTAAGACATTGTAAGGTCTTAAAAGAAGAAGGCTACAACTATATATATTATACCTTTCATCAATTATTTGTCATTACCCCCTTCATCTACTCAAATGTACCACAACATAAACCATCATGTAAATGTCATCACATTAATCATAAGATATCATAGAACCAACATAAAGTAAACATCAATATGTGTAATAGAGACACAAAAACAATTATTTAAAATTTAGGATGTCATTACATTCGCATATATCCAAAATAGATACATTATTCCAACACTTATTGATGCAATATCATATTTTATGTTGAACAATGTAATTTACAAAATGCAACATAAAAACCATTTTCATGAATCACCCAAAACTGACAACATAGATAGTTGTTAACAAAGGATAATTAGCCAAATCTATTTCGAGCTACAACCTTTACATTTATATTAGTTGCACTTATGCATGCAAACATATACAAAAACCTATTGAATAGTTATCTATATGGTATTCATTACTAGCCAATACCCATTCCTTCTTCGTGTGTATTGGCTCATCGTGATCCTAGGAAACTTGTTCCTCAAGAACTTTGCCTACTCCTTAAATTAGCTATTTTTCCATCTACTTTGCAAAATTTTGAAAAATGGGTGATGCATTTCAAGGAAAACAATATACACCTTTCATCCTAGTAATAAATGTTATATAAGTTGGTATATACACCATTGGATTTAAAGTGTTTGAAATCCAACTGTGCATATCCTAGCATATTATGACATTGTTTCGTGATGCATATTGTTTACTAAAGTTCATAGTTACTAACATGGTACCACATATTAACCTAGCATCACCTGTATTTACTAAAAAATAAAGGTTCCTATATGTCTTAACCACAATTGTTGACTTTCCCTTCAGTCAACTCTAATTTGTCTCTTTTTTTGGCTCCCCTTTATGCCACTAAAATTTATGTCTTGCTACCACTTGTCAACTAAAAGGACCTAGTTTGAGATGTATTATAATGCCTACAATTTGAACTATTTGAAGTCTTGTAACTCTAAGCCATTTAGATAGAAGAAGGTGACCCTAAAAAAAGAAATCAATTGTTTTCTCTTGGTTAGATATAGTTACTTGTCCTCGTTATGATGACCTATTCAAACTCAGCAATGGCATTCAATTTATGTAGTTCTTGATAGTATTATGTTGTGATTGGCCTAAACTATTGACTATGTGATTGTACCTCCTAGTAAAACTTAATTAGTTGATCTAGTTATTCATCTATTCTTTGGATATCTACCTAAATGTGTAGGTTTCCCCCGTATCTTGATGATATCTAACCAATCATGGATAGTGTAATTAATGACCTTAGCTTGTTCAAGCGATTCCATATGTTACATGAGTTCTTTAGTCTAAAATATCCATAGCAATGTTCAACATTTCACTACAACTACAAGTCTCCCTTTTGATCCTTAAGTTTCAATAGAGAAGTATGGAACTTCTTGGCAGAAGTGGAAGGTTTCTCATCGTGATCTCTATCCTCAAGCTTGGGGTCTTTGACCTAGGTCGCAATCCACATATGTATAAAGTGTTAGTGCACCACTTCTATTTTATCCAATAAAGCATGGTTGTCATGACTAAACATGTTATTTTTAATTAATGTGTTGTCTAGATAAACTTAGAGTAGTTGATTTTGTTCAAATAACTAAATGTTATCATGGTTTTTCTTTAATAGACAATCACCAGTCTCTTCACCTGTGGCTGGAAAAATTCGTGGCATGATGTACATTGGAACATAATGAACAATTTATGGGAGTGAATTTTCACAACTATAAAGGTACTAAGGGTTTCATCCACACAAGAGAGTGAGAACTGATAGTAAAGTGCTCAATGTGCCACATCCTCTATATCTTCATAATTATCATCTTCATTCTTAGGCTTCTTAGAAGATAAATCCAAAGGGTATGTTTCGATCACATTTCTTATATTTGGTTCCTCACAATATCCTACGCCAACTTTGGTAATACTTTGTTGTATGGGGATGATGGAGGTGTATGTAGGCTCCATTAAAGTTTGACAAGGATTTAGACTAGTAGGTTTTTCTAGTTGATGGCATTTCTTTTGTAGGAAGGGTGACATGTCACAATAGTCCCATGCACTTTCAAGTCAATTATAGTGTTCTAATAAAAGGGAAACGCGTGGTCATTTAGAATATTTAAAAATGTAGAGCTTAACAACTTTTTCTATAGTAGGCACAAATGTAGGTTGGATACCATGGAGGGTGACAAGGATTATGGTTGAGGATTAACCTTTGTAGCATCCATTAAGGTTTTAATAGCTGAGGCAAGTTCCTTGGATTGCACCACTATGCAATGCAACTACTAGGATTTAGCCGATTTCTCTGTAGGTTATTTGGTGGCTTGGCACTCAAAGAGCAATACATTGTTTGTGGATTTTGGGTGACAATGTACATTAGTAAGTAATTAGAGATATGATGCCCTCCTTAATATCTTTGCCGATTTAAACAACATACATAAATTATGTTTTCAATACTTGTAGCACATTGCTATCCACAATGGAAGTATTCTAGACTCCTAGCTCCTCATTCATATATAATTTATCATTTTCTTGAATAAATTTATATTTTCTCTTCTTCAATGCTTTGACCCCAATTATTTTTACTGCAAACCTCATTGAAAATTTGGAGTTCCTATAGGTAATCATCTTCAAGGTTTTGAAAAGTAAAAACAATGTTGTCTAGCATTTCTTATTTATTGGCCCTCTTCCAAATACAAATATGCCATATGATAGCATTGCCTATTAACATGAAGGGAAGAGGCAAAATTTCAACTTGATCACTTGATATAGCAATAATCTTGGTCCTTATTGAATACAAGGGTAGACTTGTAAGGGTCAATAAGATTTTTGGGGATTCTAATGACATCTTTAGTGGCCATCATGATAGTGCTATACCATGCTACAAATCATTTGTCATTGAATGCCACATTATCCATGTATATCTAACTCTTAAGGTAAAAAAATGTGGATATGAAGTCACTACTCTTAGGAGAAAGAGTATTGCAATGCAAGAAGGGATTCCAATGTAACATGGAAAATGCCACCAAAATATATCCATACATGTAGGCATAACAAGTGTTTTGAGCCTCCCTCATTGCATCCACGGGTTCAATGGTAACATATTGGCACTATTTAAACTTAGTTCTTTGCATGCATGCCTTTGTAAGAGGGTATCTAATGTACATTCCCAAAAGTAGGATTTTCTCATTATTTGGTAGTTCAAATATAGGAAACCATTAAGAGAATGAGATTGTTATATTATTTATCTCAAGGTCTTGCTTGCCTTGGAGTTATGCCATTTTTAATATTTTTAATATATAGATTGTTTTTAATCTTCTTTAGCTCTTTTCTTGTCGAAA
Organism: Larix kaempferi; assembly: GCA_027924585.1. Classification (NCBI taxonomy): domain Eukaryota; kingdom Viridiplantae; phylum Streptophyta; class Pinopsida; order Pinales; family Pinaceae; genus Larix; species Larix kaempferi. The sequence continues at coordinate 17,466,969 of BSBM01000194.1, forward strand.
AATGCTATAGTGATGTCTTCACCAAAATAAAAAAAAAAACTCATGCAATAGTGATGTCTTCACCAAAATTAAAGAAATTCTTAATTACTTTATGACCGATCTTCTCTTTTTCTTTATATATTACTAAGATTTGTCATTTCTCTTCTTTTATCTATTTCATCTTTTGTTTAAAAAAACATAATATATAACTAACATAAAAAAATTTAACCTTCTATCAAAATATTCAATAATTTATCTCTTTCATTTTATTGAATTTAAAATCTAACATAAAAAAATTTCAGTTTCCTTTTTAAAACTAGCTTTTTTCTTTTCCTTTTATTATGTCCCTGACATATATGAATCCGTCGGAGAGATTAAATGAGATGCCATTTCCAAATTTTTGCACTAGAATAAAGTTTTCTCATAGTCTCCACAAATTTTGATTTTTGTGATTTATTTAAATATTGATTTATCTCAATTTCTATTGGTCTGTACACCATGACGTCCACCTAGGTTTGTGTGTCCCAGGCCTCGGCGGCTTGCTAACATCATGGCTATATTAATGTGTCATGGCTGCATTAATTGCATTCAATGGTGTTGCAGTCCTAGGCTCATATTTTGTATAGCCTGTAGCAGTCTTGGGCTCGTATTTTGTACAACCTGCAGACCGAGGCTGGAGCGTACTCAGCAAGTCAAGACATCTTCCCAGTGCCCATGATGTTGTTTTGTAAGTAGAGATATATATATGGTCACTATACATCGAATACACAATCGTTCAATCCATGCAACCGACCGCTGGTCTATCGTGCATGGTTACTCCCTGTCGACTATGTTTTGTCGAAGACCAACTATATCTACATCGTACCAAGCTTGTGTTTGATGATGGGATTTTTTGCTTCACAAAAATTGGGGCTATTCCATTTACTAGATCTACATACCTCTGCTTTGTTCTCAGCGGGTTTTCCATTGATGGAAGTGGTGGATTCTGAAGAAATAGAAATGCTCTGAGGCTCTCGTATCTGTCGTATGACTACAGCTTTAAGTGAGCTTCTGAGGTTTCCATGTGATGCGTGCCGATGAGGTTTCCATGTGATGCGCGTGACCGTCTCCGCCACTGAATTTTTTGGGATTTTGGCCGCTACAACAATCAGTACTTGCTTCATCCGTGGTTGATTTAACATTGAAATAATTACTTACACTTGATCCATGGACTCGTTCAAGGGACCCAAACGATTGCTAGGGTTAGAATCACCTGCTTCCGGGTGTGAGGACTTCTCACAAAATGAAAGAGAAAGAAATGAGGCCAATCGCCAGCGCGTGGCATTAGAGAGTACAGGAGACGGTTTCCAAGAATTTGTGGTTATTTTGGATAGAATTCAATACTGGAAAGCTAAGGAAATGAAGGAAGAAATTAGATTCATGAGAGAAGCCTTGCAACTCAAAACGAAATCGCCATCGCCACTGATACCCTCTTTCGTATGGGAAGATATTTTTGTATCTGCAGTTGAGAATAGCATGTGTGAAGAGGGAAATATGTGTGATCCTTGTAAACACTTGCGTCTAGGTTTTAGTTTTTAGGTCAAGTTTAGGTTGTTTGGGATTGAAATTTGAATTTCATACCACTTTTTCAATTGAACATTAGGTCATTTATATATTTTCAGCATTTTGTATATGCCTTCACCATTTTAAAATAAGTTCAGAGTATAGGGCATATTTTCAATTATGCAATTCCTTCATGGTAGAGATGTTAGAATGAATATACATATTTCATTTTTTAATATTTGATTTAGCTAAAATTTGAATGGTGGTTATATGTGAATAATAGCAAATATCAAACTATCCATCATAGAAAGCTCTCGTATATGTCGTATTCTTTAGTGTGGCTCTCGTATCTGTCGTATTCTTCCATCATGTTCTGCAAATCCTCATCGCATATTACTGATATCAAGACGTCCAGATCCAGCATTGGCAACTGGTATTTTATAATCACGCTCATGGTGTCAAATACATCCTCCATCTTTTTTCACAAAATCTGGATAATAAATGCGTAAATTAATGGTTAGAGGAATCCACAAAATTTTAATGGTCCAGAATAGAAAGAGCGATTGCCAATCCCCATCACAACTAGTGTAATCAGAATGGATAGAAAATATGTGATCAAAATCTATAAGAATTTACAGCTTATACTCAAATATTCGTAGCATGAAGAAATTAAAAGAAGGAAATTTGTCTTCAACATATAATTGTGTTTTTGTCTGAATCTATAAAAATAGGAAAATCAATGAAACCAGAGGAAGCAAACCTTGGAAAGTGATGAATCTGTGGACTGTTACAAGTCTGGTGTCTACAAGCTTTCAAGAATCATTGTATTGTAAAAAGGCTATGTTTCACATTGTGACATGGCCTGAGGGCGAATACATCCAACGTGGATTAATCTTGGTAGCTTGCATTAGTTGGTCGAAGAGATTGATTGGGGAAGTGTATTTCGATCGACTTGAGGAGTATGATGATGGATCAGTTCTTCAACTAACTACTAAAGTTTGCATTGGATGAATTCTGAAGTTGGATGCTTAGATTGACAATCTAAGTTGACCTTCCATAAATTTGACAAAATAACTATGTAGATGGGTAGAAAGTTTGCACTAAAGGCTCAGCGATTAACAACCTGGGTTGATAATTAAGGGAGACCAACCTGAATAACGCAAAAAATATGTGGTTTCCATGTGCCCTAGTTTTTGCTTAGTTGCTGACCAAAATAGTTGTCTACTACTTCTATAGAGCACCTTCAAATAAGTGTCACTTGCCTAGGTGATAAAGCCATAAATATAGTAGCATTCAAGAAACAAGCAATAACATGGGAGAGTAATTTCTTCTTATATGTGGAGCTCATTCTTGCTCTCCAAGTGATATAATACATTTGGTATATTGAATGATTTGAAATTGTGTAAGGAAAACTTGCTCGATGAAAATATTTACTTGACTTATAGTCATGACTACAAAAGATAATGAATTGGCATATAAATAGAAATGATCAAGCAACTCTAGCCATCGACTATGGAGATAAAATTTTGGAAAGACCTACTCAGAATACCGTAGAGGAAAAATGCGAAAGGACCATAGAAAAGCGTCGTCCAAGACAATAAGATAAAATCTAAGCCTATTAACTGGGATATCCACAATCTTTCTTAAAGCTTTAACAATATTCAACAGCATAAAACACATTGCTGATTTTACCTCAAATAGTGAAGCTTCAGTGCCGATTTTGACAAAATTTTGAAGAGAAACCAGGGTTCCATTCTCATTGTAGTCTGCCCCACTTCTATTCATATTGTACATGACACACCAACATAATGAAAGGTGCTTAAGTGGCATGATGATGTATCATGATATTTTTCAATCATCAATCGAGTCCAAATTAAAGCATTCTTTGATGACCTCAACTGTGAGATTCGGGGAGATTAGGCATAGCAGAGGATTTTGTAGCCATCCATTGTCGTCTGGCGTTCTCATCATAGATTACACATTTTATTTATTTTAGTTTAGCTAACGCTTTTGGCAGCTTCTTCAGTCCAGAGCACTCCCTCGTGTCCAACACCTTTAAGTTTGGTAGCTGCTCAAATTCCATGGGAAGGTCTTTTAAAGACGGCACAGTGAAATATCAAAAAAATTGAGTTGTCGAAGTTCACAAATCAAAGGAGGAAGCATTGACAACAAGGAGCATGTGAGACAGGTGTTCATCGAAAGAAGCCAATATGTGCAATAAATTTCACTTCCTTTTTTATTGTGATTTGGTTACTTGCTAAGCCCTTTGATATCATTTTAAAAGCATTGACATGCTTATACCTTCCTCTATTTGGTGTGATGAAGCCTCCACATTATGGGTCAGTTGCCATTACTCATTTAAATGCAACCTCCATGATGACACTTTTCTTGCATGCGGGAGTTTGGTATAATCACTGATTTGTGTGCATACGACCAAGGTAAAGCCGTCTAGGGATCGTCCTCATTCACTCCAGACTTGCCACAGAGCTCATGTTTCCAGCTGTAACAACAACTGCAAATTGGCTTTAGGCCATATATCGGATACAAAGGTATTAAAAAGTAAAAACCACACCTTGCGGCACTGTAAATGGAACAAGTGTAACCTTTATGTGTCTCATGCAAAAACAAATCCTTGCTGCACAAACCACGTAAACATTGGTTTTGTGTTGCATCTCGTTACCGAGAATAATTTTATATTTTTAAATGGTTTCATTGACAATATTAGTAGGCACTATCGCACAAATTTTGGCAATAAGTTAACACAATGTTGTTATAATTTAATTTTAAAGTGGCATATTGAGAATGTGAATTTTAGCTTGAGAAGAATTGGAGATGGCTTCCAATACTTTCTCTTCAGGAGGTTATTGGTTCTTCAAATAAAACTCTTTTATGTTCTAGAGTTATTTTAATAGCATTTTCACCTATAAAATGGTTATATGAAGAGGAGACTTGTCTATTTTAACATTGCATTGTCCCAAGATAAAGATTGGAGTAAGTGGGCTTCAAAATATTTTCATATATTCTTTCAATCCGATAACACTATAAATTTTGATCTTATTCAAATGGGGGATGGAGACATCTATTTATATAGTTTTTTGAGTTGAAACTATGCTTGAAAGAAAAATCACTTCAATGTGAATACAGTAACTTTTGGGATGGGAAAAGACTGTGTGATTTTATTAATTGGTTTAAGTGGTATGGGAATGAATTGACCAACATCCATCCTAAATTAACTATCTCGTTAAATGAGATGTAGAATTAGACATAATCACAGTGCCATAATGATTTCATGATATTTGAAGGAATAAGTGCATGACTACATTCTTCATAAAGAGATAATTGTGTAGGTATTCCATTAGTGAAATTGATGTTTGGCTTCTTATTTTTGTATATAATTAATATTTCACCCATTAAATGCGTATAACCGTCGCAAGCTAAAAATGCTATGATAATAATATAGTGTCACATATATTTTCTATGATAATAATATAGTGGACCACTTATATTTCATGGTCTCTATATTGATGGTATCTATTAAAATATGATAGAAAAAGTGGTTCACATGGAAAAGCATTTTCCAATGGAGAGATTCATTGTTTTGTCCACTTTTTTGTCTCATATCTCCACAGTAGATTTGTTAGTCACAAAATAAGTGTCAACTTGAACCTCTCTAAAGCCACGGATAAAAGAACAAGTTCTCTCTAAACAATTAAAATTGTCCTTCCAAGAGGAAACTAAGATCTAATACCATGGAAAGAATTGTAACACCACATTCTTAACATGACACCAAAGAGAAAATAAAAAATGAATAAATAAGGAAGAATTACTCAGCCCTATTTTCTACAACTCATATAAACTCTTGTTCATTCCATACACTTTATTGTTTTCTACTTTCCCGCAAATAAAGCAGGTAGCAATGTGAGGAACATTGCCACCTCATGGCTCTTGTTAAATAAAAAATTTACCATAGTTTATTTCACGACACATACATACATAGAAATCTCTCACATCCAAAGATTAAAAATTATAGTTTTTCTGTGAAGAATAGTACAACATAACCTCAGCCATACGAAGTTGATTAGATTCTTTTGTACATCTAAATTTTCGACCTCTCAATCAAATTGGAGTTTTTGACCAATTGGAGTTTGGGATCCTTATCTGCCACTCTCGAATAACCAATAACGTACACACCAAATTAAAAAGAATTTGCAGTAAGATCACGCTACGAGCACTGAAAACAACAAAAAGTTTGCCGAGCTTCCACTAAACATGAAGAACCCCACAATGCGGCCAAATTGCCAGTGCCCCACGTGAATGCGGCAGACAACCTAAATTTAGTGAGCGATTGAAACTTATCACATGCGTCAGATATAGCAATGCAGACCGTCTAAATCAGTGAGTGATTGAAAATTGATCACATGCATTTGTCCCCAACCTTGACAAAGAAGAGTAAGGCAGGATAGGACCAGTGGTCGCAAATTAGTGCATGTTGCAGCTGACATTAAATGCATTGTCCAACAATTTGTCCCGTCAATATCTGGTTAGGAGTCATCATATGACTATTACTTGAATCTTGTAAATGTCATTATGGAGTGCTATATATAGAGAACGAATGTATATTTGTCTTGAAACAAAGTCTCCTGCAAGTTCTATCCCTCGTTTTTAGAAATAGTTGCTTTGCTTCTGAATTCAATGGCAAGAAGGATCAGGAATCCTCGAATTCTTCTTTTGAAGCAGATAATCAGAGCCTTTTGCAAGATTTCCCATGGCTATAAGGTAATTACATATGGCCTTTCTCCAAAGAAGGCAAGGTATTTCATAATGAAAGATGAGGTCATGGGCAGATCATGCAGTGCTCTACCCACAGATGTTCCCAAGGGACACTGTGCTATGTATGTTGGAAGTGAACGCAGTAGGTTTGTCCTCCCTACAACTTATTTGAATCATTCTCTGTTCCAGGCATTGCTGGAGAAGGCCGAGGAAGAGTATGGGTTTGATCACCAGATGGGACTCACCATTCCCTGTGAGCAAGTTGCTTTCCTTTATCTGACATCCATGTTGGGTAAAAAGGAAGTAGCACCAGCAAATTTGAAGTTGGATGAGCTCCTACATATAATATTAATTTTAGTGACATGCTTTGTTTTGCTTTATTCCATTTTTCGCCATTGTATGTTATTCCCAAGCTGGCAAACGAATTGCTAATTCTGCAAAGATTTAAAACAGAATTCAGATGTAAAATGTTTTACATGATTTCATGCAAGATGTTCTAAATAATTTAATGGAAGAAAGAAAACAGAATTCAGATGTAAAATGTTATACTTGATTTCATGCAAGATGTTCTAAATGATTTAATGGAAGAAAGAATCAGTTATAGGGATGTTTCTAAGATTAATGATGGTCCAAAAGATAAATTGGAGTTATTTGCAAACAAACTTATGATTTATCCCATGTTTCCATCTGAGTCACTCACCATCATCAACCCATATTTCATTGTGACTTCATTGTCCTTTCTATTCAAATGCACTTATTATTATCATTAAAAAGAAAATTAAGTAAAAGTTATCACTAATACACTTATTATTAATATTTAAAAAAAAAGCATGGACTTTATTGTCCTTTCCACTCAATGACACTTATTATTAACATTAAAAAAAATGAATAAGTAAGATCCATCATATGCATTGTCTTGTTATATTTTTAAATACACGATAAAATTCACTTATTATTAACTTTAAAAAAAAATGAAATGCATTGTCTTGTTATATCTTTCAAAAAGCAATAAAATATATTATTATTATAATGTTGTAATTTGAATAGAGTTCTCACTGAGTCCTTAACTTATCTTTGACCTTATAGACTTGATCACTACACTACTTATTATAAGTCTATTTCTTCATGGTTGTTATAATGGTGTAATTTGATTATAGTTCTTATTGAGTCCTTATCTTATCTTAGATTTTATAGAACTTAATCTTATCTTGGCTAGTAAGAAGTTTGAGGGAAAACATCCAACCATATTTTAGATCCCATCTATTCCAAACTATATAGACATTAAGCTTGAAGATATAAGAAAACTGGAGTGGTTTAATAAGGTTTTAAATAATGCAAAATTCCTTACACTGATATAGATCCATATTAAACCCATATCTATCAAGCATCAAGAAGGGTCAAATTTTTTGAGGCGTGTACATTTTTTATAATTTAATTCCATATAATGTATAATTCTTTCATATTAAATGATAAAAAATCTTACACCTCAAGATATTTTATCCCTCTTAATGTTGGAGAGATTCAAGTTTAAGATGGATCTATTCTAGTTTAATTTGTTTAGATGTTTCCATGTACCTATGTGACAACAGATATGTCATAGTAGGTTGTAAATCACCTCGACACTCTTGACACAGTAATTTATTTTTTAGATGTTGCCACATATATATGCGACAACATCTATGCCATACTAAGTTATAGAGAACCTCACTACTCTCAATGCAAAAATACATATACAACCACACATGGATATTCAACCTAATGAAGAGAATTAAAAATGGTAGGGAGCTTGTTTGATTTGCCATCATAAATTTACATTAATGACCTTCCTCATTGTAATCTCCCATTTTCAAGGCACAAACTCAAAGAAGGAATTTTTTTATGATAAGTGGAGTAAATAAAAAACAAGTTTTAATATAATGCAAATAATATTATCACCTTCTTAGAGTGTTATGGATGGTGGTTGGGTGTAAATTGGCTATGGGTTTCATTATGGAAACCATGGATCAGGTCAACAAGAAAATAAGGGTACATTTCTATAAGCATAAAACACAAAGTATAGACTTATTTAGAAGATCATTGTAACGAATATAAGTAAAGATAGTAATTAAATAATTAATATTTTAATAGTTAGGTTATTAGGAAAAGACATGTCTCCTCATCTTAATGGTCAAGCCATATTTAAAGGCGACCAAACCTATGTAATAATTATCCTATCAACAATATATATATTTTCCTATTAATGGCTTCTTTAATATTCCAAGTATTTTGGTAATATTGTGTGTGAGCGAACTATTGTTCGACTCATTTGGTATCAGAGCAGCTCTTTCCTCGAGCCTCATTGATCCTAGGCTGGTAGCCATCTTCTCAGAATTTCTGAGCTACTAGGTCTTTGACCAGATATCGGGATTTTGGCAACTCTTCTTCACATACCCCTCCATTTGAAACTTAGTCCTAGCCCCTCTCCCCATTCATTCTTCCCACACCAACTCCACGCTCGCTCTGCTTCTGCGCACTGCCATCCGGCTCCAGTACCTGCTCTATAATTGCTCACCCACCCTCATTTTCCACTCTGCATTTGCTGCATATCCCATCTCCACAAACCTTCCATTCCCAATTCAACAACAACTCCTCTCTCATTCACTGGCCCTCACACTCCATTTCCCCAACTCCCTCTCAGCCCTCACGCGCCTCCTCTCTCGCAACATCCACACCGTCCTCCAGCTCCACCTGCACACCAACATCCTCCTCTCACACCTCCTCCATACCCCCCCTGGCACACCACTCCCCCACATCCCTCTGCGGCCTCCCTTCTCACCTACTCCCATGCCCTCCGCAGCTTCCCTCCTCAATTCCTGTGCATTCCCTACCAATCCACACCCACGTCCTGTTGCCCACCTCCATTCTTCCCCTTGCCTTCCTACCTGTTGTGTTTTATGCACATCGCGACCTCCTCTTCCGCCGCCTCCATGCCATCCTCCCTACAACAATCCCCCTATTGCACCACTCAATACTGCGTTACGCTACACTCCCCTTCGCGTCCTCTTATCCCTTCGTGCTGACCCTCTCACCAAATCCCTTCCTCCTGCATGTTCTACAACCCTCACAACATTACAAATCCCCCCCCCCCTTACGTGGATGGAACACTCTTCCTTGTCGTGCTTCTCCCAGCCATTCAAACCGTAATTCGATTCCTCAAAAAATACAAAAATATATTATATAATAATATAAATATTACTATTGTTAATCATTTTATTATTATAAATCACTTCCCCTAGCTCCTTCCCGCTCAAAACAAAAAACCAATATTATAATAATTTTATTATTATAATATTTCAAATATTTCAAAAAAAAATCATTTTATTATAATAAATTATTATTATAATAGTTAATAATAAGTGTTATTATAATCTAATTATTAATATTATTAAATTAATAATGTTAATAGCAATAATTACTATTAAAAATAAAATCAAAGTTAGAGAAGAAGACAAAATTGAATAAGTCAAATTCAAAGGAAGACTCAACAAAGAAGTCGAAGGCCATATTTAGTCAAGAACGAGCATCTAACATCGAAGAAGTCAGAAACCATGGAAGCCGATTTGTGATTAAAAATAGAGAAATTAGAAGCCCAGTTAAAGCGTTATCAAAGAGACAACGAAGATTTACGCGATAGGAATACAAATTTGGAAGTAATAATTAAAGTACATAAGATAGAAGAAAAGTACAAGGAACAAAATTGCCGACCAAAAAAATCATATAGAAAATTATCTGCACAAATTGAGGAATTAAAAGACGAAAACAATCTCAATCAGAGATTGAAAATTCAAAATATAAAGAAAGAAATAAATGATTACGAAGCAGAAATAATACGCTTGAACAAAATCATTAGTGACAAGTATGAAGAACTAACGCATATACGACATAAATTAGAAAGTCAAGAATCAGAGGTCGGCCAATGTCGACAACAGATAAAAGTTCTTCAACAAAAAAAATGACGATTCTAGAAAGGCATACAAGCTGGAGATCGCAAAGAGTAATAAAAAACTATCCAACAATTTCAAAGAAATTTTCAGATTAAGAAATCATAACAAGACACTAGTCACAAAAATTAAGAAGTTGAAAAATAGTCGGAAGATAGAACAATCTATGCAAGACATTGAAGAAAAAATTCTAGACAAGCAAGAAGAAAATAGCTGCATCAGAATTCATAACGAAAATATTAAGGAACAACTTAAGAAGTCTGAAGATGACAGAAAATCGCAAGTAGAATTGATTAAGAAGTTTCAAAATGATAACACGCAGTTAGAAAGCAAGTTGGAAAATATACATAACAAAACCTTAAAACCTCAAGGGACGAAAATACAACTTCCATCTCAGATCAATGCTCAAAATACGACACTCGTAAAAAAAAATGACATTGTGAAAATTCTCTATCGACACCCCAACCGTAAAAACCGATATTCTAAAAAGTGGGAAATGTCAAAAGATAATGGTACTAATGTGATCAAAGCTTCTAACGACAGCAGTAGGGAATCCCAGCAATTAGCAACAAATCAATTTGGGATGGATTGACCCATCCACATATCGGAAGTTATGCTCTACACTTACCAGTTCGTATCGACTTGTTTCGTCAGCCACGACATCACAAAGAACGATGCAAAAACATTATAAGGCTTTGTTCTAAGATAGTGGCAATGTAACGAATATAAATAAAGATAATAATTAAATAATTAATAGTTAGGTTATTAGGAAAAGACATGGTCCGACCATATTTAAAGATGACCAAACCTATGTAATAATTATCCTATCATCAATATATATTTTGTCCTATTAATGGATAATATTTAATATTCCAAGTATTTTAGTAATATTGTGTGTGAGCAAACTATTGTTCAACTCAATCATTGATAATAAAACAAACTACATCTGCCTATTCATATAACTAGATGTTTTGTTAATATGAAATACCATTACAAAAACATATTAACACAAAATACCAATACAAAGATATATTAAAATTTGGAAAATCAAAACTTTGGAAAGCCAAACATAATCATTAATTATATATACAAAACTATATAAGTTATAAGATATGCACACCCAACCCTTAGATACTCCAACTTAGTACTCATGGTACAAGTATCCTATACCCATTTCATAAGGGGGACAAACAATAGCATACCAAGTACTGTACATACAATCAAGTACCTCTAGCTTAAAAAGTTAGATTGTAATGTGACTTGGGAACTACAAACCTCCAAATCAAGTAGTGAGAGATATCTTTCATCTTTAAAAAAAAATTGAAATTGAAAAACAAAAATAAGAAATGATTTTTATATTCTTAATAATATTGGTATTTAAAATATCAAAAAAATGATAAGATTGATATTTAAAATATCAAAAAGATTGATATTTAAAATATGAATATTGTTTAATCATACAAATCCATGTTAAAGAGTTGGCAAATTAGTATGAATTTGTTTTATTTTTTAAAATTATTTTGTTTTTAATAGTTTAGTGGAAAATTAGTGGTCATTCATAAACCATAAACTAATGTATTTAAGAAAAATATTTAGAAAACTTAATGATTATTTTTTTCTTTTCAAGAAGAAAAAGAGTTTCTTGCTATTCATTTATGAATAAAATAAACTACACTATATCTCTTTTGGATTGCTATTCATTTATAAATCAAAAAAACTACACTATATCTCTTACTATATCTCTTGTCCAAAAAACAATACAAAATTTTTACTATTGCTAAGTACAAGATACCAACATTAACATTAACATAATCAAATTATCTATATTATGGCTTCTAAATTTGGAGGCCTAATCCTTATCTGAAATGACTCAGTGATGATCCATTACGAATGTCTCCTGAATCTTGAGTCCTTCTCCGTACCTTTTAAGAAAATACTCTTTAACCAGATAAAACTAATTCGAATATTCTCTTCAAAACAAATTTAAATGCAAACTACCAAAACAATTATGTTTGAATACAAACATTTTTTTGTAATTTGCTTTTACTTAACCTAACAAATTACGAAACTTTGGATCGTTTACACCACACGACGATCACATCGCACCGAACCATAGCCCGACCAACAACTTGTGATTCACTCTCGCAGTCAATTCAGAATTCATTGAAGACAGCCTGTCCACTGCTCCATCGACGGTGCTCAATAGCACTAACGTACACCCACTACCGTTCGTTGAAAACCATACAAGTTTTGCATGGGACCGACACTCCACGTGAATGCGGGGCCTCTTCTGCTCAAATCTAGCAATGCTCACCACCCTTTACTCTGATCGAATGAGACTCATCACATGCAATTGTCGCTCAGCTTTGTAGCGAACTGTCATGCCAAATTTTCCATGGACCACCACGGTCCTGTACTCCGTTTACTAATTCATACATTAAATGCATTGTCGAGCAATCTGTTATTTCAATATCCGGTTAGGACTAATCATATGCTTATTACTTTTTGAAGTGCTATATATAGAGAGCTAATGTATGGCTTTACCACAAATCCTTTTGCAATCTTTCAATCCCTGGTTTTCAGTGATAGTTATTTGGCCGAAGGATGAGGATGAGGAGTCCGCAAGTTGTTCTTTTGAAGCAGATAGGCAGAGCCCTTTTAAAGGTTGCCCATGGCTACAAGGGAATTGGGTATGGCCTCTCTCCAAAGAAGACAAGGTATTTCACAATGAAAGAGGACGCCATGGGCAGATCATGCAGTGCTCTGCCCTCAGATGTTCCCAGGGGACACTGTGCAGTGTATGTTGGAAGCCAACGCAGTAGATTCATTATTCCCACCATTTATTTGAATCATTCTCTGTTCCGAGCATTGCTAGAGAAGGCTGAGGAAGAGTATGGGTTTGATCACCAGATGGGACTCACTATTCCCTGTGAAGAAGCTGCTTTCCAGTACCTGACATCCATGTTGGGAAGAAAAGGACGCTGCAACTAGAACTTTGAAGCTGGATGAGCTCCTCCATATGCATGACACAGAGATTGCGTGATTTCTGGTAAATTGAACCCAAACTCTGCGAAGATCTTGGAAATGACAACGGCTGCCATGGTTGGACCTACAGAGATGTTCTTTGAAATTGAAATAGAAAGTCAGAGATGTCCTTTGAAATTGAATGAAAAGTCGAACCAAAGATATTCTTTGGATTTCCAATTTTGAGTTGGAGAAGATTGAAGCTCATGTTGGTGCACGTACAGCCGGATTTCTGCAGCTGATCCATAACTCCATGCTATGCTTATTAGCAACCAAAAAGGTGTGGGTTGCTCGACCATTTTCAGATCATCACAGTTGGCCAGGAGCTGTTCAAACTTCGTTTGCAGGAAATCGATTATAGATGAAACAGGGAGCTCGATTAGACTGTATTGGATGTAATTTTCTAGGCCTATGGCTAGTTGAAAACATACAGTAGCATGGATCATTTTCTGGGTTATGGCCGGTTGAAAGCAGGTCACTACCATAATCTCACTATACAACAATTGACGAATCTAGTGTATTTTTAATGACATTTTACATCGATTTACCAATTGTTTTCATTTATTCGATCTTCTGATCCATTTCGTACAATATCACGGCTACCTAACGAGTTGTTAATTATGCTTTTGGCTTGAGAAGTCCTTATAATATAATTCTACATGAATTACGGTTTCAATTTTACTTATATTCATTAAAATAGATACAATCCAAAACAGTTTCATAGATGTTATGTAAGAAATGAAACTGCTTTAAAAATATATATATTATAAAAAAAAATTAGTTTTATAATTAACTTTATTATGTAATTTTACACCAATTACTCTTCAAGGTGAGTTGGTGTAAAGATACGATGGCTTTAGTGGTTAAGAGAAAACTAAGATATACAAGGAGCTCATTAACCATAATTTAGAAGATCAGAAATATCTCTCGAGAGTAATTAGTTCAAAGAAGAAAATTAATATAGCCAAGATTAAAACAAACTCCCATGAGCTTCATATTAAAAAAGGGCATTGATTTATTCTCCAAAACTCCATGGGTGGAGAGGGTTTGTCATCTTTGTCATCTTTGTAACCTCCTAGCTTTCCAAAACTATAGTCAGAAAAACTTCTTACCAAGCTTTTTAAGCATAGGAACAAAAGTTTAAAGCAAACCAAGTAATAACATTCTGCTTCATCATCATAAAAAAATCAACATTTTAATTAAAAAATTTAATAATTTTATGTAAATAATATATTGATTTTATTTAGAAAAGAAAGCATAAATAGTTAAAGCACTCCTTAAAACATAACCAAAAGAATGACATATAGATTCCTAAAGGAAAAAATTCAAAAAAAATCTAACTTTATATATTGGTAAAATTGCTTTGATAAATTGTTTAAAATATTTAAAATCAAATTAATTAATATTTTAATAAAAAATCAAATAAATTTAATTTGATATTGCATTCACAATAAATAACTTACTAATTTGATGTTGTGAATGTTGCATTCACGAGAAACTATCTCTAGAGAGTAGGACACCGTATATAAAATACCACTTAAAATCTTACTCTTACCAAAAGCAGAGAGTAAGACACCATATATAAAATACAATTTACCAACTTGATATTCCATTTAATATTAACTTGGTGGAGATTAGAGACCACATGTACATATGTTGGAAAATTAAGGCAGGGCTACTTCGATGTTACTTCATGTCCATTCCCTCAAATGCAAAAATCAAAGCTTGATGTTCCATTTAATTTTAACTTGGTGGAGATTAGAGACCACGTGCATATGTTGGAAAATTAAGGCAGGGCTACTTCGATGTTACTTCACGTCCTTTCCCTCAAATGCAAAAATCAAAGCTTATTAATTTTGGTCAGTGATTTTTGTTAAAGTTTATATTTTTTAATGAGCTTTATAAAAACTGAATCTCTACTTATTATATGTCTACTTGCTTGCCATTTGGTTAATCATAGTTGTTAAAATTTGTTGCCATTTGGTTAATGTTGTTAAAGTTTGCTAGACATATAAGAATTATATCTCAACTTATTAAATATTTATTTAAATATTTAAGTATGTTATTGTAAAAGGGTGTATTATTAAGGTATTTGAAATTTTATAAGTATAATTTAAAAAAAAAAAAAATTAAATATATTCTAATCTTAACTTTTTATTAAATACCATGATTTAATATCAAAAATATACCATGATTTAATATCAAAGTAATACCAAAACAATCCTACCAATATCATTGCTTTAAAAAGAGTTATCAATATTCAATGATCTTTCAAAGTTTAACATTGTTCATTAGAATTTAGTGAAGAGTTTATTATCAATAAACTAAGTAATGTGAAATAGGGCATTTCCTTGAATTAAAATTTATTTTGATTATTAATATTAATAAATTTTAGAAGGTTTTAATAAAAAAAGTGAATTGTGCATGCAACATCCACATGCATAAAGTAAAAAGAAAATAATATGAGGGTTTATTTATGCCAAAACATTCATAGTTATATTTTATCTAATCATATATCTATAAAGTAAATAAATACAACATCAAAGGACAAAGGGTAAGAGCTTAATAAAATAACACTAAGAAGTGATTAGGCTAGTCGTAGGAGGGAAGTCATGGTATTATTAGAGTGGGATCCATCTAGAAATCAAGGGGTCAACATCAACTACCCATGTAAGTTCCAAGACATTTGTGGTAAGCTCCCGAGGCTTGGCCCCTTAAAAATGGGAAGGGTTGGATTGCTTGTCATTATGAACAATGTTGCTGGCCAATTCCTCCCAGTCTTGTCTCTCTCACTTACCCTTCTATCAAGCTAACTATCACTTCTGTGAGAAACTACAAAGGCATGGCGATAGGAAAGCCATGGCTTTCTTCTCATGGTGCATGAGCAACACAAGTTATTAATCTAGAATCTACTGGGGGTGTTCCATTTCCAACCATACCTTCTTCATGTGCACTTCAAGCCTATAAGGACAAGTTGGAAATGAACCATAAATGACCAACCTATGGCTGATTCAAATCACCAACATCAATCTTATATAATTTATTAATTGTTTGTTATTTGTGCTTAATTTGACTATGTAATTCAAAGAACTATGAGTTCAAAACACTAGATTTCATGAAAGGATTCCAAAATCACAAGAACCTAAGCACACAAATTTATCCTAGACAAATTCATTCTTGATCTTTTTATTCTAAAGGTGAAACTTATAAATTATAAAGGTGTCAATTTGAGTTTATACTTTTGAGTTGAAACTTCAAAAAGTAATGAGATTGAGGCTATGTTTTCCAAATGATATTTCATATCCTCTTTATATTAGTCAATTGGAATGATGTCCTTCACCATCAAGAACTATGAAAAAATATCCAAGAACCATCAATTGTATTAACCCCCTCTTCTCCTTCAACTATTCGTTTTATAGCTTGTGTTATGGTAGTAGAATTCAATCAATGATAAAGAATCCATTATGGTAGTTTGGAAAGTCACACTTGTCTATATCCAAGTCGAGTTGATGTCGACTTTGCGGTGTTACTTCATAAGTAGTCTCTCCCATGTAGCTAAGTTTCCACATGTTATTTATTCTATCAGACTTCCATGGTGGTTGAGTTCAAACAAAAATCCTAGTTTGTCAGTTAGTTGATCAATTAAGTTGCTCCTTCACCATTAAGAACTATGACAAACTATCCAAGAACCATCCATTGTATTAACCCCCTCTTATACTTCAACTATTCCTTTTATACCTTATGTTATGGTAGGTAGAGATCAATCAATGATCAAAAATCCATTATGGTAGTTTGGCAAGTCACACTTGTTTATATCCAAGTGGAGTTGATGTCAAGGTTGCTGTGTTTCTTCATAAGTAGTCTCACTCATGTATCTAAGTATCCAGATGTTATTCATTCCATCAGACTTCCTGGCATGGTGGTTGATTTCAAACAAAAATCCTAGTTTGTCAATCGGTTGATCAACTAAGTTCCTCCTTCACCATCAAGAACTATGACAAAACATCCAAGAACCATCCATATTATTAACCCCCTCTTCTCCTTCAACCATTTCTTTTATACCTTTTGTTATGGTAGGTAGAATTCAATCAATGATCAGGAATCCATTGTGGTAGTTTGATAAGTCGCACTTTTCTATATCCAAGTGGAGTTGATGTCGAGGTTGTGGTGTTTCTTCATAAGTTGTCTCACCCATGTAGCTAAGTATCCACATTTTATTCATTCTATCAGACTTCCATGGTGGTTGAGTTCAAACAAAAATCCTATTTTGTTTGTTGATTGATCAACTAAGTTGCCTAAAATGTCGAAATGAGTGGATTCTCTCACACTTTTAAACCAAGGAACTTGTCAAAGGGAAGTGACTTTCCACTATAGTCTATGAATGCAATCTATCGATCTAGACACCATGGTTAATTACTTTTCATAGTTTTTCTTCTTCTTTAGGTCCTAAGTCAATAATGGTCTTAGTCAATATTGCTCTTCTTTAGTGGGCATGGACTAATACACCACAAAATCACAACATGCATAACATTGGATGCGATTTTGTTTTATTGGTGCATGTGGGTTGGATTTCCACCTTCACCAAACACTTTTTGAGTCTTAGTTCCTCTTCATGTTGATTAGATATTAATATATTATGTGTCGACCATGCTTTCATTGTTAGTTGGTTTATTTCCCTTCTACCAACACTCATTCTCTTAACAAAAAAATGCAACATGGATGATGATTCTCCCTAAAAAAAATTGATTCCTTAGGCTTGTTTCCAACTCTAGTTGATTTGAGCCTACAATATTTCAAGCCAAAGCAATTATCAATGATCATTTCATATCACACCTACACAATGGGATGATTTTGGTTTGAACAGGCCATTCTACCATATCAATTTTACCTCGAGTTTACCACACCTTCTTTTCAAATATTGTTTATATACAAGTGTAGTGTGTGAAAAATAGTTGATTACATGAATATTTGTTTGTCTTCTTCTCCTTTCAATGAAGATGGTTCAAATAAGCGAATTCAGTTTGAATGCATTATTACTTACATATTCAGTGGTTTCAAATTATTTATATTTTAATAATTTAAATTGTTTGATTTACATTTGCATCCTCTCTCGACTTGTCTCCAACATGAAATTTATGATCTAGTTGTCTCAAACATTGTACTTCCTTTTACTCTTACCAACCTTCATTTCTGCTTACAAATGAATCTATCTAATCTTGTCAATCAATATTCCTACCTTATTTAACTCCTTATGCATTTTCTATTCATTTTTTATCCCAATAGATTCAATTGTTTGGTTTACCTTTACATCCTCTGTAAACTAAAAGTGAACCAAATCTTGACTCAATCATAAAATTTATGTTCACTTATTACTAATTGTGTTGAACCTTATACTTTCTTTTAATCTTATCCAGCTTCTATTCACGGGGGGATTCACTCAATAAATCGCTATCATAGCACGTTCATTTGTGGCATATGAAAAAATACCCCTAATTTCACTTAAATATTGGAAAATACCTTCCAAAATCGCTTTTTTAACCCCCTCCCAATATGCCTTCCCAATTTTAAAAAACCCCTATTTTCACTAGATATTGTATGTATCAATTTTTTCATTAACATTTTTTATACCCCTTTATATTTCTACCTAGTATATTGATATGATACCCCTCTTATGACCCCACATGCATTCTACAATGTACCTTGCTTCTTTCGATGTTTATTGTGGATGCACATTACTTCACCCACAATGCAATTACTCAACCACATATCATTATGATTTGCAACATCTAATGGTCTAATGAAGAGATAGGAGATCACTTCTTGTATGTCACTAGAGCCAATGCACATAGTACAACATTTAGATTGCATGTTGCAGTTCCCCAATCGCTGACTAAGCCTGTTGTGGGATAGGTATCCAAGCCCCTAGGGCCTATAACAAGCTCTAGGAGGATGACTAAACCTCCCAAGGCCTGTAATAGGCATGAGTGGTTGGGTATTCAAGCCCCCAAGGCCTATCGAGGGCCTATAACAGGCCCTAGAGGCTTAGAGCCTCCCAAGGCTATTGGTAACAACTGGTTGAGTGTTATTGGTAACAATTGGCTATCAATGACCACTGTCTCTCGACTATGATCGACTGGAAACCCACTTCACCACAAAACCCCTTGCCTCAAGCATGCCTCAAGACGCTATTTCCCTGCGTACTGATAAGCCCGTGCCTTGCCTCAACCCGATTTCTCATCCATTCGTAATCCCGCCATCTCCATTTCGCGGATATTTGTTAGCCTGCCCATATAAAAAAGACCCCAAAGTATTTTTGTATTGTTACATTAAATAAAAAAACCCTTTTACCTTTAATATATAAGCAATATAATTTTTAGGTTTTCATGAATATTTAATACCGCAATATGAATGAACGTGATATTATATTGCCTTCTAGTGAATCCCCCGTGCTTCTATTCCACTTTCAAATGAATCTTTCTAATATTGTCCATGAACCTTTTCCTTTTCTTTCCCATAGAAAACACCAAAAGGTGAAGATGGAAAATGTATTTCTATATCATAAGAGGGTGAAGATGGAAAATGTATTTCTATATCATAAGAGTGTTAAATATAGACAAGTTGTTCACCCAAGGTCTTTGAAGATGTCTCTAGGTATCCTCTTAACAAATACACCATTTTTATGTACAAATTTAACCTACCCATTACCCTAAGGATGGAATGCAATCGAATACATTAACTTGATATGATTCTTTAGTTTTAAGTTGTTCAAAATTTTACATAAAATATTGCATCATTGTAGAGGCCATCCAAAATGTAACCATACATTTGAAAACATAGTTGTGTTACTTTAAGGCCTCGATGGTCTTCTTGTGTCATGTTAAAGCCAGAGGAGAAGGTTTCCAATTTCAAAACAAATGTATTCATGCACATATAAAATATCACCGCTATTTTTAGATTTTAACATGACAAATTATGAAACTCTCGCTCCTCTACCATACGACGATCACACCCCACTGGACCATAGCCCGACCAACAGCTTGTCATTAAATCTCGCAATCAATTCAGAATTCATTGAAGAAAAAACCTATCTACTGTTCCATCGACGGTGGATAGTTTGCTCAATAGCACTAACGTATGCCCAGTTCCGTTCGTTGAAAACCAGACAAGTTTTGCAGGGGACCGGCAGTCCACATGATTATGGGACCTCTTCTACTCAAATCTAGCAATGCAGACAGCCTTCACTATTATCGAATGAGACTGATAACATGTAATTGTCTCTCAGCTTTGTGTCGAACAGGCATGGCAAATTTTCCATGGACCACCACAGTCATGTACCCCATTTACTAATTTGTACTTTGGTTTATCAACTTCTATCGCATTGAGAAGTGTAATTGAATATTAGGTTTCACTCAGCATCTTACATATTGGCATTAAATGCATTGTCGAGTAATTTGTTATTTTAATATCTGGTTAGGACTAATCATATGCTTACTAGCAACAACCATATGTTTAAATGTGGTTGATATTTGCCGATCGGCATATATCAACCATCAAAAAAATAAATAAAAATGAAAAGAAATACATATTTGGTTGACCATAGTTGACTTTGGATTTAGTTAACTTTTGGCTAATTTTTTGGTTGAACATGGTTGACTTTTGGTTGACTTTAGTTAACCAAGGTTGACGTTGGTTTCCCATGGTTGATTTTATTTGAGCATGGTTAACTTTTTGTAGAATTCAGTTGACTTTAGTTGTAAATGGATGACTGTGGTAGAGCATGGGTGAGAAAAGTTGAATCTGGTTGACCATGGTTAAATCCAGTTTACCATGGTTTCCTTTGGTTGATTTCAGCTTGACTTTTGGTTACCATGATTGGATTGGGTTGAATTTGGTTCACTATGCTTGACCATGGTTGAGTTTGGTTGACCATGGTTGACTACATACCTAATTCTTTTGATCAAATTAAAATAGTCAATTATTTTAATCGAATTAAACTCTCTTCACTATAGAGCAATAATTGAAGGATTAAACTCTCCTTACAGTAGAGTGATATAACAACATTATGAAACCGAGGAAACTGCCCTACAAATATTTGAAGAAGAATGCACATGATCTGCAAACCATGACCATAGAATTAATAAAACCCACTATGGTGTAATATGGTTTGCTATGGTTGACTATGGTTGACCGGGGTTAACCATGGTTTACTTTGATTGACTTTGGTTGACCATGATTGGATATGGTTGACTGTGGTTTACTTTGTTTGATCGTGGCTGACGAATTGACTATGGTTGACGATCGTTGAAAACGGTTGACTTTGGATGGACATAAGTAACTTTGATTATTATGGTTGACCATGATTGACTATGGTTGACTCTGGTTGAACCACAAAGATTTTATTTCAATAAAACAATTTTCTAATATATATCCTAATATATGAAATGAGATGTGTTTGCGACAAACTTTCCTTGTCGTTTTCAAGAAAAATTAAAGAAATGTATTTTTAGATTGGTAGTGTTTTGTCAATCTTTCTAAGTGATCTCGACAAAATGTAGTCTATTTGTTTGCAAGTCCATATCGTTTTATGCAGTTACATGGTCAATGTTTTTACACCTGGGTAAGTGAAAGATTTTTAAGATCTTGTTGGTAAAAGAAAAGTACATTTGTTATGTGGATATTAAACCTCTACAAATTCAAAGTACATATTGAGGTAGGTCTAGATTTACATAAGATTGTGCTAATTATATGAGCAAACTACGAGGCCTCACATGCTAAATAGTGTTGATAATTAGATTATCCAACCCAGCGCGTCCATAAAACTTGTATAAGAATATCCTGTGTGTGCAATGCCTAGGCAGTTATTTCCCATCACTCATAAGGGTGTGTGCAAGAAGATGAGGGTCACTTTAGATGCAATGCTACTTTTTCAAAACTCGTTCCTGATACATAAAACATAACGCGTTTATGATGTTTAGCACCTGCCATGGTAAGACCCGAGCCTAACATGTCATTGGACATGTAGGCTAGGTAACAATAACGCGTACGCGTTATATAACTACAAAACGTGTACGAGTTATATAACTACAAAACGCGTACTCGTTATGTAGTTACAAAACGCGTACGCATTATGTAAATCTAAAAAGCAATTTAAATACACAGTCCCGACGATTGCCGACCACCCGCGGCACTCACGCATCAGAAACGCAAAATTGACCCTAGACGAGGACGGTTTGTGGCCCACTCAAGTATCGGTGTTGCTCAATTTAGCTGGAGGGGACAAATTCACCGGTAGATTGTCATCCAATCAGGTAATTCATTCACCCATACTCTTTTTTTTATCATTTTTAACCTAAATTTTTTTTTTTTTTTGTTTAAAAAAACCTAGTTTTTTAATATTGATAAAATTGGGAATAACCCAATCTTTCATTAAATTCACATCTCCCTCAATCTCCCTCAACCAAGATGAATGAATAATTAAAATGAATCGTTTTTAAAAAACTCAAAAATTCGTAATCCAACCTAAAATTGAAAAAAATAGAACTCGGACCCCCTTTCTACAATGTATCCATCTAAGTCACCCAACATGAGGACATGGGACACGAGTGTCCCCGCCGCCAGCCACAACTCACTAAATATAATGAAAATGAGTGCACTCATGTCTTTTCATTAGTTGGCAAGGTTTCGTATCATGTGAAAATGTTTTGTATCATGTGAAAAGATAATGATACTCTAAAATTATGAGGCACCAATTGGAGAGACTGCGACTACTGCTGTGGAATCAGGTGTGGCGACTGCTGGAAGTTTGGCCCCCACTTGCAGTCGTTCTCAAGAGATAGGTACATCTGCACCATGCCTGTTTACATCAAATTCAAATACATACAATTATCATATAATGCTGAAACGATTGAAAGGAAATTTATAACAACTGATACAGATAACGCAGTACACCCCATCCCGTAGCTGGTTTTCATAATACCATCCAGCCTGGAAGCCCTTTTTGCTGTGGAATAAAACAATCCGAACGAGAATCGAACCCCTGATGAACAGTGGAAAATTTAAAAAGCAAAATAAGAGAAATTGCTAGAAATGGAGACGAAAGAAAGGTTAGAAAAGAAACAACAACAAATTACTTCACTTCTGATTTCTCAGATGCCTTTGCTTCTCATGTAACACTCTCCTACCGATAGATATCAGGAGGCCAATGCCGGGAAAATGTGCCGATGAGTTCGCCAGGACGGGAATTATGGAATAGCGGAGAGGGGAAGCATGCCGCAGACCCTTCCTCGAAAGGGATTATGTCAGGCAGCATCTTTGAACTCAATAAAGTCGAGCAAGCACGTCCACAAGTCTGAGTTGGAGATCTATTGGGTGGATGCAGGTGTTGAGTTACCAGTGGTTTTGTGCAGCCAGATAGGGTTCGCACATGGAGGTAAAAAGCAGGCCTGAAGCGCGCTCTGAGCCCGCTTCCTTGTAACCAGGCTTCAAATTTGAAGCCTTTAGGGCCCTTCAGAGGTCATTTTACACGTCATAGAAGGCCACTTCAAATTTTACCATGCAAAAAAAATTTAATTTCATGGTAAGCCCTTCAATAATTAAATTAACCACTACTGTTTAAAATTGCAACAGAAGGGTAGCTTCAAATTTCACCCATCAATAGTTTTTAGTGGGAAATTGGGAATGCGGCTACTAGCTAGGTGACTTGGGAGTGGGACTCGGTTACTCTCCAATATCCACGTGTTCGATCATCCATGGATCATGGACCATTGGGCCTCTAATAATATCATTGTGCAACTTACGTGGACGGGCTTACACTGAGCAACCCATGGCTTGAACGCTTCGAAGTTATCGTGTTTGTAGCGAGCGCTTACGTTTTTAACACATTTCATGGCATCAACAAAATTATTAAACCTGGTAGGTGGCTCATACGTGTTGTTGCTAGCGGGCTTACCAAGTTACAAGTTATCACATACCAATTCGTGAATGCTGACTCCGTGAGTTAATTGAGTATTCAATGTATAATATATTATGTTAATGTGCCCCCGCGAATTTGGCATTTCAGACAAAATCCACAATCCATAAACTTCTTGTAATGTTGCAGGTTGTTGCTCCTGCCCGTGGCCCCTACCTATAGCCCTGTTTTTTCTTTGTTGTATCAAGTTAATCCTACCGTCTACGGCTCCCAACCTCACACCCTGTGTTTTCTTTGTTGTATCAAGTCAATCCTACAGCTCCCGAGTTCCACCTTTTGTTTTCTTTGTTGTATCAAGTCAATGCTCGAATTCCATGCTTCCATGGCTCCGACCATCAATATATAATATTGCATGAATAGAAACAAGCTTTTTCTTATACCCCTATTCCACTGTGGTTGAGCTACTTCCAAGTTCCACCTACCCTATCTCCTCCAGTCCTCCAGGATAGTTTGCGAAGCGAAGCTGGCAATGCCAGCCTGCCATAAACATATTTAAAGAAATTCGTTTTCTTTGAGGAGCTCAACTTCAAGGCTGACTAGATTTTTGACATCCTATGAATTTACAGGTCTGCTATATCCACTGAAAAATAAAGCCTCTCAACTTTACTACGTCAGTAAACATTGAAATTTTGATGTACTATTACATTTTCAAATGAAAAGAATATCTTATTATTAATAAAAAAATCAAATCACATTAATATATTAATGAATTTGAATTTAGCTTCCCAATATTAAAATAAATTATACATTTTAAATGATCCACAACCAAATATTATCCTGAGAAGGAAATGGAAAAAAAGGAATTTCCTCAACACAACATGCTATTTCCTTATGATGATGCTTTTACGTTTATGATTACCAACCTTGGAATCAGGTTTGGTTATCCGAAGGTGTAATATCTTCTAAGCTAAGTCAATAGGTAGGGATGTTGGTATTGATATAATTATGACAAAGTTTTATAAAGGAT
The DNA here is from genome assembly GCA_027924585.1 of Larix kaempferi. Taxonomy (NCBI): domain Eukaryota; kingdom Viridiplantae; phylum Streptophyta; class Pinopsida; order Pinales; family Pinaceae; genus Larix; species Larix kaempferi. The sequence continues at coordinate 17,492,200 of BSBM01000194.1, forward strand.
TAGGAACAATTCCGTTGGCTTGTAGATGACATATTTATGGATAAAAAGCTTGTTGTTATGAGATAATGACATCATGCCTCAAAAACATGTCCCATACAATCTAATGTTAATGGGCGCTCTACATAGAAATTGGAATGTCAACATTTGTGAGTACAATAAATATGTTGATGATTTTGGCCTACTACAACTTTAATATATTGAGTGGATTGATAACCTTCACAATTATATAAGAGATTGTACCTATGACTAGGAGGAGAGTTAACAATGCAACAAAATCACGTAATCAAATTTTGTGCATAAAATGAACATAAGACTCCCACCAAATTTCACTGAATCTACGTCTTAACAAAAGAACTCATCGTTTCACGGGATTCCACCCCATCAATCCTTTTAACAGTAATGGCCATAACAGTTGCTACAACCCTAGCGCGAGAAAAATCAATCGAGCTATGCATGACAATACTTGAAACCAGACTTTTTGAACTCCCTATTACGTCATAGGAATCAATACTACTTTCTCCACAACATGTGGCACCCTCAATATCTTCCATCACCGCAATTTACATTTGATAAAAAACTTGTTCCCAAATAGTAATTACCCCATTCTTTGCTCTAAAAAGGCCTCGGTTAACCTAGAATCCAATCCATGCAACATGAACACATCCATATATACACATAGAATAAATATTAATAAATTTCTCATAGCCCTTCATAGTGAAATGGGACCCCACCCTTCAAATTTGATCCCTGGTCCCCACTAGACACGGTGACCCCCGGAATTAAGACACGTAGGACACGGTGACCCCCGGAATTAATATATTTTTAAAATATATTAAAATTTAAAAATATAGACATATAGATCCAATAAAATTTAACATTTACAATTACAAATATTCAATAGAAATTACATTTACAATTACTAATATGAAATATTCAATAGAAATTAGATCATTCACAAATCACAACACATTTGTCATTCACAATCACAAATCACAATGAGACATTGAGACACATAGATGCAAACTCATCACTGCCCTGATCCTCCTCCTCCATGCCTGAATCAACAAACTCATCACTGCCCTGATCCTCCTCCTCCTCCTCTCTGCCAATCTGACTAACTTACTTTTTAATTGTCAAATGTTTAATTTTAAGTTTTAAATGTATGTAAGTGAATGCCATTAAATTGCTTATGTGAGTTTGATTTAATACATGTTCAATTTTGAAGTGACGTCATTATATACCATGTATATGTTTCTAATGATTTTCGTATTAATGTCTTTATTGCAGTTGCGGCTATGGATACCAATGCCGAGATATTGATTGAGCTTGCCCAATTGAGGGGCATAAGTGCAGCTTTTAGTGGTGGTGACAGGATTCGCCGTTCACTTGCATCAACCTTGGATGCAATTGTGGACACCATTTCACAATCTACGAATGTCCTATATGATATTGCATCTTACAGAGAAAGAAAAAGACAACAATATGCTGATGGGCTAGATTACAATGCAGTAAAAAAGTTGAAAATATCCAAAGAGCTTATATTTGCATTTTTTAGGGACCCTCGGACGGGGGAAATCCCAAATGCAAGCAGGACGCATATCTCCATTGAGTGGTGCACGTTTCAACCATTTGTTGATAACTGGATGGACAGATGGTACATGGTTTTTGATATGCCACCACACAACAATAGGAAAATTCCCTTATATTTCCTTCGAAAGATGTACGCAGAGTTCGTGTTGCATAAACACGTTAACTATTTTGACATGTTACAGTTTCAGGGGATCGGTGGGGGGATGCCCCAAAACCGACCCAATGCCAGGCTTCGAGACCAGGATCGCCCTATCCCTGCACCTCGCAGGCAGTTGCCTGGGCCAGATGTCCCACCAGCACATCGCATTATTCCGCAGACACGGGATGCATTTTTGAGTTTGGCACGGGCGGTTGTTCGCCATGGCAGGATGGTTCAACATATGGGTGAGGAAGGGACATCTGTCCCTGGTGTGGTACATACACCAGCTCGTCACCATGCAGGACCATCAGCTAGTGCAGGACCATCAGGACCATCCACTAGTGCAGGACCATCAGGACCATCCACTAGTGCAGGACCATCGACTATTCCCCATCCTAGTACTGATCCTCACGAGTGCACATCATGTGGTCGTCCCTGCTATGTTATTGCCTCAGATGTTGCCTTCAGTGGGTTTTTGAGAGAGGTATGTTGATGGTTAATTGTAATAAATTCTTCATTTATTTTCGTTTTTGTACACATATATATAGTTTGAGCTAATATATTAATTTTGTGAACTTGCAGTTGATGCTTTATGCCGGCAGTGATGCCCCAGAGCCGGATGTTCCAGACTCTACAGGGGGGCATTATGCTACCCATTCGGTAGGCCCATCTTATATACCACCTATTGCCGTATCTCACACCGAGGTAAACATTTTAAAATTTCAGTTTTTTAATACTTGTTAATTTGTTAATTTCCACATACTTTACATTTTAGTTCATTAATGCTATCTACGGTCTAATATTTACAATTATTAAACTTGCAGATGGCAGATCCTTCACTGGGGCAAGGTAATGTGGAGGTAGTACCCATGGTCATACTGTCCCCTAAAACGTCTGGGCTCCAGGTAAACAATTAAAAATGACATTTTTTAAATACATGTTTGTTTGTTGAATCATGCATGTCTAACTACATGAACACTTGCTGACTGTAGGCACCATCCGACACATCTGGCCCATTGCCTGGATTTGCATCTCCCTCCAGGCCATTCGTGAACAAGGGTCATGTGTATGTGAGGCGTTCTACTCCTAGAAAGACTCCAGCTGCCCACGACCATGGGCTTACTCACACCACGGTAATGTATATCCTTCGATGATATTTGTTGTTTAACTTGAAATCCAGTGCATAAATCGTTTTTGTTAATGTTTGAATTGCATGTTTACTGCATCAGGAACCCGAGTTGTCTACTGAGAACCTCGCATCGATGGTTGATGCAGCAGTTAGTGCCGCATCTGCAGTGGCGACTGATCACACACAGGTATGTAACTATTTCAACATTATCTTTACATAGTTTATTATTGTTGGACCTATTGTTTATTCATGCATTTCTAACTATTTCAACATTTTTTCATTGTAGCCACCACCAGCAGGAGTAGTGCCTGGCCCCCCTGGTTCAACCATCCTGGATTTTCAACTGACGGCTCCATCTGCTACACAAGCAACGCAATCTCCTTTGTCAGTTGAGGTGAGATGTCCTTCAGTGACCAAGTGTTTCATGCACTTTCCATGCACCAGTTGATAATTGTTGAGATAATGTATTAGTGTACATAGTTAGTTGAATTTAACAATTGATATTTAATTTGCAGGATCCAGGGATGCACATTGATCCTAGGGATGTGCCTAGAGGATCAACGTCGGGAAAGAACAATAGAAAGCTTGAGTTTTGATAGTTTTGGATAGTTTTGGACACATGTGCTTTTGGATACTTTTGTATATATATGTACTTTTCGATACATTCAGTTTTGGAGACATGTACATTGACTTTATTGTGCATGTACTTTTGGAGACATGTACATTGACTTCATTGGATACATGTACTTTTGGATACTTTTGGATATACATGTACTTTTGGAGACATGCACTTTTGGAGACTTTTGGATATACATGTACTTTTGGAGACATGCACTTTTGGATACTTTTGGATATATATGTACTTTTGGATACATGTACTTGTGTCAATCTAATGTGTTGATTTGTGTGGATTATCTATTACTCATGAATGCACTATGTCAAAAGAACAAACTATTATATTCAAAGGTTTCAACGAATTCACTACATGCATGCACTAATTGGTATCTAATTAAAATTTGTGATTTTGGATGATCATTACAAGTTATGTCAAAGTTCTTGCTTGTGTAATTTAATCAAACTAAATGCAATACAATGTTTTCAAGGTTTCAACGAACTCACTCATGCACACCCATTGCCATCAACTACCAATGAAATTCTAACATTATGAGGTTCTTCTTTAAAAATGGGTAATATTTCCTTGATGATCGTAAATTGAGAACCATTTGTAGCCACTCATATAATACCATCTTCACTTATCTTTGTACATGATAATCCATATAATGTGCTATGTTTTTTAACCTAAACAATCATCAAAAACCTATAATTATAGGGATATGACAAAGAACCTTATGGGGCACCTTATATATTAACCTTGTGTATACATTAGGATCTTTGTCATACCATTGTTTGAAATGTCATTCAATACCTTCAATTTTATCAACATCAAATTAGTAGACAAAGTGACTCATCTTTGATCTCTTGTATAGGCCTTTGTGTGCCTTATCAATAAGATGTACATCATGAATATTATCATAGGTCTCATACATAGGTGCATCCTCATCCATGCAAACAAAGGTGTCATGGATCAACCTATTATCCCTTTATTCTCAATAATATTAGTATCATTATCTTCCATAGGATCAAATTTAACTCCATCACCCCCATTATTGCTACTCTAAATTGCAGCCTTAGGAGTTTTGATCATGTGTTTTTGTCTCTTTAGGAGTTTTGAAATATTATACTCTTTCAAAAATAATATGGAAGTTCAAATATTTAAAAGTGGCTTAAATTATAAAATGGGCGGAAATTCACCAAGTGTCCCTGAACGGCATTTTCATGCGACTTGCAACTCGACAAAACTCGGAAACCGGACGTCGGACCGATGAACCGTCGACTCCGTTGGTCTCCTGGCGTGCGATTACCTCTAGGGGGGCCTCTCCCTCGTCTCCCCATGGCCTAGCGGCTTCATTGTGCATTCATTTCGTAAACTAGGGTTTTGCTCAGTTTAATTGCATGCAATCTCGCATTGGTGGGTCAACTCTGCAAAAACCTCCCCTGAGCCAGTGTTGGCAGTGTTCCCACGTCGGCATTTCCCACACACACTTGCGGGAGCCAACGGCATGCAATCTTCCTGCTCCGTTTGCTTTTTGGCTCCCGGATGGAAATTCACCAAGTGTCCCTGAACGACATTTTCATGCGACTTGCAACTCGACACAACTCGGAAACCGGACATCGAACCGACGAACCGTCGACTTCGTTGGTCTCCTGTCGTGCGATTACCTCTAGGGGGCCCTCTCCCTCGTCTCCCCATGGCCCAGTGGCTTCATTGTGCATTCATTTCGCAAACTAGGGTTTTGCTCAGTGTAATTGCATGCAATCTCGCATTGGTGGGTCAACTCTGCAAAAACCTCCCCCGAGCCAGTTTTGGCAATGTTCCCACGTCGGCATTTCCCACACACACTTGCAGGAGCCAACGACACGCAATCTTCCTGCTCCGTTTGCTTTTTGGCTCCCGGACGAAAATTCACCAAGTGTCCCTGAACGGCATTTTCATGCGACTTGCAACTCGACACAACTCGGAAACTGGACGTCGGACCGACGAACCGTCGACTCCGTTGGTCTCCTGGCATGCGATTACCTCTAGGGGGCCCTCTCCCTCGTCTCCCCATGGCCCAGTGGCTTCATTGTGCATTCATTTCGTAAACTAGGGTTTTGCTCAGTGTAATTGCATGCAATCTCACATTGGTGGGTTAAATTTGCTCACCTTGCAAACATCATCCATCAAACAGAAATGTGATGGAGTTGAAATCAATGGATTGCTTGTCACAATAGGTATTCATAAGTTTGCGTAATTGAATACTCCTCTTAATCCCTAAAAAATACTTCATTCCCATCCTGCAGATCCCAAACAATGTCAAAGGTAAGAAGGATTTCCATATAATCCAAATATATGTTTTTTTTCAAATATATTTTACATGGAAACATAGCAAAATGGAATCTAATATTTCATTTGCATTGGGAAGAAAAGATTGGCAAGGCCAACATTGGCTTCCTTTTGGATTAATATCTCCATTTATAATTCCATAGATTTATATTTCTGTTTAGTGGATTAATGGATTAATACTTCAGTTTATAATGACACTTAACGTGTTTATAATACTTCAGTTTGGAACTGATGTTTTTTAAAATGAACATATATGAAATGGTTTCCCTGAAAGATAATGAATGGGGCACTCACTATTTGTTGGCATGTTCCTTAAAGGCGAACCAAACCCTCATGTCTCACTAATAGATGACAATGGTGATCAACTTGTAATCAGTTTGATGGTTATTAAAGGATAATATCTAACACTGGATGACCAAACATGGAAGAACGTTGGTTATGTATTTCAAGATTAGACTAGGTGAATCTATATACCACTTTACAAACTTATTTTTCGATACAAACCTCAAACTACAAACAATGCCAAGAAAGCACCCATCAAAGGTATGATACTTCAAGCCTCATTGTGAACATGAAAAGTTAATGGAGATCATTAGTAATAGACATGATCCAAATGGTCTACTTAAATTACCATAGGTAAGTAGATAAGTAAGATTGCCTAACATGGTCACTCTTGTGTTATATTCCAAGGTAAATGGGTTGTTTGTTATTTTTGTTAATTTTTCAATTCATTTATGTAGATTACTCATATTAAATTGTTCATAGTGAATTAGTCTAATAATGGTGTCCTTGTATGTGTCCATATTATCCAAAGAATCATAAGCACATGAAATCCCATCAATAAGAACAATGGTCTTTTTCAACACCACCAAAGAAAAAATCAGAAAAATGAAATGACCTACTTCAAAAATTATTTTATTACTTATTGTGCATGGTCCATCAAACAAAAGGTAAACAAACACAATTATATGGCCTACAATGTAGGTCTTTTGATGCTCTATTTCACAAGGTTTTAACAAACACACTTGTTGTGATCATCATTAAAGTCTACAATTTCTTTCAATGAATGTGCCAAATTGACCTAACAACATAGGAAATTGAAAACCACATCCATTGAAAGGAATAATTCAGTTTTTTTTGTCATGAATTAATTTACTATGATGGATTTATGGCTCCCGGCAGTGTTCCCACGTCGGCATTTCCCACACACACTTGCAGGAGCCAACGGCATGCAATCTTCCTGCTTCGTTTGCTTTTTGGCTCCCGGACGGAAATTCACCAAGTGTCCCTGAATGGCATTTTCATGCAACTTGCAACTCGACATAACTCGGAAACCGGACGTCGGACCGACGAACCGTCGACTCCGTTGGTCTCCTGGCGTGCAATTACCTCTAGGGGGCCCTCTCCCTCATCTCCCCATGGCCCAGTGGCTTCATTGTGCATTCATTTCGTAAACTAGGGTTTTGCTCAGTGTGGGAGTGTGCAATTTTTGCACACTGGGGTCAACTTTGGAAAATCATCCACCGGGCAAGTATGGCTAGTGTTCCTAGCCCGAACCTGTCTAGACACACCTGCAGGACTCCTCGGAACCCGGTTTTGTTGCATGGTTGGAGTTCTATGCCCCCGGTAGGTATCCAGCAAGTGTCCCTGAAGGCCTTCTGGTAGTGAGACGGGACGAGCCATAGAATGAAGACTGTGGCTCGGATCGACGAACCGTCGACTCCGTTGGATTCAGCACACCGGGATAGTGCCAGGGGTGCCCCTCCCCTCCTACCCGGTGGCCCATGTATCACCTTGCAGGTCCATCTTGGAAACTAGGGTTTTGCTCAGTGTGGGAGTGTGCAATTTTTGCACACGGGGGTCAACTTTGGAAAATCATCCACCGGGAAAGTATGGCTAGTGTTCCTAGCCCGAACCTGTCTAGACACACCTGCAGGTCTCCCCGGAACCCAGTTTTGTTGCATGGTTGGAGTTCTATGCCCCCAGTAGGTATCCAGCAGGTGTCCCTAAAGGCCTTCTGGTAGTGAGATGGGACGAGCCATAGAATGAAGACCGTGGCTCGGATCGACGAACCGTCAACTCCATTGGATTCAGCACACCGGGATAGTGCCAGGGGTGCCCCTCCCCTCCTACCCGGTGGCCCATGTGTCACCTTGCAGGTCCATTGGAAACTAGGGTTTTTCTTAGTGTGGGAGTGTGCAATTTTTGCACACGGGGGTCAACTTTGGAAAATCATCCACCGGGAGGGTATGGCTAGTGTTCCTAACCCGAACCTGCCTAGACACTTTGGAAACTAGGGTTTTGCAGGTCCATGATGAAGATGATGGTGATGATGATGAAGATGTTGATGATGATGGCTTAGTCTAAGGTGGTGCTCTCAAATAGCTAATTCATTATGAAATATTTAACAAGACATGAATTAAATTTAATATAAGTGTATTGTTTAATATAGTGAGCATGAATTGAATTAATTTTGTTGGGTGAAGCCAATAACCAACATGATGAACATAATATAATTTTAGGGTTTACTGATCATATGTAAAAAATGGCATATTCATAAACTTGACATACAAGAGAACTTTTGGCATATTTATAAACAATGTAAACGTAAATTTGGCATATCAAGAACGCAAAATTGACATATTCATATGAAACATACATGTGAAAATTGAGCATATATCAATATTCAATTACAAATAGTATAAATAGTATAGTATTAAAAGTATGTAACGTACCTCATCATGCTAGATCCCACCTATTATCATACAACCAAGCCCTCCGGATCATCTCTTATACTGATGGTCTCCATTAGTCTCTCGTGCTCTGTATCCGGTAAGAAGTAGCGTACCTTCGATGTATTTTGACTAGGCATTGTTCGTACCTGAAGGTTTGTGCCAATGATTAAGTTGGTAAAGTGATACACACTTGCACCTGGTTTGTAATCCCTGTAAACATATCCACCCTTCTTTCTTCCATTGCTGTCCCGTGTCAAGTATTCACCTTTAACAACCATAGACCCAGTTGGAAAGTGGTTGTTTTCATCGCCAGTCATGGATACAATGAGGGTTTGCTTTCCATCTATACAGCGTGCCAACCAGTATTCATCACCCCATTCAGTATCTTTTGAGGCAACCACTGCGTATATGTGCCCTGCATTATATGATTGTAGGTATATGATCAAAATATTTTTCGTGCGATACAAGGCCATTAATGTGCATTTGAAGACTACGTAAACAAACAAAAAATGTTAAGGAAATACATCATACCGGGTTGTACAAGGTCTGAGACATGATCAAAATCTGCAGAAATAGATGATTGGTCTTCTTCCAACGGAGTTAACTCAACAATTGCACGCTGATCAAGTGGAAGTGATATGCGATCCCATCCATCAACCCAATCCAATGATTCACACCCATCCCAGTCACCATCACAACAAGGCGGGCAAAAACAAGCGAGTTTTCTGGTCCAAATTTCAAATACTGGGTTATCAGAGCTTCGAACCGAATGAAAGCCACGAGTCCCAGGCACAGTCTTGCATTCCCATGCATGTGAACAATCTATGTCTACCACCTCCCAAAAAAATCTCTCCACGTGTCTCTTTCTTATGGATTCTACTCGCATAGTTGATTCCTCTCCCATTACTGACATGCACCACCTGACTATAGATTGAGCATTTAGAATAGTAGATTCTGTAGATACTTTCAATTCCTCTCTTCGTAGGGCTGTTTTGACACATGCTCCGGCTCCATCATGCTCTCCTTTACCATGCCCAGTCTCAAAATAGTTCCACATATGTGGCACTTTGTAGTTTTTATGCAATGAACACAACCACTGAAATATGCGTGCATTTTTTAACTGACCAGCACACCCATCAGACCAAATCCAGTGTCGGTCCATCTGTATGTTCCTTCCCTTCAAGTGATCATAGAACATGATGAAGCAATGACGTACATAGTGGAAGTCGTGGCACCTATCATCACTTATGTAGAAGTGATATTCCTTTAGAATTTCTCTTTGCTCTTCAGTGCTATTTGGGCCATGCCTATATGTGATATGGACCATCAAGGAAACCTGCTCAGAGTGATGATACTAACTTTGGATCTCATTTTGAGGTTGCAGAGTGTAGTTCTCGGCAAAATCAACAACTGAAAGTATAGTACCAAGGGGAAATGTATCTCTGCATATTCTAAACTTCTCATCCTGCCATCGTGCCACATGGACATGCTGAACATATTGATGTGTCTTTTCAATAAATTCCTTGATGAAGTCACTAACTTGTACCTGGTGACACAAAATGATCTCAATGTCAGTTTTTTGTTGTAAGTAAGGATTGAAATGTAACCGTTACAACATAATTTTATAGATATAAATGCATACCTGAGATGTCACCAATTGTATTTTTTTGCTTTCTTTCCCTGGGACTATTTCATAGTTGATATATTTGAAACTTTTCATGTCTGTAACCATTTTCCCAAATTCACTGTCTCCATTGTCGTGCATACATTGGCTCAATAATGCCATTCCAGCACAGTTGGAGCATGTTCCATCCAAACAAGATTTTGCATAGTATGTTTGCCCCTCGGGCCTATTGCACATGATGCTATGAATGAATTCTCTTGATGAAGTCGGTGGTATTGTCATGGAGCAATCCTGCACAATGTTAGTATGCAACACACGAAGAATGTACAAAAATGTTTCATAGTAATATTCATATTCTACATGGTATCTACAACAACAAGTGTTACAAAGAGTATTTATTCTAACATACCATGGCTTACATTTCTCAAAAGATCTTTGCCCCAAGTTCAATTGTCTATGCTCAATCTTAAATTTCTCGTAAATCTCTGTCTGTGTTATATCAAGAGGATGCTTAGTATGTGGTTCACGATCCTTTGAACCCCTTCTTAGTTTTAGTACATCCTTTCGGTTTGAAGAAGGCCTTGTGTGATCATGCCAAAAACTGTGCACTAGTCCCTTTACTGCATCAACTAGCTTCATGTCACGACGTGGCAACCGACCAACAAAGGCCCAAAAATCTGTCTGATCGGTTGTGTCAAGATGTTCTCTTCTAATAGAATACCTACGGAGGATTTTTACATTCAAATTAACTAGTTCGGATGTAGGCCTGAGAATACGAAGGGCCCTGGTGTTCTTATCTGCAATTGATTGTGGCAACACACGACGAGCAGCATTGCGGTCCTTTGAACGTGTGTTCTTACCAATTTTACCAAATGCATCTACTAGGCTTTTAACTATATGAGAACTTGGTTCAAAATTCTTTATCATCTTTATCCCTAACTTTTTCCTAACAACATTCATGCTCCTAGATTTTAACAATGATAAAAATAATCTACATTTATCTCCATCACATTTAGAAACAAAATATTTATCAAGTATCTGTTGAGTTTGATAAGCAATACTACGTTTAGATAGCGTACCTTCAATGGAATTCATAACTCTTTCATCAACTTGTATACGCTTCGGAGTTCTTTGACGTGTGCTTGCTAATGGAGGTAAGGGGGTTGGAATTGTACCATGTAGCACATCACCAAGACGCTCTGGAATTTCAGTAGTAGCTTGGTGTCCTTCATTCTCTTCCTGGTAGTTGGGTGGTGGAAGTCCAACATCCTCATCCATGGTCTGTGGAAGTCCAACATCCCCTTGTGGAAGTCCAACATCCTCATCGATGGTGTGGATAACATTCTCTTCTTCAACAGTAGGCAAAATTTCCAACGCCTCTCTAACTTCATCGCTTGTATAACCACATCCGGATAGCAAATTGGGTGTTTCTTCGTGAGCTTCATCTTGAGATGGTAACTTATCACTTTGACTTGAAGTGGGAATTGAAACATCCCCTAATGAGCACCTACGTTTTGCTTCTTGATTACTTCCATGGGGTGCTTGTTCAACAACTATTGTGGAAATTGAAGGTCCCTCTTGTCGTGGATTAATAGGATGAACCATGGTATCCTCTACAATTGGATTTGGATTAGTTTCCAAAGAAAGCCTCCGATTCATCATGTATATTCTTTTCTTTTCTTTCTCTTCTTCAATGACTTCTTGAGGTCTCTTCTTCCTTGTTGATTTGTTTACTCGGTTACGTGCATTCCCCATCACCACAATGATCAATTCAATATAGTTTGTTTTTGTTGCTCCTCAATTACAAGCTCTTCAATAATAAGCAAATGGAAGTTCTTCCTTGTTGGTCTTGAAGCTTGATATCTTATCTTGTGTGCTCCTCAAATATAGGCAAAATGAATCTTTCAAAGGCCTTATCTTTGGTGTTCTTCAATTGGAGATTATTCAAGCTTGCTGATTATTTTCTTCAAATATGGCCATATAACCCAACACCACAGTGAGCAACCATGAAAGATGTCCTCAATGCTGCACCTGCATAAAAAAAAATGATGGAGTTGGTGTAGAATGTGAAAATTTTCAGACGCGAGCTCGTGCTGTTCAAAAAATCGCGGGATTGTTGTTTTCGTTCGGACAGAGTGAAGTTGCTTTTGGACAGCAACAGTCCATTATTTCTGGAGTTACAAAACGCGCACGCGTTATAGAAGTACAAAACGCGTGCGCGATATGTAGTGACAAAACGCGAACGCGATATAGTCAATCACAATAAATAGGTTAGGTGCACGGCTAGGGCAACAAGCAAAATCAAAGAAAACTAATAATTTATATGGTTTCATACAAAACAAATGTTTTGTATGGTTTAATACCCCCTAGCTCTCTCCCAATAATCCCTAGATACCCCCTATCTCTTTCTAAATATCTGTCCCTCATTCTCCCTACATCCCTCCCTACATGTTTCTTTCATGTTTCTTTCTCTCCCTTACTCCAGCCATGTCTCTACCACCCCACTCTCCATCTCTCCACCTTCTCTTTATCTTCGTCATTATCCCTCCCTATAGCACTCTCTCCCTTCTTCTCCCTTAATCACTAACCCTCTACTCCTTTATCCCTCCCCCCTGCCCTCTCTGTCTTACCTTGTTCCTAGAGCCCCTCCCCCATAAAGGCCTTTAGACCCTCTTCTAAACATTAATCCCTACGTGCATAAGTGCACAAGATGATGAGGAGGAGGAGGGTGATGACAATGAAGATGATCATGATGTAGATGAAGATGATAAAGATGATGAGGAGGAGGAGGGTGATGACAATGAAGATGATCATGATGCAGATGAAGATGATAAAGATGATAATGTTGATGAAGATGATGGTGATGATGATGAAGATGTTGATGATGATGGTGATGAAGATGTTGATGATGATGGTGATGATGATGATGATGAAGATGATGGTGACATGATGGAGATGTTGATCTGATGAGGAAGATGATGATGATGATGGTGATGATGGTGATGATGATGAAGATGTTGATGAGGACGATGATGGAGATGAAGATGATGATGATGAAGAAGATGATGATGATGGAGATATTGTGTTGATGGGGAACCTAGAGATGACAATGATGATGAAGATGGTGATGGTGATGGTGATGGTGATGGTGATGACGATGAAGATTTTGATGATGATGCTGATGGAAATGATGATGAAGATGTTGACGATGATGGTGATGGTGATGTTTAGATGATGATCATGATGTTGTTTAGAAGATCATGATGGTGATGATGGTGATGATGATGGAGAAAATGACAATGATGGATATGTTGATGAGGAACCTGCAGATGCCAATGATGATGATGATGGAGATGTTGATGAGGAACCTACAGATGCCAATGATGATGGTGATGACGATGAAGATGTTGATGATGATGGTGCTGGGAATGATGATGATGATGATGAAGATGAAGATGATGGCGACATGATGGAGATGTTGATCTGATGAGGAAGATGATGATGATGATGGTGGTGATGATGATGAAGACGGTGATGAAGATGATGATGATGAAGAAGATGATGATGATGGAGATGTGTTGAAGGGGAACCTAGAGATGACAATGATGATGAAGATGGTGATGGTGATGACGATGAATATTTTGATGATGATGCTGATGGCGATGATGATGAAGATGTTGACGATGATGGTGATGGTGATGTTTAGATGATGATCATGATGATGTTCAGAAGATCATGATGGTGATGATGGTGATGATGATGGAGAAAATGACGATGATGGATATGTTGATGAGGAACCTGTAGATGCCAATGATGACGATGATGGAGATGTTGATGAGGAACCTACAGATGCCAATGATGATGGTGATGACGATGAAGATGTTGATGATGATGGTGCTGGTAATGATGATGATGATGATGATGATGATGAAGATGAAGATGATGGTGACATGATGGAGATGTTGATCTGATGAGGAAGATGATGATGATGATGATGGTGATGATGATGAAGATGTTGATGACGATGATGATGGTGATGAAGATGATGATGATGAAGAAGATGACGATGATGATGGTGATGAAGATGATGATGATGAAGAAGATGACGATGATGGAGATGTGTTGATGGGGAACCTAGAGATGACAATGATGATGAAGATGGCGATGGTGATGACGATGAAGATTTTGATGATGATGCTGATGCTGATGATGATGATGATGATGATGATGATGATGATGAAGATGTTGACGATGATGGTGATGGTGATGTTCAGATGGTGATGATGATGATGATGATGATGGAGATGTTGATGAGGAAGGGGGAGATGACAATGATGATGAAGATGTTTATGCTCATGAAGATGATGATGATGGTGATGGTGATGATGATGGAGATGTTGAAGATGATGGAGATGGCGATGAAGATGATGATGATGATGATGGTGGTGAAGATGATGAAGAAGATGATGATGATGGAGATGTTGACCTGATGACGATGAGGATGATGATTATGGTGATGATGATGAAGATGTTGATGCTGATGATGATGGTGATGAAGATGATGATGATGGAGATGTTGATGAGGAACCTACAAATGCCAATGATGATGATGATGATGGTGATGACAATGAAGATGTTGATGATGATGGTGATGGTAATGATGATGAATATGATGATGATGATGGTGATGGTGATGTTTAGATGATGATGATGATGATGAAGAAGATGATGGTGACATGATGGATATGTTGATCTGATTCAAGGAAGATGATGATGATGATGATGATGGTGATGATGATGAAGATGTTGATGATGATGATGATGGTGATGAAGATGATGATGATGAAGAAGATGATGATGATGGAGATGTTGATGTTGATGGGGAACCTAGAGATGACAATGATGATGAATATGGTGATGGTGATGGTGATGGTGATGACGATAAAGATTTTGATGATGATGGTGATGGTGATGGTGATGATGATGAAGATGTTGATGATGATGGTGATGGTGATGTTTAGATGATGATCATGATGATGTTCAGAAGATGATGATAATGATGATGGAGATGTTGATTTGATGAGGAATATGATGATGATGATGATGATGGTGATGATGATGAAGATGTTGATGATGACGATGATGGTCATGAAGATGATGATGAAGAATATGATGTTGATGGAGAATATGATGCTCACAACTCCCTCTAGTCTCTCTCTCCCCAACCATCAATCTCTCTCTCTCAAACACACACACATACACACACATTATGTCACTTTCCATTCTCAAACCCATCCCCCCTCCATCCATATCTATCTCCAACTTTCTCCCTCCATCCCTCACCCTACCTTCTCTCCCTCCCTCTCTCATCGCCTGTCTCTCACCTTCTATCCCTCCCTCATCTTTCCCTCAACCTATCCCAATCTCTCCATCACTCCCTCTCTCTCCAACGCCACCACTCTTTGCATGTCTCCCACCAACACTTTTTGTCCCTCCCTTCCTATAGATATTATTTTGTTATATCCCCATCTATCTCTCACTCCCTCCAAATCCATTCCTCCCCATTGTCCCTCTCCCTCCCTCACTCTATGTCTCTCCCCCCCTTGTATTCTTTATTTCTCTCTCACATCCCCTTTGCCTCCATGCATTCCCCCTTGTCACTCAAGTCTCACTTTCAACTTCTAACCCTATACCTCTTCAGAACCTATTCTACTCCTAATAGTGCTCTCAAGCTCCACTTCCCTTCACTCCCTGTAGCCCATCATGTTCTCATTCCCTTCATCTCTCCCCACTCAAGCTTCCAACATCCTTCTAAGCCCTTGACCCTTTCCCACCCCTATTAAATATTAACCATAGATTCCCTTGACCCTTCCCCACCCCTTCTCAAATATTAAACAAAAATTCCCTTGACTTCCACACCCCCTCTTTCTCAAGTATTAAACGTGTATTTTATGATTTGAATAACGCGATCGCGTTTTGTCACTATATAACGCGTACATGTTATGTAGTTATATAACGCGTACGCGTTAAGTATTTATATAACGCGCACGCGTTATGTAGTTATATAACGCGTACGCGTTAATTACATCTAAAAGCGCGGCAATATTTTTGAATTTAAACAGGCCGAGTCACATGCTCACATGTCAACAATAATCCTATGTGTATGCTTTGGAGTTTGCTTCGGTAATTCCAAACCTGTGCTATGTTAATGAAAAACCAAAGCTAATTGGGTATTTCTTCCAGTTTCTGGAGAAGCCTGTGCTTAGCCACTCGTTACAATATGCTACACAGAGTCATTTTTGACGAAATCTTAGACACAAATAGCATTTTTTCTGCAGATTCCAAATATGTAACTTTTATTTTGAAATATTAATTTTTCCTATTTTCTTTCAATTTCTTTTCTGTCCTACCTCCTTAACTCGTAAAACACACTGTTAGTGTTTCTTCCATAAATTTTTCAATTCTCAATCATTTCAAAAAAAAATTGTATGGTGCACAAGAGGACACTAACCTCCACGTTCTATGAAAAACCCATTTCAAGATTTTTGCATTAAGACCTTCAAACGCTCTACCCACAAAAGAGGTACTATTTTCGAGGTTTGATCACTTAGACAATTATAAAAAAATTATAAAATTACTAATTTAATTTTCGAAAAATAATGGCGCACAAGTGCTATGTGTTCTCTACATGCATGCCGATTTTTGTAGCTTGATTCCATCATTTAGGCCCTCAAAGGCTCTACCCACAAAAACATATACCTTATCATTTGCCTGAAAAATAAAAAGTGTCTGTTAGGAAAAATGAAACTTGACATAGTTATGCAAATTTTCAATACATAAAAGTTATATATTCAGAAATGTGATTCAATTTCCTACATTTCATCTTTTTACTCAATGCAAGATAGTTTGTGTAAGTAGATCAAAAAATCCAAGTAAGTTGAGGGATGCCTGCTTTTTCAGTTTTCTATTGCATCTAACGTGCCAAAAGTGACCCTCATTAGCTTGCACTGACCAATAACCATTGCAACTTATCCTATATGATCTAAGAATATTTTATCTTCAGCCAAAGCAGGTATGAATAAGAATATTTTATCTTCAAGACCTTAGTTACTAAAGAATAGCTAGCAATTGGTTGTGTGCCCTAGCTCCTTCATTAATATATAAACATGGATTTATTGACATTGTATTACCATTGCCACTACCTTAGTATCACCATCAAAGGAGGAAATGTGAAGAGAGCACTTAAAAAAACCAAAAATACACGTAAAGGTTGCAACCAGGGATATGGTGATTGTTTGTGTGATATACAAAATTTCGATAAGAGCCCTAATCGCCGGCTAATACTCGTGAGGTGAGAGGACTCAGTGACGAGGTTGTGAATAAGAGTCAAAGTCATATGGGTGAAAACGCGAAGCTGGGAAACAATTACATGACAACGGAGTGAAAAAAAAAGAGGGCGCGCGGATGAACAGGGGAAAACAATTCAACCTCAAACTCTCGGCCGAGAGTTTAAAAAACTCTAGTTCGAGAGTTTTGAGAGTTCAAACTCTTGGCCAAGAGTTTAAGAAAACTCTAGGCCGTGAGTTTGAACGAATCACCACGCTGTATTTTCAAAAAACGTCTCCGACGAGAGTTTGAACTAAACTCTCGGCCGAGATTTTGGAAGGTATTTTTCGGCCGATAGTTTATGGTCAACAAAACCTGCGAAAATATCAGGCATCTTTGTGGAACCTACAATTTCAGCAAGCCCAAACTGATGCAAATTTTAAGTATTATTTGTCAGACTTGGTAGCAATGGATTCATCTCTGAATCTAGTTTCCAATGATATAATAATTGTTTCATTTCGATTTGAATTTCTATTTATTAATAATTTTTTTCTAAACCTTATCCCTTAAGAATTTTATTACTCTGAAAATCACCCTAAATGAAAGTTCAGTATCATAACAAAGACAACACCAAAAAATTTGAAATTTCATAGCGATCATAATTGGCTCGTTCTCTTCAAAAGGGTACTTTTAGTTTTTCCAATAAGAGTCACATTTGAAATAAAATGCAAAGACAAAAACATGTGTCGATAATGCACCATTTTCTGAACATATGTTGTTTCGATAAATAATAAAAAATAGTTCCCAAGTCTTAAAAAATTCAAAATATAGCCCATGCACAAGTGTAATGTGTGTAGATTATGAGCCTAGAATTTTTTTACCTAAAATGAATAACCCTCTATGAAAAAAATGACGTCAACACAGGTCACTCATTATCCATACCTAAAATTTTCAAGTATATGTCATTGGTTGCCAACAAATTTGTCCCACAATATGTCCATAACAAAAATTTAAAAAATATGAGTAGAAAGCTAATTCAATTCTCTAAAAACTTTGTGTTTACTTCAAGTTGAAATTCCTAAGGGAGATATGGGTTTGAAGAGGTCGAAGTTGAAAAACATAAAATTTAGCAGTTTTGTTTTTCAAAAACAAGCCAAAATTGTTTCCCAACTTCATGTTTTCACCCATACCTTTCTCATGCATAAATGCCTCTTTCTTCCAGGTCAACTTGTTGGTCATTCAATTGGGGGTTTCAGATAGTTCGTGGTCTTCGGCTTTACCCTACCCATTAAAGGTTTTGGCCAAGCCACACCACGCCAATTAGAATCCATAGCCTTGTAATGAACAGGTTCAAGGATCGAGTTATATCTAACCATGATCAATGGAGTTTGATCGTGAGGCTGAGAGAGAACTCTGCCTAACCGTCTAGCTCCAGTTTATGGGTGATCGAATAATTTGGATATGGTGATAATTGCATTCACATAATCGTTTTTCATAGAGGAAGTTAAATAAAAAGTAATACTTAACTCAGTATTAACCACCGAGTGCCAATATCAATGTTGCTCTATATAAACACAACAAATTCACAAATCTAGAATATGTAGAGCTTAACAGGGATTCAAGAGTTGCACCCAAGGAATCTTCATAAAGTAATTTAAATTTTTATAATAACAACAATTATGTCCAAGATCGATCGGTTTGGTTGAATATATTTGTTCTCCATATAGCGTCTGTAGATTATAGAGGTTCTTAGCATATTTTGAGCTCTCTTTTATAAATACATCTAGTCTATTTCATATTACTAGATCTCTTATCTAACAGAAATAAAAAGAGAATTATGATTCATCATAACCAAAATTAAAGCGATCTGATCCGTTACAGTCACACGGTATAAGCAAATTCCAACATTTTTAAAAGAGATTCAACTTGTAAATAGAGATATTAAGTTATATATAAATTTAACTCTGTATTCTAATTTATATAATGTATCTTGATAATTTAACTCTGTATTCTAATGTATATAATGTATCTGTATTCAAAATTGAATCCATAACTGCTCACCAATACAAATACCTATAACAATCGATTTCACCATGATTTGAACATTAACAATTTTGTAGTAATAAAATTGTAGAATAATCCATCAAATGTGAAATTGTAGAATAATCCATCAATTCACAAACGCACAACAACACATGTTCTTCATTCTGCAGGTTCTGACTATGAACTGGAGGCTCGGCTCTAAGGGTTTCCAAATACCCGCTGGATCGTTCTCTGTTTTCTCCCTGCTGGCTCTCATCGCATGGCTTTCGTTCTACGATAGGTAGTAGTACCCATCACCAGGTGCATTACAAGAAATAACAGGGGGATCACCATGTTTCAGAGAATGGGGATCAGATTCACCATTTCAGCACTATCAATGCTCGTGGCCAGTTTAGTCAAAATGAAACGAAGGGGCACCACGCAAACCTGGAGTTCTTTTACGATCATTTCTCGGCCACGATGCGCAGCACAACGGGGATCCTGGAGTTCTTTTAACCTCGGATCCTATAGGGTAGGGGATCGTTTCAATGCTAAAGCACAATCGATCGTTACTGAATTGCGCGAAAGTGGAGCACAGCTAATCGTTTCAACCCATTGAAACCATAACCTTTGGCTCCCCACATTGAAACGATAACCTTTGGCTCCCCGCATGGCAAAAGAGTTCGTTAATCCACAAAAACGGTGGATTAAGAAATGGCTTTTCAGTAAGCTATTTTCCAAGACAAAATGTCGGCCATTAGATGTGTGCGCTAGACGAATCTTTTCTAAATTATATGCCGAATCAATACATCTTTGTCATCCATCCTTAATCCAGGATTAAAAGGTTGCGATCCCCATCCATGTATTTGTTCATTATAGATGCCTATCGGCAAATTACTCTTCATGTGGATGTCAATTTGAAGTGCTATATAGAGAGAGAGATAATGTATGGAATTACCACAAAGTCTTGTGTATTCTTTCAATACCTGGTTTTCAGTGATAGTTGCTTTGCTGAAAGATGAGGAAGCAGAGCCCTTTGCAAGATTACCCATGGCTACAACGGAATTGGGTATGGCCTCTCTCCAAAGAAGACAAGGTATTTCACAATGAAATATGAGGCCATGGGAATATCATGCAGTGCTATGCCCTCAGATGTTCATAGGGGACACTGTGCAGTGTATGTTGGAAGCCAACGCAGTAGATTTGTCATCCCCACAGCTTATTTGAATCATTCTTTGTTTTTTTGTTAGAGATTATCTTTGTCTATTTTTTTTTGTAGTTAGAGATTATCTTTGTCTATTGTTTTTTTTGGTTAGAGATTATCTTTGTCTATGGGATTCATAAAAATAGAATTTCTATGGGATTTATAAAAAATGAATCTATCATTATAAGCTTTTTTTCATAAAAATAAAAATTCATAACAAGCATAACAAAATATAAGGTAACTAGCATATTTCATTTTGGTTAGTAATTTTTGTCAAAACGTATTTGGTGTTCATGTAAGAATTTGATTTCTATTGTTAAAAGTAAATAGAAGAAATCAAAATATCAACCTTCTATTAAAAACCATAATATTTTGCTTGCACGGGTGTGGCTCATTGGTGATTAGCTTGATATGAAGTCACATATTGTAAATAGAGGTCACGAGTTCAAATCACACCAAGAACTTACCCGATACATATATCATGGTGTAAAAAAGAGTAATCATTTTTTAAATAATGAATGACCTTTCAATATATAAGATTCTTAATGAGAATTTAGTAAAAATTTTGTGAACATTTAAATAATTAAAAGCAACATTTTCTAAATTATTTTTTAAATTTGGTGGAGGTTGTGGTACTTCTTTATAAGTGATCTCATTTGTGGAGCTAAGTTCCCACGTGCCCTTCATTCTATCAAACTTATTTTTCAATCGTTCAATTTACTAAGTCACCTAGAATGTTGAAACAAGTGAATTCTCTCACTCTTAGCTAAGGAATAAGAACTATATCAATCTAGACATCATGGTCCACTACTTTCCACATATATTCTTCTTCTTTAGGTATTAAGTAAATAATCACCTTTTCCAATAATGAGCTCCTTATGTGGAAATCAACTAATACACCACTAAATCACAACATGCATGGCATCAAATGAGAGTTTGTTTTACTAGTGCATGTGGATTGTATTTACACCTTCCTTGAGTGCTTGTCAAGTTTTAGTTCCTCTTTCTGTCAATTAGATCACACAATGCAGCTTAGACGATGATTCTCCCTTAAAATTTTGATTCCTTGGGTTTTTTTTTCTTTATATTCAACCCTAATCAATTCCAGTCTTCAATATTTTAAACCAAAACACTTATCAATTAATCATTTCATATCACACTTCCCCATGGGAAGATTTATGTCCCCAAAACAAATGAATAAAGAAATGAATGAAAGACAAGGAAACTATTTTGAAGCTTTCCCTCTCTTATACCATTTTGCTACCTTTGGTGATTTTCCTTTTAATCCATTCTACCTTACCAACTTTCCCTCATTGAGTATCCCATAACTTCTTTTGAAATATTGTAACTTCCTTTACCTCTGCAAGTGTAGTAGGTGAAAAATAGTTGATTGCGCCGTTCTACCTCCCAGTATGGAGGAGATCTTGTGAGTCGAGTGTTTGTCGAGTTTGTCAAGTGTTTGTCGAGTAACAAAATAATACAAAGTAAAAAGTAATAAATATTATGTCGGCCAAATATTATGTCGGCCATAAACAAAAAAGAATAATACAAAGTAAAAAATAATATGAGACTTAAACTAGAGACTTTAGAGCTTAGGATTAGGTGGTAAATATTATGTTGGCCATAAACAAAAAAGAATAATACAAAGTAAAAAGTAAATATGAGACTTAAACTAGAGACTTTACTTTTTACTTTTAATACAAAGTAAAAAGTAAATATGAGACTCTAGAGTGTTTGTCATGTTTTTCCAGTTACAAAATAATACAAAGTAAACAAAAAATAATAATACAAAGTAAAAAGTAATCAATATTATGTCGGCCATAACAAAAAAGAATAATACAAAGTAAAAAGTAAATATGAGGCTTAAATTATAAACTTTAGAGCTTAGGATTAGGTGGCTCTGCACTCAAGGAGCTATTCAAGGAGAGGTTTGCATCTTGGGAGATTTGATCCCTCTCGCCGTTTGATGGAGCCTAAGATTTGGATCTAGGCTGGTTATAAGAATTTTGTTTGTCTTTTTCTACATTTAGAAAAGATGATTCAAATAACCATAAATTATTTACATTTATCTCCAAATATACTCACATATATGGAGGTAAATTCAATTTGAATGCATGATTACTTACCTATTTAGAGGTAGTTTTAAATTATTTTTATTTCAATTTCTTAAATTATTTTTTTATCATTACATCCCCTCTCAACTAAAATAGAACTAAACATTTTTTTTAACCAAAAATTGTGATTAGTTATTACTAGTTGTGTCGAACCTTGCCCTTCCTTTAAATCTCTTAAGCTTCACTTCCGCGTTCAAATGAATCTATATAATCTTGTCGATGAACCTTTCTACCCTATTTACCTCATGCACTTTCTATTGTTTCCCATACAAAAAGTCAAAATTTAAGGGTGGAAAATAACCATGACATTATTCAAAAGGGATTTTTTGGTGTGATAATGTACTGCCATGTTATAAGAGTTTTGAATATAGATTTAAGATATTCCTCCGAGCTTTCTAAATATGTTTTCTGTAGTCTCTTAACAACTACATCACATTCAAAAGGGATTTTTTGGTGTGATAATGTACTGCCATGTTATAAGAGTTTTGAATATAGATTTAAGATATTCATCCGAGGTTTCTAAATATGTTTGCTGTAGTCTCTTAACAACTACATCATAGTTTTGTTAACAACGTTAACCTACCCATTACCTAATGATGAAATGCAATCAAAATGCTTTAACTTGATATCATCATTTCCAAAATTTATTTAAAAATATTGCATTTTGATCTGTCATAATTATACATAAGGCAATCCAAAATGTACCCATTCATTTGAAAAGATTATCAAATTACTTTAGGTCGCTTGATGGTTTTATTGTGTGGTATTAGAACTACAAGGGGAAGGTTGCCACTTAGTCAAAATCGTTCAAAACACATGTATTCATGCACTTATAATTTATAACCATGGACTTCATCATCTTTATTAAAATAAAAATAAAAAATAGGTGATTCATAACTATTGGTTTCTAAATATTCAGTCCTTATCCTTACTTCCAACGAAAATAGGTTTTAACCAATCAAAAATACTTTTAAATCTGATTCAGAATTAAAACCTCTAATAAATAATAAAACAAAACAAATTTAAATACAAACTACGAAATTAATTTTTTCGAACATAAACATTTTTTTTCTAATTTGGTTTTACTCAACCTGACAAATTAGTTGTTGCGAAACTCTTGCTTACCTACCACACGACGATCACACCCCTCCCGACCATAGCCCGACCAACAGCTTGTGTTCAATCTCTCAATCAATTCAGATTTCATTGAAGACAAAACCTGCCCACTGCTTGTGGATAGTTCGCTCAATACCACTATCGTCACCCAGTTCCATTCGTTGAAAACCATACAAATTTTGCACAGGACCGACGTTCCACGTGAATGCGGGGCCTCTTCTGCTCAAATCTAGCATTGCTCACAACCTTCAGTGTGATCGAATGAGACTCATCACATGCAATTGTCGCTCACCTTTGTAGCGAACTGTCATGACAAACTTTCCATATTGGACCACCCCTGTCCTGTACTCGGTTTACTAATTCGTACTTTGCTTTATCAACTTTTGTGACATTGAGAAGTGTACAGATTGACATTAAATGCATTGTCGAGCAATTTGTTATTTCAAATGATCTAGTTAGGACTAATTATATGCTTATTATTTTCATAACAATTTGAAGTGTTATATATAGAGAACTAGTGTATGGCATTACCACAAAGTCTTCTGCAGTCTTTCAATCCCCGGTTTTCAGTGATAGTTATTTGGCTGAAGGATGAGGAATCAGCAAGTTCTTCTTTTGAAGCAGATACGCAGAGCCCTCTGCAAGGTTGCCCATGGCTACAAGGGAATTGGGTATGGCCTCTCTCCAAAGAAGACAAGGTATTTCACAATGAAAGAGGAGGTCATGGGCAGATCACGCAGTGCTTTGCCCTCAGATGTTCCCAGGGGACACTGTGCAGTGTATGTTGGAAGCGAACGCAGTAGATTTATTATTCCTACCATTTATTTGAATCATTCTCTGTTCAGGGTATTGCTGGAGAAGGCTGAGGAAGAGTATGGGTTTGATCACCAAATGGGACTCACTATTCCCTGTGAAGAAGCTGCTTTCCAGTACCTGACATCCATGTTGAGAAGAAAAGGATGCCGCAACTAGAACTTTGAAGCTGGATGAGCTCCTCCATATGCATTGCCACAGAGATTGCGTGATTTCTGGTAAATTGAACCCAAACTCAGCGAAGATCTTGGAAATGACAACAGCTGCCTTGGTTGGATCTACAGAGATGTTCTTTGAAATTGAATTGGAAAGTCAGAGATGTCCTTCGAAATTGGAATGGAAATTCGAACCAAAGATTACAGCTCATGTAAGTGCACGTACAGGCAGCTGATTCACAACTCCATGCTGTCTGGGCTGCTTAACAATTTTCAGATCATCACGGTCTAGTTGTTTACGGATTTTGCGCATGACGGGCACTTTTCATATCGAAGAAATTAGCAGCTAGAGGGCAGGGGATACTCGGCGAAGAGTTATTAAATTTGTATGCAGGAAATCGATTACAGATCAAACGGGAACTCGGGTGAAATGTAGTGGATGCAATTTTCTAGGCCTATTGCTAGTTGAGAATATCCATTACCATAATCTCACTGTCAAACAATTGGGGAATATAATGTTTTTTTAATCACACGTTACATTATTTAACCACTTGTTTTCCTTGCCTCTCATGCAAAAGTCAAAGTTAATGATTTTTAAGTTTCACATGCATTGTTCTGGTATTTTAAGAAGTAATGTTGTAATCTAGTTAAAGTTTGTGTGTTTGTGATATGAAACTTTTTTTTTCCATAACAAGAAGCAATGAAGATATTGTAATTTGAGAGGAGTTAAAAAAAAAGATCTTTATTCATTATAAATATTTTATAATCAACATAAAAGATACATGATAATTAGTAAATTGTATTTTGGTTAGTATTATTTGTTTACCATGTAAGAATTTGATTATATGTCTTTCTTACTAAGCAATAAAAAAAACACAAAGTTAGTGTTATTTTATCTTATTTATTTATGAATAGTGTGTAATGTCCTCATTTTGACTTTTAAAACATATTGGATTTTAATGTAAATATTGTATACACACGATGTATGTTTCCCTAGCGTGGAGCTCAATGCCACGATGTATGTTTCCCTAGCGTGGAGCTCAATGCCAGGCCCCACTAGTAGATGCTAGGTTTTTATGTAAAGACTAGTTTATATTTTGTTATCCATGTGCTATTAAGCCATGGGACATTGTAAATGATGTACATGTTAACATTGCAATAAAATACCAAAGAAATTGGCTATGGAGGCAACCAATAAGAGGGGGGCCATGTGTATCCACTGGGAGAGGTGAGGGGGTTGTGGGATTGGACAACAGACTGCCAAATGTCACCCTTAGAACCCCTCTGACCTTCCTTCCTGACATTTAATGATGTTGCAGAAAGTGGTAGAATAAACTGTTCATGAAGTCGATGGAGTATGGGAAAACCCCAAATTTTCGGATGGCAGGGTATGGGGCTCTATTTTCCTTCACCCACAAGCCACTCTACCTCCTGGGAATTTGTATTCCCTTATCCCCATTCCATTAGGAAAAATCAACAGGAGTTGGGATGAAGAACAAGGAGAGAGCCAAGCGGGCAGGAGAAGAAGAAAATCATGATTCTGAGAAGCCCTGATTTTTTAGTGCCGAACTTGCCAAGAAATTTGGGTGGAAAGCTCAATCCAGCAGGGGATCCGTCGGCTTGAACTCTAGGGGAAATTTGCAGCATGTGAGATGCTCAGAAACCCGTGATATAACCCCTGTGTTGATAGCCGAGAACCCAGTTGTGGGATAGAGTCACTTGGTCAAATAATTTGAGAAAACCCAAGTGGAATGACAGAGAGAAATAGGACAAAAGGTAGGGTTGCTTGATAAACCCAATGAAGGATAGAGTATCAAGGATCCAACAGCTTGGACCTTTCTATGCCCACCTGAAGAGCACTGGAGGGAAGGTATGGTGTGAGGGACTGTGTAACAGTGAAGGGAATACTTCCTTGTATTGGATGTGGTAGGTATTGCACGGGTGCCAAGATTGTCTGAGTGTGAATTGTGTTGGGTGTATTAATTGTCTAATTAATTAAACAACTGATACTACCAGAACATAAATTATCAACCCAAGGAAGTCTTTTATTTCAAAACTATCGTCCAAGATCTATGCAAGCACAATTTCTACTTGACAATGTTATCTATTGGTATGAAATCGAAACTCTTTGTAAACTAGATCACACCTTCTTGAAAATAAATCAAACCTCAAACCTATTGATAAAATCACACTGTAAATCTAACTTGAAACAAAATCAACTCTTTATGAAGCAAGATCTAATTGCATAAATCTGAAAGAAATGCTATGTTGGCCAACAATCTATCAAAAGAAATTAACATGAAAACATCTATGATAAATCTAATGAATGAAAGAAAGCATGAAATAAATGATAAACAAATCTACACAACTACAATCAACACTATCAGCATCTGCTCAGGGAAGAGGGCCCTTCCTCCACTGAGCAGAGCTGAATCTCCACAATGAAAGTCTACAACTCCAGAATTAAGAAACTCTCAGCATGTATTATCAGAATGGAATTATTACAACAGTCTCGATCAAATTCTACAGCATAACAATGCTTTCTCTCTTCTTCTCCCAATACATCAGAATGATTACATATTTATACATAAAATGATCTCAGGAGAATGAGAAACCGAATCCCCAACTTGTAATCTATTTCAACCAATTGCTAATTTGTAAAACCGACCGCAACAGTAAATCTGAGAATTACACGTTTATAGAACAAGCTGTATAGTTCAAACCGTAGCTTTGTTTGGCAATTTCTTCTATAGTGAGGTAATTGAGGCCATTGCGCACAAAACCCATGTCCCATATTTTCGAGATTATTCTCCATATGCCCGCAAATCGTGATGCAAATCAATGTGTTGTTATCTGGCATGTGTTTTTTGTTGAAGCCATTTGATCATGAGCCGGAGGTTGCCATGTTGGACTTGGGCATGAATGGAAATCACAAATCCACATAATTAATCATAAGATGAAACCATGTTGTGAAATATCCATGTGGACGTGTGCTAGCATGCCAACTTTGGAAGCTTGAACCATGGTTGCTACAACTGCTAATATGAACAATCACTCCATAAACCATCATCAGTAAAATTATGCATAAGAGTCTTCAATTCATCAAAAATAAAGGAAAATAATCATGGCTAACCACTAAAGCATCAATGGAAGTAATATGGTATTTTACGTGCAGTTACAGCAAATGGATGGAAAATGGAATGATAAATGGATAATAATAGGAATAAGAGAGATGAAATGTATGTCGAAAGGTGATGAAAATATGGACAAATCCGTGACCCAACATCTCCCCCAAACTGAACTTGTTGCATTTCCTCATGCAACCCAATACCTGTGTAGCATCCAAACTAGAAGGACTCATTCAATTGTTGCTTTCATTTTACCATTGGCACATTTGCAGCTGAAATGAGAAATTTAGCAGAAAATTTGGTGGAGTAACAGCTGCGAAAATGGCCAAATCTGGCGGAGTAGCAGCTGCTGTATGGATAAATATGGCGGAGTAACAGCTGCGAAAATGGCCAAATCTGGCGGAGTAACAGCTGCAATAATGGCCAAATCTGGCGAAGTAACAGCTGTGAAAATGGCCAAATCTAGCGGAGTAACAACTGTTGTATGGATAAATATGGCGGAGTAATAGCTGCGAAAATGGCCAAATCTGGCGGAGTAACAGCTGTGAAAATGGCCAAATCTGGTGGAGTAATAGCTGCCAAAATGGCCAAATCTAGCGGAGTAACAGTTGTTGTATGGATAAATCTGGCGGAGTAACAACTGCGAAAAATGGCCAAATCTGGCAGAGTAACAGCTGTAGATACGACAAATATGGCGGAGTCACAACTGTGAGAATTGGCGGAAATGGCCAAAAGTGGCGGAGTCACAGCTGTGCGAAAAAGGCAAAATGGGTGAAAAAATAGCGGAGTCACAGCTGCGAAAATTGGCGGAAATGGCCAAAAGTGGCAGAGTCACAGCTATGCAAAAAAGGCGAAAATGGTCAAAAGTGGAGGAATCACGGCTGCAAAATTTGGCGGAAAGTTTAGCAGAGTCATAGCCATTTAGCGAAAAATTTAGCGAAGAATTTAGCGGAGTCCCAGCCATTTAGTGGAGAATTTGGCAGAGTCACAGCTGCCAGAATAGGGAAATGGACAAAATTGGTGGAGTAATAGCTGGTGTTGCAGCAAACTTCTTGAACTAATATCTCCCAAAATACAAACTGGGTTTGGCTGAAATTTTGCAAGCAAGTTACTACAAGTCCAATGCATCTCCACACCAAAAATCAGAGATACCCACATCACGGATTTTGAGAAAAATGCAAATTGGTTGTAGGTGATGATGGCCATTTTTTCTCAACCGTGAAGTATTTTTTTTTTTAAATTGGTGAGTATCTTCCTCTTAACATAATGCTTCTGTTCCCCAAAGCTCAAATTCATCTAATGCATGAATATCGAGATATAGGCAAAATGGCTGTAGGTCATGGTGGTCATTTTCTCGAAAACTGTGCACTAGATTGGGCTGAAACTTACCAGGTTTGTTCATCTTGATATTATGCACTTCCTGTCCAAAAATCATGAGAATTCGATGCATGGTTTGTGAGATATGCTCAATTCAAATTCTGCATTTTATATGGAAAATAATGTGCTTGCATAATATGAATGTGAATGACAAACCAACAAGCATAGTAGCTCCTTCTCCCCCAAACTAAATAATTTCCATGTCCTCATGGAAAGGAAGAGTTGTTAGATCAATTGGAAAGTAGCCATCTCCCCTAAACTTAACATGATGCCATTCTCTGATGCCTTGGAAGATATAAATCAATACATGCATCAAAAGACCTTCAAATTAATTTACCACAAACCTCAATGCCTTTCTGTGTTCCCACTGATTCATTTTTAGACTTCCCTCTTTCTAGTATGTAAGACCACGTCCATGCCAACAAATATTTAGATCCATTATTGCATACATACCAAGCATGAACAAAATATATTGAATCCCACTTATGAATCAAATTGTAACTCAAATATGTTTAAATCTTCCCATCCCATTTACCATATCCATTTTAAGATTAATGCCAAAAACATGTTGCCAAATAATGTCTGCTAATGCTAATGTATATATGGCTCTAAATATGCTTCCTCTTGTTTCACCATCTCAATTTTAATTGCAACCATATGAATGCCCTGCTACTATTGTTATATGTTGTCATGATCCAAGAAACTAGTCCATATTACTGCTGTAATATACTAGAGGTTTTGAGTTTGTTAAATATCAACAAGCGTTGGAAATTGTGTTGTCCTCATATGCCCCATGTGACAAGCTGCTACAAGAATGTTAAGATCATATTTGTCTAGGCAGTGAAAGCATTGTCAATTTTTCTGCCATAGATTTCCTTCTAAGGTTGCAGTAGCATGCTAAAGTTTGAGTATACAATGGAAATATTAAATAAAATATGGGCAATGGGTGGATGGCGATGTAGACAAACGTAAATCAAGGAAAGAAGATATTGTGTTGGAGATGGCATTTGAGAATGTTGTCTAGTAGAGGATGCTTTGGCTTCTTGATTTTTCCTAGGATATACCTTCACTTTCTGAGATGCAACACAAAAAAAAACTAGAGATAGAAGGTTGAATGTGAATTATGAAGCCATGCAATTGCTATGATGTCTTTGAGAATATTCAGTTTCCATATGTATGAAGGAAAACCAGAGCAACTAAGAAATAATTCCCACAAGCAATTTTCTAGCAGACTGTTGAATCAGCAAAAGGTATATGCAGATAGACATAGAATTGAGAATATTCAATTTCCATATGTATGAAGGAAAAACAGAGCAACTAGGAAATAATTCCCACAAGCAACATGAATTTGTTTTCACAACATGGAGGGACTTCGCATGAGAGATTGTTCTTGGCAAAAATGATGATGTTGATGTTCCATATGCAGTTTCCTCTTGCCTCAAATATGATCATAGTGTTGCTTGTAAAACTTCTAAAATGACTGTACTCATATTTCTTAGCAGCATTCAACCATGAGGATCCATGTGGGACAACCATCCATTATTGAAAAATCAACACCATGATTGATCTTTTAAAAATTGACAATCCTCATACCATATGATATAGTCTCTTATCTTCAACTTGTGTGGATGGAAACCCTCTGAATGTATTCTCTGTTGTATGGCAGCATAGACTTCTCCCACTGTAGGTTCTCATGAAGCAACAACAATGCCTTGTGTTCCTACTGCTGGTTCTTGTCTGGCAGCAATAGATCATTTTTTTTCATACTTGGATGTTGGGAAGGATTTGAATTGGGTGTGCATGAATTGGAATGATGAAGTGTTAGAATTGAGTGTGGAAGGATGGGAATAAATGGACAGAAAATGCTATATATAAAAAATGGAAATGGATAATGCTTAGTGGTTCTTCATGACTTTCTCCTAAATATTTAATAAATAAAAAACTCATGCTATTTTACCTCAAGTGTTACCTCAGTGGAAGCCTTGGTTAACTGCTGCTGAGAGATGTAGCTGGAAGATGAAGCTTATGAAGGTTGAATCTCATCCATGATGAGGAATTGTGCAAGCTAACTGGAAACAAATGCTGCCAACTGAATGAAAAGAATACTGCTGAACTGCTGGAACAATAAAATTATATAGTCTTCATCCAATATCCACGCTTTATGTACAAGTTAATCCATGTGAATGAATGTTCTTGAAGTTGAACATGGAGAAACTTCGTTGCGGATTACCAATCAATAATGAAAATTGTTAACCAATGGGAGACAACTCACCAGTGATGACAATGAACTATCAAGGTACAATAGTACAATCTGTCAAGTATGAATGTATGTGTTGACGTCGAGTCACCTGCAGGATCTGACAAACAAGAGACATTGATGTATTCCCTTGATCATCAGCGAGGAAATTTACCATTGATGCATGTAAATTCCAAGGTACTATGCATCACTCAAGTCTTGTTGCCCAGATAGTGTGTTGATGTCGATGGGACAAGACCATTGGAAGGTGGACCTTAATGAATTCCACATCATCTAATATGAGTACAAAACAAATGATTGTGAAGAACTAGAGATGAAATATTTTCTCCAACATGTAGGCTTTATTGGTAAAATGATAAGGATAGGGGGTGACTCAGCATGTAAGAGAGCTAAGAGACATCATTCATGGGTTAGGTGTGAGTGGAGTGGATAGTATGGGAGTGATGAAATGGAGCAGAAGGTCATGGAAGTGATGGAATGGTGGAGGCAAAAAGGAAATGTATGGGCAATCATGGTGTTGGTAAATGAGCATGATGGGAAAAAGGTCTTTTTGGGAGAATTCTTTAGTACAAATTCATGTAGCAAATGAACTTGACTTATGGAACATTGGTCTTCATATGGTTTTCACATCAATCTCTCCATTTTTTTATGTGCTCAATCCATTGTGAATTGAGAAAAATTCTTCGAGAGTCACTCGTGCATGTATTGACCTTCTTCTTCCAAGGACCTGCAAAAACCTAGCATTTGCCTGCAGTAAAACATGAGAGGATGGAAGAAGAGAGGTGATTGGTCTGTCTTCACCCAACACATATGGAAAAAAACAACAAGCAATTACTTATAAAACAAATCCAAAGAAAAATGAATAAAGCAAAATCCACTTTATACCTGCGGGAAAGCAATGGCCATCTAGACTCACCAATAGTATTCCGATCATAAATCCTGCGTTCCTTGTCCGATTTAAGTGATTCCAAATCCAAATGAAAGTAAATTTATAGTTTTATGTCCCTTAGAAACAGGTTTTTAAAATTCTATGTAATGATATCCGAAATTGCTCAGTAACAGCATGCATGACAAGGTGTTTTTCGAATTCGGGACTACACCAATAGTCATGGTTTTAGGCATAACGTTTTCGTTTGATAAAGTATTGACGTGATTCCAATTGGAGATGAAATTAGATTCATGTAGCGATATCCAATATAAAATGGTTTTGAATCCAATGAGAATACATGGGTCAAATAGGCCAATGAACAGCTAAGAAAGCAGAGTTTTCTTAGTGCAGATTTATGACAGTCAGTTAGTATTTTGGTCATAAGTTTGTCAGACGATATCTAAATTGAGTGATTCAAAGTGTGATGGAAACTAGATTCATATGATAATATTCCATAGAAACAGGTTTTAAAAATTCATCAATTAGGTTTCCCAAAACGTGCCTTTCCCAACTCTATTCTTGAGCTGCCTACTCTTCCTCTAGTCAATATTTCGACCATATATTTTTCGTTTGACAAGCAAATTGAAAAATTCCAATTGTATTAGAAACTAAACTCAAAGGGATACTTTGAATAGAAAAAAATTTTAAAAATAATCCCGTATGGTCCCTCGAAATAGGACTGTCCCGACAGTGTTTCAGCGAATCCCAATAAACCCAAAATGCCACAAAAATCCAATAAATGAAATTTGACTGCCCAAAAGTGACCAAAATAGGTATGAATGTTTTTAATGATGTAAATTTAAATAGAACACACACACATACAAAAAATTTCAAGCATTGAGTACCTAGATTGACTTACACAATGTGTTACAGCTGCAGCTACAACTCTTAAAAAATGATATAATGTTGAAATCAAGTCTGAGTATTTTTATGGATGTGTTATATAGAAACAAAAACTAAACACATACCATGATGATCGCATAAGTTTCAAGCTTGAATGTTTCCATAATCGTTTAGCTCATTTTCCATGGAGTCTTCATTCACCAATGCTTCCTTCCTCTCACCAACTTCCTGAAAAAGAGAGATTAGTAATATGGGTGGCTCTTACTGCACCATGTGTCCAAGAGTTCTGATTCAAAATATAATGATACTATCTATAAATCCTAGATCTAAGTGAAAAAAAACAAAAAACTCGAATTTTATTTATTTACAATGTCCTACACTACTTGGAAATAACAAAATCTTCTCAAGTGTAGGAGAACTTCCAATGGAGCCACTTTCGAAGAAATGACTCAAGTATTCTCATACTCCCAACAGAAAAATATAACTTTATGAATGCTAGGATATGAGAGGTCAACTTCCCTTGAAATGATGGTGCCAAGAATTGGTGAAGTAAGGAATGATACTCCAGATTGATAACAGATTGAAACCAAGCTTCAATATAGTCTTTGTTCCCTTGATTTCTCATGGCTGTTACACCATGAATCTCCTTAGTAAACTGATCTTCCTGATTGCATAAGAGATTTGAATCTAAAGATGTGAAGGATGCTTTTGGTTCCAATGTTTGTTCATCAGATTTGTTGATCTTGTTAACTTGTTGATAAGAAGTAGAAGGAACTTCACTTCCAAGTCTTGGATTTAAAACATGTTCAGGCCTCGTATGGATTTGTTGCAACAGTGCACAGTCTTTTTGCAGTGGTGTAGGTGAGGTAGAACATGAGGGAAATGTAGGAAAATTTTGTAGTTCAGCACTGTAAGCATACTATACTATTTTATTATGGTTAGGGTGGATGGTGGATTGGACAAGAAATTTTGTTGGATACCAAGGAGTTTGATGAGAAGATAGATGTGGCTGATGTAGAGGATTGGTTTGTTTGGTTGATAGTGAAGGACCAAGTTATGTTGCAGCATGAGGGAGAGTGGCCATGTGATCATAAGATAGGCCATTCCAACCTTGTGGATAAGGTAGGTAAGAGTTAAATTGAGGCTGCAACAGCTGCCATGGTGGAAGAGTATTCAATTATTGAGTATGAGAGTAAGGAAATAGAGGGATCGAGTTTTGAACCATACATGTAGGCCACAGTTGACATGACTGTTGCAACAAGTTGGATGCAACTCCCATATCTCTTTGATATGTTTATTTTATCCTTGGTAAGGAGGGACAATGATCTGTGGAATTATTCAAGTCACATATGCCACAAATTGTGAGACTATCCAAAGGACAATCTATTGCAAGATGTTTCTTCTGGCACCGAGGGAAAACTACTTCTTCAAATTCCTCACGATTTTTCTTAACCTGCAAAACACCCAATTGTGAATTTAGTGAACAATTGATATCAACATTTGAATTTTCAAATAAATTATTGATTTCAGCTTCCATAACTCTTGTTCTTGTAGCAGATTTCAAAGATTGAAAATAAGGATTACTAGAATTCTTACCAATCTTGAATTTTCCTCTTGAATACCTTCTACATAACTCACAAATATCATCATATGCTAACTGAAATACATCACCTATTCCCATCAGATTTAATATTTATAAATACTCATGTTGGATTCCCTTCAGTAGAAGTGTTTTTAAGGTCTCTTTCCCTAATTGCTTTTGTTTTTCTCGTTGAAGGCTGTATTGAAAGAGTTCCACATATTCCTCCAAACTCTCTTCTTTTCCTTGTGTCATTTTGAAGATATCTTCATTGACCCTGCAATAATCTTGGTACCTTTTCAAGAATACATATTTCATGTCTTCCCAAGTTTGTATACAATTCCCACCGAGGCTCATGAACCATCGGAGGGCTGTTCCTTTTAGAGTAAGGGGAAACACATTCAACTTATTATCATTAGTACGATCATATCCTCTACAAAGTATTTCAAATTCAAATAAAAATACATCAGGATATTCATTTTCCAAACCATGAAAATTTGGTAGAACATGTGGGGGAATGCTTTTCGTTGATGCCATTCCTCTTGAATCTCTGATTGGAAATTTGAAGGTAACAACTTCTGCATCTGTCTTGCCTATCATCTTTTCGTTAGATTCTTCATGTGCTATCTTGAGGCTCCTCCTTCGAATGTTCCTGTCAATGGTTTAGTATCATGGGTGGTGCTTACAACACCACTAAGGGGAATGATAAGGTCTACGATCCAAAAATTGAAAATGAAATAAAACTAAATGCAAAGAAAGAAAAAGAAAAAAAACACACTCAAAGCAAATTCAATAAACTGAAAAGTAATCATGCAACCTACATGCCCTACTTTAACAATGCATCTACAAAACAATGTCAGATGTACTTTTGCACCATTGATAACTTCCCCGGCAACGGCGCCAAAATGTTGGGTGTATTAATTATCTAATTAATTAAACAACTGATACTACTAGAACATAAATTATCAACCCGAGGAAGTCTTTTATTTCAAAGCTATCGTGCAAGATCTATGCAAGCACAATTTATACCTGACATTGTTATCTATTGGTATGAAATCGAAACTCTTTGTAAACTATATCACACCTTCTTGAAAATAAATCAAACCTCAAACCTATTGATAAAATCACACTGTAAATCTAACTTGAAACAAAATCAACTCTTTATGAAGCAAGATCTAATTGCATAAATCTGAAAGAAATGCTATGTTGGCCAACGATCTATCAAAAGAAATTAACATGAAAACATCTATGATAAATCTAATGAATGAAAGAAAGCATGAAATAAATGATAAACAAATCTACACAACTACAATCAACACTATCAGCATCTGCTCAGGGAAGAGGGCCCTTCCTCCACTGAGCAGAGCTAAATCTCCACAATGAAAGTCTACAACTCCGGAATTAAGAAACTGTCAACATGTATTATCATAATAGAATTATTACAATAGTGTGGATCAAATTCTACAACATAACATTGCTTTCTCTCTCCTCCTCCCAATACATCAGAATGATTACATATTTATACATAAAATGATCTCAGGAGAATGAGAAACCGAATCCCCAACTTGTGATCGGTTTCAACCAATTACTAATTTGTAAAACCAGCCGCAACAGTAAATCTGAGAATTACACGTTTATAGAACCAGCTGTATAGCTCAAACCGTAGCTTTGTTTGGAAATTTCCTAGCTCGTCAAGTAATTGAGGCCGTTGCGCACAAAACCCATGTCCCAGATTTTCGAGATTCTTCTCCATCTTCCCAAAAATAGTGATTCAAATCAATGTTTTGTTATGTGGCATGCGTTTTTGGTTGAGGCCGTTTGATCATGAGCTGGAGGTTGCCATGTTGGACTTGGGCACTAATTGAAATCACAAATCCACATAATTAATCATAAGATGAAACCATGTTGTGAAATATCCATGTGGACGTGTGCTAGCATGCCAACTTTGGAAGCTTGAACCATGGTTGCTACAACTGCTAATATGAACAATCACTCCATAAACCATCACCAGTAAAATTATGCATAAGAGTTTTCAATTCATCAAAAATAAAGGAAAATAATCATGATTAACCACTAAAGCATCAATGGAAGTAATATGGTATTTTACGTGCAGTTACAGCAAATAGATGGAAAATGAAATGATAAATGGATAATAATAGGAATAAGAGGGATGAAATATATGTCGAAAGGTGATGAAAATATGGACAAATCCGTGACCCAACAAATTGAGAGGCTTGTAGCTCTATGGTTGAGCTCACTAGCTTAGCATCCTCCTCTTTTGTTCCTTGAATGCTTGATAAACCCAACTATATATTGGCTTAGCATGTGTGTTTGTGAGAAGCCATGGCTGTGAGTGAGCATGTTTATCCCTCCTTAGTGGATACACAGCCAAGCTCAAGGGTGGTCTCTCAGCTGAAATAATATAGGCTGGACAGAGACCTATGTTTGGGTGGAACATTGCTCTCACATAGCTATTTGTTTAGACAGTTCATCTTATAAGATAAGTGTTTTTTGTGGTTCTCCATGATACTAATTCTTATGTTGTGTTCATTTGTTATCTCTAGTTAATTTTGAATGGAATGAGCATATGTAATTAACCAATAGGAAGTATGTGAATAAGGATGAATATGAGGTTGGTGCATTGGTTGTTTTCTTCCTCATTTTACTTATGTTAATAAGGTTTCCATGTTGTTAACCATGTATGTTTTAGATGCATTCATTATATTCAGTTCCACTATGTATGTCTATTATGCATGGCACACATCCTTAGAAGGTTTGTACTTCATCAATTCAACATGGGGGATGAATTAGGCACCCACCTGATGTGTTCATTCCCCCTTTGTGATCAGATGAAGGGAGGGGGCTTGGCAAGGTGATTACAGGGATTTTGACAGTGGGGTAAAGAGGTTTTGATGGAATTTGGGGAAGCTTTTGGGCTAGAAAAGAGGCAAGGTCATAGTCCTTAGGTGTGGTAGGGGTCCAGACCATTGCATAGAACTCATCAAGAGATTTCCAACGGTACCGAGTTTTCCCAAATTGGACTCGGGATGAAGAAGTTATCAGCCTGAGAAGTAGGTTGTAATAGGGGCATGGCCAGGTCCCGACTTTCCGAATCCGTAGTGTGGAATGGGGAAGTCTGGGGCGCATTTTCTTCAACGTCAGGCACATTGGCATTCCGACCTCCCGACTCTCGCATTGCAAAGTGCGGAAGTTGGGGGCACATTTTCTCGACGCAATGCGTTTGGCGTCTCGACTTTCCGACTTCTGCATTGCTGATGCAAAGTGATGTCTTCACCAAAATTAAAGAAATTCTTAATTACTTTATGATCGATCTTCTCTTTTTCTTTATATATTACTAGGATTTGTCATTTCTCTTCTTTTATCTATTTCATCTTTTGTTTAAAAAACATAATATATAACTAACATAAAAAAATTTAACCTTCTATCAAAATATTCAATAATTTAGCTCTTTCTTTTTATTGAATTTGAAATCTAACATAAAAAAAATTCAGTTTCCTTTTTAAAACTAGCTCTTTTTCTTTTCCTTTTATTAAATAAAAAATTTACCATAGTTTATTTCTCGACACATACATACATAGAAATCTCTCACATCCAAAGATTAAAAATTATAGTTTTTCTGTGAAGAATAGTACAACATAACCTCAGCCATACGAAGTTGATTAGATTCTTTTGTACATCTAAGTTTGTGATCCTTATCTGCCACTCTCGAATAACCAATAACGTACACACCAAATTAAAGAGAATTTGCAGTAAGATCACGCTACGAGCACTGAAAACAACAAAAAGTTTGCCGAGCTTCCACTAAACATGAAGAACCCCACAATGGGGCCAAATTGCCAGTGCCCCACGTGAATGCGGCAGACAACCTAAATTTAGTGAGCGATTGAAACTGATCACATGCGTCAGATATAGCAATGCAGACCATCTAAATCAGTGAGTGATTGAAAATTGATCACATGCATTTGTCCCTCACCTTGACAAAGAAGAGCCAGGCAGGATAGGACCAGTGGTCGCAAATTAGTGCATGTTGCAGCTGACATTAAATGCATTGTCCAACAATTTGTCCCGTCAATATCTGGTTAGGAGTCATCATATGACTATTACTTGAATCTTGTAAATGTCATTATGGAGTGCTATATATAGAGAACGAATGTATACTTGTCTTGCAACAAAGTCTCCTGCAAGTTCTATCCCTCGTTTTTAGAAATAGTTGCTTTGCTTCTGAATTCAATGGCAAGAAGGATCAGGAATCCTCAAATTCTTCTTTTGAAGCAGATAATCAGAGCCTTTTGCAAGATTTCCCATGGCTATAAGGTAATTACATATGGCCTTCTTTCTCCAAAGAAGGCAAGGTATTTCATAATGAAAGATGAGGTCATGGGCAGATCATGCAGTGCAGGCCAAGGGACACTGTGCTATGCATGTTGGAAGTGAACGCAGTAGGTTTGTCCTCCCTACAACTTATTTGAATCATTCTCTGTTCCAAGCATTGCTGGAGAAGGCCGAGGAAGAGTATGGGTTTGATCACCAGATGGGACTCACCATTCCCTGTGAGCAAGTTGCTTTCCTTTATCTGACATCCATGTTGGGTAAAAAGGAAGTAGCACCAGCAAATTTGAAGTTGGATGAGCTCCTACATATAATATTAATTTTAGTGACATGCTTTGTTTTGCTTTATTCCATTTTTCGCAATTGTATGTTATTCCCAAGCTGGCAAACGAATTGCTAATTCTGCAAAGATTTAAAACAGAATTCAGATGTAAAATGTTATACATGATTTCATGCAAGATGTTCTAAATAATTTTATGGAAGAAAGAAAACAGAATTCATATGTAAAATGTTATACTTGATTTCATGCAAGATGTTCTAAATGATTTAATGGAAGAAAGAATCAGTTATAGGGATGTTTCTAAGATTAATGATGGTCCAAAAGATAAATTGGAGTTATTTGCAAACAAGCTTATGATTTATCCCATGTTTCCATCTGAGTCACTCACCATCATCAACCCATATTTCATTGTGACTTCATTGTCCTTTCTATTCAAATGCACTTATTATTATCATTAAAAATAAAATTAAGTAAAAGTTATCACTAATACACTTATTATTAATATTAAAAATAAAATAAAAAAATAAAATCATCACTGGACATTATTGTCCTTTCCACTCAAATACACTTATTATTAACAAAAAAATGAATAAGTTAGATCATATGCATTGTCTTGTTATATTTTTAAATATACGATAAAATTCACTTATTATTAACATTAAAAAAAAATGAAATGCATTGCCTTGTTATATCTTTCAAAACACAATAAAATATATTATTATTATAATGTTGTAATTTGAATAGAGTTCTCACTGAGTCCTTAACTTATCTTTGACCTTATAGACTTGATCACTACACTACTTATTATAAGTCTATTTCTTCATGGTTGTTATAATGGTGTAATTTGATTATAGTTCTTATTGAGTCCTTATCTTATCTTAGATTTTATAGAACTTAATCTTATTTTGGCTAGTAAGAAGTTTGAGCGAAAACATCCAACCATATTTTAGACCTCATCTATTCCAAACTATATAGACATTAAGCTTGAGGATATAAGAAAACTGGAGTGGTTTAATAAGGTTTTAAGTAATGCAAAATTCTTTACGCTGATATAGATCCATATTAAACCCATATCTATCAAGCATCAAGAAGGGTCAAATTTTTTAAGGCGTGTACATTTTTTATAATTTAATTTCATATAATGTATAATTCCTTTATATTAAATGATAAAAAATCTTACACCTCAAGAAATTTATCCCTCTCAATGTTGGAGAGATTCAAGTTTAAGATGGATCTATTCTAGTTTAATTTGTTTAGATGTTTCCATGTACCTATGTGACAACAGATATGTCATAGTAGGTTTTAAATCACCTCGACACTCTTGACACAGTAATTTATTTTTTAGATGTTGCCACATATATATGCGACAACATCTATGCCATACTAAGTTATAGAGAACCTCACTACTCTCAATGCAAAAATACATCTACAGCCACACATGGATATTCAACCTAATGAAGAGAATTAAAAATGGTAGGGAGCTTGTTTGATTTGTCATCATAAATTTACATTAATGACCTTCCTCATTGTAATCTCCCATTTTCAAGGCACAAACTCAAAGAAGGAATTTTTTTATGCTAAGTGGAGTAAATAAAAAACAAGTTTTAATATAATGCAAATAATATTATCACCTTCTTAGAGTGTTATGGATGGTGGTTGGGTGTAAATTGGCTATGGGTTTCATTATGGAAACCGTGGATCAAGTCAACAAG
This sequence comes from Larix kaempferi, assembly GCA_027924585.1. Lineage (NCBI taxonomy): Eukaryota > Viridiplantae > Streptophyta > Pinopsida > Pinales > Pinaceae > Larix > Larix kaempferi. Next base: position 17,533,565 of record BSBM01000194.1, read on the forward strand.
AAAATAAGGGTACATTTCTATAAGCATAAAACACAAAGTATAGACTTATTTAGAAGATCATTGTAACGAATATAAATAAAGATAATAATTAAATAATTAATATTTTAATAGTTAGGTTATTAGGAAAAGACATGTCTCCTCATCTTAATGGTCAGGCCATATTTAAAGGCGACCAAACCTATGTAATAATTATCCTATCAACAATATATATATTTTCCTATTAATGGATTATTTAATATTCCAAGTATTTTGGTAATATTGTGTGTGAGCAAACTATTGTTCGACTCATTTGGTATCAGAGCAGCTCTTTCCTCGAGCCTCATTGATCCTAGGCTGGTATCCATCTTCTCAGAATTTCTGAGCTACTAGGTCTTTGACCAGATATCGGGATTTTGGCCCTCTTCTTCACATACCCCTCCATTTGAAACTTAGTCCTCGCCCCTCTCCCCATTCATTCTTCCCACACCAACTCCACGCTCGCTCTTCTTCTGCGCACTGCCATCCGGATCTAGTACCTGCTCTATACTTGCTCGCCCGCCCTCATTTTCCACTCTGCATTCGCTGCATATCCCATCTCCATGAACCTTCCATTCCCAATTCAACAACAACTCCTCTCTCATTCACTGGCCCTCACACTCCATTTCCCCAACTCCCTCTCATCCCTCACACGCCTCCTCTGTCGCAGCATCCACACCATCCTCCAGGTCCACCTGCACACCAACATCCTCCTCTCACACCTCCTCCATACCCCCCCCCGGCACACCACTCCCCCACATCCCTCTGCGGCCTCCCTTCTCACCTGCTCCCATGCTCTCCGCAGCTTCCCTCCTCAACTCCTATGCATTCACTACCAATCCACACCCACATCCTGTTTCCCACCTCCATTCTTCCCCTCGCCTACCTACCTGCTACGTTTTATGCACATCACGACCTCCTCTTCCACCGCCTCCACGCCATCCTCCCTACTACAATCCCCCTACTGCACCACTCATCACTGCGCTGCGTTGCACTCCCCTTCGCGTCCTCTTATCCCTTCGTGCTGGCCCTCTCACCAAATCCCTTCCTCCTACATGTTCTGCAACCCTCACAACATTACAAATCCCCCCCCCCCCTTACGTGGATGGAGCACTCTTGCTTGTCGTGCTTCTCCCAGCCATTCAAACCCTAATTCGATTCCTCAAACAATACAAAAATATAGTATATAATAATATAAATATTACTATTGTTAATCATTTTATTATTATAAATCACTTCCCCTAGCTCCTTCCCGCTCAAAACAAAAAACCAATATTATAATAATTTTATTATTATAATATTTCAAAAAAAAATCATTTTATTATAATAAATTATTATTATAATAGTTAATAATAAGTGTTATTATAATCTAATTATTAATATTATTAAATTAATAATGTTAATAGCAATAATTACTATTAAAAAAAATCAAAGTTAGAGAAGAAGACAAAATTGAATAAATCAAATTCAAAGGAAGACTCAACAAAGAAGTCGAAGGCCATATTTAGTCCAGAACGAGCATCTAACATCGAAGAAGTCAAAAACCATGGAAGCCGATTTGTGATTACAAATAGAGAAATTAGAAGCCCAGTTAAAGCGTTATCAAAGAGACAACGAAGATTTACACGATAGGAATACAAATTTGGAAGTAATAATTAAAGTACATAAGATAGAAGAAAAGTATAAGGAACAAAAAATTGCCGACCAGAAAAATCATATAGAAAATTATGTGCACAAATTGAGGAATTAAAAGACGAAAACAATCTCAATCAGAGATTGAAAAATCAAAATATAAAGAAAGAAATAAACGATTACGAAGCAGAAATAATACGCTTGAACGAAATCGTTAGTGATAAGGATGAAGAACTAACGCATATACGACATAAATTAGAAAGTCAAGAATTAGGGGTCGGCCAATGTCGACAACAGATAAAAGTTCTTCAACAAAAAAATGACGATTCTAGAAAGGCACACAAGCTGGAGATCGCAAAGAGTAATAAAAAACTATCCAACAATTCCGAATAAATTTTCAGATTAAGAAATCATAACAAGACACTAGTCACAGAAATTAAGAAGTTGAAAAATAGTCGGAAGACAGAACAATCTATGCAAGACATTGAAGAAAAAATTTAAGACAAGCAAGAAGAAAATAGCTGCATCAGAATTCATAACGAAAATATTAAGGAACAACTTAAGAAGTCTGAAGATGACAGAAAATCGCAAGTAGAATTGATTAAGAAGTTTCAAAATGATAACACGCAGTTAGAAAGCAAGTTGGAAAATATACAGAACAAAACCTTAAAACCTCAAGGGACGAAAATACAACTTCCATCTCAGATCAATGCTCAAAATACGACACTCGTAAAAGAAAATGATATTGTGAAAATTCTCTATCGACACCCCAACCGTAAAAACCAATATTCTAAAAAGTGGGAAATGTCAAAAGATAATGGTACTAATGTGATCAAAGCTTCTAACGACAGTAGTAGGGAATCCCAGCAGTCAGCAACAAATCAATTTGGGATGGATTGACCCATCCACATATTGGAAGTTATGCTCTACACTTAGCAGTTCATATCGACTTGTTTCGTCAGCCATGACATCACAAAGAATGATGCAAAAACATTATAAGGCTTTGTTCTAAGAGAGTGGCAATGTAACGAATATAAATAAAGATAATAATTAAATAATTAATAGTTTAATAGTTAGGATATTAGGAAAAGACATGGTCCGGCCATATTTAAAGATGACCAAACCTATGTAATAATTATCCTATCATCAATATATATTTTGTCCTATTAATGAATATTATTTAATATTCCAAGTATTTTAGTAATATTATGTGTGAGCGAACTATTGTTCAACTCAATCATTGATAATAAAACCAACTACATCTGCCTATTCATATAACTAGATATTTTGTTAATATGAAAGACCATTACATAAACATATTAACACAAAATACCAATACAAAGATATATTAAAATTTGGAAAATCAAAACTTAACTAGATATTTTGTTAATATGAAAGACCATTACAGAAACATATTAACACAAAATACCAATACAAAGATATATTAAAATTTGGAAAATCAAAACTTTGGAAAGCCAAACATAATCATTAATTATATATACAAAACTATATAAGTTATAAGATATGCACACCCAACCCTTAGATACTCCAACTTAGTACTCATGGTACAAGTATCCTATACCCATTTCATAAGGGGGACAAACAATAGCATACCAAGTACTGTACATACAATCAAGTACCTCTAGCTTAAAAAGTTAGATTGTAATGTGACTTGGGAACTACAAACCTCCAAATCAAGTAGTGAGAGGTATCTTTCATTTTAAAAAAAAATTGAAATTGAAAAACAAAAATAAGAAATGATTTTTATATTCTTAATAATATTGATATTTAAAATATAAAAAAAAAATATAAGATTAATATTTAAAATATCAAAAAAAATTGATATTTAAAATATGAATATTGTTTAATCATACAAATCCATGTTAAAGAGTTGGCAAATTAATATAAATTTGTTTTATTTTTTAAAATTATTTTATTTTTAATAGCTTAATGGAAAGGTTGCCCATGGCTACAAGGGAATTGGGTATGGCCTCTCTCCAAAGAAGACAAGGTATTTCACAATGAAAGAGGACGCCATGGGCAGATCATGCAGTGCTCTGCCCTCAGATGTTCCCAGGGGACACTGTGCAGTGTATGTTGGAAGCCAACGCAGTAGATTCATTATTCCCACCATTTATTTGAATCATTCTCTGTTCCGAGCATTGCTAGAGAAAGCTGAGGAAGAGTATGGGTTTGATCACCAGATGGGACTCACTATTCCCTGTGAAGAAGCTGCTTTCCAGTACCTGACATCCATGTTGGGAAGAAAAGGACGCTGCAACTAGAACTTTGAAGCTGGATGAGCTCCTCCATATGCATGACACAGAGATTGCGTGATTTCTGGTAAATTGAACCCAAACTCTGCGAAGATCTTGGAAATGACAACGGCTGCCATGGTTGGACCTACAGAGATGTTCTTTGAAATTGAAATAGAAAGTCAGAGATGTCCTTTGAAATTGAATGAAAAGTCGAACCAAAGATATTCTTTGGATTTCCAATTTTGAGTTGGAGAAGATTGAAGCTCATGTTGGTGCACGTATTTCTGCAGCTGATCCACAACTCCATTTTCAGATCATCACTGTTGGCCAGGAGCTGTTCAAACTTCGTATACGGGAAATCGATTATAGATGAAACAGGGAGCTCGAGTAGACTGTATTGGATGTAATTTTCTAGGCCTATGGCTAGTTGAAAACATACAGTAGCATGGATCATTTTCTGGGTTATGGCCGGTTGAAAGCATGTCACTACCATAATCTCACTATACAACAATTGACGAATATAGTGTATTTTTAATGACATGTTACATCGATTTACCAATTGTTTTCATTTATTCGATCTTCTGATCCATTTCGTACAATATCACGGCTAGCTAACGAGTTGTTAATTATGCTTTTGGCTTCAGAAGTCCTTATAATATAATTCTACATGAATTACGGTTTCAATTTTACTTATATTCATTAAAATAGATACAATCCAAAACAGTTTCATAGATGTTAGGTAAGAAATGAAACTGCTTTAAAAATATATATATTATAAAAAAAAATAAGTTTTATAATTAACTTTATTATGTAATTTTACACCAACTATATTTCAAGGTGAGTTGATGTAAAGATATGATGGCTTTAGTGGTTAAGAGAAAACTAAGATATACAAGGAGGTCATTAACCATAATTTAGAAGATCAGAAATATCTCTCGAGAGTAACTAGTTCAAAACTCCATGGGTGGAGAGGGTTTGTCATCTTTGTCATCTTTGTAACCTCCTAGCTTTCCAAAACTATAGTCAGAAAAACTTCCTACCAAGCTTTTTAAACATAGGAACAAAAGTTTAAAGCAAACCAAGTAATAACATTCTGCTTCATCATCATAAAAAAATCAACATTTTAATTAAAAAATTTAATAATTTTATGTAAATAATATATTGATTTTATTTAGAAAATAAAGCATAAATAGTTAAATCACTCCTTAAAACAAAACCAAAAGAATGACATATAGATTCCTAAAGGAAAAAATTCAAAAAAAAATCTAACTTTATATATTGGTAAAATTGCTTTGATAAATTATTTAAAATATTAAAAATCAAATTAATTAATATTTTAATAAAAAATCAAATTAATTTAATTTGATATTGCATTCACAATAAATAACTTACTAATTTGATGTTGTGAATGTTGCATTCACGAGAAACTATCTCTAGAGAGTAGGACACCATATATAAAATACAACTTAAAATCTTACTCTTACCAAAAGCAGAGAGTAAGACACCATATATAAAATACAATTTACCAACTTGATATTCCATTCAATATTAACTTGGTGGAGATTAGAGACCACATGTACATATGTTGAAAAATTAAGGCAGGGCTACTTCGATGTTACTTCATGTCCTTTCCCTCAAATGCAAAAATCAAAGCTTGATGTTCCATTTAATTTTAACTTGGTGGAGATTAGAGACCACATGTGCATATGTTGGAAAATTAAGGCAGGGCTACTTCGATGTTACTTCATGTCCTTTCCCTCAAATGCAAAAATCAAAGTTTATTAATTTTGGTCAGTGATTTTTGTTAAAGTTTTTTTTTTTTTATGAGCTTTATAAAAACTGAATCTCTACTTATTATATGTCTACTTGCTTGCCATTTGGTTAATGATAGTTGTTAAAATTTGTTGCCATTTGGTTAATGTTGTTAAAGTTTGTTAGACATATAATAATTATATCTCAACTTATTAAATATTTTTTTAAATATTTAAGTATGTTTTTGTAAAAGGGGTGTATTATTAAGGTATTTGAAATTTTATAAGTATAATTTTAAAAAAAAAAAAAAATTAAATATATTCTAATCTTAACTTTTTATTAAATACCATGATTTAATATCAAAAATATACCATGATTTAATATCAAAGTAATACCAAAACAATCCTACCAATATCATTGCTTTAAAAAGAGTTATCAATATTCAATGATCTTTCAAAATTTAACATTGTTCATTAGAATTTTGTGAAGAGTTTATTATCAATAAACTAAGTAATGTGAAATAGGGCATTTCCTTGAATTAAAATTTATTTTGATTATTAATATTAATAAATTTTAGAAGGTTTTAATAAAAAAAGTGAATTGTGCATGTAACATCCACATGCATAAAGTAAAAAGAAAATAATATGAGAGTTTATTTATGCCAAAACATTCATAGTTATATTTTATCTAATCATATATCTATAAAGTAAATAAATACAACATCAAAGGACAAAGGGTAAGAGCTTAATAAAATAACACTAAGAAGTGATTAGGCTAGTCGTAGGAGGGAAGTCATGGTATTATTAGAGTGGGCCCCATCTAGAAATCAAGGGGTCAACATCAACTACCCACGTAAGTTCCAAGACATTTGTGGTAAGCTCCCAAGGCTTGGCCCCTTAAAAATGGGAAGGGTTGGATTGCTTGTCATTATGAGCAATGTTGGTGGCCAATTCCTCCCAGTCTTGTCTCTCTCACTTACCTTTCTATCAAGCTAACTATCACTTCTGTGAGAAACTACAAAGGCATGGCGATAGGAAAGACATGGCTTTCTTCTCACGGTGCATGAGCAACACAAGTTATTAATCTAGAATATACTGGGGGTGTTCCATTTCCAACCATACCTTCTTCATGTGCACTTCAAGCCTATAAGGACAAGTTGGAAATGAACCATAAATGACCAACCTATGGCTAATTCAAATCACCAACATGAATCTTATATAATTTATTAATTGTTTGTTATTTGTGCTTAATTTGACTATGTAATTCAAAGAACTATGAGTTCAAAACACTAGATTTCATGAAAGGATTCCAAAATCACAAGAACCTAAGCACACAATTTTATCCTAGACAAATTCATTCTTGATCTTTTTATTTTAAAGGTGAAACTTATAAATTATAAAGGTGTCAATTTGAGTTTATACTTTTGAGTTGAAACTTCAAAAAGTAATGAGATTGAGGCTATGTTTTCCAAATGATATTTCATATCCTCTTTATATTAGTCAATTGGAATGATGTCCTTCACCATCAAGAACTATGAAAAAATATCCAAGAACCATCAATTGTATTAACCCCCTCTTCTCCTTCAACTATTCCTTTTATAGCTTGTGTTATGGTAGTAGAATTCAATCAATGATAAAGAATCCATTATGGTAGTTTGGAAAGTCACACTTGTCTATATCCAAGTGGAGTTGATGTCGACTTTGCGGTGTTACTTCATAAGTAGTCTCTCCCATGTAGCTAAGTTTCCACATGTTATTCATTCTATCAGACTTCCATGGTGGTTGAGTTCAAACAAAAATCCTAGTTTGTCAGTTAGTTGATCAACTAAGTTGCTCCTTCACCATTAAGAACTATGACAAAATATCCAAGAACCATCCATTGTATTAACCCCCTCTTATCCTTCAACTATTCCTTTTATACCTTATGTTATGGTAGGTAGAGATCAATCAATGATCAAAAATCCATTATGGTAGTTTGGAAAGTCACACTTGTTTATATCCAAGTGGAGTTGATGTCAAGGTTGCGGTGTTTCTTCATAAGTAGTCTCACCCATGTAGCTAAGTATCCAGATGTTATTCATTCCATCAAACTTCCTGTCATGGTGGTTGATTTCAAACAAAAATCCTAGTTTGTCAATCGGTTGATCAACTAAGTTCCTCCTTCACCATCAAGAACTATGACAAAACATCCAAGAACCATCCATATTATTAACCCCCTCTTCTCCTTCAACCATTTCTTTTATACCTTTTGTTATGGTAGGTAGAATTCAATCAATGATCAGGAATCCATTGTGGTAGTTTGATAAGTCGCACTTTTCTATATCCAAGTGGAGTTGATGTCGAGGTTGTGGTGTTTCTTCATAAGTTGTCTCACCCATGTAGCTAAGTATCCACATGTTATTCATTCTATCAGACTTCCATGGTGGTTGAGGTCAAAAAAAATCCTATTTTGTTTGTTGATTGATCAACTAAGTTGCCTAAAATGTCGAAATGAGTGGATTCTCTCACACTTTTAAACCAAGGAACTTGTCAAAGGGAAATGACTTTCCACTACAGTCTATGAATGCAATCTATCGATCTAGACACCATGGTTAATTACTTTTCATTGTTTTTCTTCTTCTTTAGGTCCTAAGTCAATAATGGTCTTAGTCAATATTGCTCTTCTTTAGTGGGCATGGACTAATACACCACAAAATCACAACATGCATAACATTGGATGCGATTTTTTTTTATTGGTGCATATGGGTTGGATTTCCACCTTCACCAAACACTTTTTGAGTCTTAGTTCCTCTTCATGTTGATTAGATATTAATATATTATGTGTCGACCATGCTTTCATTGTTAGTTGGTTTATTTCCCTTCTACCAACACTCATTCTCTTAACAAAAAAATGCAACATGGATGATGATTCTCCCTAAAAAAAATTGATTCCTTAGGCTTGTTTCCAACTCTAGTTGATTTGAGCCTACAATATTTCAAGCCAAAGCAATTATCAATGATCATTTCATATCACACCTACACAATGGGATGATTTTGGTTTGAACGGGCCATTCTACCATATCAATTTTACCTCGAGTTTACCACGCCTTCTTTTCAAATATTGTTTATATGCAAGTGTAGTGTGTGAAAAATAGTTGATTACATGAATAATTTGTTTGTCTTCTTCTCCTTTCAATGAAGATGGTTCAAATAAGCGAATTCAGTTTGAATGCATTATTACTTACATATTCAGTGGTTTCAAATTATTTATATTTCAATAATTTAAATTGTTGGATTTACATTTGCATCCTCTCCCGACTTGTCTCCAACATGAAATTTATGATCTAGTTGTCTCAAACATTGTACTTCCTTTTACTCTTACCAACCTTCGTTTCCGCTTACAAATGAATCTATCTAATCTTGTCAATCAATATTCCTACCTTATTTACCTCCTTATGCATTTTCTATCCATTTTTTATCCCAATAGATTCAATTGTTTGGTTTACCTTTACATCCTCTGTAAACAAAACGTGAACCAAATCTTGACTCAATCATAAAATTTATGTTCACTTATTACTAATTGTGTTGAACCTTATACTTTCTTTTAATCTTATCCAGCTTCTATTCACGGGGGGCTTCACTCAATAAAACGCTATCATAGCACGTTCGTTCATGGCATATGAAAAAATACCCCTATTTTCACTAAATATTAGAAAATACCTTCCAAAATCGCTTTTTTTACCCCCTCCCAATATGCCTTCCCAATTTAAAAAAACCCCTATTTTCACTAGATATTGTATGTATCAATTTTTTCATTAACATTTTTTATACCCATTTATATTTCTACCTAGTATATTGATATGATACCCCTCTTATGACCCCACATGCATTCTACAATGCACCTTGCTTCTTTCGATGTATATTGTGGATGCACATTACTTCACCCACAATGCAATTACTCAACCACATATCATTATGATTTGCAACATCTAATGGTCTAATGAAGAGATAGGAGATCACTTCTTGTATGTCACTAGAGCCAATGCACATAGTACAACATTTAGATTGCATGTTGCAGTTCCCCAATTGCTGACTAAGCCTGTTGTGGGCTAGGTATCCAAGCCCCTAGCGCCTGTAACAAGCTCTAGGAGGCTGACTAAACCTCCCAAGTCCTGTAATAGGCATGAGTGGTTGGGTATTCAAGCCCCCAAGGCCTATCGAGGGCCTATAATAGGCCCTAGAGGCTTAGAGCCTCCCAAGGCTATTGGTAACAACTGGCTGAGTGTTATTGGTAACAATTGGCTTTCAATGACCACTATCTCTCGACTATGATCAACTGGAAACCCACTTCACCACGAAACCCCTTGCCTTAAGCATGCCTCAAGACGCGATTTCCCTACGTACTGATAAGCCCGAACCTTGCCTCAACCCGATTTCTCATCCGTTCGTCATCCCGCCATCTCCATTTGGCGGATATTTGTCAGCCCGCCCATATAAAAAAGACCTCAAAGTATTTTTGTATTGTTACATTAAATAAAAAAAACCTTTTACCTTTAATATATAAGCAATATAATTTTTAGGTTTTCATGAATATTTAATACCGCAAAATGAATGAACGTGATATTATATTGCCTTCTAGTGAATCCCCCGTGCTTCTATTCCACTTTCAAATGAATCTCTCTAATATTGTCCATGAACCTTTTCCTTTTCTTTCCCATAGAAAACACCAAAAGGTGAAGATGGAAAATGTATTTCTATATCATAAGAGGGTGAAGACGGAAAATGTATTTCTATATCATAAGAGTGTTAAATATAGACAAGTTGTTCACCCAAGGTCTTTGAATATGTCTCTAGGTATCCTCTTAACAAATACACCAATTTTATGTACAAATTTAACCTACCCACTACCCTAAGGATGGAATGCAATAGAATACATTAACTTGATATGATTCTTTAGTTTTAAGTTGTTCAAAATTTTACATAAAATATTGCATCATTGTAGAGGCCATCCAAAATGTAACCATACATTTGAAAACATAGTTGCGTTACTTTAAGGCCTCGATGGTCTTCTTGTGTTGTGTTAAAACCAGAGGAGAAGGTTTCCACTTTCAAAATTGTTCAAAACAGATGTATTCATGCACATATAAAATATCACCCCTATTTTTAGATTTTAACATGACAAATTATGAAACTCTCACTCCTCTACCATACGATGATCACACCCAACTGGACCATATCCCGACCAACAGCTTGTCATTAAATCTCGCAATCAATTCAGAATTCATTGAAGACAAAACCTATCTACTGTTCCATCGCCGGTGGATAGTTTGCTCAATAGCACTAACGTATGCCCAGTTCCGTTCGTTGAAAACCAAACAAGTTTTGCAGGGGACCGGCACTCCACATGATTATGGGACCTCTTCTACTAAAATCTAGCAATGCAGACAACCTTCACTGTGATCGAATGAGACTGATAACATGTAATTGTCTCTCAGCTTTGTGTTGAACAGGCATGGCAAATTTTCCATGGACCACCACAATCATGTACCCCATTTACTAATTTGTACTTTGGTTTATCAACTTCTGTCGCATTGAGAAGTGTAACTGAATATTAGGTTTCACTCAGCATCTTACAGATTGGCATTAAATGCATTGTCGAGTAATTTGTTATTTCAATATCTGGTTAGGACTAATCATATGCTTACTAACAACAACCATATGTTTAAATGTGGTTGATATTCGCCGATCGGCATATATCAACCATCAAAAAAATAAATAAATAAGAAAAGAAATACATATTTGGTTGACCATAGTTGACTTTGGATTTAGTTAACTTTGGTTAATTTTTTGGTTGAACATGGTTGACTTTTGGTTGACTGTGGTTGACTTTTGTTAACCAAGGTTGACTTTGGTTGACGTTGGTTTCCCATGGTTGATTTTATTTGAGCATGGTTAACTTTTTGTAGAATTCAATTGACTTTAGTTGTAAATGGATGACTGTGGTAGAGCATGGGTGAGAAAAGTTGAATCTGGTTGACCATGGTTAAATCCAGTTTACTATGGTTGCCTTTGGTTGATTTCAGCTTAACTTTTGGTTACCATGATTGGCTTGGGTTGAATTTGGTTCACTATGCTTGACCATGGTTGACTACATACCTAATTCTTTTGATCAAATTAAAATAGTCAATTATTTTAATCAAATTAAACTCTCTTCACTATAGAGCAGTAATTGAAGGATTAAACTCTCCTTACAGTAGAGTGATATAACAACATTATGAAACCGAGGAAACTGCCCTACAAATATTTGAAGAAGAATGCACATGATCTGCAAACCATGACCATAGAATCAATAAAATCCACTATGGTGTAATATGGTTTGCTATGGTTGACTATGGTTGATCGGTGTTAACCATGGTTTACTTTGATTGACTTTGGTTGACCATGATTGGATATGGTTGACTGTGGTGTACTTTGTTTGATCGTGGCTGACCAATTGACTATGGTTGACTATCGTTGAACACGGTTGACTTTGGATGGACATAAGTAACTTTGATTATTATGGTTGACCATGATTGACTATGGTTGACTCTGGTTGAACCACAAAGATTTTATTTCAATAAAACAATTTTCTAATATATATCCTAATATATGAAATGAGATGTGTTTGCGGACAAACTTTCCTTGTCGTTTTCAAGGAAAATTAAAGAAATGTATTTGTATATTGGTAGTGTTTTGTCAATCTTTCTAAGTGATCTCGACAAAATGTAGTCTATTTTTTTGCAAGTCCATATCATTTTATGCAATTACATGATCAATGCTTTTACACCTGGGTAAGTGAAAGATTTTTAAGATCTTGTTGGTAAAAGAAAAGTACATTTGTTATGTGGATATTAAACCTCTACAAATTCAAAGTACATATTGAGGTGGGTCTAGATTTACATAAGATTGTGCTAATTATATGAGCAAACTACGAGGCCTCACATGCTAAATAGTGTTGATAATTAGATTATCCAACCCAGCGCGTCCATAAAACTTGTATAAGAATATCCTGTGTGTGCAATGCCTAGGCAGTTATTTCCCATCACTCATAACCATTGCAACTCATCCTATATGATCTAAGAATATTTTATCTTCAGCCAAAGCAGGTATGAATAAGAATATTTTATCTTCAAGACCTTAGTTACTAAAGAATAGCTAGCAATTGGTCGCGTGCCCTAGCTCCTTCATTAATATATAAACATGGATTTATTGACATTGTATTACCATTGCCACTACCTTAGTATCACCATCAAAGGAGGAAAATGTGAAGAGATCACTTAAAAAAACCAAAACTACACATAGAGGTTGCAACCAGGGATATGGTGATTGTTTGTGTGATATACAAAATTTCGATAAGAGCTCTAATCATTGGCTAATATTCGTGAGGTGAGAGGACTCAGTGACGAGGTTGTGAATAAGAGTCAAAGTCATACAGGTGAAAACGCGAAGCTGGGAAACAATTCCATGACAACGGAGTGAAAAAAAAAAGAGGGCGTACGGATGAACAGGGGAAAACAATTCAACCTCAAACTCTCGGCCGAGAGTTTAAAAAACTCTAGTTCGAGAGTTTTGAGAGTTCAAGCTCTCGGCCGAGAGTTTAAGAAAACTCTAGGCCATGAGTTTGAACGAATCACCGCGCTGTATTTTCAAAAAACCTCTCAGACGAGAGTTTAGTTCGAGAGTTTGAACTAAACTCTCGGCCGAGACTTTGGAAGGTATTTTTCGGCCGAGAGTTTATGGTCAACAAAACCTACGAAAATATCAGGCATCTTTGTGGAACCTGCAATTTCAGCAAGCCTAAACCACTGCAAATTTTAAGTATTATTTGTCGGACTTGGTAGCAATGGATTCATCTCTGAATCTAGTTTCCAATGATATAATAATTGTTTCATTTCAATTTGAATTTCTATTTATTAATAATTTTTTTCTAAACCTTATCCCTTAAGAATTTTATTACTCTGAAAATCACCCTAAATGAAAGTTCAGTATCATAACAAACACAACACCAAAAAATTTAAAATTTCACAGATATCATAATTGGCTCGTCCTCTTCAAAAGGGTACTTTTAGTTTTCCAATAAGAGTCACATTGAAAGAAAATGCGAAGACAAAAACATGTGTTGATAATGCACCATTTTCTGAACATATGTTGTTTCGATAAATAATAAAAAATAGTTTCCAGGTCTTAAAAAACTCAAAATATAGCCCATGCACAAGTGTAATGTGTGTAGATTATGAGCCTACAATTTTTTTCCCTAAAATGAATAACCCTCTATGAAAAAAATGACGTCAACACAGGTCACTCATTATCCCATACCTAAAATTTTCAAGTATATGTTGTTGGTTGCCAACAAATTTGTCCCACGATATGTCCATAACAAAAATTAAAAAAATATGAGTAGAAAGCTAATTCAATTCTCTAAAACCTTTTGTTTACTTCAAGTTGAAATTCCTAAGGGAGATATGGGTTTGAAGAGGTCGAAGTTGAAAAACATAAAATTTAGGAGTTTTGCAAGCCAAAATTGTTTCCCAACTTCATGTTTTCACCCATACCTTTCTCATGCATAAATGCCTCTTTCTTCCAAGTCAGCTTATTGGTCATTCAATTGGGGGTTTCAGATAGTTTCTTGGTCTTCGGCTTTACCCTACCTATTCAAGGTTTTGGCCAAGCCACACCACGCCAATTAGAATCCATAGCCTTGTAATGAACAGGTTCGAGGATTGAGTTATATTTGACCATGATCAATGGAGTTTGCTCGTGAGGCTGAGAGAGAACTCTGCCTGACCGTCCAGTTCCAGTTTATGGGTGATCGAATAATTTGGATATGGTGATAATTGCATTCTAATTGATGCATTCACATATTCATTTTTCATAGAGGAATTTAAATAAAAAATAATACTTAACTCAGTATTAACCACCGAGTGCCAATATCAATGTTGCTCTATATAAACACAACAAATTCACAAATCTATAATATGTAGAGCTTAACAGGGATTCAAGAGTTGCACCCGAGGAATCTTCATAAAGTAATTTAAATTTTTATAATAACAACAATTATGTCCAAGATCAATCGGTTTGGTTGAATATATTTGTTCTCCATATAGTGTCTATAGATTATAGAGGTTCTTAGCATATTTTGAGCTCTCTTTTATAAATACATCTAGTCTATTTCATATTACTAGATCTCTTATCTAACAGAAATAAAAGAGAATTATGATTCATTATAACCAAAATTAAAGCAATCTGATCCGTTATAGTCACAAGGTATAAACAAATTCCAACATTTTTAAAAGAGATTCAACTTGTAAATAGAGATATTAAGTTATATATAAATTTAACTCTGTATTCTAATTTATATAATGTATCTTGATAATTTAACTCTGCATTCTAATGTATATAATGTATCTGTATTCAAAATTGAATCCATAACTGCTCACCAATACAAATACCTATAACAATCGATTTCACCATGATTTGAACATTAACAATTTTGTAGTAGTAAAATTGTAGAATAATCCATCAAATGTGAAATTGTAGAATAATCCATCAATTCACAAACGCGCAGCAACACACGTTCTTCATTCTGCAGGCTCTGACTATGAACTGGAGGCTCGGCTCCAAGGATTTCCAAATACCCGCTGGATCGTTCTCTGTTTTCTCCCTACTAGCTCTCATCACATGGCTTTCATTCTACGACGGGGTAGTAGTACCCATCGCCAGGCGCATTAAAAGAAATAACAGGGGGATCACCATGTTTCAGAGAATGGGGATCAGATTCACCATTTCAGCACTATCAATGCTCGTGGCCGGTTTAGTCGAAGTGAAACAAAGGGGCACCACGCAAACCTGGAGTTCTTTTACGATTAGTTCTCGGCCACGATGCGCAGCACAACGGGGATCCTGGAGTTCTTTTACCTCGGATCCTATAGGGTAGGGGATTGTTTCAATGCTAAAGCACAGCCAATCGTTACTGAATTGTGCGAAAGTGGAGCATAGCTAATCGTTTCACCCCATTGAAACCATTGAAACGATAACCTTTGGCTCCCCGCATTGAAACGATAACCTTTGGCTCCCCGCGTGGAAAACGAGTTCGTTAATCCACAAAAACGGTGGATTAAGAAATGTCGGCCATTGGATGTGTGCGCTAGACGAATCTTTTCTAAATTATATGCCGAATCAATACATCTTTGTCGTCCATCCTTAATCCAGGATTAAAAGGTTGCGATCCCCATCCATGTATTTATTCATTATAGACGCCTATCGACAAATTACTCTTCATGTGGATGTCAATTTGAAGTGCTATATATAGAGAGAGATAATGTATGGCATTACCACAAAGTCTTGTGTATTCTTTCAATACCTAGTTTTTGTTAGGATATTTAGACACTTAGGAGTTAGTTAAGATCAACTTGTGTAATATATCCGTTAGGGATAGTGTGTTTCTTTAGTATGCATTTGTATATACTTAATCCGACGGTCACGATATGTTTCCGACATAGAGTGATCCGACGGCTCAACTTCTCTTAGATCAAACCTAACCTTGATCCGTGGCTTAACACCCGATTGGTCCATGATCTCTATTTAAAGAGCATGGAGGGTCATTGTTTAGTTGATCGATTATGAGAAGCTCATTTGTAACTTTCTTTCTTTGCATAATAAATTGTCCCGTAGAAGCTATTTGGCCGGGGCCGTGGAGTGTTTCCCTCAAGAGGGTTTAAACCACGTCAAAACATCGGTGTGTTGATCTGTGATCTGTTTGTGTGAAGTGGTTGCTCTTGGTGTTCGGTCCTTTGGTAGTACCCTGTGTACCCAAACATGGTATCAGAGCTTTTCTGAAGTGCCGCTTCCGGTTATGATCTAGATCTTGAACTGCTGTTGCCGAAACTCGAAAGGGTTTCTAGTTCTGGTATTTCTGTGCATTTTTGGGCTGTGGGAGGTGTTCCATTGTGTCCGGAGCGTCGTTTCCATTTGGAAATAGTTTTCGTTTGATCGAAAACGGTTCCCGGTTGCTCCAGAAACGCGTTTTTCATCAGATCTGAAGGTATAATGTTACAGTGACGCATTTTTTTTATTTCGTTTTTGAAAAGAAAAAAATCTCATATTTCATTTTTTTTACTGTTAGTTTTTTTTTGGTTCGGATTGTTGCTTTCCCATCTGCGTATGCTCTTTGCCGTGCACCTTGAGCGATCTCGGCAAATCAGAAACAGAAAGGGAAAGGGTTTTTTTCGGCTGCGTATGCTCTTTGCCGTGCACTTTGCGCGATCTCGGCAAATCAGAAACAGAGAGAAAACGTAGACTTTCCGGGCAAGCTAACAAGATCTAACTCCACAAGTGTGGAAAAGTTTTTTTTTGTTTCGTTTTGTGGTTTGTTTTGCAGGAAAAAGGGCAAGCACGCAAACCGAGCAAGAAGAGTAAAAAAAAAAAAAAAAAAAAAAGCCCCCTTCCTCATTTCCATATTTTACATACCTTTTAAACTAGCTCACTTGGTCCAAAGTTGCTTTATTCCTTAATAGGTCTTGAGTTCAAGTCTTAGGAAGTTACTTTTAAAAAGAAAAGTGCATGCAATTTCTATTTTCAAGTTACTTTATTGTAAAAGTGCATCTCACTTAAATAATAAAAAAAAATAAAAATACAAGTGAGTCACTTAAGCTTTTTATTTATTGTTGCACTATTTAAAAGTAATATCATTGTAAAAGTGAAATCACTTATTTTACAAAAGTGATTCACTTAAAAGCAACTTTTTTGTAAAGTGATAGTCAAAAGGTTCATCTTGGGAAGAGGGGGGTTCTTTTTTTTGCTGGCCATTCACTAGCTGCCACGTCACTATTGGGGACATCTTCAACAGTTTCTTTGTTCAAGCATAACTTCATCATACAAAGTCCGTTTTTAGTGCCGTTTTTTTTGAAACCGCCTATTTTTTCGAGCTCTTCACATCCAGACTATTGGTTTCTGTTTTTACAGCCATTAATTTATAAATATGGCCGCCATTTGTGATATTCTACTTAACAGTTCCAACTATTTCTCATGGAAATCTCGTATGGAGGATGTTCTACGAAGTAGGGGACTTTTCAGAATTACAACAGGGAAAGAAAAAGAACCCACTGATGATGATAAGAAAATAAAATGGGCAAATAGATGTGATGAAGCTCGTGGATTGATTGGGATGTCAATCTCTACTGATTTGCGATTCCACATATCTGGAATTGATGAACCTAATGCTGCTTGGGACAAGTTGGAAACTGTGTTTGGTAAACACAATGAAATTCGAGGTCACCAACTCGAAAATGAGTTGATTTCTTTAAATCCAAGTGACTTTTCATGCATTCAAGATTATTTATCTAAGTACAAAACTCTCAAGCTCTTATGTGCAGAATGTAAGATTGAGAGGGAAGACAAACAATGCATTTATCATATTCTTTCCAAACTTGGACCTGCATATTCTGTTTTTGTATCTACATTTTACTCCATGAAAGCGTCATTGAATGCAGCTAGCTATCAAGAGCCTAGTCTTGAATCCTTTTGTGATTCCTTGATTAGAGAACAAGATAAACTCATTCATCTTGGAATAATCAACAATGCAGATACATCTGGGAAAGCCTTATTGTCCCAACAGAAAGAAAAGTCCAAGCCTCCCAAGAAACAAAATTTTCGCAATAATAAGTCAAACAAGGGTCCAAAACCCTCTCAGTCAGCTCCTTCTTTAAAAAATGACAAAGGATCCAAGCCAAAAGGCAAGAAGACTGAGCGTCATTGCAACTATTGCGGGAAAGATAATCATGATGAATCTAAGTGTTTCAAGAAGATGGCAGCCTTGGAAGCAGCAATGAAGAAGCACCACATCAGCCTAGATTCGCCTTCAGAATCTGCCTCTCATGGACATGCACTTTGTGCTTCTGGTTATTCTTATAATGCATCTTCTTCTTCTACTTCAAATGAATGGCTCATTGATTCTGGAGCATCTTATCATATGGCTAAGGATCAAGCCATCTTTTCTACTATGCATGAATGTAACACCAAACAAATATTTGTTGGTGATGATAGATCTCTAAGTGTTGTAGGAGCTGGAACCGTTCCAGTCGATAATGGTCATTTTAGTGATGTACTATGTGTTCCAAGAATTTCCTGCAATTTGTTATCAGTCTATCAGATCACTCATTCTGGTGAAGGTAAAACTGTGACCTTTACACCTCACCAAGTTGTAATCAAGGATTTTAAAGATCCTCAACAGGTTCTAGCTACCGGAATTGTTGATGATATTACCAGGTTGTACAAGTTTAACAACTTTGGGTCATCACCTTTCCCTTCAGTTTTTGTTGCTCATAGTGATAACTTGAGCAAACTTTGGCATGAGCGATTTGGTCACTTAAATTATCGCTCATTGCAACAACTATGTAAAGAAAATATGGTGACAGGTCTTCCGATGGTATCTTGCAGAGATGGTGTTTGTTCCGGTTGTGTACTCGGAAAACATCATCGGGACAGTTTTGACAAACGTGCCTCTTGGCACGCCTCGGTTCCCTTGGAGCTTGTGCATAGTGACTTGTGTGGTCCTCTTCCATCTGCTTCCTTTTCTGGTTTCAAGTATTTCTTAACTTTCATTGATGATTACACCAGACGCACTTGGGTTTATTTCCTAAAACTTAAGAGCGAAGTATTTAACATGTTCTTGGCCTACAAGGCCCTTGTTGAAAAACAATCTGGTCATCAAATTATCAAGTTAAGATCTGACAATGGAGGAGAATATGTTAACAAACAGTTCACTACTTTCTGCACTGAACAAGGCATCCAACAACAGCACACTGTTCCATATACACCACAACAAAATGGTGTAGCTGAGCGGAAGAACCGCACTTTAAAAGAAATGGCTAATTGTATGATCCAATCTAAGGGACTAAGTCTTCAATTTTGGGCTGAAGCCATAAATTGTGCAAATTACATAGTTAATCGCACCCCCACAAAAGCATTACAAGGTATAACACCAGAAGAAGCATGGAGTAAAATTAAACCTGATGTAAGTCACTTTCGTGTGTTTGGTAGTGAAGCATGGGCTCACATTCCGGATGAAAAACGGAAAGCATTGCAGCCTAAAAGTGAAAAGTGCATATTTGTTGGATATTCTGAAGATGTAAAAGGTTATAGACTTCTTCAACCACATTCTCATGCTATAATCATTAGAAGAGATGTTAAATTTGATGAAAATATCTTGGCCTGCGAGCCTAACTCGGCGAGTGTGCCATCTTTGGCCTGCGAGCCTGATTCGGCGTTTGTGCCTTCTTCTTCTTCTTCCAACTTCCTTGACAGGTTTCCAACTCCAGTTTCTGATGATGACAGTGAGGATGAAAATCCACCTCCGCCTGCTCATGTTCCTCCAGTTGCACCAGCACAAGTGCTTCCTCGATGGGTCCGTTCAACATGTGAAGCAGCTGGTGATCTTGCCGGTGATCCTAGAGATCAACGTCGAACACGTTCTCAGTTTCAGCGAGCCTCTTCTCTTTTGGCTCAAGTTTCCGAGAATCATGATCCAGAAACCTTTGCAGAAGCTTCAGGGAATCCAGATTGGGATGCAGCCATGGATGAAGAATATCGTTCCTTAATGGCGAACGATACTTGGGATCTTGTACCTCTTCCAAAAGGAAGAAAACTTGTCAGATGTAAATGGGTCTACAGAACTAAGTATGCATCAGATGGAAGTGTTGAAAGACTTAAGGCAAGGTTAGTTGCCAAAGGTTTTTCTCAAGTTGAAGGGATTGACTACAATGAAACCTTTGCTCCTGTCGCCAAAATGAACTCCATCCGCCTTGTTCTTTCCCTTGCAGCCTTACACAACTGGGAAGTCCATCAAATGGATGTCAAGTCTGCCTTCTTACATGGTGATTTACAGGAGGAAATTTACATGGAACAACCTCCTGGCTATGTTCAGAATAACTCTAGCCTTGTCTGTCGCCTTAAGAAATCCTTATATGGCCTTAAGCAAGCTCCTAGAGCTTGGTATGCCAAAATGGATAACTTTCTCCTTGACACTGGTTTTTCTAGATGCCATTCTGACCCCAATGTCTATACCAAGAAAGTAGGAAACCATCTCATCATACTTGTTCTATATGTTGATGACCTTATTCTTACTGGTAGTGACCCTAAGCTTATAACCCATGTGAAATCCAGTCTTAAACAAACTTTTGAAATGTCAGACTTAGGACATTTGCATTATTTTCTTGGTCTCCAAGTTCTGCAAACCAAAGAAGGAATCTTTCTTTCTCAGTCTAAGTATGCTTGTGACCTTCTTCGTCGCTTTCACATGGAAGATTGTAAACCAGCCCCTTCTCCCTTCCAGTCTGGAGTCAAACTTTCTGCCACTTGTACTTCACCTGAAGTAGATGCCACACTGTATCGTCAGCTTGTTGGTTGTCTTTTATACTTGACTCATTCCCGTCCTGACCTTTCCTTTGCCGTTGGTCGAGTTGCCCGTTATATGCAGACACCTCATGAAAGTCACTGGAAAGCAGCTAAAAGAATACTTCGATATATTCGAGGTACAGTTCAGTTTGGGATTCATTACAGTACAAGGGGGAAACCTTTGTTGGTTGGTTTCACTGATTCAGATTGGGCCGGCGATCCTGATGATCGAAAGTCTACTGCAGGTTATGTTTTCAGTCTGGGCTCTGGACCTATTACTTGGGCTTGTAAGAAACAACAAGCTCTTGCTCTTTCTTCAGCAGAGGCAGAATATCGAGCAGCAGTTAATGCCAGTCAGGAAGCTTTATGGCTTCGACAGATCCTTTCAGAGTTTGGATTCGAGCAGCAGCAGCCTACTCCACTTTGGTGCGACAATCAAAGTGCCATCAAGCTTGCCAAAGATCCAGTTCTACATCAACGCAGCAAACACATTGAGCTACATATGCACTTCATCAGAAATCTTGTTCATGATCGTGTTCTCGAAGTGCTCTTTTGCCCTACAGATGATCAAGTTGCAGACATCTTCACCAAGTCTCTTACAGAAGCGAAGTTTTCTAAACTTCGATCTATGTTAGGAGTTCAGGAACTTGTCATTAAGGGGGGATAGGCTCTAATGCCTCCTTCCTTCTCCTAATAGTGTCACTTTTGTAAATCCTTCAATCCTATCCCAAGTTGTTCTTAAGGGGGGATGTTAGGATATTTAGACACTTAGGAGTTAGTTAAGATCAACTTGTGTAATATATCCGTTAGGGATAGTGTGTTTCTTTAGTATGCATTTGTATATACTTAATCCGACGGTCACGATATGTTTCCGACATAGAGTGATCCGACGGCTCAACTTCTCTTAGATCAAACCTAACCTTGATCCGTGGCTTAACACCCGATTGGTCCATGATCTCTATTTAAAGAGCATGGAGGGTCATTGTTTAGTTGATCGATTATGAGAAGCTCATTTGTAACTTTCTTTCTTTGCATAATAAATTGTCCCGTAGAAGCTATTTGGCCGGGGCCGTGGAGTGTTTCCCTGAAGAGGGTTTAAACCACGTCAAAACATCGGTGTGTTGATCTGTGATCTGTTTGTGTGAAGTGGTTGCTCTTGGTGTTCGGTCCTTTGGTAGTACCCTGTGTACCCAAACAGTTTTCAATGATAGTTTCTTTGCTAAAAGATGAGGAAGCAGAGCCCTTTGCAAGATTACCCATGGCTACAACGGAATTGGGTATGGCCTCTCTCCAAAGAAGACAAGGTATTTCACAATGAAAGATGAGGCCATGGGAATATTATGCAGTGCTATGCCCTCAGATGTTCATAGGGGACACTGTGCAGTGTATGTTGGAAGCCAACGCAGTAGATTTGTCATCCCCACGGCTTATTTGAATCATTCTTTGTTTTTTGTTAGAGATTATCTTTGTCTATGTTTTTTTTAGTTAGAGATTATCTTTGTCTATTGTTTTTTTTGGTTAGAGATTATCGTTGTCTATGGGATTCATAAAGATAGAATTTCTATGGGATTTATAAAAAAGGAATCTATCATTATAAGCTTTTTTTCATAAAAATAAAATAAATAAAAATAAAAATTCATAACAAGCATAACAAAATATAAGGTAACTAGCATATTTCATTTTGGTTAGTAATTTTTGTCAAAACATATTTGGTGTTCGTATAAGAATTTGATTTCTATTGTTAAAAGTAAATAGAAGAAATCAAAATATCAACCTTCTATTAAAAACCATAATTTTTTGCCTGCACGGGTGTGGCTCATTGGTGATTAGCTTGATATGAAGTCACATATTGTAAATAGAGGTCACGAGTTCAAATCACACCAAGAGCTTACCCGATACATATATCATGGTGTAAAAAAGAGTAATCATTTTTAAATAATGAATGACCTTTCAATATATAAGATTCTTAATGAGAATTTAGTAAAAATTTTGTGAACATTTAAATAATTAAAAGCAACATTTTCTAAATTATTTTTTAAATTTGGTGGAGGTTCTGGTACTTCTTTATAAGTGATCTCATTTATGGAGCTAAGTTCCCACATGCCCTTCATTCTATCAAACTTATTTTTCAATCATTCAATTTACTAAGTCACCTAGAATGTTGAAACAAGTGAATTCTCTCACTCTTAGCTAAGGAATAAGAACTATATCAATCTAGACATCATGGTCCACTACTTTCCACATATATTCTTCTTCTTTAGGTATTAAGTAAATAATCACCTTTTCCAATAATGAGCTCCTTCGGTAGAAATCAACTAATACACCACTAAATCACAACATGCATGGCATCAAATGAGAGTTTGTTCTACTAGTGCATGTGGATTGTATTTACACCTTCCTTGAGTGCTTTTCAAGTTTTAGTTCCTCTTCCTGTCAATTAGATCACACAATGCAGGTTAGACGATGATTCTCCCTTAAAATTTTGATTCCTTGGGTTTTTTTCCTTTATATTCAACCCTAATCAATTCCAGTCTTCAATATTTTAAACCAAAACACTTATCAATTAATCATTTCATATCACACTTCCCCATGGGAAGATTTATGTCCGCAAAACAAATGAATAAAGAAATAAATAAAAGACAAGGAAACTATTTTGAAGCTTTCCCTCTCTTATACCATTTTGCTACCTTTGATGATTTTCCTTTTAATCCATTCCACCTTACCAACTTTCCCTCATTGGGTATCCCATGCCTTCTTTTGAAATATTGTAACTTCCTTTACCTCTGCAAGTGTAGTAGGTGAAAAATAGTTGATTATAAGAATTTTGTTTGTCTTTTTCTACATTTAGAAAGGATGGTTTAAATAACCATAAATTATTTACATTTATCTTCAAATATACTCAAATATATGGAGGTAAATTCAATTTGAATGCATGATTACTTACCTGTTTAGAGGTGGTTTCAAATTATTTATATTTTAATTTCTTAAATTATCTGTTTTATTATTACATCCCCTCTCCACTAAAATAAAACTAAACATTTTTTTTAACCAAAAATTGTGATTAGTTATTACTAGTTGTGTCGAATCTCTTAAGCTTCACTTCCACGTTCAAATGAATCAATATAATCTTGTCGATGAACCTTTCTACCCTATTTACCTCATGCACTTTCTATTGTTTCCCATACAAAAAGTCAAAATTTAAGGGTGGAAAATAACCATGACATTATTCAAAAGATATTTTTTGGTGTGATAATGTACTGCCATGTTATAAGAGTTTTGAAGATAGATTGAAGATATTCATTCGAGGTTTCTAAATATGTTTTCTGTAGTCTCTTAACAACTACATCAAGTTTTGTTAACAACGTTAACCTACCCATTACCTAATGATGAAATGCAATCAAAATGCTTTAACTTGATATCATCATTTCCAAAATTTATATAAAAATATTGCATTTTGATCTGTCATAATTATACATAAGGCAATCCAAAATGTACCCATTCATTTGAAAAGATTATCAAATTACTGTAGGTCGCTTGATGGTTTTATTGTGTGGTATTAGAACTACAAGGGGAAGGTTGCCACTAAGTCAAAATCGTTCAAAACACATGCATTCATGCACTTATAATTTATAACCATGGACTTCATCATCTTTTTTAAAATAAAAATAAAAAATCAGGTGATTCATAACTATTGGTTTCTAAATATTCAGTCTTTATCCTTACTTCCAACGAAAATAGGTTTAAACCAATCAAAAATACTTTTAAATCTGATTGAGAATTAAAACCTCTAATAAATAATAAAACAAAACAAATTTAAATACAAACTACGAAATTAATTTTTTCGAATATAAACATTTTTTTTTCTAATTTGGTTTTACTCAACCTGACAAATTAGTTGGTGCGAAACTCTTGCTTACCTACCACACGACGATCACACCCCCCCGGACCATAGCCCGACCAACATCTTGTGTTCAATCTCGCAATCAATTCAGATTTCATTGAAGACAAAACCTGCCCACTGCTTGTGGATAGTTCGCTCAATACCACTATCGTCACCCAGTTCCATTCGTTGAAAACCATACAAATTTTGCACAGGACCGACGTTCCACGTGAATGCGGGGCCTCTTCTGCTCAAATCTAGCATTGCTCACAACCTTCAGTGTGATCGAATGAGACTCATCACATGCAATTGTCGCTCAGCTTTGTAGCGAACTGTCATGACAAACTTTCCATATTGGACCACCCCTGTCCTGTACTCGGTTTACTAATTCGTACTTTGCTTTATCAACTTTTGTGACATTGAGAAGTGTAAGCGAATTATTAGGTTTCACTCAGCATCTTACAGATTGACATTAAATGCATTGTCGACCAATTTGTTATTTCAAATGATCTAGTTAGGACTAATTATATGCTTATTATTTTCATGACAATTTGAAGTGTTATATATAGAGAGCTAGTGTATGGCATTACCACAAAGTCTTGTGCAGTCTTTCAATCCCCGGTTTTCAGTGATAGTTATTTGGCTGAAGGATGAGGAATCAGCAAGTTCTTCTTTTGAAGCAGATACGCAGAGCCCTCTGCAAGGTTGCCCATGGCTACAAGGGAATTGGGTATGGCCTCTCTCCAAAGAAGACAAGGTATTTCACAATGAAAGAGGAGGTCATGGGCAGATCATGCAGTGCTTTGCCCTCAGATGTTCCCAGGGGACACTGTGCAGTGTATGTTGGAAGCGAACGCAGTAGATTTATTATTCCTACCATTTATTTGAATCATTCTCTGTTCAGGGTATTGCTGGAGAAGGCTGAGGAAGAGTATGGGTTTGATCACCAAATGGGACTTACTATTCCCTGTGAAGAAGCTGCTTTCCAGTACCTGACATCCATGTTGGGAAGAAAAGGATGCCGCAACTAGAACTTTGAAGCTGGATGAGCTCCTCCATATGCATTGCCACAGAGATTGCGTGATTTCTGGTAAATTGAACCCAAACTCAGCGAAGATCTTGGAAATGACAACAGCTGCCTTGGTTGGATCTACAGAGATGTTCTTTGAAATTGAATTGGAAAGTCAGAGATGTCCTTCGAAATTGGAATGGAAATTCGAACCAAAGATATTCTTTGGATGTTTTTATCCAGTTTTGAGTTGGAGAAGATTACAGCTCATGTTAGTGCACGTACAGGCAGCTGATTCACAACTCCATGCTGTCTGGGCTGCTTAACAATTTTCAGATCATCACGGTCTAGTTGTTTACGGATTTTCACTTTTCATATCGAAGAAATTAGCAGCTAGAGGGCAGGGGATACTCGGCGAAGAGTTGTTAAATTTGTATGCAGGAAATCGATTACAGATCAAACGGGAACTCGGGTGGAATGTAGTGGATGCAATTTTCTAGGCCTATTGCTAGTTGAGAATATCCATTACCATAATCTCACTGTCAAACAATTGGGGAATATAATGTTTTTTTAATCACACGTTACATTATTTAACCACTTGTTTTCCTTTATTCTATCTTTTGGTGCCTCTCGTACAATCTGGCTGTGAATGAGTTGGTAATTATGCTTTTGGCTTTAAATAGAACCATAGAGAAATTATGGTTTCCATTTTTACTTTAATGGATGCCATGCAAAACAGTTTTATAGATGTTAGGGTAGATATGAAACTGCTTCAAAAAGTTAGATATTGAGTGTGCATTATATTGAGTGTGGATTCAAGATTACAGGAATACACTGTTGTTTAGATTATAATTTTTTTAAATTTATAATTAACATTACTTTGTAATTTGAGTCGACTACTAGTGACATGTTTTGTAGTGAGAAATTTAATAAAGGAATATAACTGATAATTGTAAAAGAATATATAAAGATTTTATGAATAAAATCTTATTTTTATAATACTTTAAAATAATTAAAAAAATAATTATATATAACATAATTTTGAGTAGATAAATTTGTATAAAATGTTAAAAAACAGTTCAGTTCAAATTATAAAAAAATTAATGCTTAAAAAATAACTTCATCTTGCAAAATCCATGAAAACTAATATTCCACATCCTCAAGACTAATATACCACATGTATATATGTAAAGTAATTTACCAACTTCTAGAGCAGAATCAAAGTTCTCTGTCAAAGTGAGGACACTTAAACCTTGATGTGGAGGAACCAACGTTTTCATCCAATCAATTTCTCTACAAAATCGAGCTATGCCAACTTGATGTTGCATTCAGTAAAACTCTGTGACGAGAGTAGGACACCACATGTATATATGTAGGCCTTCCACAAAGCAAGAAAAATTATGACATGGTTAACTCCATATTACTTCATTGTCCTTTCCTCTCATGCAAAAGTCAAAGTTAATGATTTTTAAGTTTCACATGCATTGCTCTGGTATTTTAAGAAGTAATGTTGTAATCTAATTAAAGTTTGTGTGTTTGTGATACGAGACTTTTTTTTTTCCATAACAAGAAGCAATGAAGATATTGTAATTTGAGAGGAGTTTAAAAAAAGGGATCTTTATTCATTATAAATATTTTATAATCAACATAAAAGATATAGGATAATTTGTAAATTGTATTTTGGTTAGTATTATTTGTTTACCATGTAAGAATTTGATTAAATGTCTTTCTTACTAAGCAATAAAAAAAACACAAAGTTAGTGTTATTTTATCTTATTTATTTATGAATACGGTGTAATGTTCTCATTTTGACCTTTAGAACATATTGGATTTTAATGTAAATATTGTATACACACGATGTATGTTTGAGCTCAAGGCCAACGCCCCACTAGTAAATGCTAGGTTTTTATGTAAAGACAAGTAGTTTATATTTTGTTATCAATGTGCTATTAAGCCATGGGACATTGTAAATGATGTACATGTTAACATTGCAATAAAATACCAAAAAAATTGGCTATGGAGGCAACCAATAAGAGGGGGGGGGCCATGTATATCCACTAGGAGAGGTAAGGGGGTTGTGGAATTGGACCACAGACTGCCAAATGTCACCCTTAGAACCCCTTTGACCTTCCTTGCTGGAATTTAATGATGTTGCAGAAGGTGCTTGAATAAACTATTCATGAAGTCGATGGAGTATGGGAAAACCCCAAATTTTTGGATGGCAGGGTATGGGGCTCTGTTTTCCTTCACCCACAAGCCACTCTACCTCCTGGGAATTTGTATTCCCTTATCCCCATTCCATTAGGAAAAAGCAACGGGAGTTGGGACGAAGAACAAGGAGAGAGCCGGGCGGGGAGGAGAAGAAGAAAATCATGATTCTGACAAGCCCTGATTTTTTAGTGCTAAACTTGCCCATAAATTGGGGTGGAAAGCTCAATCCAACAGGGGATCCGTCGGCTTGAACTCTAGGGAAAATTTGCAGCATGTGAGATGCTCAGAAACCAGTGATATAACCCCTCTTTTGATAACCGAGAACCCAGTTGCGGGATAGTGTCGCTTGGACAAATAATTTGAGAAAACCCAAGTGGAATGACAGAGAGAAATAGGACAAAAGGTAGGGTTGCTTGATAAACCTAGTGAAGGCTAGAGTATCAAGGATCCAACAGCTTGGACCTTTCTATGCCCACCTGAAGAGCACTGGAGGGAAGGTATGGCGTGAGGGACTGTGCGGCAGTGAAGGGAACACTTCCCTATGTTGGGTGTGGTAGGTATTGCATAGGTGCCAAGATTGTCTGAGTGTGAATTGTGTTGGGTGTATTAATTGTCTAATTAATTAAACAACTGATACTACCAGAACATAAATTATCAACCCGAGGAAGTCTTTTATTTCAAAGCTATCATGCAAGATCTATGCAAGCACAATTTCTACCTGACACTGTTCTCTATTGGTATGAAATTGAAACTCTTTGTAAACTAGATCACATCTTCTTGAAAATAAATCAGACCTCAAACCTATTGATAAAATCACACTGTAAATCTAACTTGAAACAAAATCAACTCTTTATGAAGCAAGCTCTAATTGCATAAATCTGAAAGAAATGCTATGTTGGCCAACAATCTATCAAAAGAAATTAACATGAAAACATCTATGATAAATCTAATGAATGAAAGAAAGCATTAAATAAACGATAAACAAATCTACACAACTACAATCAACACTATCAGCATCTGCTCAAGGAAGAGGGCCCTTCCTCCACTGAGCAGAGCTGAATCTCCACAATGAAAGTCTGCAACTCCATAATTAAGAAACTGTCAGCATGTATTATCAGAATGGAATTATTACAATAGTCTGGATCAAATTCTATAGCATAACATTGCTTTCTCTCTTCTCCTCCCAATACATCATAATGATTACATATTTATACATAAAATGAACTCAGGAGAATGAGAAACCGAATCCCCAACTTGTGATCTGTTTCAACCAATTGCTAATTTGTAAAACAGGCCACGACAGTAAATCTGAGAATTACACCTTTATAGAACAAGTTTTATAGCTCAAATTGTAGCTTTGTTTGGTGATTTCCTCGTGAATCAGGTAATTGAGGTCGTTGCGCACAAAACCCATATCCCATATTTTCAAGATTCTTCTCCATCTACCCGCAAATCGTGATGCAAATCATCGTATTGTTATCTGGCATGCATTTTTTGTTGAGGTTGTTTGATCATCAGCTGGAGGTTTCCATGTTGGACTTGGGCATGAATTGAAATCACAAATCCATATAATTAATCATAAGATGAAACCATGTTGTGAAATATCCATGTGGACGTGTACTAGCATGCCAACTTTGGAAGCTTGAACCATGGTTGCTACAACTGCTAATATGAACAATCATTCCATAAACCATCATCAGTAAAATTATGCAAAGAGTCTTCAATTCATCAAAAATAAAGGAAAATAATCATGATTAACCAGTAAAGCATCAATGGAAGTAATATGGTATTTTACGTGCAGTTACAGCAAATGGATGGAAAATGGAATGATAAATGGATAATAATAGAAATAAGAGGGATGAAATATATGTCGAAAGGTGATGAAAATATGGACAAATCGTGACCCAACATCTCCCCCAAACTGAACTTGTTGCATGTCCTCATGCAACCCAATACCTATGTAGCATCCAAACTAGAAGGACTCATTCAATTGTTGCTTTCATTTTACCATTGGCACATTTGCAGCTGAAATGAGAAATTTAGCAGAAAATTTGGCGGAGTAACAGCTGTGAAAATGGCCAAATCTGGCGGAGTAGCAACTGCTGTATGGATAAATCTGGTGGAGTAACAGCTGCAAAAATGGTCAAATCTAGCGGAGTAACAGCTGCGAAAATGGCCAAATCTGGCGGAGTAACAGCTGTTGTATGGATAAATCTGGCAGAGTAATAGCTGCAAAAATGGCCAAATCTGGCGGAGTAACAGCTGCGAAAATGGCCAAATTTGGCGGAGTAATAGCTGCCAAAATGGCCAAATCCAGCGGAGTAACAGCTACTGTATGGATAAATCTGGGGGAGTAACAACTGCGAAAATGGCCAAATCTGGCGGATTAACAGCTGCGAAAATGGCCAAATCTGGCGGAGTAACAGCTGTAGATAGGAAAAATATGGCAGAGTCACAACTGTGAGAATTGGCGGAAATGGCCAAAAGTGGCGAAGTCACAGCTGTGTGAAAAAGGCAGAATGGGCGAAAAATAGTGGAGTCACAGCTGCAAAAAGTGGCGGAAATGGCCAAAAGTGGCGGAGTCATAGCTGTGCAAAAAAGGTGAAAATGGTCAAAAGTGGAGTCACAGCTGCAAAATTTGGCAAAAAGTTTAGTGGAGTCACATCCATTTCGCGAAAAAATTTAGTAAAGATTTTAGCGGAGTCCCGGCCATTTAGTGGAGAATTTGGTGGAGTCACAGCTGCCAGAATAGGTAAATGGACAAAATTGGCAGAGTCACAGCTGGTGTTGTAGAAAACTTCTTGAACTAATATCTCCCAAAATATAAATTGGGTTTGGCTGAAATTTTGCAAGCAAGTTACTACAAGTCCAATGCATCTCCACACCGAAAATTAGAGATACCCACATCATGGATTTCGAGAAAAATGCAAATTGGTTGTAGGTGATGATGGCCATTTTTTCTCAATCCGTGAAGTATTTTTTTTCTAAAAATTGGTAAGTATCTTCCTCTTAACATAATGCTTCTGCTCCCCAAAGCTCAAATTCATCTGATGCACGAATATCGAGATATAGGAATAATGGTTGTAGGTGATGGTGGCCATTTTCTCAAAAATCGTGCACTAGATTGGGCTGAAACTTACCAGGTTTGTTCATCTTGATATTATGCACTTCCTGCCCAAAAATCATGAGAATTCGATGCATGGTTTGTGAGATATGCTCAATTCAAATTTTGCATTTTATATGGAAAATAATGTACTTGAGTAATATGAATGTGAATGACAAACCGACAAGCATAGTAGCTCCTTCTCCCCCAAACTGAATAATTTCCATGTCCTCATGGAAAGTAAGAGTTGTTAGATCAATTGTAAAGTAGCCATCTCCCCCAAACTTAACATGATGCCATTCTCTGATGCCTTGGAAGATATAAATCAATACATGCATCAAAAGACCTTCAAACCTCAAACCTCACCTCACTACCTTTCTGTGTTCCCACTAATTCATTTTTAGACTTCCCTCTTTCCAATATGTAATACCATGTCCATGCCAACAAATATTTAGATCCATTATTGCAGACATACCAAGCATGGACAAAATATATTGAATCCCACTTATGAATCAAATTGTGACTCAAATATGTTTAAATCTTCCCATCCCATTTACCATATCCATTTTAAGATTAATGCCAAAAAAATGTTTCCAAATAATGTCTATTAATGTTACTGTAGATATGGCTCTAAATATGCTTCCTCTTGTTTCACCATCTCAATTTTAATTGCAACCATATAAATGCACTGCTACTATTGTTATATGTTGTCATGATCCAAGAAACTAGTCCATATTACTGCTGGAATATACTAGAGGTTTTGAGTTTGTTAAATATCAACAAGCATTGGAAATTGTGTTGTCCTCATATGCCCCATGTGACAAGCTGCTACAGGAATGCAGAGATCATATTTGTCTGGGCAGTGAAAGCATTGTCAATTTTCTGCCATAGATTTCCTTCTAAGGTTGCAGTAGCATGCTAAAGTTTGAGTATACAATGGAAATCTTAAATAAAATATGGGCAATGGGTGGATGGCGATGTAGACAAACATAAATCAAGCAAGGAAGATATTGTGTTGGAGATGGCATTTGAGAATGCTGTCTAGTAGAGGATGCTTTGGCTTCTTGATTTTTCCTAGGATATACCTTCACTTTCTGAGATGCAACACAAAAAAAAACTAGAGATAGAAGGTTGAATGTGAATTATGAAGCCATGCAATTGCTATGATGATCCACATCGCAGTTGGCATTTGTTGTCGGATGCTAACTTCGACACATTCTTGACTAGTCTTCACGATTGATACAACTTTGACAAGTTTCTATGCAACAGGACTTCGACATACTGCGACATGTTCTGCACCTTTGACATACTGCGACATGTTCCGCACCTTCGACATACTGCGACATGTTCCACACCTTCGACATGTTCAGCAACCTCACAGTTCGCGACATCGGCATACAACATCGACATGCGACCAGCAACTGTCGAACTTTGACAGATTGTCTCTCTGTCTCCCAGTCGACTGTAATTGTTGAATAGTTGAACCGTTCTAACTTCTTCTTTGTAACTGAACGTAACGGGAAGGCACCTAAGCGCCTCAAATTTTGATATAAGCATGTAAACTATTGTAACATACATCTGATCTTATCTTGATCAATCTAGAACAATTCGTATTCCTGCATATTGTCTGTGTGTATTTGTGTTATCTGTACTGCGTAATCCTGTTTTTGTTCATTTTGTTTATTAAGCTTTCGCCATAATAGAGCCGACTCATTCAGTCGAACTATTTTCCCCCTCATGCTTCCTAGACACGATACGGATCATTAGTATCAGAGCATACTCAGTTTTCTTGCTTAAGTTCTGCGTATACACTTATCTCGAAGTTACCTGACTTATGCCGGTTCAAACTCGCTTGCAATCTCAGCAATCCAAGTAGACGTGATCTCCAGATATGATAGAAGAAATAGATGATAGACATGCAGCCGACGAGACAGCACAGCTTATTGAGCAAGCTCTGGCTCGACAACGAACTGAAATGTTTGCCTAGTTCAATGAGATTCTTTTGCGATTCGATTCGACATCCGAAGGATCCTCGACGAGAACTCACTCTGATAAAATCAACCCCTTCAAAGTGCAAATGAATCTCGATATACCGAATCTTGAAGGAAAAATTGATGCGGAATCCGTCGACAATTGGGTGCAACAATTGGGATCCTATTACGCTTTAAATCAACTCTCTAAAGCTGAAAAAGTCACCATTGCGTCCTTAAAGATGTCAACCTCCATGCACTACTGGTGGGAGAACCTCTCGACAAAGATGGAGAAAAACGGAGACCCCATCGACACATGGGATAAATTTGTCGAACACATCTGGAAGGAATTTTACCTGCCGAAATACACCAGCAGATTGTCTCAGTACATCCAGCAGGAGATGGAATTTTTCACCGTCAATACGCTTGCGGATGCTTTCCACTACGCCAGCAAACTGGAAACCAAGCAGAAAGGAAAAGCATGTTTCGTGACAAAGCCGACATCAGGAAGACCACCTGATGAAAGGACACCAGCCGACTACGACAAGTCGAGATCTTCTCAGCCGACACCGCCAAAGCCTGACAATGATAAGAAGCCTTTTCACAAAAGGGAACGTAGCAAACAACCACTGACCGAAAAATGGTGCGATTACCACCACTCATCTTGGCATGATACATCTGAATGCAAAGCTCGGAAGACATTTTTGGCGAAAGTGTCGACCTTCAACGCATTCGACAAAACGGTGGAAGAATCTGATCTAGATGCGATGAATCTTTTGACCTCGACAACTCAAATAGCCTCAACTATTATCGAAGAGGAGGAACTAGAGCACCTGTTCCATACACAGATATGGGTCCAGAGAAACCCATTGCATCTGATCGTGGACAACGGGAGCCAAAAGAACTTCATTTTTGAAGAACTAGTGAAGAAATTAGGTCTTGTCACCACTTCACATCCTTAGCCTTACAACATCGGTTGGATGAAGGATGGACAAGAACTACGGATCACTCGACAATGCAAACTCGCTTACTTCATAAAACCTTTTGAAGATGAAGTACTCTTTGACGTGGCACCACTCTTCGCAGTCGATGCCCTGTTTGGGAAACCTTACCTCTGGGATAGACATGGAAGTTATTAGTCACGGACTCAGAAGGTGATTTTCAGAATCCGAAATTGATGGTTCAGCATACCAGAGCGTCAACCTACACCGACGATTACACTGATATCTGCCAAACAGACAAAGAAGCTCATCAATCATGCTCATAAATTTGCATTAATCATGATCAACCTGCAACATTCTAAGAAAACTGCAGCAACGAGTCAAGTCACCAACCAATACAGCTCTTGACAAAAGCAGCAAGTCGATCATATTCTCGATGAGTACCAGAACCTCTTTCAAGATCCAAATGGAGCACCTCAACATTTCCAGGTAAAACACTCCATTGAACTTGTTCCTGGTTCTTCTTTGCCTAACGCATCTGTTTACAGAAGATCCATTCTCGAAAATGAAGAGATTCGTAGACAAATCCAAGAGTTAATCGACAAAGGTCATATCCGACCCAGCTCCTCCCCTTGTGGAATTCCATTCGTCCTAGTTCCGAAGAAAGACGGGACTTGGCGCATGTGCATCGACTACAGAGCTGTCAACAAAATATCGATGAAGAATCGGTACCCTCTGTCGCGGATAGACGAGCTTATCGATTGTCTGAAAGGTGCTAAATTCTTTACTAAGCTCGACCTCAAGTCGGGATACCATCAGATTCCAATCGAGCCCTCAGATGTGTGGAAAACTGCTTTCAAGACCAAGGAAGGATTGTTCGAATGGTTAGTCATGCCTTTCGGCTTAACCAACGCACCAATGACCTTCATGCGACATATGGATAACCTTCTCTAACCTTTCATCGAAAAATGGGGTATTTTCTATCTCGATGACATATTGATTTTCAGTCAATCATGGGAAGAACATGTCGGACATCTTCGACAAGTCCTCGACACTCTCCAGCAACATCGACTCTATTTGAACATGGATAAATGCTCTTTTGCGATGACCAGCATCAAATATTTGGGGTATGTAATTGACTCTACAGGCATTCACGTCGATCCAGACAAAGTACAGATCATCAAAGATTGGCCCATTCCTAGAAGCATTCAAGAACTAAGAAGTTTTCTTGGTTTGGTGAATTTCTATCGACGATTCATACTCGGCTTCAGTCACATAGCCTAGCCCTTGAATCAGTTGACGAAAGGAAATGGGAAAACTGTCTTTCAATGGACAGAAACACATCAAACAGCTTTTGAATAGCTCAAACACAGGATCTGCACTGCACCAATACTTGTGTTACCTGATTTGCATCAGCCCTTTGAGATTGAGACGGACGCATTGAACTATGCCTTGGGAACAGTGATCACTCAGTCTGGTCACCCAGTCTCTTTTCATTCCGAGACTTTTAACGACACGGTTAGAAGATACTCGACGTATGAAAAAGAACTGTATGCCATTGTGCAAGCTCTCAAGCAATGGAGGCATTACATCCTTGGAAAGGAAACGGTCATTCTTACTAATCACAAGCCTCTACAGTTCGCTTCGACACAATCAAAGTTCCAGACAAACCGACAAATCAAGTGGATTAATTACCTACAACAATTTCAGCTGGTGATTAAGTATCGAAAAGGAAAGGCTAATGCCACTGCAGATTGCCTCAATCAACCACCCATTACTCTCCTCTTGATAGTGATGAGTCTGCAAGGTTACGACACGACCACTTGGCAACAGTTGTACGAGGATGACAATGACTTCTTCGCAGTCTACTGATAGTTACAGACTAACAAGTCGTCAACCTCAAACTCCGAATACTTCCTGAAAGATACCTTGCTATACAAGCTTGGACAGCTTTGTGTACCGACCGGTGAGCAACGACAACAACTCATTTGGGACGCACACTACAGCAAGACCATAGGACACTTTGGAGTAGCAAAGACACTTGCTATTCTGCAAAAGTATTTCTTCTGGCCTACACTTAAATCTGACGTCAACAAGTACATTCGATCATGCGTGGTTTGTGCCATTACTAAGCCACCTAATCGACGACAGAGATTGTACACACCTCTGCTAGTTCCTAGTCGACCATGGGAATCTATTTCTATGGACTACTTGACGGGTTATCCTACTACCAAACATCAGCATGACGTGATATTAGTATTATTTGATCGATTTTCCAAAATGGCCATTCTCATACCATGTAAGAAGACCACGACAGTGCAGCAGACTGCTCAGCTCTTCTTTACACATGTTTGGAAACACTTTGGTTTACCCACGACCATCATTTCCGACCGAGATGCCAAATTCATCAGCATCTTTTGGAAGACCCTCTGGAAATAGATAGACATGCGACTCTCATTGTCGACATCTTTCCATCCTCAGACCAACAGACAGACAAAAGTTGTGAATCGCTTGGTAGTACAACTGCTTCACATGTACAATCACCAGCATCGACGCACATGGGATGATAGTCTTCCATACATTCAGCACAGCTACAATTTTGCTCAACACAGCTCTACAGGAAAGAGTCGCTTTGAAGGCTATTACGGATTTCAACCCTCTGCGCCTATCGACTTGATCAACTCCTCGACACAACCAAACTCTGACACAGATCGCAGTCAGCAAGAAGTTGATAAAGCAGTCAAGTTTCAAGAACAGATTTGCGACATTCAGCGACAAGCACAAGATATGTTGCATAGAGCAAACGAGAAAGCTAAGGCCCGACACGACAAGCATCACATTCCTCATACATTTCGAATTAGGGATAAGGTCTGGCTACATCTTAAGAGGGAGTGCTTCACAGGTCCTTTCAAGAAGTTAAAACCTTTGTGATATAGTCCATACAATATTCTTCGATGGATTGGCAAGAATGCTTTCCAGCTCGACATTCCCGCTTGCCTGGGTCTACATCCAGTCTTTAATGTGGATCTACTTCGACCATACCATGCACCCTTGTTGGAACAGAATGATTTCTCAATAGCAGATCCCGCAGACATCAATCTAGATATTCAGGAGCCTCTTCCTTGTGACACCATTGTGGGACGACGGGTATGCCTTACGAGGATGAACACAATTCCCTTGTTTCAGGTTGCCAAAGTTGGCCAAATCCCATCTCAAGGAAAGTGGTACTCTGCTACTGAAATGATCGACAAGTTTCCTCACCTTCACGAGCAAACAATGGGGTCCATTGTTTCTTAAGGAAGGAGGTCTGATACACATCGCAGTTGGCATTTGTTGTCGGATGCTAACTTTGAGACATTCTTGACTAGTCTTCGCGGTTGATACAACTTCAACAAGTTTTGACGCAACAGGACTTCGACATACTGCGACATGTTCCACACCTTCGACATACTACGACATGTTCCACACCTTCGACATGTTCAGCAACCTCACAGTTCGCGACATCGGCATACAACGTCGACATGCGACCAGCAACTATCGAACTTCGACAGACTGTCTCTCTGTCTCCCAGTCGACTGCAACGGTTGAACAGTTGAACCGTTCTAACTTCTTCTTTGTAACTGAACGTAACGGGAAGGCACCCAAGCGTCTCAGATTTCTATATAAGCATGTAAATTTTTGTAACATACATCTGATCTTATCTTGATCAATCTAGAACAGTTTGCATTCATGCATATTGTCTGTGTGTATTTGTGTTATCTATATTGTGTAATCCTATTTTTGCTCATTCTGTTTATTAAGCTTCCGCCATAACAGAGCCGACTCATTTAGTCGAACTGTTGTCCCCCTCGTGCTTCCTGGACAAAATACGGATCATATCATGTCTTTGAGAATATTCAGTTTCCATATGTATGAAGGAAAACCAGAGCAACTAAGAAATAATTCCCACAAGCAATTTTCCAGCAGACTATTGAATCAGCAAAAGGTATATGTAGATAGACATAGGATTGAGAATATTTAGTTTCCATATGTATGAAGGAAAAACAGAGCAACTAAGAAATAATTCCCACAAGCAACATGAATTTGTTTTCACAACATGGAGGGACTTCACATGCGAGATTGTCCTCGGCAAAAATGACGATGTTGATGTTCCATATGCAGTTTCCTCTTGCCTCAAATATGATCATAGTGTTGCTTGTAAAACTTCTAAAATGAGTGTACTCATATTTCTTAGCAGGATTCAACCATGAGGATCCATGTGGGACAACCATCCATTAATGAGAAATCAACACCATGATTGATCTTTTAAAAATTGATAATCCTCATACCATATGATATAGTCTCTTATCTTCAACTTGTGTGGATGGAAACCCTGTGAATGTATTCTCTGTTGTATGGAAGCATAGACTTCTCCCACTGTAGGTTCTCATGAAGCAACAACGATGCCTTGTGTTCCTACTGCTGGTTCTTGTGTGGCAGTAGTAGATCATTTTTTTTCATACTTGGATGTTGCGAAGGATTTGAATTGGGTGTGCATGAATTGGAATGATGAAGTGTTAGAATTGAGTGGGGAAGGATGGGAATAAATGGACAGAAAATGCCATATAGAAAAAATGGAAATGGATAATGCTTAGTGGTTCTTCATGACTTTCTCCTAAATCTTTAATAAATAAAAAACTCATGCTAATTTACCTCAAGTGTTACCTCAGTGGAAGCCTTGGTTAACTGCTGCTGAGAGATGTAGCTGGAAGATGAAGCTTATGAAGGTTGAATATGATCCATGATGAGGAACTGTGCAAGCTGACTGAAAACAAATACTACCAACTGAATGAAAATAATACTACTGAACTGTTGGAACAATAAAACTATGTAGTCTTCATCCAATATCCACGCTTTATGTACAAGTTAATCCATGTGAATGAATGTTCTTGAAGTCGAACATGGAGAAACTTCGTTGGATTACCAATCAATAATGAAAATTGTTAACCAACGCGAGATAACTCACCAGTGATGACAATGAGCTATCAAGGTACAATAGTACAACCTATCAGGTATGAATGTATGTGTTGACGTCGAGTCACCTGCAGGATCTGACAAACAAGAGGCATTGATGTATTCCCTTGATCATCAGCGAGGAAATTTACCATTGATGCATGTAAATTCCAAGGTACTATGCATCACTCAAGTCTTGTTTCCCAGATAGTGTGTTGATGTCAATGGGACAAGACCATTGGAAGGTGGACCTTAATGAATTCCACATCATCCAATATGAGTACAAAAAAAATGATTGTGAAGAACTAGAGATGAAATATTTTCTCCAACATGTAGGCTTTATTGGTAAAATGAAAAGGATAGGGGGTGACTCAGCATATAAGAGAGTTGAGAGACATTATTCATGGGTTAGGTGTGAGTGGAGTGGATAGTATGGGAGTGATGAAATGGAGCAGAAGGTCATGGAAGTGATGGAATGGTAGAGGCAAAAAGGAAATGTATGGGCAATCATGGTGTTGGTAAATGAGCATGATGGGAAAAAGGTCTTTTTGGGAGGCTTCTTTAGTAGAAATTCATGTAGCAAAGGAACTTGACTTATGGAACATTGGTATTCATATGGTTTTCACATCAATCTCTCCATTGTTTTATGTTTTCAATCCATTGTGAATTGAGAAAAAGTCTTCGAGAGTCACTCGTGCATGTATTGACCTTCTTCTTCCAAGGACCTGCAAAAACCTAGCATTTTGCCTGCAATAAAACATGAGATGATGGAAGAAGAGAGGTGATTGGTCTATCTTCACCTAGCACATATGGAAAAAAACAACAAGCAATTACTTATAAAACAAATCCAAATAAAAATGAACAAAGCAAAATCCACTTTATACCTGCGAGAAAGCGATGTCCATCTAGACTCACCAACGGTATTATGATCATAACTCCTTCGTTCCTTGTTATATTTGAGTGATAGAAAATCCAAATGAAAGTACATTTATAGGTCTATGTCCCTTAGAAATAGGTTTTTAAAATTCTATGTAATGATATCCGAAATTGCTTAGTAACACCTGCATGACAAGGTGTTTTTCGAATTCGGGACTACACCAATAGTCACGGTTTTAGGCATAACTTTCTCGTTTGATAACGGATTGACATGATTCCAATTGGATATGAAATTACATTCATGTAGGGATATCCAATAGAAATGGTTTTTGAATCCAATGAGAATACATGGGTCAATAGGCCAATGAACAGCTGATAAAGCAGAGTTTTCTTAGTGCAGATTTATGACAGTCAGTTAGTATTTTGGTCATAAGTTTGTCATACGATATCTAAATTGAGTGATTCAAAGTGTGATAGAAACTATATTAATATGAGAATATTCCATAGAAATAGGTTTTAAAAATTCATCAATTAGGTCTCCCAAAACGTGACTTTCCCAACTCTATTCTTGAGCTGCCTACTCTTCCTCTAGTTAGTATTTCGACCATATATTTTTCGTTTGACAAGCAAATTGAAAAATTCCAACTGGATTAGAAACTAGACTCAAAGGGATACTTTGAATAGAAACAGGTTTTAAAAATAATCCCATATGGTCCCTCAAAATAGGACTATCCCAACAGTGTTTCAGCGAATCCCAATAAGCCCAAAATGCCACAAAAATCCAATAAATGAAATTTGACTCCCAAAAAGTGACCGGAATAGGTATGAATGTTTCTAATGATGTAAATTTAAATAGAACACACACACATACAAAAAATTTCAAGCATTGAGTACCTATATTGACTTACACAGTGTGTTACAGCTACAACTGCAACTCTTAAAAAATGATATAATGTTGAAATAAAGTCTGTGTATTTGTATGGATGTGTTATATAGAAACAAAAACTAAACACATACCATGATGATCGCATAAGTTTCAAGCTTGAATGTTTCCATAATCGTTTAGCTCCTTTTCCATGGAGTCTTCATTCACCAATGCTTCCTTCCTCTCACCAACTTCCTGAAAAAGAGAGATTAGTAATATGGGTGGCTCTTACTGCACCATGTGTCCAAGAGTTTTGATTCAAAATAAAATGATACTATCTATGCATCCTAGATCTAAGTGAAAAAAAATTAAAAAAACCCAAATTTTATTTATTTACAATGTCCTACACTACTTGGAAATAACAAAATCTTCTCAAGTGTAGGAGAACTTCCAATGGAGCCACTTTCGAAGAAATGACTCAAGTATTCTCATACTCCCAACAGAAAAATATAACTTTATGAATACTAGGATATGAGAGGTCAACTTCCCTTGAAATGATGGTGCCAAGAATTGATGAAGTAAGGAATGATACTGCAAATTGATAACAAATTGAAACCAAGCTTCAATATAGTCTTTGTTCCCTTGATTTCTCATGGTTGTTACGCCATGAATCTGCTTAGTAAACTGATCTTCCTGATTGCATAAGAGATTTGAATCTAAAGATGTGAAGGATGCTTTTGGTTCCAATGTTCGTTCATCAGATTTGTTGATCTTTTTAACTTGTTGATAAGAAGTAGAAGGAACTTCACTTCCAAGTCTTGGATTTAAAACATGTTCAGGCCTCGTATGGATTTGCTGCAACAGTGCACAGTCTTTTTGCAGTAGTGTAGGTGAGGTAGAATATGAGGGAAATGTAGGAAAATTTTGCAGTTCAACACCGTAAGCATACTGTACTGCTTTATTATGGTTAGGGTGGATGGTGGATTGGACAAGAAATTGTGTTGGATACCAAGGAGTTTGATGAGAAGATAGATGTGGCTGATGTAGAGGATTGGTTTGTGAGGTTGACATTGAAGGACCAAGTTGTGTTGCATCATGAGGGAGAGTGGCCATGTGATCATAAGATAGGCCATTCCAACCTTGTGGATAAGGTAGGTAAGAGTTAAATTGAGGCTGCAACAGCTACCATGGTGGAAGAGTATTCAATGATTGAGTATGAGAGTAAGGAAATAGAGGGATAGAGTTTTGAACCATACATGTATGCCATAGTTGCCATGACGGTTGCAACAAGTTGGATGCAACTCCCATATCTCTTTGATATGTTTCTTTTATCCTTGGTAAGGAGGGACAACAATCTATGGAATGATTCAAGTCACATATGCCACAAATTGTGAGACTATCCAAAGGACAATCTATTGCAAGATGTTTCTTCTGGCACCGAGGGCAAACTACTTCTTCAAATTCCTCATACTTTTCCTTAACCTGCAAAACACCCAATTGTGAATTTAGTGAACCATTGATATCAGCATTAGAATTTTCAAATAAATTATTGATTTCAGCTTCCATAACTCTTGTTCTTGTAGTAGATTTCAAAGATTGAAAATAAGGATTACTAGAATTCTTACCAGTCTTGAATTTTCCTCTTGAATACCTTCTACATAACTCACAAATATCATCATATGCTAACTGAAATACATCACCCGTTCCCATCAGATTTAATATTTCTAAATATTCATCTTGGATTCCCTTCAGTAGAAGTGTTTTTAAGGTCTCTTTCCCTAATTTCCTTTGTTTTGATCGTTGAAGGTTGTATTGAAAGCATTCCACATATTCCTCCAAACTCTCTTCTTCTCCTTGTGTCATTTTGAAGATATCTTCATTGACCCTACAATAATCTTGGTACATTTTCAAGAATACATGTTTCATGTCTTCCCAAGTTTGTATACAATTCCCACCGAGGCTCATGAACCATCGGAGGGTTGTTCCTTTTAGAGTAAGGGGAAACACATTCAACTTCTGATCATTAGTACGATCATATCCTTTACAAAGTATTTCAAATTCAAATAAAAATATATCAGGATATTCATTTTCCAAACCATGAAAATTTGGTAGAACATGTGGGGGAATGCTTTTCGTTGATGCCATTCCTCTTGAATCTCTGATGGGAAATTCAAAGGTAACAACTTCTGCATCTTTCTTGACTGCCATCTTTTCGTTAGATTCTTCATGTGCTATCTTGAGGCTCCTCCTTCGAATGTTCCTGTCAATGGGTTAGTATCATGGGTGGTGCTTACAACACCACTAAGAGGAATGATAAGATATACGATCCAAAAATTGAAAATGAAATAAAACTAAATGCAAAGAAAGAAAAAGAAAAAAAATACACTCAAAGCAAATTCAATAAACTGAAAAGTAATCATGCAACCTACATGCCCTACTTTAACAATGCATCTACAAAACAACGTCAGATGTACTTTTGCACCATTGATAACTTCCCCAGCAATGGCGCCAAAATGTTGGGTGTATTAATTATCTAACTAATTAAACAACTGATACTACCAGAACATAAATTATCAACCCGAGGAAGTCTTTTATAGCAAAGCTATCGTGCAAGATCTATGCAAGCACAATTTCTACCTGACACTATTATCTATTGGTATGAAATCGAAACTCTTTGTAAAATAAATCACACCTTCTTGAAAATAAATCAGACCTCAAACCTATTGATAAAATCACACTGTAAATCTAACTTGAAACAAACTCTTTATGAAGCAAGATCTAATTGCATAAATCTGAAAGAAATTCTATGTTGGCCAACGATCTATCAAAAGAAATTAACATGAAAACATCTATGATAAATCTAATGAATGAAAGAAAGCATGAAATAAATGGTAAACAAATCTACACAACTACAATCAACACTATTAGCATCTACTCAAGGAAGAGGGCCCTTCCTCCACTGAGCAGAGCTGAATCTCCACAATGAAAGTCTACAACTCCAAAATTAAGAAACTGTCAGCATGTATTATCATAATGGAATTATTACAACAACCTAGATCAAATTCTACAGCATAACATTGCTTTCTCTCTTCTCCTCCCAATACATCAGAATGATTACATATTTATACATAAAATGATCTCAAGAGAATGAGAAACCGAATCCCCAACTTGTGATCTGTTTCAACCAATTGCTAATTTGAAAAACCAGTCGCAAGAATAAATCTGAGAATTACACGTTTATAGAACTAACTGTATAGCTCAAACCATAGCTCTGTTTGGCAATTTCCTTGCGAGTCAGGTAATTGAGGTCGTTGCGCACAAAACCAATGTCCCAGATTTTCAAGATTCTTCTCCATCTTCCCGAAAATAGTGATTCAAATCAATGTGTTGTTATCTGGCATGCGTTTTTGGTTGAGGCCGTTTGATCATGAGCTGGA
The DNA here is from genome assembly GCA_027924585.1 of Larix kaempferi. Classification (NCBI taxonomy): domain Eukaryota; kingdom Viridiplantae; phylum Streptophyta; class Pinopsida; order Pinales; family Pinaceae; genus Larix; species Larix kaempferi. The sequence continues at coordinate 17,577,913 of BSBM01000194.1, forward strand.
GGTTGCCATCTTGGACTTGGGCATGAATTGAAATCACAAATCCACATAATTAATCATAAGATGAAACCATGTTGTGAAATATCCATGTGGACGTGTGCTAGCATGCCAACTTTGGAAGCTTGAACCATGGTTTCTATAGCTGCTAATATGAACAATCACTCCATAAACCATCATCAGTAAAATTATGCATAAGAGGCTTCAATTCATCAAAATAAAGGAAAATAATCATGATTAACCAGTAAAGCATCAATGGAAGTAATATGGTATTTTACGTGCAGTTACAGCAAATGGATGGAAAATGGAATGATAAATGGATAATAATAGGAATAAGAGGGATGAAATATATGTCAAAAGGTGATGAAAATATGGACAAATCTGTGACCCAACAAATTGAGAGGCTTGTGGCTCTATGGTTGAGCTCACTGGCTTAGCATCCTCCTCTTGTGTTCCTTGAATGCTTGATAAACCCAACTATATATTGGCTTAGCATGTGTGTTTGTGAGAAGCCATGGCTGTGAGTGAGCATGTTTATCCCTCCTTAGTGGATACACAGCCCAGCTCGAGGGTGGTCTCTCGGCTGAAAGAATATAGGCTAGACAGAGACCTATGTTTGGGTGGAACATTGTTCTCACATAGCTATTTGTTTAGATAGTTCATCTTATAAGATAAGTTTTTTTTGTGGTTCTCCATGATACTAATTCCTATGTTGTGTTCATTTATTATCTCAAGTTAATTTTGAATGGAATGAGCATATGTAATTAACCAATAGGAAGTATGTGGATAAGACTGAATATGACGTTGGTGCATTGGTTGTTTTCTTCCTCATTTTACTTATGTTAAGAAGGTTTCCATGCTGTTAACCATGTATGTTGTAGATGCATTCATTAGATTCAGTTCCACTATGTATGTCTATTATGCATGGCACACATCCTTATAAGGTTTGTACTTCATCAATTGAACTTGGGGGATGAATTAGGCACCCACCTGATGTGTTCATTCCCCCTCTGTGATCAGATGAAGGGAGGGGCCTTGGCAAGGTGATTCTGGGGCTTTTGACAGTGGGGTAAAGAGGTTTTGATGGAATTTGGGGAAGGTTTTGGGTTGGAAAAAAGGCAAGGTTAGAGTCCTTAGGTGTGGCAAGGGTCCACACCATTGCATATAACTCATCAAGAGCTTTCCAATGGTACCGATTTTTCCCAAATTGGACTCGAGATGAAGAAGTTATCAGCCTGAGAAGTTGGTTGTAACAGGGGCATGGCCAGCTCCCGACTTTCCGAATCCGCAGTGTGGAATGTGGAATTCTGGGGCGCATTTTCTTCAACATCAGGCACATTGGCGTTTAGACCTCCTGACTCCTACATTGCAGAGTGCAGAAGTTGGGGCGGGTTTTCTCGACGTAATGCGTTTGGTGTCTCGACTTTCCGACTCCTGCATCGCTGATGCGAAGTGCGGAAGTCATAGGCGCATAATCATCAAGATGGTGAAGTTGGCATTCCGACTTTCTGAATCCCGCATCGCGGATGTGGAGTGCAGAAGTCGGAGGCGCATTTTCGTTGAAATGGTTGATTCAGCATTCTGACCTTTCGACTCCCTCATCCTGCATCACGGATGCGGAGTGCGGAACTCGGAAGCGCATTTTCATCGAGATGGTGTGATTGGTATCCCAACGTTCTGAATCCCACATCATGTAGGCGGAGTGTGGAAGTCGAGGGCGTAAATCGACGAGCTGGTTTAATCTTGGCGTTTCTGACTTTTCGACTCCCACACTGCAAAATGCGGAAGTCAGAGTTGTATTTCGTTCGACGTCGGGTATTTTGGCATTCTGAATTTCTGACTCCGGCACTGTGGAATGCAGAAGTCGGAGTCATATTTTGTTCGACGATGTGATTTGAGCATTCCTCCCTTCCGACTTCCGACCTACGGATCGTGGATTGCGAACCAAAGACAATTGCGGCAGTGTAAAAATATTAGTATTGCAGATAAGTTTGTCGATGTATTTTTAACTTCGGAATGTATTCACTTGTATATTTTATATTGTATTTGTATTTTATTTTTGTACCTCCAACGGAGATGTTTATTGCTTCGGTCGGAGAAGTCATTATTGTACTCGATTCATGTAAAGTCACTGAGGTCCTTCCTCCCATGTATGACGGGGCATTAGAGCCCGGAGTTGTATCTTTCATGGGTTATTAGACTCCCCTAGTGGCGTCGGCCCAATGTCAAGTGGTAATGGGTTTTTAGACTCTCCTAAGGGAGGTCAGCCCAGTTAGGGTAAAAGGCAAGTAAAGGTAAAGTATAAATAGAGAGGAGTACCTCTCTATTTATCCACACTCAAACATCCAACTCGCATAGTTGAGAGAGAGGAGTGCGCACAAGTGGAGGAGGAGTAGCTTCTAGAGACATCTATCTTTTGGGGTTTCATCTTTGTGATCTTTGTATTGGTGCTTATTCTATCTCTGAGGAAGTTGCGGGGTTTTCTCCTTTATGGTTTCCCCGGCGAAATGCTTTGCATCTCTTGTCTCTTGTGTTTGATATGATGTACATGTTGTTCTCTCAATTAAGATCCTAGATCATATTGAATTAAATGATGAAAATCTAACAAAGTTTTGGAAAAAAAAATTACCAGGTTAGTTCCCTTATCACTCAAAGGGTACAGAGGGGATTGGGGATGCGACATATTGTAAGATCAAAATATCTATATTTTATTAAAGACTTTCCTGATTTACTAATCAAACTAATAAGAAAAAATCCTACCAAATAAATAAGATGTGAAAACCCTCTTAAAGAGTTAGTTATATGAATTAATTGGATTTGATTATTGTTTTTTAATAATTTATTTCATATTTCTATCACTTGTGTTGTTTAAAAAAAAGTTAACAGTTTTAAAATATTGAATGACCTTTCAAAAAATAAGATCGTTAATCAAAATTTAGTAAAATTATTTTTAAAAAAATAAGATTGTTCATCAAAATAGTAGTAAAATTATTTTGTAATCATTAGAATGATTAACATGAAAAAGTAACATTTTTTGAATTAAAAAAACTTCGAACTACTAATATTAAAAGATTTTTTAAAAAATAGTATGTAAGTTTTTTTATGTCAAAACATTCATAGTCATATTGTCACTTAGTAAACTATATAGAAAAAAAACATTAAAGAACGAAGGGCAAGAGCCCAATCAAATAACACTAATAGTGTTAATAATGGGAGGAGGCTAGTCATTGTACTCTTAGGGATCACCCCATCTAGAAATAGAGAGATTAACATCATATAATTATACAAGTTCTCACCCTTTTGTGGCATGCTCTTGAATCTTGGACCCTTCAAAAATGGCCATGGATAGATTCAAAAATTATTTGTCATTATGAGCAATGGTGTTGGCCAATTCCTCTCACTCTTGCACTTCTTACTTACTTTTATGTTAATGTGGTATCACCTCTTTGATAAAATACACAAACATAATGATATGAGTGACATGGATTTCTACTCATAGTGCACAAGTGACACCCCATCTATCTAAAATCTACTTGGGTTGTTCCATCTCCGCCCATACCTTCTTCATATGCACTAAGATCTACAAGGATAGGTTGGAAATGAACCTCAAATAACCATCCTATGATCATTTCAACACCAACATTAATCCTATATAGTTTATTAATTGTTTTCTCTTTGTGCTTAATTTGACTATATAATTCAAAAGATTGTGAATTCAAAACATTAAATCCAAAATGCGAGGATTCCAAAATCACAAGAGCTCAAGGACATAGATTTATCTTAGATAAATTCAAATTTATCTTGAGAAACCTCACCTCTTTTTATTCTAAAAGTGAAACTTAGGGATTACAAAGAAATCAATTTGAGATTTTCCCTCTAAATCAAAACTTCAACAAGGCATGAGTGTGAGGAACCTATAACAATTAATTGATAAAATGCACAATATATTGGATCACAAAATATTTTTATTGATCGCGGGCCACTTCGAGGGGGAAACCTTCTTTGAGCAAGATCAATACAAATAACTTTACCGTGCCTTCATTGGCCTCAACACACACTTATATACTAAATCTGGGCGCCAATACTATGGGTCAAAACCATGGGCCAATACAAACTATGGATCAACAAATACTACAGGTGGCTTACAAAGCATATGCGTCCAACAACAATAACACAAACTATGGATCAACAATTACTACATGATGACTTACAAAGCATATGCATCCGACAACAATATACTAACAAGTAAAGAGAAAGGTTGGCATGGGTTCCTAACAGTGAGGCTCTATGTTTCATTCCAATTAACCTTCCACAACCTCCTTCTATTAGTCAATTGGAATGGTCTCCTTCACCTCTTCTCCTTCAACTATAACTTGTAGTATGGTAAGCACAAATTCAATTAATGATCAAGAATCCATTATGGTAGTTTGACAAGCCATACATATCTATCTCCAAGTGGAGTCAATGTGAAGGTTGTGGTGTTTTTTATAAGTGGTCTCACACATGTAGCCAAGTGTCCACATGTTCTGTATTCTATATAACTTCTATAGTAGTTGATTCCAATCAATTATATATATATATATATATATATATATATATATATATATATATAATCCGTGAGAACATCTCAACTACGCCCAACGATTTTCAGTCGACTACGTCACCTAGATACCAAACTCAAGACTCGAGACGAAGCTTGATGTTGAACATGACGTAATCAACGGGAGCACAGTCACCATCATGATTGTACAAAGCCTTAAAAAATGAGGAGGTCTGTGCACCCCACCCCCAAAAGACTCAAACCTCGATTTCCATCGAAACAATCATCAAACCCATCACCTGTTCCTACCCTCAACCCCTGACTTCTATTCTATATATAAATATAACTTCCATTCTATATCTAGTTGCTTCTTAATCTTGAATCTTTACAAAAACTAATTTTAAATTTTACTATGAAACTCAAACATCAAACTTCCTTTTATTAAAGGAATACGTCCTCTTAAACTAATGAGAATGATACAAACAAATTTAAATGCAAACTTGCGAAACAATTCTATTCGAATATAAACATTTGCTTCTACTTAACATGAAAAATTAGCTGTTACGAAACTCTCACTTGTAGACCACAAGACAATCACACCTCGGCGGACCATACCCTGACTAACACCTTGTGATTGAATCTCGCATCAATTCAGATTTCAGTGAAGATAAAACCTGTCCACTGCTCCATCTGCGGTGGATAGTTTGTGATTACGTTTGTTGGTAACCAGACAAAAAAACATAAAGTTAGTGTTATTTCCCCTTCCTTATCTATGAGGACTACAAATCTAGAACCTCTATTAAAGACCATGATTTACTAGTCAACTAATAAGAAAAAATTCCTATAGGATGTAAAAACCCAAACACATTTAAAAGGTTAATCACACCAATTAATTGGATTTGGTTTATTATTTGTTAGTATTTTATTTCCTATTTCTATCACATTTTGGTGCATATCATTATTTTAAAAAAAGTTGTCATTTTTAGAATATTGAATGCACCTTTCAAAATATAAGATTGTTAGTCAGTAAAATTAGTTTGTGACCATTAGAATAATTAACATGAAAAAGGAACATTTAATTAAAAAAATTTACTTTGACTATTAATATTAATAGATTTTGCAAGGCTTTAATAAAAAAAATGATTGTGCATACAATGTCCACAAGCATGATGCAAAAAAAAATATTGGGGTTTGTTGCCAAAACACTTAATCATATTGTCACATAATAAGTTATCTAGAAAGAAAATAAATAGAACATTAAAGGACAAAGGGCAAGAGCCCAATCAAGTAACACCAATAAGTGATCGTGCTAGCAGTGGGAGGAGGCTAGTCATGGTATTCTTAAGGAGGTCCCATCTAGAAATCAAGGGATCAACATCAATTAGCTATACAAGTTCCTACCCATTTGTGATAGGCTCTCAAAGCTTGGACCCTTCAAAAATAGCCATGGCTAGAGTCAAAATTTCCTTGTCATTATGAGCAATGTTGTTGGACAATTCCTGCGACTCTTGCATCTCTTACTTTTCTGTCAATGTGGTGCTAGAGACGATTGTCACCTCTTTGAGAAACTACACAAACATGGCGATATGAGCAACTCATGGGAGAGGTGGAAAATTGGGACTAAAGTGGGGAGGTGGAATGGTGGCACCTGCATGTACATTTGTAATATCATAGTTTAGTAGACAAAAATTAAATTAAACCATAGTAAGTCATAACAATTCAAATTAAAAGCGTGCTTTTAACCACACATTATACATGTGTGTATGGTGACCTGCGGATCCCTGGCAGAGATGGGTAGTCATCATAGTCTGTGCATACATGTAGACACCAAAATGCATGCACGTTATGAACATATTAAACAAGTAATTATTTAGAAAACCAAAATATTCAAAAATATTGTAGAAACTATCATCATGTATATCATAAATATAAATAATTATGACCAGTCACTTTCTAGGTTATGGCATGTTGAAAGCAAATTATTACCATAATCTCATTATAAAACAATTAATAAATATAATCTATTTTTAATTTGATGAATATAATCTATTTTTAATTGCATGTTACATCAATTTAACAATTTGTTTCCTTTATTCGATCTTCTATTTTACTTATATTCATTAAAATGGATACAATGCAACACTTTCATAGATGTTATCTATGAAATTTCATAAAACTACTTTAAAAATTTATATATATTATAAAAAAATTAAATTTATAATTAACATTATTATATAATTATATTAAAAAAATCAAAATTTTGATGGAAAATTTTATAATTTTATATATATAATATATTGTCAAAATTTTATAATTTTATATAAATAATATATTGATTTTATGTAGAAAATTAAACATAATTAGTTAAAACACTCCTCAAAACATAGCCAAAAGAATGACATAGATTCCTAAAAAGATAAATTGCGATAGAAATCTAACTTTATATATTGGTAAAAAATTTAAATTATTAAAAAAAATGTATTATAAAATTATAAAAAATATTTTAAAAAATTATAATTAAAGAAAATAATGTTTTAATAAGAAATAAAATTAATTTGATAATGCATTCAAAAGAAATAACTTACTACTTTGATGTTGCATTCAAAAAAAACTCTCACTAGAAAGTAAGACACTATATATAAAATACAACTTAAACTCTCACCAAGGAGTAAGACACTATATATAAAATACAACTTACCAACTTGATGTTCCATTTAATATTAACTTGGTGGAGATTAGAAAGTACATATATTGGAAAATTAAGGCAGCGCTATTTCCATGTTACTTCATGTCCTTTTCCTCAAATATAAAAATCAAAGCTTATTGCACTGAGTGAAATGAGGTGCTCTACACTTTAATATGGGGGAGATGTTCTAATGTGTATATAGGGTTACATGTAGAGTTACATCTAATAAAACGTAAAAAGAAATTTTTTTAATTAAAAAATTCATGTCGGCTCATAAAATAAAAAATTATGGAAAGTATTTTAAAAAAATCCATGTTGGTTCATAAAATAAAATATTATGAAAAGTAATTAAAAAATAGATGTTTGTTTATAAAATAAAAACTTAAAACTTTAACCTGGATCTATAAATCAAGAAAGATCAAATTTCTTGAGTTTAAATTTAAAAAACAAGAAATACACCTCAAGAAATTGGATCCCTCTCAGTGCTTGATAGATACAGGTTTAACATGAATCCATGCTGGTTAATTTCAGTTAGTAATTTTTGTTAAAGCTTATATTTGTTTATAAAGTTTATAAGAACTAAATTATTACTTATTATAAATCTATTTGCTTGCCATTTAAGTTAGTGTACGTTGTTAAAATTTGTTGCCATTTGGTTAGTGTTAATTGTTAAAATTTGTTAGACAAGTAAGAATTTTGTCTAAACTTATTAAATAATTTTTAGTGACAAAAAAAAATTAAAAACTTTTTTTTAATGATCAACAAAAGAAAATAAAAGTTTAATATTCTTTGCCCTTTCCTTATAAGTGGGCACTCAAAACTACGAAGATACCCTTTCAAGTGTTTATTAACTACCTATTTTAGGTCCCTCGCAAGGAAAAACCATCTTGCACAAGGAGTTGATGTTGCTATGGGTTAATAATTCCTCGAAAGAAGTAAAGTAGTGAAATTAGTGATGCAAAAGCATTCGGTTACACTCCAAGTGTATGATTTTTGGGCATCATTGTAGAGATATGTTGAACATGTCTAAGGTGGTTGTGGCGAATGGGTGTACTCTTAAAATCACTCGAGTGGGTACAAACTTTAAAAAAAATGTTAATTTAAAATGTTCCAATCTTGATCTTTTACTAAATACCATGATTTACTATCAAAGTAATAACAAAAAAATCCTATCAATACCATTGCTTTAAAAAGAGTTATCAATATTGAGTGACCTTTCAAAGTTTAAGATTGTTCATTAGAATTTAGTGAAGAGTTTATTACCAATAAACTAATTAATATGAATTAGCGCATTTCCTTGAATTAAAATTTATTCTGCATGCAATATCCGAGAGCATGATGTAATAAGAAAATAATATGTGGGTTTGTTTATGCCAAAACACTCATAGTTATATTGTCATCTAATAATATATTTATAAAGTAAAGAAATACAACATCAAAGGACAAAGGGTTAGAGCCCAATAAAATAACATTAAGAAGTTATTAGGCTAGCTATAGGAGGTTCGTGATGGTATTCTTAGAGTGGGCCCCATCTAGAAATCGAGGGGTTGAAATCAACTACCCACACAAGTTCCTAGCCATTTGTGGTAATCTCCCAAGGCTTGGCCCCTTAAAAATGGGAAGGGTCATAATCAAAAAATGCTTGTCTTTATGAGCAATGTTGGTGGCCAATTCTTCTCAGTCTTGTGTCTCTCACTTACCTTTCTATGGAGAGTTGATTGTCACTTATGTGAGAAACTACAAACGAATAGTGATAGGAAAGACATGGATTTCTTCTCATAGTGCATGAGCAACACACTATTGATCTAGAATCTACTGGGGGTGTTCCAACTCCAACTATACCTTCTTCATGTGCATTGAGTCTACAAGGACAAGTTGGAAATGAACCATAAATGACCAACCTATGCGGCTAATTCAACTCACCAACATGAATCTTATATAGTTTATTAATTGTTTGTTGTTTGTGCTTAATTTGACTATGTAATTCAAAGAAATTTGAGTTCAAAACACTAGATTTAATGCAAGGATTCCAAAATCACAAGAACCTAAGCACACAAATTTTCATTCTTGATATTTTCATTCTAAAGGTGAAACTTATAGATTATAAAGGGGTCAATTTGAGTTAATACTTTTGAGTCGAAACTTCAACAATTAATGAGATTGTGTCTATGTTTTCCAAATGATATTTCATAGCCTCTTTCTATTAGTCAACTAGAATTATCTCCTTCAACATCAAGAACTATGACAAAATATCCAAGAACCATCCATTGTATTAACCCCCTCTTCTCCTTCAACTATTCATTGTATAGCTTGTGTTATGGTAGGTAAAATTCAATCAATGATAAACAATCCATTATGGTAGTTTGGCAAGTCACACTTGTCTATATCCAAGTGGATTTGATGTCGAGATTGCGATGTTTCTTCATAAGTAGTCTCACCCATGTAGCTAAGTATCCATGTGTTATTCAATCTATCAGACTTCCATCGTGGTTGAGTTAAAACAAAAATCCTAGTTTGCCAGTCGGTTGATCAACTAAGTTGATCCTTCACCATCAAGAACTATGACAAAATATCCAAGAACCATCCATTGTATTAACCCCCTCTTCTCCTTCAACTATTCCTTTTATAGCTTGCATTATGGTAGGTAGAATTCAATCAATGATCAAGAATCCATTATGGTATTTTGGCAAGTCACACTTGTCTATATCCAAGTGGAGTTGATTTTAAGGTTGCGGTGTTTCTTCATAAGTAGTCTCACCCATGTAGCTAAGTATCCACATGTTATTCATTCCATCATACTTCCATGGTGGTTAAGTTCAAACAAAAATCATAATTTTCCAATCAGTTGATTAACTAAGTTCCTCCTTCACAATCAAGAACTATGACAAAATATCCAAGAACCATCCATATTACTAACCCCCTCTTCTCCTTCAACCATTACTTTTATACCTTGTGTTATGGTAGGTAGAATTCAATTAATGATCAAGAATACATTATGGTAGTTTGACAAGTCGCACTTTTCTATATCAAAGTGGAGTTGATGTCGAGGTTGTGGTGTTTCTTCATAAGTCGTCTCAACCGTGTAGCTAAGTATCCACATGTTATTCATTCTATCAGACTTCCATGGTGGTTGAGGTCAAACAAAAATCCTAGTTTGTCAGTTGATTGATCAACTAAGTTTCCTAAAATGTTGAAATGAGTCGATTCTCTCACACTTTTAAACCAAGGAACTTGTCAAAGGGAAATGACTTTCCACTACAGTCTATGCATGCAATCTATCGATCTAGACACCATGGTTAATTGCTTTTCATAGTTTTTCTTCTTCTTTAGGTCCTAAAACAACAATGGCCTTAGTCAATATTGCTCTTCTTTAGTGGGCATGGACTAATACACCACAAAATCACAACATGCATAACATTGGATGCAATTTTGTTTTATTGGTGCATGTAGGTTGGATTTCCACCTTCCCCAAGCACTTTTGAGTCTTATTTCCTCTTCATGTTGATTAGATATTATGTGTCGACCATGCTTTCATTGTTAGTTGGTTTATTTCCCTTCTACCAACACTCATTCTCTTAACAAAAAAATGCAACATGGATGATGATTCTCCCTAAAAAAATTGATTCCTTAGGCTTGTTTCCAACTCTAGTTGATTTGAGCCTACAATATTTCAAGCCAAAGCAATTATCAATGATCATTTCATATCACACCTACCCAATGGGAAGATTTTGGTCCCCAAAAGATAAGAATGAGATATGAGGAAACACTTTTGAAGCTTTTCTTCTCTCATACCATTTGGCTACAATTGCTAATATAGTCCTTTGAACCCATTCTACCATATCAATTTTACCTTGAGTTTACCACACCTTCTCTTCAAATATTGTTTATATACAAGTTCAAATATTGTTTATATACAAGTTCAAATAGTTGTTTTTAGGAATAATTTTTTCTCCTTCTTCTCATTTCAATGAAGATGGTTCAAATAAGCATAAATTCTTTACATTTGTCACCAAATATTTTCACATATATGGAGGTAAAATCAGTTCGAATGCATTATTACTTACATATTCAGTGATTTCAAATGATTTATATTTCAATAACTTAAATTGTTTGATTTACATTTGCATCCTCTCTTGACTAAGACTGAACCAAACCCTGTCTCCAACATGAAATTTATGATCTAGTTGAGTCAATTGTACTTGGGTACCTGCATGAAGCTGGTACCCAAAATAAACGCAACAATAGCGCGTGAGTGAAAAAAATAAAATGACGCGCACGCGCCTCCAAAGGCGTGCATGCATCTCTGCTTCGGCAATGCTGAACGTCCACGTGGTTCATCCCACATGGACAAAAGGGGCATGCACACGCCTTTGACGTGTACACACAAAATGGCGCGCACGCGTTAGTGGCGCGTGCGTGCCTCTGTTCTTTTATAAAAAAAAGAGAGCTCACGAGTTTGTCATTTTCGACAGACCCGTGAGCCCAATCTCCAACCCACAAGCGCACTGTCAACCCTGCGAACGCGTCTTCGTGCACCCAAATCGTCCTCAACACCAAGCAATCACCCCTACACCACGATGCCATCCATTTCTCCAGGTAGGTGCTCCTCAAAGCAAAAATTTGTGTTTATTTTTGTTTTTTTTGTTTTCCATTTGAATTTTAATTTAAAAAAAATAATTACAATCCATTAAAAAACCAAGGAAATTTAATTGTAGGCCATCTACACCTAACAAGATGTCAGACACACCTGAACCATCCGATGAAACCAATGAAACCCAACCTCTAGAAGACAATATGGGAACCGACAATGAACCCAATGAAAACCCCAAAGATCAATTACACCAAGACTTAAATCAATTGAGGGCACTGAGTAATGAATTGAACAGTACCAAGGAACCCTCTCGGGTTTCCTTGGCTTCATCACTTCAAAACATTATTGAATCAATCAATATTACACACAGTGAGATAACAAACTTGAGCCAATACAGGGCTCGAATGAGGGAACACTACTCCACTGGGTTGTCCAAAGAGAAAATAAAAGACCTCAACATCACCAAAGCCCAGTTGTATAGCAAGTTCTTAGTTCCCTCGATGGGACAGCCTCCAGCTGTGATGAGGGCTCGAGTTTGCATGGATTGGTGCATTTACCAGCCATGGAGAGATAACTGGAGAAAGAGGTGGTTCATGGTGTTTGACAGGCCCCCGTGCAACAATTTGGAGGTCCCACAGTATTTCCTTCAGAAATTGTGGGCTGAGTTTGAGCTAGGGTACCATGTCATCTATTTTGACATCACTGAGTTTCAGGGTGTTGGTCTTGGATCTTCCTAAGATCGACCTCAGGTGCACCGCAACCCACTTAGAGGACCTCCTGCACCCAGGAGAGAGCCAAACCCCCCTCCTCAGCCATCCGGGTTTGGTAGTGGTCTAGATGAGATTCATGACTCCGTTAGACGTGCCACACATGACTTGCTTAGACATACCAAATTTGTGGCCATGTCTTCCCAAAGCCGGGAGGACATCGATGAGACACAGACAACTGCACAGTCTATGGGTGGTGGCTGAGACATGCCGAGTACAGGTGGAACCTAGGAGGGGCCTTCTAGTTCTGCTAGAACAACGGCACATCGTTGTTCTCACTGTGGTCATTCTTTCCATGGTGATACGCAGCAGCATGCCACAGGGAGCCTCATGGATCAGGTTTGCTATTGTTTTATTTAATGTTCAAGTATTTTTTGTATCTTATTTGATATCATATTGTTTAATATATTTAACTTTGAGTTACACATTGTTGACTTTATTTGTTTTAATGTTCAGTTATTCGTTGTCGAGTCTCCATCTCCCAGGTGGGAGGATGTCGGTTCCTTTGACCTCGATGGAGCCATGGCGGCAGCAGAGGAGATTGCGGCACCATACACATAGGTAACTTCTTTACTTTGAATAATTAGATCCAGTTACGAGTAATTTGTGTTCAATAATTACAAATTAATTAGCACTGAGTAATTACCATATTATCATCGTATTTTACAGTTGTGTTTATAATGCTGTCTAATTTATTTGAGAGCTATAAATTCGTATAATCACACCCAAAAAAAAAAGAAACCTTATAAAACATGAAAACCTAAGAAAACTGTAAACATTTGTCCATGTTCACTTTAGGCATCCTAGATCTCTAATGATTATACAAATGGGAGAGAAATTTCCAAAATCTGTCATTCTTACTTGACCAATGATGAGCCCGTAGCTGGGGTTTTGGTGATGCCCGCAGTGTCCTTCATCCTCAAACTACCATCCAATGCTTGCTTGCTCTTCCTGTGCTTGACCAATGCCATGTGTTTTATTGTTGCTTTGCCATTTGTCACCATGTCATCCAAGTTATATTTTCCATGTACTCTCCTTGTCCAAATCATCCTCAAATGACCACAGTATGGGTCATTTGACTCTTGGCTCAATAGGTGTGCCAATTGCTCCAATTCCCATCACTTTGTCCACCAAATCAACCTTTGCTGAAATGCACTTATGCCATGTGTTCTTCAAGCTTAAACTTTGAGAATATATTACCATGGTAATTATCACTTTCCCCCGTATTCTACTAATAGGTTCTTTTAATGGTAAAGGTGGTCAAATCACTTCTATGCTTCTGCTAACTTTGTTGCATCAATTGAGTTCACTGAGATGTTGTACTTTTCACTTTCGCATCCATCGAGACCAATAGGAAAACTATTTATTGCTATAAATTTTCACTGCATCGTGCAAAACTCTCGGGAAAAAGAGAATCATAGTGGCCAAGCTTCTAGAAATTCAAGAACCTGATGTCTCTCATGTCCTTATTACCCTAGTTTATTATCACAGGATTTCCAATTTATTCTAATACTTGAGACTGAAAGTAATCATACTACTACCACGGGGGGGTCAGTTGGTAGGCAATATCCTATCACGTCCATTCATATTGGGAAATAAACTATGATACAGAAATGAGAAAATATATTGCCTCGTATTAAGGGGTCAAGGGGGCTTAATTATGTTATATGGAAATACAAATATTTAGGGTATATTTTATTACATTTTGTGCAGAAGCGGTGGAGGGGAGGTAGAGGGAAAATTAGGGGACAAGGGATTTTCCATGTACTCACCCTAGAATACCTTGTGAATAAAATCCAAGCTAATTTGTTGACTTTACAATTTACTCATCGCCACTACTTGTATGTTTATAGGTATATGATAATCATCTCAACATATAGCATATGCATAACGATACAATATCATGAATGTAGGTTTCTTTTTCTCTCTAAATCGTGAACTATATTATCATGAGTCATTGGCAAAATCACTATCATGCATGAATATATAAACAACTATTACCCAAATATCATCTATAATTCAAGAAATATCTTCAAAGCATCCATTTAATACATGGATTATATTAGTCCACGATGACCCTACAAAAGGTTATCATTAAATACATTCATGTTATCATATGAGTGATATGTGATCTCGTCAAGATATTGATTGTCTTTTGATCATCATTTTTCATCTTGCAACAAAAATATTGACATTTTATAGGGGCAAGTATAGGTGACACATTAATCATGCTAAAAAAATTCAAATATTTTCCCATCAAATCATCTAGAGTCACAACAATGTATTCTTATCCAAAAAGTGAAATTCAACAATAAGTTATTGATGGCATTAAGGGTATGCCTTACACTATCGAAATCAAAATCACATTTTCATGTCTATCGTGAAATTAGCAAGCACATTAGTTGTTAACTCACCATCTCTTCGCCTACTTGTGTATATTTAATCATTATGTATGGTTCTAAGGTCTCTTCACATATTTGGCATTTATTTGGCTTACCTCCCTCAAAAGATTGTATATCGAGGAGTTTTGACAACATGTCATTCCAATCCTCATTGGCTTCAATGTGCCAATCATAAGGTTGTAATTCAATATTGTCTTGATGATAACAATTCCTTGAATTCATGGTTAGAATGTTGCGAAACAAGGACGATAGAACTCAAGAAGTGGAAACATAATATTTAACATAATGAACATTGGAAATAAAAAACAATTTCGAATGATTTCAACGATGAACTAATTCCCCCATATTCATTTCTAAGTAACTACATATTTACCACCCCAAATCCCTATATTAATCTCTCTTATAAATTCTAGACACATCATCTTTATCTTTGTTTACACAATTTATAAATATTTCAAATTACTTTAAATTTATTTTACAAATATGTAGATATTATATCCATGAATTAATATTTTATAGAACTAAAACTTCTTTTTATATATCCTTAATTATTAGATTTTGTTTTTCCATTAAGATTATATTTACATAGTACTCATATTCAATTAACAAACTCATATTCAATAAACAATGTAACGTGTCTCAAACATTTTATATTATCAATTTCTTTCCCTTTTTACTCCATGTCACAAGAAATGTCAAAAACATTTTAAGAAAAACCACATTTCAATGAAAAATCACTCAACTATTCACTCATTATTTTAATAATTTACACTTTATTTTTTTAGTATTTTTTTAAATTATTTAACATGGTTACTCTAACTTATCCTACTTTATATTTTAAAATAGTTCCCTTTATATTAACTATAAGAGCACAATTATATTTATACATTTAAAAATAACCGTAAATGGTTAAAAATGAAGTAGGTGATAGTAAAAGTTGTAGAGACAAACAATATGGAATTTTTTCCACATGAAAAAGTGAAATTAGAATCTTACAAGTGTTTGCCATGATTGGCTAAACACTCTAGAAAACTATATGGAAGTCCCTGAGAGATCCATCGCAAGTGATCTATAAATCATTAACTTTAAGCGACTGTATTCATTTGCTTATAAATGGGCCCAAAAACACCATATACAACTAATGCAATGGGAGGGTGAGATATCATGTTGTCTATAGAAAAATGTGCAGAGAAATGATGCCTTGAGAAGTTGAGATTTTTAGCATATAATGACTATATCTGATCTAAAAATATCTTAGTTTGGTTGTCTTCTCTTCTTATCATTAATAAATATCATCATTCATTTAAATGTATGGTTTTTTGTGTATAGTTAAAGCCAGTGGAGTTGGAAATGCATAAGAATGCACAATTTTATGTAACTACATTTTTTGGGGTCTTTTTATTTTTATAAGATATTTTAAATAAAAAATAAAATGAGTTCATGACTTACTTTGTTAAACTCGAATTCCATGCTTAATTTATTTAATTTTAGTTTCTTTACACTAATTTTTAATAGTAACAAGGGAAATAAGCAACATGGTTGCTTAGTACCTGCCTCTTATGTGAAAAATAATGTAAGATAAATTAACAATAAATATCTTAGTTTATTGTTATATTAATTAGAATGTGCCTCTTAAAAATAGTTTGAATAAGCTAGCATATTTAGTATTATAAATATATATAGTCACAATGTTTTCTTTAATATGCTTAGCTATAGTCCACCATAGTGTACAATGTTTGATTATAATCCAATATAATCTGAGTATTAATGATTTAATGGTTAATGTACATTAGTAGTTAAGATAAATTAATGTCTTTATTAATCAATTATTAAAAGTTTGTGAATTAAGTTTATAAATTAATAATTTAATACATTGTTAATTAAAAATATTATATGTATATTAGAAAGTTAATATTAAAAATATTAAATATTTGACATTTGCAATCATTAATATCATTTCTATTTCTATTTATTAAGCATAATATATATATATATATATATATATAAATAATTTTTCTTTATTTTTTTATTTATTATAGATAGTTATACATTTATACATTAATAAATTTTCTAAATAAAATATAGAATAATTGTTTTTATTTTATATTTTTTAAAATAAAAATAAAAATATTAAATTTTAAAAACTTCAAATAAATAATATTTGGATTATTACCAATTTATTTATTTATTGATATAGGATTTGAATTTAAATGTATTTTTGTTTTTTAAATATTAAATTAAATAAAAATATATTCAATATATAAACATGATTTATTTCAATATTATTAAATCATATATAAGAAGTATTTGTTTCAATGTTATCTAATCATTATTTTCTTATTTTCTTTTCATTATTGAATTTTAAATATTTAAATTTAAATATATTAAATAATTAAATGGATGTGTTTTAATCACGATGTTGCAAATATCAAACTTCAATTTGCTGCTTAAAATAAATAAATAAAATTTATCTTTATTAACTTTTTATTAATATAATAAATTATAAATTAATATAATAATAAAGCAAGTAAACCATAACAAAAGCTATAGATTATTATTTTTTTATTATTATGATAATAAATTATTCTCACATGTATTACGTGTAATTACATTTAATATTTTTTATTATGAACTAATTTGGATATCAAAACACTATACACGTTTATAGAAGGAGGTTTTAGATTTATATTGGTAGAATTTAATGTACTCAAAGTACATATGAGATTATATTTACTCCACCTGCAAATCTCGTCACAGTATACATTTAAATCTCAGCCATGTGTCAACTTTCAGGATCTTTAACCGGATTTGCAAAACATAAAATAATCTTAATATTAATACGGTAGGTTTGCAACTCGAACGAGCTGGATAGATTATGATTATGCAATTTTAATTGCAAATCAGAACAAGCATGGAAGGACAGAGGTAAAGCTGGATGGAAGGACCGAGGCAAAGCTGGACGATATAACTAGCCGGACGAGCTCATTACTGTGAAAAGATTTTTTATTTTTTATTCTAATGTACAAATTTAATTTTTGTAATTTGACTATAGATTTTAAATGTCAAAGGAATTTTGGATATCAATCAAGTGGTCTGAAATAAATTTTGCCTCTCATCGGATTTTTGGGAGGATCTCAGCTTTTAATAAATGTACACTACTACAATAAAACCTCGACCTACTAGCCAAAGCGTGGCATGGTAGATATCCAGCTCCTAGAATTCATACTTCACATTAATTTAATCTCGACTATCGTGAAAGATTGGAAGAATGCAACTCACTCCTCAGAACTTTCTAGCGTTTGTTCAATGAGCCTGGAGGGTTCTTTCTCTTGGAGGCTCTGTTGCATGCAAATGGTTACTCATCTCCTGGGTTGACTCGAGGTGAACCAGTTTGGGAATTCTCATTCAGGTATGCTTCTTATACCGATTTAATCTTCACTCTGTTACGCAAATCTGGTTAAGGGTTGACTTGAATCACCAATGTTTTGATAGGCAGGATTTGCAGAAGTTAGTCTATCTACACTTAAGTAACCTGTCCAGGTTTTCTCGTTCAAGCTCGACCATTTTACTACTGCTTTAAAAGGTATGTCACACGAAACACTGTAGGGAACTCTTTTCCTACTTCCACAAAAATAACTGGCACTTATGGTATACCTTTCTATGCAAATTTGTTATTTCGTTGGATATTTAGCATTTTTGTGGCACTTATGGTATACTTTTCTGTGCAAATTTGTTATTTCGCTGGATATTTAGCATTTTTTGGCACTTATGGTATACATTTCTGCACAAATTTGTTATTTAGCTGGATATTTAGTTCGTGCTTGTCAAATAAGCTCAGTCTTTAATGTACCATAGTGTACAATTTTGATTATAATCCAATATAATAGTTAGGGATGTGAAATTGGGTTTTTTATCAGATTCAAAATTGAGTTTCCAGCCTGCTAACCCCATTTCCTGCCTACCAGATTTACTATCTTAAGAACTAGGCTAGCCGGGGAATAAGAGCTATTTACCACTCTACTCCTCAAGTTCTCCCTATCACATTTATTAAAGGGCTAACTCTTCTTCTGTCTATGAGTCTTCCTTCCTCGGATTCAAGTAAAGAAACAAATGTGTATTTGCGCTCCCGTCCCGCTCAGTGCAATCCTCTATTTAAATTTCTAGAGGGATATAAATTGGAGTTCCCTAGCCACAAATCGGTGCTATCCTCATATATCCTTCAATCAAATGAAAACCTCAAATCAGTGACTTCATCAAATCAAACTAGATATCAACACTTCATCCCAAATCTAGCAATAAACACTTCATCCTAAATGAAACAAAATATACGCCACCTTATCACTCTTAAATTTACTAGTTCTTCAAGGAACAGGGACGCTTAGCTATTGATGGAACAAGGAATGAATAGACAAGAACGTTGACACTGGAACAAAGAAAGAAGAACTGGCAGGGCAGGCACCCTCACGCAGGGAATCGCTGGAACTATGAACTTTAAAGGCAGGATAATGGGATGTTGTAGTCAACCCTAGCTTTCACAGCGCTTTCAGTCAACCCTACTTTCAGTTATTAGCGCTTAAAGTTACCCTGCGTTGAGAGATTATGGGACGCTTGAGGAGAGGGATGCATCGACAAGGGATGAGATGCTTGAAGAGATAGATGATGCACTTTCTAGAGAGAGATGGAGGGAAATGGCCAACTTCTTAAATAAAAATCATGTTGAACAACATTTCATTCCTCCAATTAGAGAAACTGTCACTGAATGAATTAGCACCTACCCAAGTTCAACATCAGTATGCTGCCTCACAATAACTCACACTTGCAGCCTTTCATGTTTTCTCCATATAAAGATTTGAATTTCTTTTCCATTGGTGGAAAGCTATCATTATTATTATAAAATCTTGTTTTTAAATTTTCTCCATTCCCCTGCTCCATTCTCTGCATACTAATCCCATGACAGGTGATTATTTGTAAATCTTCACCAATCATAACTTTTCCTGCAACTTATTTCTCATATTTATTTGAAACTTAACCAACATATATATCAAACTCAAAGCTTCATTCTAGTGACAGTTTCAACTCATTGACCTTCTTCAGTTGCGATACAGATAAGGAATTTTCATTTTCTTCTGATGTTTTATCTTCTAGTTCATCAACTCTGTCGACAAGAAACTTCATCTTCTTCTATACACTTGTGTCAAAATCCAAACGTTTCCTCACACATTGAGAAGACTCTTCCGGTACTTCTCTGCAAAGCACTCTCTTGAAGAACTACCTAAATGTTCCTATTTTTTTTTTAACTGTAACGAATATTTGATATTAAAAAAAAAGAAAGGGTTACAAAAGCCATAACATGGCTATTCATCTACAAAATCTCTGTGGGCTAAACTTTAGGCATCTATGTGGATGCACTATATCCCTCTGAAAACCTTTGCTAGTAATCTTGCCAATGCTACAGAAATTGAATAAATGAACTGCCTGGATTTCAAAATCTGCTAAAAGATTGTTTCTTTGAAGTCCCTATTCACTGCTACGTTGTATGTTTCCCAATGCTAGGATAATCCATAAGAAATTTCGATTGATCCTTTTAGTGTCTTTACTCAAAATTTGAAGCTCCAATTAAGAATTTTTATGTGTGGCCCAGTATCGGAGTTATCATTATACAACTGTTGAAACGCCAGTATCGGAGTATCCTGCAATTTGTAATTACAGCTGTTGAAACGCCAGTCTAAATGACTTTTTACAGCCTCCATATACCTCGCAGAGGTGTCTATTCATTTGTCCTCATTTAATCTTGACACAGATTCCCAGACCATTAGACAAGTTTCCTATCACCGAACTGTATCCATATTTATTCAATTTCTGAAATAATTGCAATTTGTATGCTGTACGAAAGGACATTGCCCTATCTTTCATCACTTTTCTGATTCCTGTAATGATCAAGGCTCATTGCTTGCTGTATTAAGCAAATTGTCGATTCTAGAACCCAGAATTTTCAGTTCTTGGAGACGAAGATCCTATTCAGAATTGAATAAAATTAAGGAATATGATGAGCATCAGTATCTTTATTAGCCAACAAACCACACTAGTCAGTATTGGAATTAAATTCATTAGCCAACAAACCACACTAAAATTCCTAAATCCATTGTAGTTGACATTAAATTCATTAGACCTCTATTCTAGAGGACCCTAACTATCACTATCGCTAACTAGTATATCGACCAACCCCATGGGACACATCCCAACCTCATGTCCTTAGAATCGACTCTAATTTTGGATTAATTTTGATCTTGTATAGATAGAGAAATGAGATTCATTTGTTGTGGAATAATCCATGTTCACTAAACTTGGAATACTTTAAGCATTAACAAATACCTACACATGACCTATTGCAATTTCAACTTGTTGCAGAAAATTTTGGTGTTGAACTTTTTACGTAAAATCAAGAAGCCTCCCCCCCCCTAGCACCTAATATGGGTTCATCGGATCCCCATTCTCCACTATGAATCCCACCCTTCATTTATGAGTCACTCTCCACTGTGTTACAAGTCTCGAAATGGAAATCATATCATGCCTATGGGGAAAAGATTCCCTATGTAGGGCTTGTGTAAGTTATAGTGGGGTATGCATATCCAATGAATGGAACTATTATGGTCCACCCATTTGTTGAATGTCTAGTGGGTCTATTGGGACTGTTATTTAATATCTAAAAGAGGCAGTTAATTGTCTATTGAATAAACTAAATATTTCTCAGTTTTTCTAGTTCATTGAATTTCCTTCTATATAAATTCAATTTTAGTTTGAATGTTTCAACACCACTTTGACAAATTTATGTTATATCCAATCTTTTGAAAAATGTTTCTACATCTTTATCCATTTTTATCTATTTAAAAGGTACACGTGGATGGAAATGCAGATGAATCCAGACAATGATTTTGACTTTGTAATTGTAACTGGTGAAGAACATTCTACCCTTGGCATAGTTAGGTGTCAATCAGATGCCACTTTTGCAGAAATCCGTCAAGAAATTGTGCTTGATAATATCATTGGATATCCTTTTGAGTTTACCAACAATCAAGGATATACTTTAAATGCGACACAAGAGAAAATATGGAAATCTACAAAAACACCTATAGGCATCAAGAGGAAACTAGACACATTGGATACTGAAGCGTTGCAATCAAATGTAATGGAAAGAACACCAAATGTTGAAATCATCGAAGAGAACATGGAGGAACCTATGCATAAACAAGCAAGAGTTGAAGTTGAGTGTGATTCGATAGAACAAAACATAGGTGTTGATTCTACTATAATGGCATCTTGGGAACAAAAAGTGAATAGTTTAATGGAAGAGTTTGTTGAGGAGAAGGTTACTCTTAAAGTATATTCAGAAAATGGAACATCTAAAATAAAGATACGTTGTGAAAGTTGTGGTATTGATTATGGAACAGGGGAAATATCTTTGGCAGCACGGACACTTCGCAACTTCAAAAACAATCACATGAAAACAAGGGCCCATCAACGTAACATTTCAAGGGTGGGAAGTAGTGAAACTCCTTCATGTAACATAGAAAGGAAGACATCAATGGTTGGAGATCGAATTGAGATTGATAAAGCGATCAAAATACTAGATGATTTCAACAAGACACAAGATCCAAATTTGTTCAAAGTGGTGGAAGCAACACTTGCAGGATACGAGGACAAGAGAAAAGTAAAAGTGGAATGTACACGGTGCAATAAATGGTTTTATTTAGTACCAGCAAGTGGTAATATTGTTAGTTCTCTAAATGAACATATGAAATCAAACAAGCACATCTCTACTACAAATGAGGCTTCACATAATACAATTGGGTTGAGGACTGGCATAGTTGAGAGACCCAAGAAGCCTACCAATGATAAGTCCCAACAGAGTTTGACTAGGTTCTTGGTCACATCATCAACACCTATCACATAGGGGTTCTACAAGTGCAAATCCTTCTACTTCAGGTATGTTAATTTCACAAGCTTATTTAATTTGAATATGACATTGAACATAATTTTATTTTTTATCTTCAAATTTATTTGCTTTTATTGTATTATTGTAGATCATTTATCTCCCTTGATACTACAATGTTGGGGGAATTGGTATCCATATATTGATAGAAATGGGGAGAGATTGAACACAAAAATCCTAATGGATGATCAAAGGGGTGGGAAATTATGGGCCATAAAGAAGCATACCAAGAGGATGCTATGCTATCATGGTACAGAATGCTGTATTAATGGTACATATAGGCATATTCATTGTCAGAGGGCTTCTGAAATAGGGATACCTTTTGAATCATTTACATGCAAGTTTTGTAAGTTGATTCCAGACTGTGATGACTTTAGGATGCGTTTATATCGTGAATCAAGGAGCCCCATTAAAAGACATGGGCGAGATACAGGGAAAGGGAGAAGATTAGACTTTTTGACTCAAACTGAGCTCAGAAATGTTGCAAGGGTTACAAATACTAGCTATAGATCAACAATGAGGGCTCTTTGGTGGGAGAGGACAAATCTTGCTATACTCTCTATTAGAATAAGGTCCCTAAATGACAAGTTGTTCGAATCTACAGAAAGGAAAGATGTATTTAGGTTTTGCAAGGATGTGTGTGAGGCACATAGACAAGGAAAATTACAAGGTAAAGATGCTGTTTGGGAATTTGTCAAAGATATCTTTCACAACCTGACACATACAAAAGCAGGGAGAAGGTATGGTGCATCCACTAAATCCATTTATGAGATGATTAAGTTATGGGGGGATCCTAGATTGCATAGCTTCATTAGCTTGAATTTAGATGGTCCTTCAATATCTACAACTTTAAGGAAAGTAAGAAAATCACTGTCATATATCCCAGGGGAGCATGAGTACATTTTTGAGGCACTTGGAAAGGTTTATGCTTCTTATAAATCCAAACATGGTATAGAGGGTCTGATTCCTGTATGCCTTGCTGAAGATGAGACCGTTGTGAAAAAATATGTTAGGTGGGTAGCAAAAAGTAATACTTTGGTTGGTTTTTGTGGTAATAAAGAAAATCATCAATGCCAATCACATTTCTTAGTGACTGTGGGCGAGGGAGTTGCAGGCTATGATGTTATTACAGACACTTTTAAGAACAGTGTAATTGGTCATTATGCACGTGTCATTATTGCAAACCCTTTACATGAAAAGCTTCCCCGTTTGGTTGTGGTTGTTCATCCAACATGCAATAGGTTCGATGCAAATTTTGTTGCCAAGCAATGGGAAAAAATAGAAGTTATGTGGAGGAAACATGTGGAAAATTGTTTGGGACCTATTATTGGTCATTCATCTGATGGGGATAGTAGAAGAAGACAACTTATGTTGAAGGCTTATTCTTCAACAAAAGGTATTCGATATCAAATCCCTTGGGAAGGGTGGAGGCTATCTGGGTTGCATGATGGTGGCAACGTAATAGGACTACATGACCTGGATTACATACACAACGGGAAAAAGCTAATCAATCCTTTATTTAGTGGCTGACGAGATTTGATCCTTGGAGAAGAGTTAGTAAGTTTTAATCATGGCAGAATGGTTTATAACACTTTTAAAGTGGATGATCACAAGCTTAAGATTGAAGATATAGAGAGGATGGATCAACAAAATTGGGGTTCAGCACAACGCATTGCTTCAAGGCATGTTCAAAGGTGTTTAAAAGAGATGAGAAGTACAACAAGTGGTAGGGCAAAGAGAACACTAGGTACAGAGATTTATCTAATGATTGTTGCTGACTACATTGACATTTTTATGTCTCATAGTTTGACTCTTTGGGAAAGAGTGCGAAATGCTTCAAGAGTTCAACATTTCTTTTTTTTATGGTTATGTTGGGTACGGAAACAATATCATGTTAATTCCAACATAAATTTCATTAGTAGAGAGGCATATCAGGATGTGAAAATTTCGTGCCACTTTACGGTTTTATTGATGAGATTGTTTCGAGACCACTACTCTAACTTGCCATGTGTATTGCACTTGACTGGGTTAGATGTGTGTGAGAACTTCTTTAGCAAAGTTGGTGGGATGGTTGGATCAGAGAGGGCCTATGATTTCACTGACTTGCTTCATGCTGTTGGAACTCTTAATAGAGTTGCCGAAGAAGAATCAAATCCACAAGGGCTTCGCTTTAATAAATCTCATAAAAAACAAGAAAGCATCTGGAATAAATTGCACCAACAAACAACAGAGAATCATGATGTATTATCTCATTATGGTCCAATATCTACAGATGATAAAATTATAGAATCTCTGAAAGTAGGATTGAATGATGCGCAAAACCTTTTATCAAGATTTGGCATGCAACCAGAAGGACACACACAATCTTCTTGGGGGTTTAAACCATGGACAGAGGATCAAAACTATCCAACATTCCAAGTAGTGGATGAAGTAGTTGATGGTTCTACATCGAATAACTCCAATTCAATATTCCAATCTTCATCTTCATCCATACTCAATGTTAGTGAATTGCAAACAATGGAAAGTGAGTGGAGGCATGAGTTGGATGAAATTTTAGATACCATTGATGATAATGTGAACACAACTACCAAACCAGTGGTAGAGCTTGATGGTAAGGATATGTTCAAATCTTGTTTGGTTAGTCAGTTGAATGGAAATCCAACATTATCCAAAGATAGGTTGACTAGAGTGAGAAATGGGGTCTACTTTAGGCGAGATGAAAGGGCTTCAAAAAAGGGTGTTTCAATCGGCTTTGGAATTGGATCGGACTGCGGGGTGTTGTTTGAGAGCAACTCAATACCTATAGTTGAACGTGCCACAAGAAAAGGTGTTTCTCGAAGTACCAAAGAAGGTGTTTCTTGTGGAACTTGGTACATTGGAAGGGTTCAAAGAATAAGAAAGAAGGATGGAAATAGGGTGTTTGATTACCATAATGACATTGATCTTTTGGATAGGCTAGAAGGTGTTGAGCTTCAGTTTTGTTGGTACAATAAAATAAAAGGGCAACACTTGTACAAGTATGATTTGACAGATCATCTTTTTGTACAACTTGAATCTGTTATAGCAATGGCCAACTTATCATACAACAATAGGAATGACACATACAAATTAGAAGAAAGAGATTACAAAGTTTTTTCTAATTTTGTCAGACATCTCAACAAGGTTAATTTAAAGTTTATTGTAATTTATTTTTCCTTATTCATTCCCATTTAATAGATAATTTATAAATAATTATTGGTTGTATTTTTGTTGATTTCATGTAGTAATGCCATATTGATTTTATATTTTTTGGCCTTAGGTGCAGTGAACCCTTCGAATGGTGAATTTTGGGATAAACCACCCTAATTTTTTCCACCTACTTTTTTGTGTAAGTTTCTTTGACCATTCATCTTTTGTAGTTGTATTTCAGGTTTCAAGATAGATATTGTGCTAGTGTACCCATCCATATTATGATTTTAAATCGGATTTCAATACAGATTTGGATTTCACATGATGATTTGATTGTTACAGGTACCTGGGTTGATGCAAATTCATGTGTCATTCATGATGTCAACCTCATGTCAACGAGATTTAAAAATCAAGGCTAAAGGTGTTGGAAGGTTTTCAATCAAGCAAATTGACATTTTGGAAGTTGGATAACTTGCTTTCCTCTATACTAGTGGTCATTTAGAGCTGATGTCAAGATCATTTGATCAAATACTTTATATTTACATGTTTTCAAAATTCAGGGCAATGCCCTCTTTAAACTTTTAGTAGTTTTTTAGTACTAGAAATGGAGAAGGTGACTCTTTTGAGTACAATTTATATCATACATAGCATCATATCTATAAGATAAACTAATACTCTTGATTTAACAATGATTTTGACTTATTATATCTTCCGTTTTGCTTAATAAAAATATATGTGAATGTTTATAATTAATTTAAACTTTATGGATTTATGTGTTAGTTAATTTTTTTCATCCTTTCTTCTTCCAGCAAAGACTTGAATGTCTTTGTAAATATCTCGGAGCAAATTCTGCAATGTATTTGGATTTTTAAAATTTCGATAATATTGCAACTATTACTATTAACTCTGCTCTATGTTTTATTTTTGTGGGGTTACTCTTTTTGTTGCTTGGCGAAGTTATTTAGATATGAGGTATGATTCTTGGAATAGCATGCATTACAATATTAGAATTTTGTGGCACTGAGATAACCATGGTGGTAGTATTTTGTTTTTTTATGTAGAATGTTATTGATGTGATGTCCAAAAGGTCAATGTTACCACTTATGAATATGTATGCAAGATTTTATGCTTTCTTTGTAATTGAGGTTGAGTTTTCTAGTGTTAAAAGTGAGTAAAGCTTGTAACATTATACCTTTTGTTGTTCTATATGAGGCCAATTTCCAAAGTGTGTTTCTTTTCTAGCTATAAGTCACGTTGTAGTCTATGAAACTGTTCAGTATGTTTGAGTGTGCTTTTGGTTCCTTGTCAACTCCAACGTTAAGAGATGTAGCTAATCGAGAATTCTGGAGTTGAACAATTATATTGTAATTTTTGTAGGCATTCTAGTAAAAGATCTAACTCTTCATTTTTTAGGTTGGGGTTTAGGTGGGTATTGAGATTCAATTAGACCTTGTTCCATGACAAGAAAGAAAAGTGAGATCAATCGTTCTTGGATCACTGGAACCAAGAAAAGTTAGATCAATCTTTCTTGACTAATAATTTCTTTCAACTTTTTGTATTCTTCTTTAACATTTTCACATTTCCAGTTAAGAATAGTTATTAGATTGAGTTATATTTGGCACATTCATAATTGAAATTTCAATTCTTATATGCAAGGCATCCTTCTTAATATTGTATTGGAACTGACATGAACATACGTGAAAATCTAAATCCTTGTTTACATACATTATATGTTATTATTACCATGAAATGGTATCATATAAGTTTCACCATCTGTGTATCTTTATATCTATTGCATGATTTAAACTTAATAATGGATATTTTTTCCTCTCCCTTAAAGATAAAAAGAATTAGATATATTAACCCACGAAAAGGTAACTAAATGTTTCTAATTCCCTTGATTGCAAGAATAAATGTAGAGGAAGTAGAGGTAATTCATTGAATCTTGTGAATGACCCAAATCCAAGATATGCACATGATCATATGGTGTTATTGGAAAGTAAGAGGAATTTTTCTATGTTCATTTGGGTTCAAACATCAATGATGATTGTTTTGATAGGAAGGTAGGTAAGTCCATCCACGAAAGGGTTTCAATTTTGTATTTTTATGGAGTTTATTTTATTAAGCTTATAAAAAACATGAGCTCTCTAAGGCTATATTTGTATTTACATGATATAAAATTGGTAGATTGGTAGGTTGTGGTTTGAAACATCTGTAATTCTCATCTTTTATAAGCATTGCACTGACTATTGGACTATCTATCTTTTACTTTCTTTGTTACATTGATCTCTTAACGGGTTTCCTTTTACTCATTTTACCTTCCCCATTACTATTTCATTGGGTCTTCCACTATCCAATGCTACAAATTGATCAGTCGCCCCTACAATCTTAGTGGGATCATTGTTAGCATTATACTACTACTTTCTTTAGCATCTTGTTTGGTTATACTAAGATGCATTAGGATCCTGTTTGTTACACCTTGATAATATGATATAAAGGGGGTATTAAAAATGGGTTGATAAAAATGGATACCTACAATATCTGGTGAAAATAGGGGTTTTCTTAATTGGAAAGGTATATTGGGAGGGGGGTTCAACAATACAATTTTAGGAGGGATTTTCCAATATTTAGTGAAATTAGGGATATTCTTTAATATCCTGCGAACGATGGTGCTATGTAACAAGTTCACTGAGTGAACCCCCCGTGACTACTACTCCTAGAACATGCTATTCGGAAAGACATATAAACAACGTAAAACAACTTATCACGTGTATTGTCACTAAAGTTTTTGAAAATGATGTAAGGCCCATAAGGAAGAGCGATAATGTTACAAATATGGTCTATGGGGCCTTGCTATTATCTTGATTCAAATTCAACTTGGTAAAAGATTTGGCATCAAGAATACTCATCTAACTCATTTCACTCAAGATTTCTTTGATTTCAATCAAGTGATATCATTCTGACAACATAGCTATTCAATCAAGAACACATAATTAGTCATTCAATGCAAAAGAACATGGCACATTCAAGCTTGTAAGTAAGTTAATCATGAAAAATATTTCTCTTTCTTCCTTTTTCTAACGATCAACACTCTAAAGTGTATTAAATAACATGCACACTAACTTAACTGCTATTTAGCACCTCTTTGCAAATTTAAACAATGAGATGCCATTTTATTTGATGATGTAAATGTTATGGAAATAAAGGGACTCAAGATCCTCACTCTAGGGATGCAAATACTTTTCCACTGGGTGAATCAAGCTTGTAGGAAACTACAAACTTATAAGAAGACATCAAAACCTAGGAACTCTTCATCAAGAACCCAAACACATTACATAGGTTTCCAAATCAAATTTGTAAATGGACATGAATTCCATTCGCTTATGACGCACTGCACATCTCTCTAGGGCCAAAGGAAAAGCTCACCTACTCATGGGGATGACTCTAGAAAAGGAAAATCTCACCATATCACCTTCTATGCCCTCTCACCTTATTTAATTTTAGTTTCATGCCATGCCACCTTCTATCCTTTCAGAATATTGAATATCATCTAACTTGAATATAAATCAATTGCAGTCATGTTTTTTAAGTACCATCATTGTCATTCTCAGTTGCATTTTGTTTAATATTGTTAATATTGTTTTTATAAATTTAGTCTAAAAATTGTAGTGTTCGCACAGGTGTCTGCAGTCTCCAGTGACCAGCCACCACCACCGAGGACCAGCAGTTCTCCCCGTGCGCAGGTATCGTGTGTATTAAAGCATAAATTTAATTTCAAATATGATGACTTGTCCGTGTATATTTATATTTTTGTATATTAAACTATGAGGTTATAAATGTGTATACAGGTGCGACCACCTCGGCCTGCCAATGCCGTTATTCCTCCCTCCCCAACCTTTCGGCCACCCTATATGCCAGTTGTATCCCCTGGCATACATGCCCCATTCCCCAACCCCTTCCATCCATCCCCCCCTCCTATATAGCACCACAGTTCCATCCAGCCCCCCCCTCCTATATAGCACCACAGTTCCATCCAGCTCCCCCTTACGTATCATATCCAACTCCACCTCCGTATCAGTTTCCCATGTTCCCACCCTCCCCCATCCGACCACAGCACACCACCCATCCACAGTCACCCATCCCTCTACCGCAACACAAACCTCACCCCCCCCCCCCCACATTCCCCCACCACACTCGCTTCCCCTTCCAGGGTGCCCCGATCCATACTACAGCCAGTTGGGGTTTATAGCCCCAAATTTCCATCTCCACTTCGCCTACCCTAGTCCATGCCTCCTCCTGCCACCCCCCCTTCTTCCATTGTTCCCCCTAGTGGTGTAGCCACCGTTGATGTGGCTACATCCTCCCCTTTACCGTCCACCCTAGAATCGGAGCAGGCTGTCCAGCCAACTACTCCATCCGCCAACCCCGAAGACCAGCCGATTTTGTTCACGGTGAGATTGACTGGTTTATCAAAATCTCATTCAATTTTAACAGAAATTACTATATGCATCTAGTTTCAGCATTGATATGATTGTTCTAAATGTTGCAGGGTGGCATTGCTGAGAGACTTGGATCACATAGGAGGGATACCCCCTCACGACTTACAGTCTCGCATGCGGTGAGTTATCCAAGATTTGAAAACTATTTTTATTTTTAAATTATGTTCTATACTTGTATAATTGCCAGGAAAAGTTGACATATTATTGTTGTCGTTTCAGGGCTCAGGGGGACGTGCTCAAAGATGCCGGAAGGAACCAGCTTCCTCTAACACGAAGAAGAGGAAGATTGACATTGGAGATGCACCTGGGAGCTCCGAGGGTGGGCAAAAGGATTGAGAGACCCTCCTATGTACACTAGCCACGATGTGGCACTTTCGGCACAAGTTTCCATATTTTGTACAAGGCACCATGGACCATATTTTGTATAGGGCACGAGTTGCCTTTTTTTGTATGAGGCACGAGTTGCCATTATATAGACGCTGGGAACGATGTTCCATTTTTCCAAAAAGTTTACATGATTGGATCATTTTTGCATATTAATAGATGGATCTGCACTTGTGTATATGAGTTTGTCTTTGATTACAGTTTTGCATACATGATTTTGTCTTCGATTCACAACTCTCATCTATGGATAATAGTGTTAATTGCATGTTATTTGAATGGTTATTATTTCACAAATTTGTCTTAAGCAATTACACACAACATATCCTAAATGTTTATGGTTTATTGAATGAATGTTTACAATCGTCTAATCATTTACATTCTAGAAGTTACCAAACCTACGCAAGTGGTTTACTGATTTTATTTCCAGCACATCTTTTTATATTTATATGCTCATGGATCATATGGAAAAACATTTAATTAATTAATTTTGTGAAGATAATATTTCAGCCATCTTTATTGAAGTGATTTAAATCACTACAGCCTAGTTGGACCCTTAATAGATTGGGTAACACCCTCTTGCAAATATTTTACTCTCTCCAAGAGGGTCTCATTCAATAATCACTCGTAAACTAATAACTATAACCTTGGCATTATTAGATACTATCATTTGTGGATGATTTTAGGAAATAAGCCAACATGTTTTAATGTGAATTTTGATTCTACAACATTATGGTTCATTGTTGATTTAAGTTTTGTGAATATCTTTATTTATCCATGAATGATCTTTCATTTTACACATGAGCAAATATTTATTTCTAAAAGGTGTCTATTGGATTAATTCACTTGCAACTTTCTGAATTAAGCACTCACATGGGACTTTAAATTAATGGAAAACATATCTTAATCTTCAAACAAGTTTGAAATCCTAAGACTTTTTCTCCAACTTTGATCTAGAAGCCTCCCTTGGCCTTTAAAGTAGGCCTAAAACTTGGGAAAATCTTTGCTGAGGTGACAGTGGCAATCATCTTCAGAAGTCGCACTTGTAGCATTAGAGGATTAGGACTTTGCCACTTGGCTATGAAAACAAGATGTAACAGGATGCACTAGCATTTATGGATGAGAGAGATACGGAGTGCATGCATGCACCATCCTCCATTAATTTCTAGTTTAGATGTTTTTCCTAAATTAGCAGTTCAATTCTAATTCTACATTTTTTGTTTTATTTAGTTTTGCATGCACAGTGAGAGAGTGCAGTTCCCTAGGCACTCATACGTGAGGATTACAGTCTAATTTAAGGGGGGTAGATCTCTAGGAGGATACATTCTTGCATGCCTCAGATAATCCCAGTACAGGTGCACTTAGTTGGCCCATTTATCCATGCAAACAAGGCGCTCTAGAGTTAGAGTCTTACACTCTTAGGATACCCAAACCCTAGCACTAAACCATCTTCTTCATCCTCATCATCACCATCACCATCACCATCAACGTCTTAATCTTCACCACCATCTTCATCTCTAACTCTAACCCTAATTCAATTTCCTTCTATAAATCTATCCCTAATCCTCACCCAAACCCTAGCACTAAATAATCCTCTTCACCCTCACCATCACCATCACCATCACCGTCACCGTCACCATCACCATCATCATCATGTATTCATCATCATCACCATCTTCATCATCATTGTTAACTCTAACTCTAACCCTAATTCAATTTCATTCTATAACTCTAGCCCTAACCCTCACCCAAACCCTGGCACTAAACCATCTTCTTCATCATCACCATCACCATCACCATCACCGTCAATGTCTTCATCATCACAACCATCTTCATCATCATCATTAACTCTAACTCTAACCCTAATTCAATTTCCTTCTATAACTCTAGCCCTAACCCTCACCCAAACCCTAGCACTAAGCCATCTTCTTCATCCTCACCATCACCATCACCATCACCATCACCGTCACCATCATCATCATGTCTTCATCATCATCATTAACTCTAACTCTAACCCTAATTCAATTTCCTTCTATAACTCTATCCCTAACCCTCACCCAAACCCTAGCACTAAGCCATATTTTTCATCCTCACCATCACCATCACCATCACCATCATCATCATGTCTCCATCATCATCATTAACTCTAACTCTAACCCTAATTCAATTTCCTTCTATAACTCTATCCATAACCCTCACCCAAACCCTAGCACTAAGCCATCTTCTTCATCCTCACCATCACCGTCACCATCATCATCATGTCTTCATCATCATCATTAACTCTAACTCTAACCCTAATTCAATTTCCTTTTATAACTCTAGCCCTAACCCTCAACCAAACCCTAGCACTAAGCCATCTTCTTCATCCTCACCATCACCATCACCATCACCATCACCGTCACCGTCAACATCACCGTCATCATCAACATCTTCATCATCACCACCATATCCATCATCATCATTAACTCTAACTCTAACCCTAACTCTAACTCTAACTCTAACTCTAACTCTAACTCTAGGTTCCTCATCAACATCTCCATCATCATCATCTTCTCCATCGTCATCATCTTCATCACCATCACCATGACCATCACCATCACCGTCACCATCACCTTCATCATCACCATCATCATCATCATAAGTGCCCGGCAGACGATTTTGCAGAGTTGACCCCCATGTGCAAAAATTGCATACTCCCTCCTTGAGAAAAACCCTAGTTTTCAAGATGGACGTACAATATGGCACCGACACCATGGGAGCAGAGGAGAGGGGCACCCCTGGCACTATCTCGACGTCC
Source organism: Larix kaempferi (assembly GCA_027924585.1). Lineage (NCBI taxonomy): Eukaryota > Viridiplantae > Streptophyta > Pinopsida > Pinales > Pinaceae > Larix > Larix kaempferi. The sequence continues at coordinate 17,611,728 of BSBM01000194.1, forward strand.
TAAATCCAACGGAGTCGATGGTTCATCGATCAGAGCCATGGTCGTCATTCTATGGCTTGTTCCGTCTCGCATCCAAAAGGCCTTCAGGGCCACCTACTGGATACCTACCCGGGGAATGGAAGTCCAACTGTGCAGCAAAACCGGGTTCTGGGGAGTCCTACAGGTGTGTCTAGGTAGGTTCCGGCTGGAAATGCTAGCGGTAAGTGCCCGGCAGACGATTTTGCAGAGTTGACCCCCGTGTGCAAAAATTGCACACTCCCTCACTAAGCAAAACCCTAGTTTCCAAGACAGACGTACAAGATGGCACTGAGGCCACATGATCGGAGTAGAGGGGCACCCTTGGCATTATCCCGGTGTCCTGAATCCAACGGAGTCAACGGTTCATCGATCGGAACCACGGTCATCATTCTATGGCTCTTTCTGTCTTGCATCCAAAAGGCCTTCAGGGACACCTGCTGGATACCTACTGGGGGCATGGAAGTCCAACCGTACAGCAAAACCGGGGTCTGGGGAATCCTATAGGTGTGTCTAGGTAGGTTCTGGCTAGGAACGCTGGTCGTAAGTGCCCGGTGGATGATTTTGCAGAGTTGATCCCCATGTGCAAAAATTGCACATTCCCGCACTAAGCAAAACCCTAGTTTCCAAGATGGACATACAAGATGGCACCGGGGCCACGAAACCGGAGGAGAGGGGTACCACTAGCACTATCCCGGTGTCTTGAATCCAACGGAGTCGACGGTTTGTCGATCGGAGCCATGGTCGTCATTCTATGTCTCGTTCCGTCTCGTATCCAAAAGGCCTTCAAGGCTACCTGCTGGATACTTGCCGGGGGCATAGAAGTCCAACCGTGCAGCAAAACCAGGTTCTGGGGAGTCCTACAGGTGTGTATAGGCAGGTTCTAGATAGGAACGTTAGCCGTAAGTGCCCGATGGATGCTTTTACAAAGTTGACCCCAATGTGAGGACCATCCAAATTTGCTCAAAGGGGCCATTTCTCATCCCAAGGCCCTCGGGCGTGCATGGCCACCGTGGACAAGTCCACAATGGCCATGTGGACCTGTGGGAGGCGACAAAATCCAATTCCTCTCGTCAGTTTGGGTTCCGTGGCCCCGGGGAAATTCCTCCAAGTGTCCCTCAACGGACCTGAGGTGCCCGACTAGAATGCCCGTAGCACCCAAACCGTGGCTTGGTTTGCAAATTCATCAATGCCGGAGGGTCCGGGACGCCGCGTTTCAACTAGGAGACCCCCCCCACAGCGTCCACCAAAGACCCGAAAGCGGTTCCAACGAGCCATCTCCGGAGCTAGGGTTTTTCTCAGTGAGGGCCATTCCAAATTTGCTCAAGGGGGCCATTTCTCATCTGGATGCCCCCGAGCATGTGTGGCCACCATGGACAGGTCCACAATGGCCACATGGACCTATGGGAGGTGACGGAATCCAAGTCCTCTTGTCGGTTTGGGTTCCGAGGCCCCGAGGCAAATCCTCCAAGTGTCCCTGAATGGCCCTGGGGTGCCCGACTAGAATGCCCGTAGCACCCAAACCGTGGCTCGGTTCATGAATCCATTGATTCTGGTGGGTCCAGGACGGTGGGTTTCACCTAGGATCCCCCCCACAGCGTCCCCCGAAGACCCGAAAGTGGTGCCAACGAGCCATCTCCGGAGCTAGGGTTTTGCTCAGTAATGGCCATTCCAAATTCGCTCAAGGGGGGCATTTCTCGTCCGGATGCCCCCGATCATGCGTGGCCACCATGGACAGGTCCAAAATGGCCACATGGACCTGTGGGAGGTGATGGAATCTATGTCCTCTCGTCGGGTTGGGTTCCGTGGCCCTGGGGCAAATCCTCCAAGTGTCCCTGAACGGCCCAGGGGTGCCCGAATAGAATGCCGGTAGCACCTGAACCGTGGCTCAGTTTGTGAATCCATTGATTCAGTGGGTCCAGGATGATGGGTTTCAGCTAGGGTACCCCCCACAGCGTCCCCTGAAGACCTGGAAGCTGTGCCAATGAGCCATCTCCGGAACTAGGGTTTTGCTCAGTGATGGCCATTCCAAATTCGTTCAAGGGGGGCATTTCTCATCTGAATGCCCCCGGGCATGCGTGGCCACCGTGGACAGGTCCACAATGGCCATGTAAGTGCCCAACAGATGATTTTGTATATTTGACCCCCGTGTGCAAAAATTGCACACTCCGATGGGTGAGCGGCTTACAGAAGGAAATATGGCGGTTGTAGGTATCTATGCTTTTCATCCGACGAAAATTGTAACAGGATTTCCATTTATAATACAGGCATATTTTTTACTGGTTTCATCAAGAGAAAGTATCTTTTTCAATAACAAGTGGAACCAGGGAATCCTTCGTTGTGTTCCATTAGCCCTTTGTTCAGCATTTCGTGCTCTGGTAAGTGGTAATTAACCTCTATCATCGAAAACTTGGGTCTATAGGTACCTTCCCTTTCATATTCCTCGTAATGCACATATAGTCCATCCTTAATTTGATAAACAAGACTTTTATAATAGCTTGAATTTTTTGGGCGTGGTTATGTATTTGGTTGTCTGATTGGTTGACAAGCTTGCCTGAAAATCTGTACGTTGAACTGCTTTGTTTTATTGCTGAAAATTGGAAGGGATTTTCAAGTCACCTGCAAAATGCTCCTTTGTTGAAATATGTAAGTTCTTCGAACAACATTGATCTAGCTAGTGTATCAAATGTTGTCGTCCACACCAGAATTTATCTTTTGTCAAAGGAGTCACACATATTGTGGCTGACCAAATGGTCTGGTGAGCTTAGAAGTGCCGCCAAATATAATTCCATGCCTGAATCTACCCAGAAGGCAATTATAAATTTAGATCCTCGAGAAGGTGATCCAGCCTGCATCCACGAGTAATTGGGAAAGTCAATGGGCCAAGTTAATTAGGCCAAGGTGTTCCTAAATGGCCCCGGGGTGCCCGAATAGAATGCCAGTAGCACCTGAATCGTGGCTTGGTTCGTGAATCCATCGATTTCGATGGGTCTGGGACTGCGAGTTTCAGCTAGGGGACCCCCCACAGTGTCCCCTAAAGACCTGGAAGTTGTGCCAACGAACCATCTCTGGAGCTAGTGTTTTGCTCAGTGATGGCCATTCCAAATTCGCTCAAGGAGTGCAGTCTCGTCCGGAGGCCCCTGGGCATGCGTGGCTACCGTGGACAGGTCCACAATGGCCACGTGGACCTATGAGAGCCGACGGAATCAAATTCCTCTCACCGGTTTGGGTTTCGTGGCCTCTAGGCAATTCCTCCAAGTGTCCCTGAACGGTCCTCGGGTGCCTGACTACAATGCCCGTAGCACCCAAACCATGGTTCGTTTCATGAATCTGTTAATTTCGGTGGGTCCGAGACACCGGGTTTCAGCTAGGATACCCCCCATAGCATCCCTCGAATACCCGAAAGCTATTCCAACGAGCCATCTCCGGAGCTAGGGTTTTGCTCAGTGAGGGCCATTCCAAATTTTCTCAAGGGGTCACAATAATCCAAACCGATGAGCGGACTTGGATTCCTTCAGCTCCCACAGGTCCACATGGCCATTGTGGACCTATCCACGGTGGTCACGCGCACACGGGGGCCTCCAGATGAGAAATGCACCCCTTTAGCAAATTTGGAATGGCCATCACTGAGCAAAACCCTAGCTCCGAAGATGGCTCATTGGAACAGCTTCCGGGTCTTTGGGGGACGCTGTGGAGGGTCCCCTAGCTGAAACCCGCTATCCTGGACCCACCGAAATTGACGGATTCACGAACCGAGCCACAGTTCGGGTGCTACGTGCATTCTATTCGGGCACCTCGGGGCCGTTCAGGGACACTTAGAGGATTTGCCCCAGGGCCACAAAACCCAACCCGACAAGAGGACTTGGATTTTGTCACCTCCCATAGGTCCACGTGGCCATTATGGACCTGTCCATGGTGGCCACGCACGCCTGGGGGCCTTCGGACGAGAAATGCACCCCCTAAGAGAATTTGGAATGGCCATCACTGAGCAAAACCCTAGCTCTGGAGATGGCTTGTTGGCACAGCTTCTGGGTCTTCGGGGGACGCTGTGGGGGGTCCCCTGGCTGAAACCCATCATCCCAGACCCACCGGAATAGATGGATTCATGAACTGAGCCACGGTTCGAGTGCTACAGGCATTCTAGTCGGGCACCCCAAGGCCATTCAGGGACACTTGGAGGATTTTTCCCCGGGCCACGGAACCCAACCCGACGAGAGGACTTGGATTTCGTTGCCTCCCACAGGTCCATGTGGCCATTGTGGACCTTTCCACTGTGGCCACACACGCCCGAGGGCCTCTGGACGAGAAATGCACCCCTTGAGGAAAATTTGGAATGGCCATTAGTGAGCAAAACCCTAACTCCGGAGATGGCTCATTGGCACAACTTCCGGGTCTTCGGGGGACGCTGTGGGGGGTCCCCTAGTTGAAACCCGCCATCCCGGACCCACCGGAATCAATGGACTCACAATCTGAGCCAATCTTCAGGTGCTACGAGAATTCTAGTCAGGAACTCCGGGGCTGTTCAGGGACACCTTGGCCCATTGACTTGGCCCAATTACTCGTGGATGCAAGCTGGAGAAACTTCAGAGAGCCTCGTACCCTTATGATGTTGCCACCTTAATCCACTAGGGGAATATTCTTGCAAAGACTGGTAAGCTCTTCAAGCCAGATGTAGTTATTTGTAGATGAATAGTGCAAAAAATGTGCAGTGGTGATAACAATTTTACTGTCTGTTGAGTCTAATACTACATCTAGGAGCCACTCAACAAACTTTGAGATAGAAAGCTCTATAATTTTAGGATACCGATTCAACCACTCATACAGTTTCTCACCTTCTCGAGGATATAAATTTATAATTTCCTTCTGGGTAGATTCAGGCATTCTCGAGGATCTAAATTTATAATTGCCTTCTGGGTAGATTCAGGCATGGAATTATATTTGGCGGCACTTCCAAGCTCCCCAAACCATTTGGTCAGCCACAATATGTGCGACTCCTTTGACGAAAGATAAATTCTGGTGTGGACGGCAACATTTGATACACTAGCCACATCAATGTTGTTGGAAGAACTTACATATTTCAACAAAGGAGCGTTTTGCAGGTGACTTGAAAATCCCTTCCAATTTCCAGCAATAAAACAAAGAAGTTCAACATATAGATTTTCAGGTAAGCTTGTCAACCAATCAGACAACCGAATACAGGGAGATAACCATGCCCAAAAAATTCAAGCTATTATAAAACTCTTGTTTATCAAGATAAGGATGGACTATGTGTGCATTACGAGGAATATGAAAGGGAAGGTACCTATAGACCCAAGTTTTCGAGGATAGAGGTGAATTACCACTTACCAGAGCACAAAATGCTGAACAAAGGGCTAATGGAACACAACGAAGGATTCCCTGGTTCCACTTGTTATTGAAAATGATACTTTCTCTTGACGAAACTAGTAAAAAATATGTCTGTATTATAAATGGAAATCCTATTACAATTTTCGTCGGAAGAAAATCATAGATACCTATGACCGCCATATTTCCTTCTGTAAGTTGCTCACCCATCGGAGTGTCCAATTTTTGCACACAGGGGTCAACTCTGCAAAATCATCCATCGGGCACTTACATGGCCATTGTGGACCTGTCCACGCTGGCCACGTACGCCCAGGGGCATCCGGACAAGAAATGGTCCCCTTGAGCGAATTTGGAATAGCCATCACTGAGCAAAACCATAGCTCCGGAGATGGCTCGCTGGCACAGCTTTCGGGTCTTCCGGGGACATTGTGGTGGGTCTCCTAATTGAAACCCGTCATCCCGGACCCACCAGAATCGATGGATTCGCTAACCGAGCCACGGTTCAGGTGCTACAGGCATTCTGGTCGGGCACCCCAGGGCCGTTCAGGGACACTTGGAGGATTTGCGCCGGGGCCACGGAACCCAACCCGGCGAGAGGACTTGGATTCCGTCACCTTCCACAAGTCCATGTGGCCATTATGGACATGTCCACGGTGGCCACACACGCCCGGGGGCATCCGGACGAGAAATGTCCCCCTTGAGTGAATTTGGAATGGCCATCACTGAGCAAAACCCTAGCTCCAGAGATGGCTCATTGACACCGCTTCAGGGTCTTCGAGGGATGTTGTGGGGGGTCCCCTAGCTGAAACCCGCTGTCCCGGACCCACCGGAATCGACGAATTCTTGAACCGAGACACGGTTCAGGTGCTACAGGCATTCTAATCGGGCATCCCAGGGCTCTTCAGGGACACTTGGACGATTTTCCCCCGGGCCATGGAACCCATACCGACGAGAGGACTTGGATTTTGTCACCTCCCACAGGTCCACGTGGCCTTTGTGGACTTGTCCATGGTGGCCACGCATGCCCAGGGGCCTCAGGATGATAAATGGCCCCCTTGAGAAAATTTGGATGGCCCTCACATTGGGGTCAACTTTGGAAAATCATCCACCGGGCACTTACGACTAGCGTTCCCAGCTGAAACCTGCCTAGACACACCTGCAGGACTCCCCGGAGCCCGTTTTTGCTACACAGTTGGACTTCCATGCCCCCGGTAGGTATCGAGCAGGTGTCCTTGAAGGCCTTTTGGATGCAAGATGGAACGAGCCATAGAATGACGACCGTGGCTCCGATCGATGATCCGTCAACTCCATTGGATTCAGGATGCTGGGATAGTGCCAAGGGTGCCCCTCTTCTCTGGTCCCATGGCCCCGGTGCCATCTTGTATGTCCATCTTAGAAACTAGGGTTTTGCTCAGTGAGGGAGTGTGCAATTTTTGCACATGGGGATCAACTCTGCAAAATCATCTGCCGAGCACTTACAGCCAGCGTTCCCAGCCGGAACCTGCCTAGACACACCTGCAGGACTCCTCGGAGCCTGGTTTTGCTGAACGGTTGGACTTCCATGCCCCCAGCAAGTATCCAACAGGTGTCCCTGAAGGCCTTTTGGATGCGAGACGGAACGAGCCATAGAATGACGACCGTGGCTCCGATCGACAAACCGTCGACTCCGTTGGTGTTAGGAACCCATGTCAACCCTTCTATTTACTTTGTTAGTATATTGTTGTTGGATACATATGCTTTGTAAGTCGTCCCGTAGTATTTGTTGATCCATAGTTGTGTTATTGTTGTTTGGCGCATATGCTTTGTAAGTCGCCCATAGTATTGTTGATCCATAGTTTGTACTAGCCCATGGTTTTGACCCATAGTATTGGTGGCTAGACTTAGTATATAAGTGTGTGTTGAGGCCTATGAAGGCACCGTGAAGTTATTTGTATTGAGCTTGCTCAAAGGAGGTTGCCCCCTCGAAGGGGCCTGCGATCAATATAAAAGTGATTTTGAGTTATGTTATTTCTGCTATCTCGTGTGTTTTCATTAATTAATTATTGCAGGTTCATCACATCTGGTATCAGAGCAATTTCTTGGGCTCGCTGGGTGAAATTTCTGTCAAAAAAAAAATTTGCATCTGTTGCAGCTTCGGATCTGGGAATAATCCCTATCCGCTTAACGGTGGGAAGTGGTGAGCTCCTAATGTGGATGCCTAATGAGGGCAGCTATACCAAGAGCCTACTTTAAATGTCAACCTGGGGAACGTACAAACTTTAGAGATGCATGCACTATCTGTGCTCTTATAGGATAATCTCTTGTCACAGTTCGATGTCGGTATCGATGTTCTAAAGATTGTCTACTAAATATGAAAACTGATTATGCTATGGAATTAAATACTGGAAAGCAATAAATCTAATTAAAATAATTAAAGTGCTGAAAGCAGTAAATCTGTTCTAAGAAATAAAGGTACCAAAAGCAGTAAATCTGTTCTAAGAAATAAAGGTACCAAAAGCAGTAAATCTGTTCTAAGAAATAAAAGTACCAAAAGCAGTAAATCTGTTCTAAGAAATAAAGCAATAAATCTATCTTAAATAATCAAAATGCTGAGAGTAAAGGGAACGATCTTATAAAATTACTTAATGCAGAATAATAAATCTAAAAATGAACATGCCATAACAGATCTATTCTAAGATTGGGGAAAACAAGGTCTGTAGTTATTTTATGTGTAAAACCAGAATTCTGATCTAAACCATTTTAAATCCCAAGACTAAAATTGAAGTGCAATCGCTTCCATCCCCACGCAACATACATCCCCACACAACATCCAACAAACTGTACCTGAAGCTCAAGACCACACATCAGAACCCTATGTTCAGCATCCTGATGAACCAGAACCTCCCGAGGACGAAACCCAACCACTTCCACGCAATAGAAATCCCCCATTTCCAGAAAAACTTGTCCGGATTACAAAAGAAGAGGAAGAGAATACAATCTTAAACGAATTCAAACACCTAAACATCCAAATCCTGATTTTACAAGCCATAAGGGATGTGCCCATCTGCAACAAATTCATTAGAGAAAATTGCCTAAAGAAGCCAGGAAGAAGGAAGCGTGACCCACCAACTATTAATGTAGTGGGACAATTGGCCTATTTGATGCTAGGTGTCATAATAAATCCTAAATATCTTGATCCTGGTAGTCCTGTAGTAAGCGTCACCATAAATAACAAGCAACTAAATAAAAGCTTAATCGATTTAGGAGCTACGATCAATGTCATGACTAAAGAAACCATGTTATACCTATGACTCCAATCAATGGTAAGACCAACCACAACAGTACTCCAACTAGTAGACACGTCCACTGTGAAGCCCGAAGGAATGCTAGAAGACATTATGATCAATATCGAGTCCTGGGAATACCCAGCTGATTTTATAATAATCGAAATCAAAAGCAAACTTAGTGGCTATCCAATTATCCTGGGTAGACCTTGGTTAGCAACTACGGACGCTTACATAGGTTGTCGATCAGGAAATATGACAATCACCAGTGGACATACCATGAAGAAAATCACAATCTACCCACCATCAATGAAATCCTTAGAGTTAGAATATCAAAATTGGACTGATGATTACCAGAACACACCAAATCACAACCTCCGACCTATCCTAACAATTGATGTTGCAATATCTTTAAAGGCAGTAGATGAAGATGGCCATATAGATAGATTTATACAAAATATATCTCCTAACAATCATGTTATTCAAGAATTTTTTTCTACAAAAACAGGTGAAAGTTCAAAACAGAACATGGATGACTTATGGACAGAAGTGCTGCCAGAATAGATTGAGAAGGTAAAAGTCATGGAAATTAACCCTGGCAAAACAGTCAACATAAATTCCAATTTAGAATCGGAGCAAGAAGAGAAATTGATGAAGATACTAACACAACAAAGTAAATCATTTGCATGGACATATGCAGATATGAAAGGAATACATCCTGATATCTGCAAACACTACATTTACATCAAAGAAGGTTCTACTCCCATCAGGCAACCACAAAGAAGGCTAAACCTTGCACTAAAAGACATAGTCAAAGTGGAATTACAAAATTTATTAGATGCAGGGTTCATCTATCCAATATCTGATAGTGAGTGGGTCTCACCACTAGTCATAGTGCCCAAAAAAGGAGGCAAATGGAGAATTTGTGTGGACTACAGGGATCTGAATAAAGCAAAAAAGAAAGATCATTTTCCACTTCCATCTATAGACCAAGTACTGGATACATTATCTGGAAACAAGTACTTTTCATTCCTAGACTGTTTCAGTGGTTACAACCAAATTTTAATACAACCAGCTGATCAAGATAAGACGACCTTCACATGCCCATGGGGAACTTATGCCTATAGGGTCCTACCCTTTGGTCTATGTAACGCCCAAGCAACATTTCAAAGAGCCATACTGAGTATTTTCTCCGATTTTCTAAATAACAAAATGGAAGTATTCATGGATGATTTCACACCTTATGGACAAAGCTTTGAGCAGGCATTGAAAAATCTTGAATTAATATTAAAAAAATGTATTGAAATGAGCTTGTGCCTAAGCAATGACAAATGCAGGATGTTAATGGAAGAAGGAATTGTTCTAGGACATCATATATCACAGAGAGGTATAGAGGTGGATCAAGCCAAAGTATCAGTAATCAATACACTGCCCCCACCTGTCAAACAAAGAGATGTGAGAAGCTTCCTTGGACAGACAAGGTACTACAGAAGGTTTATTGAGAATTATAGCAGAATTGTTGCCCCCATGTTTGCACTTCTCACAAAAGACAATGAGTTCATATGGACAAGCAACTGTATGTCATCCTTTGAAAGTCTTAAACAGAAAACCATCACAGCACCAATACTTCAAGGACCAAACTGGGAAATTCCATTTCACATTCACACCAATACATCAGATAAAGAAATCAGATCTGTGCTTGGGAAAGAACAAGACAAGAAACCCTATGCCATATACTATATAAGCAAAAATTTGGCTGGGGAAGAACTCAACTACACAGTCACAGAGAAGGAATTTCTGGCATTCATACATGCAATCAACAAATTCAGGCATTACATTACAGGATACCAAATTTTTATCCATACTGACCACTCAGCGATCAAATATCTTATGAACAAACCTAATACCAGTGCAAGAATTATTCGATGGATGCTACTTCTATAGGAATTCGACATCACTATAATAGATAAACTAGGCAAGCATAATGTCATAGCAGACTTTTTGTCAAGAGTAACACATGGGAAAGATAATGAATTGGTCCAAGATAACTTCCCTGATGAGCACCTTTTTGCCATATCAATAAAAATCCCATGGTTTGCTGACATAGCAAACTATTTGGTATCCGGGAAGTTTCCAGAACATTACAGTTATAAAGAAAGGACAAAAGTAATAAGACAAAGTGCCACATATACATGGATAGAGGGCATGCTTTTTAAACAGGGACCAGATCAAGTACTTAGAAGGTGCATTAGGGAAGATGAGGTACATGACATAATGCATGCCACCCATAATGAACCCTGTGGAGGACACTACGCTGCAAAAAGGACAGCCTACAAGATCTTGCAAACAGGGTATTATTGGCCAACACTCCACAGAGATGCTCATGAGTATGTGTCCCATTGTGACGATTGCCAGAGAATGGGAAAACCGACGCACAAACAAGAAATGCCACTACATCCACAAATCTCTTTAGAGGCATTCGATAAGTGGGGATTCAATTTTGTTGGCCCATTCAACCCACAGTCCAATCAGAAGAGCTACATCCTTGTATGCACTGATTACCTTACAAAATGGACAGAGGTAGCAGCACTGGCTGCTACAAATGAAACCAGTGTGTCCAAATTCTTTACTGAACAGATATTTCACAGATTTGGGGTGCCAAGAGAAGTAGTTTCTGATAAAGGACCACAATTCACATCAAATTTAATTAAATACTTGATGAAAAGAAACAATGTAAAGCACAGACAGTCATCCTCCTACCACCCTCAAGGAAATGGTCAAGCTGAGGTAACCAACAGGGAATTAGAGAGAATCTTGATAAAAACTGTCCAACTTCACAAAAGGGATTGGGCTGACAGACTTAGTGAAGCAGTCTCGGCTTACAATACTACATGGAAAACAACAACAGGATTCACACCTTATGAACTGATCTATGGGAAAAAGGTCATGCTACCAATCAAATTTGAAGTAAGAACATTAATAATTGCAGCCAATCTAAATATGAACCTATTAGACATTCAAAAAGAATGTATGCTACAGCTAAATCAACTGGATGAACACCACCAACAAGCACTTACACATACTGAAATCATCCAACAGCAAAGAAAGAAATGGCATGACCAACATTTGAAAGATAATAAATTCAACGAAGGTGATTGGGCACTACTCTACGACTCCAGATTTCACACATTCAAAGGAAAGCTAACCACTAGATGGCTTGGACCTTACAATATATAGAAAATTTATGACAATGGGGCTGTGAGAATTATTACAATTGATGATGATGAGTTCCCCATGATAGTGAATGGGCATCGCCTAAAAGTCTACAAAAAACCAAAGTCCAAAGAAGAATTTACACAAGTACTCTACTAGCAACAATTGATGCCGATAGAGCATGCTGCAAATCAATAAACTTCAACACATATCATGAAAAAAAACAAAAAAGAGAGAGAAAAAAAACCAAAAAAAAGGGGGTAACAGGAAGTTTACAGGGCATCAACCTATTCAAGCGATCCTGCACAATGATTCAAGCGAGGCTGCCATCAATTCAAGCGAGCCTACAAAATGTATCAAGCGAGGCTGCCATTTATTTAAGTGAGCCTGAAATCAATTCAAGCGAGCCAGCCACGTCTACATGCAGAAATCAGTCTTCATCTACTACGGAATTCTTCAAGACACACCATGCCAACCTTTTTCAAACATATTCAAGCGATCCTGCAAGTTATTCAAGAGAGCTAATCACATCCAACTATGCAAACATCCAAATATAAAGCACGATCGCCTGAGTCGTATCAACAACTGGCACAATTTTCAAAAGCACATATTCAGCAAATTCAAAACGCGCAAAACGGAAAAACCAACCTACGCACGTAACTACTGACATACAGAAATCAACTACAGACACCGCCAAAATATACTACAGAATCCACCATGCATGAAAAACGCACCAGATCATCAATGCAGGTATGCATACATACCAAGGTAATCTCTAAAATGATTTTATTTGATTCTTAAGGTAAAACATTTTCCCACAATACATTCGTTTCTAGTCAGTTGTGGACAACTTCCATTTCAAATCGGTGGCATGGTGGAATGACCTTCATAAACTCATGATTGCTACCAAAGTCCCATCACCCTCAGCAAATCATGATCGCAACCTTCACCACATGAAGTACAGAGGTCGATCATGAGAAGGCAGAGATAGATCATGAAAAATAGGGGATTAAAAGTGGCAAGTACAGGTGTGATGGAAAGGACAAGTGCAGAAAGGTAGTGAATTAGGGTGCAAAATATTCCATGATTTTGCATATAAGTAACCACCCGGAATTCCTGAGAAGTAGCCACCATTGTATTTCTTGAGCCTGTAAGCAAAGCCCGACCAAGTTAAAGGTATAAAACTACATTCCAAAAGCCCTGGTTTTGTCTGGTTATAAAGAAGATTCTAAAAATGACAAAGGGTTTTAAAAAGAGTGAACCAGAAGATCACAGTGCCATTTATCAAAGCCCGAGAGTCCTGCAGATCATTCGCAACTTAGGCTGGATGCCATTTATCCTTGGACTGATAGGATACCATACAGGGGTAGCCCAGGAGTTCGCAAGAAACTTCAAGCATATTAAGGATGAACAGTACGTCACCCGGGTGAAGGGGTTACGCATAAAAGTGGATGAGGACATGATAGCCAAACACACTGGTCTTCCGATGGGCCTGCATTGGAGCAGCAACGACTGGGAGGAAAACCACACAGCAAAAGCAGCATTCTTTGAGCGTGGAGAGGTTTATGATGAAGACAAAAATGGAGTCAAAAGACCCTCCATGCCAGCACCATGGGATGAAATGGCTACAATTGTCCTGAGGTATATTACATGCACTGGAAGATTAAGCTATGTTCCCATTTTCCATTTTCGTATTTTAGAGCTTCTCAGGCACAGAAGTCACATTTCATCAAACAACAATATTAGCATTCCATTTTACCTGCTCCAATCCCTAGCAGAGATGAGTAGGAAGGTGGCTAAGGGAAAAGAGGATGCTTTGGCCCATCATGGGCTGATCAAACTAATAGTTGGTGAGGAGCTAAAAGCTCAGATTCCAGAGCTCTCCTGGGAGGAGTTCATCGTGGTGTTTGCTGAGGACGTTCAGAGAATGAGGACTACGCCCTTGCCACCTGAATCAAAAAGTAAGACCACCCCTGTATCAGGGGAAAAAAGAAAAATTGACTTGGACAGTGTGGCCGACACCTTGGTCAAAATAAAACACTCCAAAGAGGACTCCCCCAAATCAGACCCAGATATTCCTACCAGTAGTCAGGGGTCGAAGAGGCGCAGCAAGAGATTCACGCAGGTATCTAAAATCTGAGTCTCCAAGGAGAAAGAAAGGGAACCCAGCCCCCTGATTACCAATGTGTCTGATGATGACATTGATCCTTTTATAGATCAGAAGGATCCCACTACAGATGAAGAAGAGGACGAAGAAGAAAAAGAAGAAGAGGATGAAGAAGAGGAAAGGAATGAAGAGGAAACACAGGATACAGAAGAAGAAATGGATAAAGAAGAAGAGCAGAGCTTACAGGAGCAAGGCAACTTTCAGGAAACCCTCCAGAACGTAATGAAGACCCCGAGGTCGTTTCCCAGCTCGCTGAAGCACGAGCAGAATTGGAAAGGCTCAAAAATGAGTTGGAAACATTAATAATTGGGCCAAGAAGCCAAGCCACACCTCCCCCATTCTCAGTCGAGAAGACACAAATCCTAAAGATGCATCATGCAGAAGAGCTCCGGCTGGCCGAGCAGAAGAATTTAGCGCTGCAAGAAAAGTTGGCCGAAGCACAGAACGAATTAGCAAAGAAAGACCAGGAGATTATCAAATTTAAGGATGTTTTTGCCACTACTATCGGCATATATGAGAGACTGCGTGACCTCAGACCACTGTCGGTGGTATATGCAGTTTATTTACAAGAGAAATGGGGCGAATTCCATCTCCAGAGGTTGAAGAAAGGTCTCCCTATAGAGGTAAGCACTCCCAAAGAATTTATTGATGCATCTTTGAACTCCACAGAGCTGGAGAAAGACCAATTGAGTGAGTTCTTCTTGCATAATTTTGTAGTTTCTAGCTCGCCCAACTGGTCGCCAAACCCATATGTGGGCGACTTCCAGTTAAGGGCATTGTGTTCATGGATGAACCACGAAATTGAGCGATCCCAGGACTACCATCTCTATGTTGCATCCAAATGGAAAACCCCATTAATGATCAGACCAAAGCCAACTCACCCTGAGGGAATAATCTATAACCACCGGATCCTCACTCAGGACGAGGAACTGATATCCATTCTCCTCACAAAACAACAGGAGGAGGTGATTCATTTTGACATTACACTCCGCAGCACACAAAAGGAAGTTAATGAGTCCATCAGGGAAAGGTGGAGCAGGGTGGGAAACGATCTAAAAAGAAGAGAACTCCACTCTCCCCTCAGGCTTGAGGATGCTCTTTTCAAAACCACACTCTACAAAGAATCCCTGGCAAGAAACCAACTCAGGTGGATCGGGATGAGGATGAATCCCCCATTCTTCCTTTCCCCAGTCCTCAAAGAACAGATTAATGAAGAGGAAGAGAGGAAGGCATGGGCCAGGGAGAATCAGAATTTTGGATATCTCGGGCAGGCAGGGACACCTAAGGTGGTAGCATGGTATATCAAGGAGGTCATCGACGAATTGAATAAGTCACCCAAGGATGGGTGAATCCTTCAAGTAGGGGAGAGAATGATGGGTCCAATTTTCAGGTATTTGATAACCCTTTTTCCACAGTCTAGCTCAAGCAATGGTGAAGAAACACACTCAATTGTGGGAAAAGTGTTTTACTTTAATTATTTTATGAAATTGTTTTTATGATTATTCTTGTATGTTAGAATGCGTATCAAATAAACTAATTATATGAAAACCAAGCGTGATTGAGCAGGTTCAAGGTCATTAAAGGATGGATGTGTAGAAGACTAAAGGATCACCAAGCTCGGCACCCTTTTTCCTGATTTATAGAGGACGCACTCCCACTTTCAAGAAGAATCAGCATTTTGACAATCAATTAGGATTAGCATTAAAATCATATAAATATGGACCTCTCGGGTAGCGAGAGGCCCCTGCTGTTATTTTTTAGAAAAACATTGTTTTAACGTTTTCTTCCCTATCGATACTGCGAAGTACAGACCTTTGTTTTGACATGGATTCTATATTTTAATTAAGAGATTGATAATTAATTCCAGCCAGCGTTTCTAAGTCTTTATTCTCTCCTGAGTACGGGTTGGGGAGGGCCCCTCCAACACGTAGGTCAGGAGATTCCTATTTGCAGGTATTTTTCCAAGTATGCATTTTTCATTGATGAAAAGTTCTATGACATATGGGAGCATTTGAATGATTCATTATTTCTGTAGTGGTTTATAATACATTCTGTAGTACAACAGAACAGTTTCAGTAGTCCTGTAGGTTCTTTCTTTCAACGCATATTTGAATCAACGTTTGCATGTGTATCGACTTTGCTTTCAATACCACGGTTTATATCTGAGGTCTTTGACTGCTTCTCATCGTGATCAATTTATTTAGTAGTAGATGGATAGCTTGAAACGATTGAAGTTCAATCGTTTCAAGCTATCCATCTACTACTAAAGAAATTGATCACGATGAGAAGCAGTCAAAGACCTCAGATATAAACCGTGGTATTGAAAGCAAATTCGATACACATGCAAACGTTGATTCAAATATGCGTTGAAAGAAAGAACCTACAGGACTACTGAAACTGTTCTGTTGTACTACAGAATGTATTATAAACCACTACAGAAATAATGAATCATTCAAGCGCTCCCATATGTCATAGAACTGTTCATCAATGTAAAATGCATACTTGGAAAAATACCTGCAAATAGGAATCTCTTGACCTACGTGTTGGAGGGGCCCTCCCCAACCCGTACTCAGGAGAGAATAAAAAATTAGAAACGCTGGCTATAATTAATCATCAATATCTTAATTAAAATATAGAATCCATGTCAAAACAAAGGTCTGTACTTCGTAGTATCGATAGGGAAGAAAACGTTAAAACAATGTTTTTCTCAAAAATAACAGCAGGGGCCTCTCGCTACCCGAGAGGTCCATATTTATATGATTTTAATGTTGATCCTAACTGATTGTCAAAATGTCGATTCTTCTTGAAAGTGGGAGTGCGTCCTCTATAAATCAGGAAACAGGGCGCCGAGCTTGGTGATCCTTTAGTCTTATACACATCCATCCTTTAATGACCCTGAACCTGCTCAATCACGCTTGGTTTCCATATAATTAGTTTATTTGATACGCATTCTAACATACAAGAATAATCGTGAAAACAATTTCATTAAATAATTAAAGTAAAACACTTTTCCCACAATTGAGTGTGTTTCTTCGCCATTGCTTGAGCTGGACTGTGGAAAAAGAGTTAGCAAATACCTGACAATTGGACCCATCAGGAAGTACTTGGGCATAAGCCCTAAAACTCATTGTGAGGAGTACCACAAGAACCCCAAAGTAGCTAGCCCATTGAAAGGACCTGCCAGCGAAAAGGGCAATGACCCCTACCTGATTGACTAGTTCCCACCCGTGAGGTAAACCAAGAGTTGTCGTTTGTGGCAAAGTGGTTATCAGTTTTACTTGAGTCGTGGAGTGAGGGGTACTGCCCCAATATGCAAGCCATCAGACAACATTGGTGGCTGAGTGAAACCCCTGAACCGTTAGGAAGCCGCACATACCTAGGGTCCATATCTATTTTCAGCTGAACTGTTGCCGCGTCATTTCAGATCCATTCTGAAAGTCATTTCAAATCCAGCCGTTTTTTATCCAATCGGCGCCATTTTAGATCCCTTTGTTTCTGATCACTTCCGCATCATTGCAGATCTATCTGTTTCATATCCCATATCTCCCTTGTTTTCACTCCGTTTTCCCTGAAACTTCACTGACACCCTGCAATCCCATTCTGCATATTTCATTCCTGAGGACCATATCCCAAATTCCACTTCCCAAATCCCGAAATCTCACATTTGTCTATTTTTAGGGTTTTCCATAACTTCTTCAGATTTCACCCAATTGCCTTCAAATTTTTCCATCGAGTTCCTTTCTTAATTCTGCTTCTTTGTCCTTCTCTGCCAAATTTTCTCATTCTTTCACTCCGCTTCTAAAATCCTCATTTTTTGCTTCCCTGTCCATCAAAAAGTGTCCAAAACTTAATCAAACCCCAATTACCCCTTCGATTTTTTCCCAAATTCAAATTTCCCTTTACTAAATAAGCTTTTGTTTGTGTTTTTCTATCCATTCCCCCCCCCAAAAAAAAAAAAACTCCTGGTTATGGTTGTCACCCGCGCCGGAGCAAAAACCATGGAGGAAGCACTTGCAGCCATCCAAACCAAACTCCAAGATCTAGATGAAAAATTTCTCAGCCTCCATCTTCAGCATTCAGCCATGAACAATAACCGACAGCAAGAATCTTCTACAGCCAGTGGGTTCTCTTCTTCCAGCAATTTTCGTGGTCCGAAGCTTGAATTTCCTCGCTTCAATTGTACTGATCCGACTGGATGGGTCTATCATGCAGAACAGCATTTCATTCTGCATAATACTTTTGATGTCCAAAAAGTTCCACTTGCATCCTTTCATTTGGAAGAGGAATCCCTTCAATGGTACCGTTGGTACATCAAGGCTCGTGACGAGCCAAAATGGACAGATTTTTGCCAACTCCTTTTGCAAATATTTGGTCCTAGTGCTTTTGATGACTTCACCGGAGCACTCACTAAACTCTGTCAAAGTGGCACTGTGAGAGAGTATCAGACCGAATTTGAGAAACTAGCCAATCACACAGAAGGCTTGTCTGATGAATTCTACAGGAGTTGTTTTATCAGTGGTCTTAAGGATGAAATCTGGTCAGAGGTTAAAATGTTCTGTCCCAACACAATGATGGAAGTCCTAGGGTTAGCTAAGTTGGCAGAAGACAAGATTGCATCCCAACAGCGCTCCAGACCCACTTGTGTTCCCTTCCAAAATATGGGTTCTCAACCACCTCCCATTCCACCAGCAACTTGACCAACTCCTATCAAGCATTTGTCTGAAATAGAGATGCAAGCAAGCAGAGAAAAAGGGCTTTGTTATAATTGTGATGAGAAATTCACTCGGGGACATAGATGTGTTCAAAAAAATATCTATCTCTTGGATATGGATTCTCTGCCTACCTCTAAAATTGGTGAAGAAGCTCCAGATATAATGGATGCTCAAGTCGACATTCAGGAGCCTCATATTGACCCCCCATCTCAGGATGAACAACCAAAGATATCTCTCCATGCTTTATACGACGTCACCACCCCCCAAACAATGCGGGTCAGGGGTTATTTCAAGAAGCTTCCTCTTACAATACTCATTGATTCTGGTAGCACTCACAACTTCATTGACCCCCAGATCGCCAAACAGGCTGATTGTTTTGTCCATCCTTGCTCCAACTTTGAATTCATGGTTTCCAGTGGAGGCACCTTACCTTGCAAGGGAAAGTGTCACAATGTGCGTATCTCTCTGGAAGATTATAACCTACGCTCTGACATGTTTGCCTTGTCCTTAGGCAGATGTGATGTGGTTTTGGGCGTTCAATGGTTACGCACACTTGGCCCCATCTTATGGGATTTTGCTGAACTTTGGATGCAGTTTTCAGTCAATGGGACACAACACAAATTTACAGGCTTACAACCAGGGTCTCTCCACATCATCAGTTCACATCGCCTGAAAATATCCTTAAGAAGAATTCACATGGTGTCATCGCTTAGCTCTATTCCATTCAGATGCACCCATCAACGGTCTCCACTACTTCCTTGGATAGATATGTAGGTGTCTTTGCTGCACTAGTGGGCTTTCCGCCTTCAAGAGACCTTTCCTGTAAGCATTTAGCCGCGTCTACATCCCAGCAGGAAACGATGGCTATTTTGCATGCAGTACCGACGTGGCAGCCATCCCTATTAGGGAATTATTTCTGCATCAAGACTGATCTCCAGAGTTTGAAAAATTTCCTGGCACAACGGGTCTCCTCCCCAGCACACCTGAAATGGGTTATCCACCTCATGGGTTATGACTATGCGATCACTTACAAGAAGGGTAAGGACAATATGGTGGCAGATGCTCCTTCTCGCACATTTGATGACCCAGTTTCTCTTACAACTATTTCTCTGCTTGTTCCAAACTAGTTGCAATATGTTCAACAAGGCTATCTCTTCTATGAACTCCATGCTTCTTCATCGGCAGGGCACTCTGGGTTCGTCCAAAAGTATGACCGGGAATAATGTAACTTCTTTTGGTAGGGACTGAAAATGCCAATTCAATAGATGGTGGGTGACTGTGATACTTGCCAGGTCAACAAGGGTGAAACGACACTCCTTTCGGGACTGCTTGAACCCTTTCCCATCCCTACACAAATTTGGACAACTATTTCTATGGATTTCCTAGAAGCGCTCCAGTGGTACAATACCACATCTACAAGGACACCATATGAAGCATTCTATGGACAGGCACTGCCAGTTATTCTTCCATACACCCTCAGCAGCTCCCCAGTTCAGGCAATTGACTCGGTTCTTCGAAACCGCGATCAAATTCTTCTCATTCTGCAGGACAATCTTCACATGGCAAGAATTCGACTGAAACAACAAGCCACTCAGCACCGTTCAGAGCGCACTTTTCACATAGCTAATATGGTTCTTCTTCAGCATTCCAAGCAATCCTCCTGAAACTCAAAAGGCATCAATGGCCCGGAATGCAACCCGAAGATGCTACAGGGGAACCACTCTGTCCAATTCTGCATCAATTTCCACATCTAAAGCTTTGAGGAAAAATCTTTTTCTAAGGGAGAGGGAATGTTAGGAACCCATGTCAACCCTTCTATTTACTTTGTTAGTATATTGTTGTTGGACACATATGCTTTGTAAGTCGTCCCATAGTATTTGTTGATCCATAGTTGTGTTATTGTTGTTTAGCGCATATGCTTTGTAAGTCGCCCATAGTATTGTTGATCCATAGTTTGTACTGGCCCATGGTTTTGACCCATAGTATTGGCGCCTAGAATTAGTATATAAGTGTGTGTTGAGGCCTATGAAGGCACCGTGAAGTTATTTGTATTGAGCTTGCTCAAAGGAGGTTGCCCCCTCGAAGTGGCCTGCGATCAATATAAAAGTGATTCTGAGTTATGTTATTTCTGCTATCTCGTGTGTTTTCATTAATTAATTATTGTAGGTTCATCACAGTTGGATTCAGGACGCCAGGATAGTTCCAAGGGTGCCCCTCTCCTCCGGTCCCGTGGCCCTGGTGCCATCTTGTACGTCCATCTTGGAAACTAGGGTTTTGCTCAGTGAGGGAGTGTGCAATTTTTGCACACGGGAGTCAAATCTGCAAAATCGTCCGCTGGGAACTTATGATGATGATGATGGTTATGATGATGGTGATGGTGATGGTGATGGTGATGAAGATGGCTTAGTGCTAGGGTTTGGGTGAGGGTTAGGGCTAGAGTTATGGAAGGAAATTGAATTAGGGTTAGAGTTAGAGTTAATGATGATGATGAAGATGGTGGTGATGATGAAGACGTTCATGGTGATGGTGATGGTGATGGTGATGATGAAGAAGACGACTTAGTGCTAGGGTTTGGGTGAGGGTTAGGGCTACAGTTATAGAAGGAAATTGAATTAGGGTTAGAGTTATAGTTAACAATGATGATGAAGACGGTGTTGATGATGAAGACATGACGATGATGGTGATGGTGATGGTGATGGTGACGGTGACAGTGACGGTGATGGTGATGGTGATGGTGAGGATGAAGGAGATGGCTTAGTGCTAGGGTTTGGGTGAGGGTTAGGGCTAGACCATTGTAATAGATTATGTACTTCAAAAAATTTCCTAAAACCTAGGTAATTCTAATCTTGAGAACCTATCAAAACTGCTATCTTCAAATGCTACAAACATAAATAGATATATTTAAGAAAATACTAACTCAATTTACTCAAATTTGATCCAAATCACATCACCATTTTATTCAACATAAAAGAGAAGCATGGAACAGTTTAATACATATAGGAAAAATAAAAAACATAGGAAAAGACATGTATGTATGTATGTATCCACAAAAAATGCATGTACCAACGAAAAAACATAAAAATACACATACCTCGATGTAGAAAATAACATTCTTTGATGCAATTCTTTCTCTTATGTAAAGTTGACTGGCCTCATTCAATAAATCAATATGGATCCTCTCTGTTGCTAATTGTCTCCCTCAATCTCTCGTGCTTTGAATGAGGCAGGTAGTAGCGTACCTTGGTTGAGCTCTTGCTTGACATTGTCTGAAGATGGATGTTTGTGCCAATGATCAAGTTTGTGAAGTGATACACCACTGAACCTGGTCTGTAATCCATGAATACATGCCCACTAGTCTTTCTTGACTTCCCATCTAGTGTAAGATATTCCCCCTTAACCACCATCGAGACAGTAGGAAATTCAATTCCTTCATCGTCGATTAATGATCAGTAGAGGGTTTTCTTACCTTGGATGCACCGTGCCAACCAATAATCCACGCCCCATTCATTGTCTTTTGGTGCAACAACTGCGTATATGTGTCCTGATTGTACAAGATCTGAGATATGTTCGTAGTCTGTCGAAATCGCTGACTGGCCCTCCTCTAACTGGGTTGTTTCAACAACTGCACTTTGGTCTACTACAAGTGACACACGATCCCATTCATCAACCCAGTCCATGCATTCGCATTCATCCCATTCGCCACTGCTGCAAGGGTTGCAAAAGCATGCAAGCTTTCGCGTCCATATTTCAAATAAGTGGTTGTTTGAGCTTCGAACTGAATGAAATCCACGTGTTCCTTGTACTGTGCCACAACTATAGGAACATGATCAATCTATGTCAACCACTAGCCAAAAATTTCTCGCCACACGTTCTGCCATCGATGATGTCTGTTGATCTCTTGCTCATTCTGACATTGTTGCGGAGCACCATTGAACTGTGGACCATGCATCTCAGATATGAGGCTCCTTGTCAAAGCTCATCTCTTCCCTTCGTAGTGCGCTCTTGATGCATGCACCGGCCCCATCATGCTCGCCTTTGTCGTGCCCGGTCTCAAAATAGTTCCAGATATGTGGCATATTATAAGTCTTATGCAAAGTACTCATCCATTGGAATACTCGGGCATTTTTGAACTGGCCCGCACAACCATCCGACCATATCCAATGTTGATCCATCTGTATATCTCTCTCCTTCAACTAATCATAGAAAATTTGAAAACAATGTTGCACATAATGCAGATCATGGGTTCTATCATCACTTATGTAAAAGTTTGTCTCCTTCAATATTATCCTCTTGTCATTGCTGCTCTCTGGCCCATGCCTATACATAATATGTACCATGATGCTGACTTGGTCTGAATGGTAGTATTGACTCTGGATTTCATTTTGTGGCTGAAGGGTGTAATTTTCTACAAAATACACAATTGACACTATGGTTCCAATGGGAAATGTGTCCCTGCATTTTCTGTACTGCTCATCTTGCCACCGCGCTACATGCACATGTTGAACATACTGCTCGGTTTTCTCATAGAATTTCGTCAAGAAGTCACATAACGGTACCTGTTACCATGGAAATAAGGGAAATATTACAATGTGGCCTTTGGAAAAATGTATATGCCATAAATTGAACGTGTAATATGAAAAATATGTAATATTCATTTGTACCTGTAACTTTACCAATGCAATCTTTTTACTTTCTCTGACACTGTCTAATTGATAGGTCACGTACTTGAAACTCTGCATCTCCACACCCATCATGCCAAATTCTGTGTCCTTGCTTTCATGAATGCAACGGTTCAAAAGAGAAAACCCACTGCACATAGAACATGTCCCATATAGACACGATTTTTTATAATACTTTTGTCCTTCGGGCCTTGGACACATTATGTTGTGGATAAAGTCTCTTGATGCATTCAATGGTAGTATGGATTCATTGCATCCCTGCACAATGTTAGTATGCAAATCACAAAATATATGTTTATATGCATCATAATAATATTCATATTCTACGTGGTATCTACAACAACAAATGTTCCGATCAATGCATATATGAACATACCAACGTTTGCATTTCTTAAAGGACCTTTGGCCCAGGTTCAATTGTGTGTGCTCGTTCCTGAATCTCTCATAGATTTCAGTCTGTATGGTGTCAAGGAAGTATTTAACATGGGGCTCATGTTCAGTAGAACCTTTTCTTAGTTTTAGCACGTCTCTTTGGTTTGATGAAGGTCTAGTATGATCATGCCAAAACTTTTGTACTAACTCCTTAACAGCATCGATTAGCTTCCTATCTGCACAAGGCAACCTACCAAAAAAAGCCCAACAATCGTTTCCACCCGAAGTGTCAATATTTTCTCTTATAACAGAGTACTTTTTAATAGTTTTTCTATTTAATTTGAGTATGTGAGAAGTGTGTGATAGCAGGTGACGCTGCCTTGTGGACTTGCTTACAATTGATTCCGTTAAAACACAACGAACCGCACAAAGATCTTTTGTACGAGACTTCTTCCCAATTGCATTAAATGCAGATTGGATATTTCTAACAATATGACTGTTGGCCTCTGAACTTTTAACCATCTTTATGCCAAAATTCTCCTAACAATAGCTAAATAACGTGACTTTAACAAACATAGCAATAATTGACATTTACCTACATCACCTTTGGATTCAAAATATTCTTTGACAATTTTGATGCATTGCCATTCGATAGTGCGTTTTGGCAACTTGCCTTCAAGCCCCGACATAGCACTCTCATCCACATGAACACGTCTAGGATTTCTTCTTCTTGCACTGGACAGTCGAGGTAGGGAGGGTGGACATGATACATGAATACCCGAGCTTGTTTGTTGTGGTGCTTGGTTCATAGATTGGGCCATAATGGGAGTGTGGTCGACAGGGTTGTGGTCTTCTTGGGGAGATTGCAAATTAAGCAAGGCTTGTATGTCCATCTCTACACATGCAGCATCTCCCAAAATTCTTGTGTTGTGAGGAACTTCATAATGACTCATTGATGGATTGTTGGTTGGAGATTGTGTTGATGTTGGAATTTGAGTTGGGTCCGTTGGACGCGACCGCTTTACCCGTGGTTCTGAACAAGAGGTTGTAGTGTCAACAACTGTGTTAGGATCAATGGCATGATCCGGGGCAATGATAGGACCATGTCTCAATCTTTCCATTCCAACCTGGCCTTTTCTCTTAAGTCATTGACCTTTTCAATGGGCAGATTCCTTCTTTTTTTTTTTGCATTTCTTGGGTTTCCCATCTCCAAACGTCTCTTTAACACAACTATCAGGCCTGCCCCTGCAAAAGAAACAACAAATAAGATATTAGTGCCATTATACAATGAACCTGACACATTCCAACATAGCTTACCACTTTACAAATTAACATATACAACTACAGACTATGTTGGTTTATTTGTGTTCGAATAAACATCATTATCCCTTACAATTCCAATCAATATAGATGATGTTTGGTCAAGTGTAGAGAGGAGAAACTAGTGTCTTGCCTGGCCATGAATTCATAAAAATTATGGTAGTAACACCCTACAACAGAGATGGCTTGAGATGCCTTGGGAATAGTTTGATAGTTTTTCTACATCAAATAAGGTAACCTTAATTAGTTGCATTTTTTTCTTTCTCCCTTAATGTTATCAATTCTAAATTTTGCACCTAGTTTGATTGCTTTGTCTTCCTAGTGGAATGGTATATCCTTCCATTTGAGGCAATGTACTTTACCATCATAAATTACTAGGTTATATAACACATTAAGTAGTTGAAGAAACAACAACAAACTATTTCCTTAGATCTATAAACCTTGAGATGATAGAATTTGATTTTGAGTTTAAAATACCCATGGTTGAATTCAACAATGCATCACAATAGAATGAATGTATACCTTGTTTTATGCAAAAACTTAAGGAGGATGCAAAGGTTTCTAACAAGGATCATGGTCTTGGGAAGGGTGATTAGGGGGAATATAACTTGACCTTTCAATGTGCAATATCTAGGGTGGGGAGGTGTTGGAGAGTGGGGAACTAGGGACTATACCAACAATCATCATGTTGAATAGAGCATGAAGTGGGAAAGTCTTGGTTTTTGAAAAAAAAAACATTATTAAAGGTGAGGGGATATTCTAAGGATGGTAAATATGGATGAATATTATCATATTTGGATTCATAGAGAAAGGAAAGGTGCATATACTTACAGATATCCTCATTCCATACAATGGTATTGAATAAGAGATGAGAGAGTTGAGGTTTTGTGGATGAGTTGAAGTGATATTTTTAGTTATGTTTAGTGAGTGTGTGGTTTTTTTTGCTAGCATAATATGAGGTGAAAAGAACAAAATTAACTTGGGAACTAATTACACAATGAGGAGGTTGCATACTTCATCTTGTCTAGTGTTCATATGAGTTTTTTTAGATGTGAACTTGGGAAATCTTCTTGTCAAATTCATTGTTATCTATGCATGGATATTGTTGTGGGCATATGATAAAAACAAAAAGGCATGGGCTCATCTCAAATCTTATGAATGAAAAGACTCATTTACAATTCACCATACCTCTATAGAAATGATCTCCACTTGCAATGGAAACTGGTAACTTCAATGAATCCACTAAATTCCAAGACCACTGAAGATGTTTGATAGATTCCAAGGGTGATTTTGTGTCCAATAGATCAAAGAGTGTCCAAAATATCAATGAGTGTGAGCCAATGAGAAACCTGTGAGAGCTTGAAACCCGCGGAAGAAGTGAAACCCGTGTTTTTAGTAGAATTCCCGGGAAACAGAGAACTCTATTTTTTTTTAACTAGTAACAGGGAAGCGCATGTGTGTTTTTTGTGCGTACACGTGAGGAGCACGCATGTGCCCAAACCCATGCGCGCGCCCCTATATAATGTTTAAACCATTTATTCCCCAACGTTTACACCATTTAATGCCAAACCTTCCCCCACTTCGAAAATATTTGCATAAATTGGACTCGATGAAGTTTGAAGGGTGGGTCTTAATTTTTATTAGAAGGGCTTACTCTTTGACACATTTGATAATTTATGGTTGTCTCTGCGCCTTGACCCAATTGACATTGTAAGGTGAGGATGTGCATGCATAATAATCCTTATTTATGACTATGCGATGAGGATTTAAATGGAAGAGGATGTAAAGACGTGTTATTTTTATACGTATTTTGATGGCGAGTGTCGAAGAGAAACGTGGTGATAAACCACAATTCCTGAGCTAAAAATTGTTTTTTTTAATTTTATTAATAAGCATTGTGGTACTTTGGTCCAAATGTTTTTTCTAACTCATTGTTTCTCCATATTGTGTGCCTACTACCACCTCTCTATATCAATGCATAAAATCAACCTCTGCTTGGTTTGTGGTTATAGTTGCATGCCATTGAGTGTTGTTTAGAGTTTCCGTGAGTCTGTGACATTCATGCAATAAATGAAGTCTTGTAGAGGAGGATTCATCAAAGAGGCAATTTGAATTTCATTTTGACAAAACACATATTTTGTAAAGATCAAATTCCATGAATGCATCCTCAGCTTACCATGCAAGACCATGGATATGTTGAAAAGCATTGAACATCATCGAAGAATGAAAACCGGTTCCTCGAGATCTTATTGAATCATATTGAGCTCAATTGAATTCCACCTGGGCCTTAATTGAAAATTCTAGACCTCACGTGTCATCAATAATACATAGAATCCATGACACTATCCCTCTACAAGGAGCCTCCTCCTCCTCCTCCTCCTCCTCCGCCGCCTCCTCCTCCTCATCATAATCATCTTCGTCATCGTCAGCATCATCATCATCATCCTCATCCTCATCATCCTCGTCCTCATCATCATCACCATCATCATCATCATCGTTATCACCCACTTCTTCATCATCATCCTCATCCTCCTCCTCATCATCATCATCATCTTGGTCATCATCTTCATCATCATCTTCATCATCAACATCGGCATCATCGTCATCCATCATCTTCTTCATCATCTTCATCATCATCATTATTGATAATGATGATGATGACAAAGATGATGATGATGATGATGATGATGATGATGAGTACGAAGATGAAGATGATGATGTTGATGATGACGAATATGATCACCATCATCATCCTCATCATCCTCCTCCTCATCATCATCATCATAATAATCTTTGTCATCATCATCCTCGTCATCATCATCCTCGTCATCATCATCATCCATGTCATCATCATCATCTCCATAGTCATCATCATCGTTATCATCCACTTCCTCATCATCATCACCATCATCATCTTGGCCATCATCTTCATCATCATCATCATCATCATCATCATCATCATCATCTTCATCTTCATCATCATCCATCATCTTTATCATTATGATATCATCATCTTCGTCATCATCATCATCATCATCATCATCTTCATCGTCATCATCATTATCAGTGATGACATCATCATCATCATCATTATCAATGATGATGATGATGAAGATGATGGATGATGATGCAGATGATTATGAAGATCAAGATGATGATGACGAATATGATCATCGTCATCGTCATCATCCACGTAATCATCATCATCTCCATCGTTATCACCCACTTCCTCGTCATCATCCCCATCCTCATCATCATCACCATCATCATCTTGGCCATCATCTTCATCATCAACATCATCAACATCGTCATCGTCATCATCAATGTCATCATCATCATCTTCATCATCATCCATCGTCTTCGTCATCATCATCTTCATCATCATTATCATCATCATCATCATCTTCGTCATCATCATCATTATCAATGATGGTGATGATGGTGATGATGAAGATGATGGATGATGATGCAGATGAGTACGAAGATGAAGATGGTGATGCTAATGATGACGAATATGATCATCATCCGCGTCCTCGTCCTCATCCCCATCATCATCATCATCATCATCTTGGTCATCGTCTTCATCATCAACATCATCATCATAGTCATCATCATCATCATCATCATCTCCATCATCATCATCGTCATCATCACCCTATTCCTCATCATCATCAACATCATCATCATTGTCATCATGGTCATCATCATCATCTTCTTCGTCATCATCATCATTTTCAATCGTCATCATCGTCGTCAACATCATCATCATCTTCATCATCATCATCTTCTGATGGTGATGGTGATGAATATCATCATCATCATCATCATCATAATCATATTCGTCATCATCATCCTCATCATCATCATCCTCGTCATCATCATCATCCATGTCATCATCATCATCTCCATCATCATCATCATCGTTATCACCCACTTCCTCGTCATCATCCCCATCCTCATCATCATCATCATCATCATCTTGGCCATCATCTTCATCATCAACATCATCACCATCATCATCATCATCATCATCTTCATCATCATCCATCATCTTCATCATCGTCGTCGTCGTCATTGTCACCCAATTCCTCATCATCATCATCATCCTCATCCTCATCCTCATCCTCATCATCATCATCATCTTGGTCATCATCTTCATCATCAACATCATCGTCATCGTCATCATCATCATCATCATCATCATCATCATCATCTCCATTGTCATCATCGTCATCATCACCCAGTTCCTCATCATCATCATCATCATCATCATCATCATTGTCAGCATCATCATCATCATCTTCTTCTTCTTCTTCGTCATCATCATCATTTTCAATCGTCATCATCATCGTCAACATCATCATCAACATCTTCGTCATCATCATCTTCTTCATCATCATCATTGATAATGATGATGATGACGAAGATGATGATGATTTAGATGATGGATGATGATGGAGATGAGTACGAAGATGAAGATGATGATGATGATGATGACGAATATGATCATCATCATCCTCCTCCTCATCATCATCATCATCATAATCATCTTCATCATCATCAGCATCATCATCTTCATTCTTGTCATCAACATCATCGTCCTCATCCCCATCATCCTCATCATCATCATCATCATCGTCATCCCCATCATCCTCATCATCATTATCCCCATCATCCTCATCATCGTCGTCATCATCCCCATCCTCCTCCTCATCATCATCATATAAATTTAATTTAATTCAATTTAAAACATTATTAATTATTAAAAAATATATAATTTATAAAATTATTTAATCACTATGACAAATTTCAAACTTTAGTAAAAACAACGCGCACGCGCCATTTTGCGCGTATGCACATTTGGGCGCATACGCACCATTGTGTGCATACGCACTTTTTAAATACAAGTGCACGTGCCAGTTTAGTTTTTTAAATTTTGGCGAGTAATTCATTTCCCACCAACGTGGTGGATGACTTGGCTGCTATGGTTTTAGGTTCAGGTTGCCAAAATACATATAATAATATAAAAAAAATACATCTTATAACAAAATACATATTATTCTATAACTTCTTCTGTTTCGAGCATGATTCTGTGTATGCTACACTTGTCCACTGCTAATGAAATTACACACACTTGTAGAACTATGTGTGCAGATTCCGAATATGTAATTTTTTATTAAAACTATTATTTGTTCCTATTTTTTAGTTAATTTCAATTGCATTAACATCAATCTTACACAAAGAGTAGGTTATTTCTTCCGTCTATAACTTTTTATTGACTCACCTATTTTGAAAACGGAAAAGAACCCGCACAAGTACACACAAAAACATACATCCTAAAAAAAAAAAAAATGTTGATTGATTAGGTTAAGACCATGATATCGAGGGCTAACGCTCGGCCTAGTCATTTTATGGATGGGCTGACTTCCTTAATTAAAAATAAAAATAAAATTAACATAAATAAATACGGAAAAATAACGCCGCACTAGAACGGCCTATTATCTACGACTGTATATAATTTTTTTAACAAAAATCCACCATTTGAATACTGAACCAGAGGGCTAACGCAAACATATTCATTATATTTTCTTAAAAAAATAACATACCAACCTTAAGAGAACCCCATTTTTTGGGAGTTATACTTAATTTCCATAAATAATATTTATATATTCCGGAAGGTAATCCGATTTTCTACGTTTGATATTCTTGCGCCATATTCCAAAAAGTTGTGTAGGTAGCTCTAATATTGCTTTTTGACGTTCAGATTTCTGTTTTTCCAGAAGTCCATTGTGACTAACGCGTCATGAGTGGCCAACATTAGCTTGCACCAACCCACTTCCTTTTACTCTTACCAACCTTCATTTCCGCTTACACATGAATCTATCTAATCTTGCCAATCAATCTTCCTACCTTATTTACCTCCTTATGCATTTTCTATCCATTTTTTATCTCAATAGCTTAAATTGTTTGGTTTACCTTTACATCCTCTCTAGACTAAAAGTAAACCAAATCTCGACTCTGTCATAAAATTTATGATCACTTATTGCTAATTGTGTTGAACCTTATACTTCATTTTACTCTTATCCAACTTCTCTTCCACTTTCAAATGAATCTCTCTAATATTTTCAATGAACCTTTTTCTTTTCTTTCCCATACCAAACATCAAAGGGTGAAGATGGAAATTGTATTTCCATATCAGAAGAGTGTTAAATATAGACAATTTGTTCACCGAAGGTCTTTGAATATGTCTCTATGTAGCCTCTTAACATATACACAATTTTTATGTACAAATTTAACCTACCCATTACCGTGAGGATGGAATTCGAATACTTCAACTTGATATCATTCTTTACTTTTAAGTTGTTCAAAATTTTACATAAAAATATTGCATCATCGTAGAGGCAAATCCAAAATGTAACCATACATTTGAAAACATAGTTGAGTTTCTTTAGGGTCATTGATTATCTTCTTGTGTCGTGTTACCAGAGGAGAAGGTTTCCACTTCCAAAATCGTTCAAAACAGATGTATTCATGCACATATAAATATCACCCCTATTTTTAGAAATTACGAAACTCTGGCTCCTCTACCATAGCCCGAACAACAGCTTGTCATTAAATTACGAAATCAAGTCAGAATTCATTGAAGACAAAACCTGTCCACTGTTCCATCGCCGGTGGATAGTTTGCTCAATAGCACTATCCACTAATTAATTAGATTTGGTTTATTATTTTTAAATATTTTGTTTCCTATTTCTATCACATTTTCGTGCATATCATGGTGTAAAAAAGAGTGATCATTTTTTAAATAATGAATGACCTTTCAATATATAAGATTCGTAATGAGAATTTAGTAAAAAGTTTGTGAACATTTAAATAATTAAAAGCAACATTTTCTAAATTATTTATTAAAGTTGGTGGAGGTTGTGGTGCTTCTTTATAAATGATCTCATACATGGAGCTAAGTTCCCACATATCCTTCATTCTATCAAACTTATTTTTCTAAATCGTTCAATTTACTAAGTCACCTAGAATGTTGAGACAAGTGGATTCTCTCACTCTTAACTAAGGAACAAGAAATATATCAATCTAGATATCATGGTCCACTACATTCCACATATATTCTTCTTCTTTAGGTCCTAAGTAAATAATCATCTTTTCCAATAATGAGCTCCTTAAGTGGTAATCAACTAATACACCACTAAATCACAAAATGCATGGCATTAAATGAGAATTTGTTTTACTAGTGCATGTGCATTGTATTTACACCTTCCTTGAGTGCTTGTCAATTTTTAGTTCCTCTTCCTGTCAATTAGACCACACAATGCAACTTAGATGATGATTCTTTCTTCGAAAATTGTTTCCTTGGATTTTTTTCTTTATATTCAACCCTAATCAATTTTAATATTCAATATTTCAAACCAAAACACTTATCAATTAATCATTTCATATCACACTTCCTCACTGGAAGATTTGTGTCCCCAAAATAAATGAATAAAGAAATGAATGAGAGACGAGGAAACTATTTTGAAGTTTTCCCTCTCTTATACCATTTTGCTACCTTTGGTGATTGTCCTTTGAATCCATTCTACCTTACCAACTTTTCGTCATTGAGTATCCCATACCTTATTTTGAAATATTGTAACTTCATTTACCTTCACAAGTATAGTGGGTGAAAAATAGTTGATTATAGGAATTTTGTTTATCTTCTTCTACATCTAGAAAGGATGGTTAAAATAACCATAAATTCTCTACATTTGTCACCAAATATGCTCACATATATGAAGGTAAATTCAATTTGAATACATGATCACTTACCTGTTTAGACGTGATTTCAAATGATTTATATCTCAATCTCTTAAATTATTTGTTGCATCATTACATCCTCTCTCAACTAAAATAGAACCAAACATTTTTTTTAACCAAAAATTGTAATCATTCATTACTAATTGTGTCGAACCTTGCACTTCCTTTAAAACTCTTGAGCTTCACTTCCACGTTCAAATGAATCTAGGTAATCGTGTCGATGAACATTTCTACCCTATTTACCTCATGCACTTTCTACCCAATTTACTTTTGTTTCCCATACAAAACATCAAAATTTAAAGGTGGAAAATAACCATGACATTATTCAAAAGGGATATTTTGGTGTGATAATGTACTGCCATGTTATAAGAGTTTTGGATATAGATGTAAGATATTCATCCTAGGTTTCTAAATGGGTTTCCCTATAATCTCTTAACAACTACATCATAGTTTTTTTAACAACTTTAACCTACCCATTACCTAATGATCGAATGCAATCAAATGCTTTAACTTGGTATAATCATTTCCCATAAGATTGTCCAAAATTTATATAAAAATATTGCATCTTGATCTGTCATAATTATACATGAGGCAATCCAAAATGTACCTATTCATTTGAAAAGATTATCAAATTACTTTAGGTCGCTTGATGGTTTTCTTGTGGCATTAGAACTACAAGGGGAAGGTTGCCACATAGTCAAAATTGTTCAAAACACATGCATTCATGCACTTATAAAAACCACCCCTATTATTAGAATTTATCATATCCTCTCATATTTCTCAAGTTTCTTAATGGTAAGCTAAGTTTAATTATTAATAAACTTCCATTGCCAAAAATTTACAAATTGATCATAAACCATTGCATCAATAATTAAAAAAATTATCCCATATAATTTTAAAGTCTCTCCGCCCCTAATTATTTTCAATTATACCAAATATATATTTTGATAAAATTAAATACACCTATATGCACTAACATGATATTATATAGACTTTTATAGCGACCCACCCATGGGTTAGCAAACACATTTTGTTGAACCAATCCACAAACGCAAACAAGTAATCATGTTCTCACCTAGTCATTGAAAAATATTTAAATACATAAAGATACTTTCCCATGGTTAACTAGGGATTGGTAATGACATGTATCCTAATATTCCTATCACTAGGTTTGCTTGTGTTGCAAAGAACATAACATGATATATACCTATAAATTTCTGTTTTCATCTTAGGCCAATATGCATTCCTATGTAAATTCATGATGGCCTTCTTAACATGAAAATGTCTAAAAATTCTTTTTATATGAGCTTCATTGCTAGTCGTGTCCTTGTTTCACTTTGAATGTGTAACATGTCAAACTTGTAAAGATGTTGAAGATTATGTTCATTTTCTTCCAAATCAACTGTTCTTTTTTTTGTTTTAATTATTGAAAGGCATTTCCAAAATTTATTGTATATACTCTTCTCCTAGAAATTATTGGGAAAAAGGTTCAAGCTGCATTATGGTTCCCTGCATGGCTATAGATTTCTATAAGTTTATTCTTGGTAGAAAATTTATAACTTAATTTATAATGTTCTTTTTGTATTTGATAACTAAATGTAATTGTTGCAATAATCTATCCACCTATATGTATAATCTATCCACCTGTGGCTTATTGCAACTTTGTTTGACTTTACCAATAATCTATCCACCTACATGTATGGCCTATAATAATAAATGTATAATCTATCCACCTATATGTATGGCTTATTGCAACTTTGTTTGACTTTACCAATAATCTATCCACCAACATGTATGGCCTATAATGATAAGTGTATATTCTATCCACCTATATGTATGGCTTATTGCAACTTTGTTTGACTTTACCAATAATCTATCCACCTACATGTATGGCCTATAATAATAAATATGAGTCCCAGCCAATAATTCAATGTAAATTTGGAATTCTAGAACCAAGGCTAAGGGTTTGGGAATGCACTTATCTTTTTTTTCCACTCTTATTGTCAAAATTTCCCAAAATCTTGAGGAAAAGTCTAAAAGGCAAATGGGATGCAATTTGAAATTTGCTTAAACAATCCTAGACTAGTTTTGCAAAGTTAGATAGTCAACCATAAGACAAGACATTGGGTCTATCAATAATATTTAATATAGTGTATTGGCCCATTGAATATTAAAACATGAGACACAAAAGGAGTCCAAACATTCCATGGTGTTAACCTACCAAGATGTCTATTTTTCAAGAATCGTACAAACCTAAGAATCATCTACTAAATGGACATCATCCAAATAGCCGACATCATGTTCAAGGAGAGGAATCCCTTGAATTGGGTATACGCTGAATTTAGAGCACAAAAATAGTCAATAGATTTAACAACCAAGACATACAAGGTTGGATCTAGACATAAAACGTATTTGATTGAATCGAAACCCTCATTACTTCAAATATATACCATTGTTGATGGAGAGATGGGTCGAAGCATTTGAGAAAGGGTTTCGACATTATTGATGAAGTTTGGACCAAACCCCAAGGTGTTGAGGATCATTAGGATGAAAGACCATTACACCTTCTTATAGGCAATTTTAAAGTGAATTTTAATAAAAAAGGGCATTGAGGTTGGAAAACCGATCCCTTCTAACCCATCCCAGATTATAATTACATTATTTAAGGTATATTTCCCATGAATAAAACCTATATTTTCAAGGTAAATCATGATATAGGGAAGACTATGTTTGATGTGTAACATAAGTGTCTTGCTAATTTTTTTTAAATGTGTTAAAAAGA
This sequence comes from Larix kaempferi, assembly GCA_027924585.1. Taxonomy (NCBI): domain Eukaryota; kingdom Viridiplantae; phylum Streptophyta; class Pinopsida; order Pinales; family Pinaceae; genus Larix; species Larix kaempferi. The sequence goes on from BSBM01000194.1 coordinate 17,647,397, forward strand.
TTGATGAGCCTTCCCAATTGGTAATAAACTTCAAGACCCTAATTTGAAATTGGATCAACTAGAAGAAGTCTATTAAATGTGGATTAATTTTTTTTGTCTAATCCCATCTAGCTCAAAATGGTTGTTTCAAAAGTGTTACTATTAGATTCAAAAAATATGATATTGAATGTTGTTGAAAGTGTAGAGATTGCATTTCAAGTTAAAACTGGTTTCTCAAAATGTAAAAATGGATTTTTGGAGTGTGGAAATTGAATTCAAAAAGTGTAAAAAAAAAAATATAAATTTTATTTTAAAATTAATTAATAATTAAAAAAATCTATATAAATGTATTTTATTAATTTCTTTTTTAATAAGATAATAAATTTATAATTTTTCTAATTAATTTTAACCAAATGATATTTAAAATGTAAAAAAATACAAGTTATGTGGAAGATTTTAATGTAGTCATACAAACCCATATTAAAAAGATACAAATTAAAATATTTTTTCATTTTTAAATTTGTTATTATTGTAATTTAATAATTAAAAAATTATGAGAATAATTATTAATAGTTATGTAATGGGTTACTCATTATTGTTAATCAACTAAAATCATGTAACTTAAAATGTTTTAGTTATAATTCATAACATGGACTTCATCATTTTTATAAAATAAAAATAAAAAATCATGTGATTCATAATTATTGGTTTCTAAATATTCAGTCCTTATCCTTACTTCTAAGTAAATTGACGAAAATAGGTTTTAACGAATTAAAAATATTTTTAAATCTGATTCAGAATTAAAATCTCTAATAAATAATAAAATAAAACAAATTTAAACATAAATTACCAAATTAATTATTTCGAATATTAGTATATTTGTAAGATGATAAACACTTATAGGATCACTTTATAAGGGCATGGTAAGAGTTGATAGAGGTGATGGATTAGATAGAGGGAATATGTCAGGCTGGAGCTAAATGGTTACAATAGTTGAAATTAAGTATAAACTGCCATCTCATTAATTAGTTAATAATATGAATATTTAATTAATAACACTTATTTATTTCTTAATACTCGCAAACAAGTTAACAAATTTATTTGCTGCCCTAAAATCACTGAAAACAATAATGAATATTCTCCACAGTCTAAATACATAATCTTAATTAAAAGCATGCCCTGCAAAGCCTTGTATCAAAATAACTACGCCTAGTCTCAACTTAATAAACTTTTTTTTCTAATTTGGTTTTACTCAACCTGACAAATTAGTTGTTGCAAAACTCTCGCTCACCTACCACAGGACGATCACACCCCTCCGGACCATAGCCCGACCAACAGCTTGTGTTCAATCTCGCAATCAATTCAATTTTGATTGAAGACAGAACCTGCCCACTGCTTGTGGATAGTTCGCTGAATAGCACTATCGTCACCCAGTTCCATTCGTTGAAAACCATAAAAATTTTGCACAGGACAGACGCTCCACGTGAATGCGGGGCCTCTTCTGCTCAAATCTAGCAATGCTCACAACCTTCACTGTGATCGAATGAGACTCATCACATGCAATTGTCGCTCAGCTTTGTAGCGAACTGTCATGACAAACCTTCCATGGACCAGCCTTGTCCTGTACTCGGTTTACTAATTCGTACTTTGCTTATCAACTTTTGTGACATTGAGAAGTGTAAGCGAATTATTAGGTTTTACTCAGCATCTTACAGATTGACATTAAATGCATTGTCGACCAATTTGTTATTTCAATATGATCTAGTTAGGACTAATTATATGCTTATTATTTTCATGGCAATTTGAAGTGCTATATATAGAGAGCTAATGTATGGCATTACCACAAAGTCTTGTGCAATCTTTCAATCCCTGGTTTTCAGTGATAGTTATTTGGCTGAAGGATGAGGAATCAGAAAGTTCTTCTTTTGAAGCAGATACGCAGAGCCCTTTGCAAGGTTGCCCATGGCTACAAGGGAATTGGGTATGGCCTCTCTTCAAAGAAGAGAAGGTATTTCACAATGAAAGAGGAGGTCATGGGAAGATCATGCAGTGCTCTGCCCTCAGATGTTCCCAGGGGGCACTGTGCAGTGTATGTTGGAAGCGAACGCAGTAGATTTATTATTCCTACCATTTATTTGAATCATTCTCTGTTCAGGGTATTGCTGGAGAAGGCTGAGGAAGAGTATGGGTTTGATCACCAAATGGGACTCACTATTCCTTGTGAAGAAGCTGCTTTCCAGTACCTGACATCCATGTTGGGAAGAACCCAACATGCATTGAGCTCCTCCATATGCATTGCCACAGAGATTGCGTGATTTCTGGTAAATTGAACCCAAACTCAGCGAAGATCTTGGAAATGACAACAGCTGCCTTGGTTGGATCTACAGAGATGTTCTTTGAAATTGAATTTGAAAGTCATAGATTTCCTTCGAAATTGGAATGGAACGTGGAACCAAAGATATTCCTTGGATGCTCTTATCCAGTTTTGAGTTGGAGAAGATTACAGCTCATGTTGGTGCACGTACAGCCGGCTTTCTGTAGCTGATCCACAACTCAATGCTATGCTTATCAGAAACCAAAAAGGTCTGGGCTGCTTAACAATTTTCAGATCATCACGGTCTAGTTGTTTACTGATTTTGATCATGACGGGCACTTTTCATATCGAAGAATGCAGCTAGAGGGCAGGGGATACTCGGCGAAGAGTTGTTAAATTTGTACGCAGGAAATCGATTACATATCAAACGGGAACTCGGGTGGAATGTAGTGGATGCAATTTTCTAGGCCTATTGCTAGTTGAGAATATCCAGTAGCATTGATCCTTTTCTGGGTTATGGCTAAACTATGTTATTACCATAATCTCACTGTCAAACAATTGGGTAATATAATTTTTTTTTAATGACTCGTTGCATTATTTAACTACTTGTTTTCCTTTATTCTATCTTTTGGTGCCTCTCGTACAATCTGGCTGTGAACGAGTTGGTAATTATGCTTTTGGCTTTAAACAGAATTATATAGAAATTATGGTTTCCATTTTTACATTAATGGATGCCATGCAAAACAGTTTTCTAGATGTTAGGGTAGATATTAACTGCTTCAAAAAGTTATATATTGAGTGTGCATTCAAAATGAAAAAGTTATATATTGAGCGTGGATTCAAGAGGAAAGGATTACAGTGTTGTTTTAGAACCAAAATCTTGTTCGAAAATTGCAAGATATATAAATATGTAATTTTAACAATTTGAAATATGGGATTTAGATTAAATGATGGATTTTGGAACTACCTAAATTGTCGAAATTGGGATTTGAGTAGTGAAAATTGCGATTTGAGCAATTATTCATTTTGCCGAATTCCAGCAAACAGAAACGTTTTGGTTGCTCCATATATAGCTCCTAATTTTTTTAAATTTATAATTAACATTAATTTATAATTAACATTAATTTATAATTAACATTAATTTATAATTTGAGTTGAGTAGTAACATGTTTTGTAGTGAGAAATTTAACTGAAAATTGCAAAGAATATCTTAATTTTATGTATAAAATCTTATTTTTTATAATACTTTAAAACAATTAAAAGAATTATTATATATAAACTTCTCAAAAATTATGAGTAAATAAATTTGTATAAAATGTTAAAAAAATACCATTTAAATTATAAAAAGATTAATTCTAAAAAATAACATCATACTGAAAAACCCTAAAGACTAATATTCCACATACAAAATCCCTGAAGACTAATTTACTAACTTCTGGAGAAAAATCAAAGTGAGGACACTTAAACCTTGATGGGGAAGAACCAACGTTTTCACCCAATCAATTTCTCTATAAAATCGAGCTATGCCACATCTATATATGTGAAGTAACTTACCAACTTGATGTTGCATTCAGTAAAACTCCGAGATGAGAGTAGGACACCATATATATGTAGGCCTTCGACAAAGCAAGAAAAATGTCATATTTGTAGGCCTTCCACAAAGCAAGAAAAATTATGACATGGTTAACTCCATATTACTTCATTGTCCTTTCACCTCACATGCAAAAGTCAAAGTTAATGATTTTTAAGTTTCACATGCATTGTTATGGTATTTTAAGAAGTAATGTTGTAATCTAGTTAAAGTTTGTGTGTTTGTGATACGAGACTCTTTTTTTTCCATGATAAGAAGCAACAAAGATATTGTAATTTGATTATTGTAAGCTTATCTATGTTTAGAAAAGTTAAAAAAAGGAATTTTTATTCATTATAAATATTTTATAATCAACATAAAAATATAGGATAATTAGCAAATTGTATTTTGGTGAGTAGTATTTGTTGATCATGTAAAAATTTGATTAAAATTCTTTCTTACTAAACAATAAAAAAACACAAAGTGCTATTTTATCTTCTTTATCTATGAATATTTTAAGACCAAAATCTTTATCTTCTATTAAAGAATTTCCCAATTTACTAATCAAATTAATAAAATCCTACCAAATAAATGAGATGTGAAAACCCTCTAAGCTACTTATACGAATTAATTGGATTTGATTATTGTTTTTTAATAATTTATTCCATATTTAATATTGAATGACCTTTCAAAAAATAAGATTGTTAATCAAAATTTAGTAAATTTATTTTTCAAAAAATAAAATTGTTCATCAAAATTTAGTAAAATTATTTTGTAATCATTAAAATGATTAACATGGTAGGCTCTTGAATCTTGGACCCTTCAAAAATAGCCTTGGATAGATTCAAGATTATTTGTCATTATGAGCAATGTTGTTGGCCAATTCCTCTCACTCTTGCACTTCTTACTTACTTTTACGTTAATGTGGTATCGCCTCTTTGAGAAATTTCACAAACATAATGATACATGAGTGACATGGATTTTTGCTCATAGTGCACAAGTGACACCCCATTGATCTAAAATCTACTTAGGTTGTTCCATCTAAGTCCACCCATACCTTCTTCATTTACATTAAGATCTACAAGGATAAGTTGGAAATGAACCTCAAATAACCATCCTATGACCATTTCAACACCAACATTAATCCTATATAGTTTATTAATTATTTTCTCTTTATGTTTAATTTGACTATATATGATTCAAAATATTGTGAATTCAAAACACTAAATTCAAAATGCAAGGATTCCAAAATCACAAGAGCTCAAGGATTACAAAGAAGTCAATTTGTGATTGTCCCTTCAACAAGGAGTGAAGCTCTATGTTTCATTCCAATTAAACTTCCAAAACCTACTCCTATTAGTCAATTGGAATGGTCTCCTTCAACTATAACTTGTCTTATGGTAAGCACAAATTCAATTGATGATTAAGAATCCATTATGGTAGTTTGGCAATCCGTAACTTGTCTTATGGTAAGCACAAATTCAATTGATGATTAAGAATCCATTATGGTAGTTTGGTAATACGTAGATGGAGAGATGGGTCAAAGCATTTGAGAAAGGGTTTCGACATTATTGATGAAGTTCGTACGTTGAGGATTATTAGGATGAATGACCATTACACCTTCTTATAGGCAATTTTGAAGTGAATTTTAATTAAAAAAAGGCATTGAGGTTGGAAAACCAATCCCATTCTAACCCATCCCAAATAATAATTACATTATTTAAGATATATTTCTCGGAATAAAACCTATATTTTCAAGGTAAATCATGATCTAGGGAAGAATATGTTTGATGTGTAACATAAGTGTCCTTCCAATTTTTTTAAGATGTGTTAAAAAGATTCATGAGCCTTCCCAATTGATAATAAACTTCAAGTCCTTAATTTGAAATTGGATTAACTAGAAGAAGTCTATTAAATGTGGATTAATTTTGTCTAATCCCATCTAGCTCAAAATGGTTGTTTCAAAAGTGTTACTATTAAATTCAAAAAATATGATATTGAATGTTGTTGAAAGTGTAGAAATTACATTTCAAGTTTTTCTAAAAATGTAAAAATGGATTTTTCAAGGATATTGAATTCAAAAAGTATAAGAAAAAATTAAATATGAATTTTATTTGAAAATTAATTAATAATTAAAAAATCTATATAAATATATTTTATTAATTTCTTTTTTAATAAAATAATAAATTTATAATTTTTTTAATTAGTTTTAACAAGAATGATATTTAAAATGTAAAAAAATACCAGTTGTGTGTGGAAGATTTTAATGCAGCCATACAAATCCATATTAAAAAGATACAAATTAAGATAGTTTTTTAATTTTTAAATTTTTTATTAAAATATATATTTGTTGTAATTTAATTATTAAAATATAATGAAAATAATTATTAAGGTTATGTAATGGTTTACTAATTGTTGTTAATCAACGAAAATCATGTGACTTAAAAAAAAATTAATTATAATTCATAATCATAGATTTCATTATTTTTATAAAAAATAAAAAAAAATCATATGATTATAATTATTAGTTTCTAAATATTCAGTCCCAATCCTTACTTCCAAAATAGGTTTTAACCAATCAAAAATATTTTTAAATCTGGTTCAGAATTAAAACCTCTAATAAATAATACAATAAAACAAATTTAAACACAAATTACCAAATTAATTATTTCGAATACTAGTACATATGCATGACTTGCAGATGATAAACACGGTAAGGATCACCTTATACTAGTTTGATTGCTGTGGTTTGATTCCTGGGTTTTTTTTGTTGCTTTCTACATTGCCTTTTTGCTAGTGCTTGTTGTTATGTGGTGGTAGGTTGTTTTTCTTGGACTCATGGTTTATTGGTTGTAGACTTTATTCACTGTTGGAGGGATTTTCTCTTTTGCCGTGGTGGTTGTTTACACTATGTTGTCTTTGGTTGGTGTTTGTATTCCTCATTTTATGTCATGGTTGGCATCTTTGGGTTGTAATTTTCATCATATACTTAATAGTAAAGTATAGCATATTTATCGTGTAAAAAAAGAAAGGGCATGGTAAGAGTTGATACACGCAGCAAAATGGTAACAATAGTTGAAATTAAGTGTAAACTGTTATCTTATTAATTAGTTAATGATATGATTATTTAATTAGTAACTCTTATTTGTTTCTTAATACTTACAAACAAGTTAACAGATTTATTTGCTGCCCTGGGATCATTTAAGACCACCATGAATATTCCCCACAGTCAAATCTTATCCATAGAATACATAATCTTAATTAAACATTTTTTTTCTAATCTGATTTTACTCAACCTGACAAATTAGTTGTTGGGAAACTCTCGCTCACCTACCACACGACGATCACACCCCTCCGGACCATAGCCCGACCAACAGTTTGTGTTCAATCTCGCAATCAATTCAGATTTCATTGAAGACAAAACCTGCCCACTGCTTGTGGATAGTTCGCTGAATAGCACTATCGTCACCCAGTTCCATTCGTTCAAAACCATAAAAATTTTGCACAGGACCGACGCTCCACGTGAATGCGGGGCCTCTTCTGCTCAAATCTAGCAATGCTCACAACCTTCACTGTGATCGAATGAGACTCATCACATGCAATTGTCGCTCAGCTTTGTAGCGAACTGTCATGACAAACTTTCCATGGACCAGCCTTGTCCTGTACTCGGTTTACTAATTCGTACTTTGCTTATCAACTTTTGTGACATTGAGAAGTGTAAGCGAATTATTAGGTTTTACTCAGCATCTTACAGATTGACATTAAATGCATTGTCGAGCAATTTGTTATTTCAATATGATCTAGTTAGGACTAATTATACGCTTATTATTTTCATGACAATTTGAAGTGCCATATATAGAGAGCTAATGTATGGCATTACCACAAAGTCTTGTGCAATCTTTCAATCCCTGGTTTTCAGTGATAGTTATTTGGCTGAAGGATGAGGAATCAGCAAGTTCTTCTTTTGAAGCAGATACGTAGAGCCCTTTGCAAGGTTGCCCATGGCTACAAGGGAATTGGGTATGGCCTCTCTCCAAAGAAGACAAGGTATTTCACAATGAAAGAGGACGCCATGGGCAGATCATGCAGTGCTCTGCCCTCAAATGTTCCCAGGGGACACTGTGCAGTGTATGTTGGAAGCCAATGCAGTAGATTTATTATTCCTACCATTTATTTGAATCACTCTCTGTTCAGGGTATTGTTGGAGAAGGCTGAGGAAGAGTATGGCTTTGATCACCAAATGGGACTCATTATTCCTTGTGAAGAAGCTGCTTTCCAGTACCTAACATCCATGTTGGGAAGAAAAGGATGCAGCAACTAGAACTTTGAAGCTAGATGAGCTCCTCCATATGCATTGACACAGAGATTGCATGATTTATGGTATATTGAACCCAAACTCAGCAAAGATCTTGGAAATGACAACAGCTGCTGTCACGTCCCCACCCATCATACCAGTGTGATGGAGAGGATCGTGATGCTGAAACCGGGCAACTAGCCCCATACTTAATAAGCATAATTCTCAGAATATAAAAAGCATGGTCATATGCAGATGTACATATATATATATTCATGAAAACACAGCAGAAGTAAATTCAATTACACATTTAGTATACATTCAACATATTCATGTCATTCATCAACTAAAGACAATATAGAATTAACGCAAGAGAGTACTTATCTTAAAAAAAAGTAGTCCTGAGCAACTGACTATGCAATTGCAACGTTAAACCCAACCATAGGCCAATTGTGCTTGACAATCTCACAACACAACTGCCACCCCCGAGCTGGGCATGATTTCTACAAGGAACCAAGGAACAGCAGACTCACACATAGCCAAACATACACCAAAATGAGCCAAGCCAATCTACAATTGGGTTTATCAGGCTGCTAAGGAAATGGAAATGAATGAATTGCTAAGCTAGTGGCTCACCCATAGAGCTATGGATACCTCTATCAGATCTATCTAGCTTGGTACCCACATTACCTACACACCCAATACAAGGAAGTATTCCTTTCACCACTACGCAGTCCCTCAGGCCATACCTTCCAATCTAGTATTGTTCAAGGTGTGCATAGAAGAATAGCCAACCATTTGGATTTTCTTGAGAAGTTACCTCCTCCCTAGGCTCATCAAGCCAATTCTGTCCTCTTCCACTCCTAAATTCCTGCTCACAATATCAAACCAAAACAGGGATGCACATAACAGCAAAAACACAAGTGCTGGGCATGAAGAGAAACGTTTTTACAGTGGGATGCACAAAATGGGGTTTCCCTGAGCTTCAGAAAAATGTGGGAAAACATAAACGAAATGGAAAATGGAGAATAAACCTTGGGAAGGAAAATTCGTTTTCAAAAAATGTTTATGGACAACCCAGGAGCAAAAACGACCTCCATCAAACCCCCAATTCGTGGTTCTCCTCTCCCAATCACTGTATCAACCAAAAACGAGTTCCCAGCCCTGGAAAATGCAGGAAAATGGTAGAAAACGTGAAGGAGAAAGACCCAGTAACTCAGACTGCGTGAGAGAGCCCAGGAAATGGTGAAGAATGGCTTTGGGTACAATTTCTTGGGTGTTTTCTTGCCCCAGAAGCCAAAATACGTTTTCCCAGGTTGATGGCTTGCCCATACACGAAATTGGCTGCCATACCTCTCCAATCCCAAGGAATTAACTACCTCAACCAACTCTTTGAAGAATTAAATGATTGGGTGCATAAGTCAAAATGGGTAGTTGAGGATTTATGGGTTCATTCATTGACATTTGAATTAACACCATTGGCTCAAAGGTTTGAATAATTTCCCTCCCTATTCCTTGTAGAATCATGCCCCCATCTCTTGTTGCATTGCATTGCTAGTTGTGGGTATTTCATTAAAATTCATATTTACATGATGTCTTAATTTCTATTGTGCATGGCTAACACAAAAAACCATGTGCATCGATTTTTAATTGCCGATACATAAAACGCTAAATCAATGGTGGGGCCTTGGCCTTGAGCTCCTCACCATGATTTAATAATGATATTTACATCATTTACAATTTTAATGCAATAGGGTCAAAATCGGAATATTACAACTGCCTTGGTTGGATCTACAGAGATGTTCTTTGAAATTGAATTGGAAAGTTAGAGATGTCCTTCGAAATTGGAATGGAATGTCGAACCAAAGATATTCTTTGGATGCTTTTATCCAGTTTTGAGTTGGAGAAGATTACAACTCATGTTAGTGCACGTACAGCCGGATTTCTGTAGCTGATGATCCACAACTCAATGCTATGCTTATCAGAAACCAAAAAGGTCTGGGCAAAATCCATAAACATCTAGACCGTGATGACCTTTCAAATAATAAGATTGTTCTTAAAAATTTAGTAAATTTATTTTTCATAAAATAAGATTGTTCATCAAAATTTAGTAAAATTATTTTGTAATCATTAAAATGATTAACATGGAAAAGTAACAATTTTTTGAATTAAAAAAACTTGTAACTACTAATATTAAAATATTTTAAAAGGATTTAATACAAAAAGGTGGATTATGCATGTAATGTCCACAAGAATATAGAAAAAGAAAATAGTATGTAAGTTTGTTTATGGCAAAACATTCATAGTCCTATTGTCACTTAGTAAACTATATAGAAAGAAAAAAGAAGAAGAAAAAAAACATTAAAGGACAAAGGGCAAGAGCCCAATTAAATAACACTAATAGTGCTAATAGTGGGAGGAGGCTATTCATTGTACTCTTAGGGAGCGCCCCATCTAGAAATAGAGGGATTGACATCATATAGTTATACAAGTTCTTACCCTTTTGTGGTAGGCTCTTAAATCTTGGACCCTTCAAAAATGGCCATGGATAGATTCAAAAATTATTTATCATTATGAGCAATGTTGTTGGCAAATTCCTCACACTCTTGCACTTCTTACTTACTTTTATGTTAATGTGGTATCACCTCTTTGAGAAACTACACAAAAAATTAGTGACATGGATTTCTAGTCATAGTGCACAAGTGACACCCCATCGATCTAAAATCTACTTGAGTTGTTCCATCTCCACCCAAACCTTCTTCATATGCATTAAGATCTACAAGGATAGGTTGGAAATGAACCTCAAATAACCATCCTATGATCATTTCAAAACCAACATTAATCCTATATAGTTTATTAATTGTTTTCTCTTTGTGCTTAATTTGAGTATATAATTCAAAACATTGTGAATTCAAAACATTAAATTCAAAATACAAGGATTCCAAAATCACAAGAGCTCAAGGGCATAGATTTATCTTAGATAAATTCAAATTTATCTTGAGAAAACTCACCTCTTTTTATTTTAAAAGTGAAACTTATGGATTACAAAGAGGTCAATTTGAGATTTTCCTTATAAATCAAAACTTCAACAAGGAGTGAGGCTTTATGTTTCATTCCAATTAACCTTTCACAATCTCCTTGTATTAGTCAATTGGAATGGTCTCCTTTAGCTCTTTTCCTTCAACTATAACTTGTCGTATGGTAAGCACAAATTCAATTGATGATCAAGAATCCATTATGGTAGTTTGGAAAGCCATGCATATCTATGTCCAAGTGGATTCAATGTGAAGGTTGTGGTGTTTTTTTATAAGTGGTCTCACACATGTAGCTAAGTGTCCACATGTGTAACATCCCTCCTTTTTTGACCTAATAATTTGGATAAATGTAAATACAATTATTTCCTTGTATTTGTTTACCAGCGAGGAGCTCAAGGCCAAGGCCCCACCGGTAAACTTTGTAAATGTATTGGCTCCATTACTATAGTCATAAAGAGTAAACCTAGGAGACTAAATACATATGCAACAATAATGACGAGAATTTGAGTTTACTAAGAAGAGAGATTTTATGACTAGGGGAATAAGGTTAACATTTGGGAAAACAATGAGACTATGTTTGGTGAGGGCGAAGTTCACCTTAGTGCCTAGCACGCTGGAAGGGAGAATAATTACTCACCTAAAAATCTAAACTCTAAGTTAGTATTTTAGACAGAAGAAAAATATTTGTTAGACTAAATTACTAAGAAGTTTTAGTCTCATCTAAGAAATAAAATAAGTTAAATAAACCTTTATATTAACCTCAATAGTAAGAATACTCTTAAATGAACAAACAAATAACATTCAATACACATATAGATCTATCTATGGTTATGGAGTGTTAGGCATAAATATTTGATAAGCCATCCCTTCTTTATGCAGCGAAGTAAGCATCACTAAAATACTATAGGATTAATACATATGAAAGCATTATTTTTCTACAGACAGCTAATTTTTTAAATTAAAGTATATAGTACTAAGAAAAGTATTATTAAGTAATTTATATTTTATCATTTTAGTGTTTTAAAGTAACTACCATAAGAGATAGATAGAATGAGAATACGGTTCTTTTATATTATATAAAATAGATTGTTTTGGAGATTAATCCGTTGGATAATATATTTCATTTAATTAAATTATATATATAGTCGAAGGATTAATTTTAATTGAGGCTATTATACTTTTAAAAGAGACCACCTAAGTGCCAAGAAGTAAACCAAGCAACACATTCATATTTGTATTATAGGAGTTATTCTTATTCTTAAAAAGTTAACGGAAAGACATACCAAGTATTTCTAAATATTTATCGACATTTGATAAATATTATAAATAGATTGAATGCATTTTTATTTCAGTTTGAGGGCCACACATTTCAAAGTATTTTGACCATCTTTTATATATTTAGTTGGTGAGCGCCTAAAGAGGGCCACTCCACTATCACGAAAAGAATGGAGCACTTAATTATGATTTGGTGGGAAGTAGGGAGTGATTCCAGCAGATTTGTCTCCTAGTGGAGAGTTAAACTCAAGCTGAGCCACCACTTGCCTCCTCGTTAGCTTTAGACGCCACTCATCCCCACCGACGTGGGCCATTCTCTTTAGTAATAGTCGTCCTTGTAAAAAGGGATTTGATTTTAGTTACAATTGAAACCTTATTACCTTATCTAAAAAGTAAATGTCTTTATGACATAATGGGTTATTAAAGGCTAGAATAATACTAAAATATGTATGGCTAATAAATGCTTGTAAAGAGTATTTCCATAGTAGAATGAATCATTAGCTTTGTATAAATAGTATTGTAAGAGTATTTTGAATTAAGCTTTTATTATTGGAAGTATAGACTTATGTTTTGGCATTAGTAATTTATGATGTAGATTATGAAAAATCAGTGATATGTATACAGGTTTATTTATGTCATTTTATAAGAAAAGTTTTGATTTTAGAGTTGGATACCTCTAAACATTTTTTATGAGAGAAGTTGTGAGGAAGTGGAAAAGTTATGACAATAACTTGTTGCAAGATATAACTTCATTGAGGAATTATTTTAATATAAAACACAACACCTTTTGTGGACCTAGCCTAAGGAGTGGGTGAACCATGTTAAAAATGGTCTCTTCATATGTTGTGCCTCTTTGGTATATTCTCTTGATATTGTGTTATTCAGTTTGGGTTGTTTGATTATGTGTACTAATCTTAATGGCTTGTTGTTCATACCATTGGTCAAGTGTTGTATTGCTTGATTATAAACGTTTACCATAAGTTGTTCTTGTATATGTGTCTCTTGACCAATTATTCCAAACTAGCACTAAGGGGTAAATTTTTCAAACTTAAATTGTTACAACTTATGTTAGACAAAGTATTGGACTCCTACTCTTACCTTGTGAAAACTTACTATATATGTAAAGTAAAAAGAATAATCGTTAATTATGTTTTTTTTTTTTTAAATAATTTTTCATGCTCCATAATTCTTACTGATAATTTAACCAACACTATGTTTAAAAGAAATAAGGGTACTTCATTGTCGGAATTTTAAAAATTTGCCAAAATTACTAACTTCGAAATTTGGGTATGTTACAACATGTTCTTTATTATATCTAACTTCTATAGTAGTTGAGTCCAGTCAATTTTATATCTATATATATAATTCGTGAGAACATTTCAACTATGCCCAACAATTTCCAATCAACTACGCACCTAGATAAACTCACGACTCGAGACGCTTAATGTTGGACAAGACGTAATCAATGGGAGCACAGTCACCATCGTAATCGTGCAAAGCCTTAACAAATGAGGAAATCTGTGTACCCCACTCCTAAAAGACTCGAACCTAGATTTCCATCGAAACAACCATCAAACCCATCACTCGCTCCTACCCTCAACCCTTAACTTCTATTCTCTATATAAATATAACTTCCATTCAATATCTAGTTGCTTCTTAATCTTGAATCTTTACAAAAACTAATTTTAAATTTTACTATGAAACTCAAACATCAAACCTCCTTTTATTAAAGGAATACGTCCATTTAAACTAATGAGAATGATACAAACAAATTTAAATGCAAACTTGCAAAACAATTATGTTCGAATATAAACATTTTTTTCTCTTTTGCTTATGCTTAACATGAAAAATTAGTTGTTATCGCATCAATTCAGATTCCAATGAAGAGAAAACATGTCCACTGCTCCATCGCCTGTGGATAGTTTGCGAAAACATAAAGTTAGTGTTCTTTCCCCTTCCTTATGTATGATGAATATTAAATTAATTTTTGAAAATAATAAAAGAAAACATAAAGTTAGTATTATTTCCCCTTCGTTATCTATGAGGACTACAAATCTAGAACCTCTATTAAAGACCATGATTTACTAGTAAATCAACTGATAAGAAAAAATTCCTACCAAATAAATAAGATGTAAAAACCCAAATTCATTTAAAAAGCTAATCACACCAATTAATTGGATTTGGTTTATTATTTTTTAATATTTTATTTTCTATTTCTATCACATTTTGGTGCATATCATTGTTTACAAAAAAATTGTCATTTTTAGAATATTGAATGACTTTTCAAAATATAAGACTATTAGTCAGTGAAATTAGTTTGTGACCATTAGAATAATTAATATGAAAAAAGAACATTTAATTAAAAAAAATTACTTTGACTATTAATATTAATAGATTTTGCAAGGCTTTAATAAAAAAATGCTTGTGCATATAATGTCCACAAGCATGATGCAAAAAACATTATGGGGGTTTGTTCATGCCAAAACACGTAATCATATTGTCACATAATAAGCTATTTAGAAAGAAAATAAATAGAACGTTAAAGGACAAAGGGCAAGAGCCCAATCAAGTAACACCAATAAGTGATCGTGCTAGCAGTGGGAGGAGGCTAGTCATGGTATTCTTAAGGAGGGCCCATCTAGAAATCAAGGGATCAACATCAATTAGCTATACAAGTTCCTACCCATTTGTGGTAGGCTCTCGAAGCTTGGACCCTTCAAAAATAGCCATGGCTAGAGTCAAAAATTCCTTGTCATGCCAATTCCTGTGATTCTTGCATCTCTTACTTTTCTATCAATGTGGTGCTAGAGATGATTGTCACCTCTTTGAGAAACTACACAAACGTGGAAATATGAGTGACATGGTTTTTTTCTCATAGTGCACAAGTGACACCCCATTAATCTAAAATCTACTTGGGTTGTTCCATCTCCATCCATACCTTCTTAATGTGCATTAAGATCTACAAGGATAGGTTGGAAATGAATCGTAAATGACCATCCTATGGCCATTACAATGCCAACATGAATCCTATATAATTTATTATTTATTTCCTCTTTGTGTTTAATTTGACTAAGTAGTTCAAAGGAATGTGTATTCAAAACACTAGGTTCAATGCAAGGATTCCAAAATCACAAGAACATAGGGACATAAATTTATCCTAGACAGATTCATCTTGGGAAAACTCTATCTCTTTTTATTCTAAAGTTGAAACTTACATATTACAAGGGGTTAATTTGAACTTATACTTCTAAATCGAAACTTCAACAAGTACTAAGACTCTATGTTTCATTCCAATAATTGACCTTACACAACCTCTTTCTATTAGTCAAATGGAATGGTCTCCTTCACCATCAAGAAATGTGATGAACTCTCCAAGGACCATCCATTGTATTAACCCCCTCTTCTCTTTCAACAATTCCTTTTATAACTTATATTATGGTAGGAAGAAATTCAATTGATGATCAAGAATCCATTATGGTAGTTTGGAAAGCAATATCTATCGATGTCCAACTGGGGTCAATGTGGAGGTTGTGGTGTTTCTTTATTATTAAGTGGTCTCACACATGTAGCTAAGTTCCCACATGTCCTTCATTCTATCGAACTTCCATGGTGATTGAATCCAGTCAACAACCCTAGTTTTTCAATTGGTTGGTCAACTAAGTCATGACCTAGAATGTTGAAACAAATTGATTCTCTCTCA
Organism: Larix kaempferi; assembly: GCA_027924585.1. Lineage (NCBI taxonomy): Eukaryota > Viridiplantae > Streptophyta > Pinopsida > Pinales > Pinaceae > Larix > Larix kaempferi. Next base: position 17,663,564 of record BSBM01000194.1, read on the forward strand.
CTCTTAGCTAAGGAACTTGTCAGAGGGGATTGGATTTCCACTACATCTTTTGCATGTAATATACTGATCCAAATATCATGTTCCACTACTTTCCACATTCATTCTTCTTCTTTAGGTCCTAAGTAAACAATGGTCTTAGTCGATAATGGGCTTCTTCAATGGAAATTGGCTAATACAACACTAAATCACAACATGCATAGAATTATATGAGAGTATGTTTTTCCCATGCATATGGGTTGGATTTACACCTTCCTTGAGTGATTTTCGAGTCGTAGTTCATCTTCATGTCAATTAGATAGTCTAATTAGATCACGCTTTCACTATCAGTTGATTTCTTTCTTTTCTATCAACACTCATTCTCTTAGCAAAACAATGCAAGTTAGGCGATGATTCTCCCTTAGCAAATTGATCCCTTGGGTTTGTTTTGTTTATATTCAATCGTCGTCAATTTGAGCCTTCAATATTTCGAGTCAAGGCACTTATCAATTGATCATTTCATATCACACCTCCCCAATGGGAATATTTTGGTCCCCAGAAGAAATGAATGAAAGGTGAGGGAACACATTTGAAGCTTCACCTCTCTCATACCATTTTTCTACCTTTGGTGATTGTCCTTTAAACCCATTCTATGTTTTCAATTTTCCCTCATTGAGTATCCCATACCTTCTTTTGAAATATTGTAACTTCCTTTACCTCCTAAAGTGTAGTGGGTGAAAAATAGTTGATTATAGGAATTTTGTTTGTCTTCTTCTCTGTCTGGTAAGGATGGTTCAAATAAGCATAATTTGTTTACATTTGTCACCAAATATGCTCACATATATGGAGGTAAAATCAATTTAAATGCATAATTACTAACATATTTAATGATTTTAAATTATTTGATTTATATATCAATCTCTTAAATTGTTTGATTTATCATTGCATTCTCTCTCAATTAAAACAGAACCAAACATTTTCTTTAACACAAAATTTATGCTCATTCATTGCTTGTTATTTCGAACCTTGTACTTCCTTTAACTCTTAAGCTTTGCTTCCACTTTCAAATGAATCTAACTAATCTTTTCAATGTACCTTTCTACCCTATTTACCACATGCACTTTCTATCCAATTTCCTTTTATTTCCCATATAAAATATCAAAAGGTGAAGGTGGAAAATAACGATGACATTATTCAAAAGGGATTTTCAGGTGGAATAATTCACTACCATGTTATAATATTTTTGAATATAGACAAGTTGTTCATCCTAGGTCTTTGAATGTGTCTCCTTGTAGTCTCCTAACAACTACATCATAGTTTTGTTAACAACTTTAACCTACCCATTACCCCAATCATGGATTGTAATCAAATGCTTAAACTTGATAGTATTATTTCCCATAAGGTTGTCCAAATTTTTCATAAAATTCTTGCATCTTGATCAGTCATAATCGTACAATGCAATCCAAAATGTACCCATTCGTTTGAAAAGATAGTCAAGTTGCTTAGGGCCATTGATGGTTTTCTTGTGCAAAATTAGAACCATAAGGGACAAGGTTGCCACTTAGTCAAAATTGATCAAAACACATGCATTCATTGACTTATAAAAACAACCATATTTTTAGAATTTACCATATCCTCCTCGTATTTCTCTAATTCCCTAGTGATAAATTAATTTTAATTATTAATAGTCACTGGGAAAAACTTTACAAATTGATTGTAAATCATTGCATCAATAATTTTAAAAAATTATCCCATGTAATTTTAAATTCCCCTACCCCTAATTATTTACCATTATACCAAAATATATTCTAAGAAAATTAAATAACCCCCCCCCATATGCACTAACATGGTATTTTATAGACTTTTTTTAATGTTATCTGCTAGATTTGGTTGAATTTCTAAGTTGATTGTTATGTATTTTTGGTTTAGGACTTGCACTATAGTCCACTGTAAGGCCCTTTTAACTACTGATATGACTTATGATGATTGTTGTTGTGTTTTGTGTTTTTCTTGGTTTGTGATTTAATCAAACATTTCACCATAACCACATCATTTGGCACATAGTTGGAATTTAATTTATCTCAATACAATGAGGTAAGCATTACATTCAAGCAATTTGCAAGTTTATTTCAAAATTGATATAACAATCAACCAAAACATACATAATCAGATTTCGTGTGGTCTCACCTATAGGTGCTCAGACGCCAATCATGTATTGAAATGCATCACTTGGTAACCTCCAAAAGTTGGTATGTGACACTAATCAAGAAGAAAGAAGGCTTTAAATATGGGGAAAATACACCCCACAGAGAACACACCCAAGTGATTGCAATATGATCTGAAGAGTGTATTTCTTGCAACAGTTATAACAGTAGTGAGTGGGAGAATGATAGCATTATAAATTAACCATTGTAAAGCCCCCACGGGTTTTGGAGATGCCCATGATTTACCTTGCTAGATCTGATTGTTTTTTGTGCTAACTACTTGGGCAACTTGGTTTAGGACTTTCGATATAAACACTTTGTTGAAATCTGCCTTAATATTGTTGTAGTATCCCCTGCCTTGTTTAGATATGATTTTTGGTTGGGTTTATGTAATGGTTTGGCTATTACAATTCATACTAAAAATTCGTATAGCATTTGCCCATGCAGTGCACAAACCAAAAGCATGTATTTGATTGTATTAATTTCCAAAAGAAGACCATAGAAAAATATAGTAGTGGTTGTACTTTTAATCAGTTGTAACAACAGTAGATAATGAAGTAAATAAGTCAAATTTCAACACTAATAGAAAACCTATGAAGTGGCACCAATTGGCCGTCATGTTGGGTCACAAAGAAACTGTAGATAGCATGCCCAACTCTTCAATATGTAGATTAACTTGGATGTACAACTTCCTTAGGCATAACACAACCCATTTTTTTATGGCTTGTTGTAGATGTATGTTGGCATTGATAGTTGGGGGGTACATAGGGGTGCGCCCAACTACACACTTTGACCCTAGTGAAAGCAAAAAATAGTAGTATTGTAGCAACATGATTGGCATTCAAATTTGGTGTCCACTTTCTCTAACTCGCCCTCAAGGTAGTCCCCTTTCTCTTCAAGTCTTTGTTCCCTCCTTTTCTTCAATGGCACTAAGTAAATGAATCCAAATCATTATTCATTGGAGCGGAACATAGCATGAATACCAAGAATCAATGAATGTCTAAAAATGTAATGATATCCACAAATCAATGCACCCTCCTAGACAAGTGCGCCCTCCAAGAAATGGCTACAAATTCCACAAATATTCACAAATTTGCTAGTAAATTTGTTTACCCTCCGCGGCAATGAAGCACAATGAATATATATGAGTGATCTCTCCCTCTTTCTTCACCTAAGGTGGATAGTTTCATCACCGAAACCAAGTTCTCTCTTAGGGTTTTAGTCCAAAGAGAAAAAAGCCACAAGAGCTCTCCAAATCCCTTTTTTGAAAATGAAAATGTCATGAATAAATGAGAGAGAGGTTGATTTTCCCTTTTAAGCTCATTTTACTTTTTCTCGCTCAAATATTTAATTAAACAGAATTTATAAAGTCAATGTCACTTTATTAATTAATTAAGCCTTTTTCCTCCAAAAAGTGATTTATGTCATTTTAAAACATTTTCGGGCACTGGAAGTCACTTTTCATCCTCCCAACATTTAAAGCTCTTCATCCCGGTTCCAATGAGCTATTACACCACGGTACCCTTCTTAGATAATTTATTAAAATTAAAACCTTAGTGAAATCCATTAAATAATGCTCAATAATACTTACCAATTTATGGAAATGATCGAAATGCTTCGGAATCGAAATATAATTGCACGGGAGTGATCTCGATGATGAAATATGATAATTGCACCTCTTAGAGCATCATATAACTCCTCTAAACCATTTGAGCTCACTGGTAATGTCAAATTACCCCTTTGATCAAGCTGACATAAACCTATAAAGTTATCTCCAACTGTAGAGCAAGGGAACTCGAAAATGGGTACATTACAGTCCTCCCTTCCCAAATATTGCTTGTCCTCAAGCAATCCCATCACAACCCCATGATAAATAAGTTGAACCAAATTGAAATTGGTAATGATCTTAGGGTCCCAAACCAACATGGAATATGTGAAGCACCCTCCACTCAAGGCACTGTCCTGCAAGGTGCTAACACAAGTGGCCACCTAAATACTACCGATAGGTAGAGAAATCATGTACTGCAAAAACTTGATCATCCCCTCAGAGAATGGATATTCTAGGGAACCAACCTAATGCACCATAAGATAAAACTCCTAAAAGTAAGGATTGGCTCTCTTGTCTCTATCTATTGTTGAACTTCCAAATAATGTAATCACAAGGTTCCAAACTAGTCTCAGAAAGGATCCACCATGCTGACGTTGCGCCACTCTGAGCATAATGGTCTGATTGCCATGCCCATAGTACACTCTCCTCTCCTAGAATCCCAAGTTTAAATACCTATAACGGTTGAACCTACTTCCATTAATCGTATCCTGCAAAGGCATCTTAGTGAAGTCAACGTCTGCAAATCCACTACCGAACTCAGTACTGGGTATCGAAAAAGAAAATCTACCCCACCATATAGAATAAGTCTCAGCATCTCCTCTCATGAATGCCAAAAATGAAACATACCAATCACTGTCACAACTCTACTAATCATTATCAAAATTTGAGGCAACCTACCAATCAAATGGATTCTCGGATCCCACATCAAAATTAGAATTCCACCATCCCCAATACCTACTGACTCCCACTGTGCTACACTAATAAGCATTGGAATCCAAATAATCCAAGTCTTTGATTCATGTTTTTGTATGCTATCATCTAGTAGAAAACAAAGTGGGAGACCTACAAGATTTGAACTCATCTTCCAAAGATGGAATCACATCGTACCAAAGTGATTTGTGTAATCTACTATCTAATATATAATATGCATCCTACTAGCCTGAGGGATATTTAGTGGAAAGGTATTCTCTGGTTGTTTGTTGAGTGACCAGCACTCATTTATATTAGTATCAACAGGTTGTTCGTCAGTTTCTTTGGGAAAGATGAAGACAGATCAAGGACTCATTCTTGCAAGTTTCTCAAGAATATCAGAAGAATCAGGCAACATTGTTAGAGTGTTCGGAGTCATTGGAGCTTCACTTATTAGTTGGGAAGAAAGAAGAAATGTTCAAATTTGAAGTGGTTGGTGGTGTGAATGCCTCACCTCATGAGGGAAGTTTGACAGAACCCCCGGATGACCTCTTGGAAGTGCATGCACCTATTCATGTTGAGGATGAGTGCAATGAGGTTGACAAAAAACAACCTCTAATACACCACTAGAGTTATCTTATAAGGCTGATAACACTAACACATATGATGAAGTTTTCCAATTAGCGAATGAATATAATTCAACATCTTATCTTAGTGATGATGCCCATGATGGTATGGGTGTGTTAGCATCTATTCGTGGTGAATATTTGGTGTTGGATAAATTTTTCGTTGATGTTGATCTAACTCTTCGTCAGTTATGTATGAAGGATGACAAAGAGGAAGCTAAATTTGGAAAGCAGGTTGTTGATCATAAATCAGAAAATTTGTGTGGAGATTATATGTCTCAAGGGTCCCATCATTTGGCAGGGAAATTGAAGATAAAGGAAGATATGATTATTGCATCCATAGAACATTTTGATGATAATCAGAAGTGGATGGGAAATTATTGTTGGAGGAATCCAAGAACACATAAGATCCATAATCGAGAAATTTCCCTTGCAGATTTCCAGGATCTTAGAGAAGCATTGGTAGTGATGAAATCTAATTACCGACACCTACTTTCAGATAGAGATCATCTTCTTATGCTTGATGAGATTCATGTTGTTGTGCTAAAAGGGAAAGAAGAGGAAGTTGAGGAGCTTACACATGAGGTTCAAGCTACAAAGGATTCTTTGAAGAGCACTCAAATGGCCCTTCAAGAATAAGAAATTCAGATTGATGAACTTTGTTTGGAGTTGAGATTGGCACATTCTTCATCATCCACACCATAAATTCAATCATCTATGCCTACCACAACACATGGGGATGTTAGTGGTATTCAATATTTGGGGAAGGGACTCTTGGGATAGTCAACATGAGGAGAATTCAGATTTATAGGGGCTTGAAGAGAGGTATGATTCAGAAATTTCAACTTAGATACTATTAGATTTAGTAGCTCGGGGGTGCTTCTGCAGTGTTGGTGCCTAGCATGTAGAAGTGACCGAGCAAGTTCTCTCCCTAGTGAATTGAATTTATAACGTGATTTTATAAAGTTAAGTGGGGTACTTTTATTATTTAATGAATAAAAGTAACTTTTTTAAAGTTTGGAGACTTAAGTGATTTAAGTGATCTCAACTTAAGATTTAGATTAAGTCACATCTGTTGAACTTGTGAAGGAAAGATTTAATCTTGGTAGTAAAGATTTATGGTTGGGGTAGTTAGTCATTATTTAAGAGAGAGAAAGAGACACATTTATTTGAGAAAGAGATTTTCTCAAGAAAAGAAGTCTTGGGGTTGAGAGGATCTCAAGCAAGAGTGTATCATTTCATCATAAGAGATTTAGATATCGAGAGGCAATCTGAGACAGAGCAAGGGAAATAGATTTGTACTTGTGGTTTTCTTCTCAGTCAATCAAGTTTAAGATATTGTAATTTCTAAATATTTCTTTGAAATTGAAATTGAAAGATACAATGAATGTTGGTTTTCCTAGTAAAATATATGTGTCAAATTGTGTGATTTTCTGTGTTGTTTCCGTTGTGCATGTTAAGTTACTATTCCAATGCATTTTCAATTGTCATTTTCAACAGTTAATATTCAAATGTAATTGTTGAGGTTAAATAAATGTGTGGTTTTCCCAGTAAAATATATGTGTCAAATTGTGTGATTTTTTGTGTTGTTTCCGTTATGCATGTTGAGTTACTATTCCAATGCATTTTCAGTTGTCATTTTCAACAGTTAATATTCAAATGTAATTGTTGAGGTTAAATAAATGATTGAACCTATAAATTAGATTTGGAATAAGAAAAATTAACTTGGTATTAGAGCCTAAACTTTGAATATTAGAAAATCAGTTTGTCCTAGGGGTTTTTATAGGAGATAAGGAAAAAGGTAGTGAAACAGAGTGAAGAGAGGAAAGCTTGTAGGTTGCAGTCCACACTGAAAACCGTACAGATTCTGCACTGTCGTACGGTCGCACAGTACAGAATTCTGTATAGGTTGATTTTTTTTCGAAGATCTTCGCATTTTAGGCCATTTCCAGCATTCTATAAAATTTTATATTTTTGGTGGTCCATACAGTCCATACAGAAATCTGTACAGTCATATGGAATCTGTACGGATAGGCCGTACAAGCATGCATAAATTTTGCATAAGTGATTTTTGCAGATTTTTGCGAGGAGACTGAAATTTCCAGGTTTGGGTTAAAACCCAGAAATTTTGCAGGTTACATATTTCTTCTTCATTAAGAAGAGAAAGGTAATATTGTTCATCCAGTATGTGGTTCCAAGGGGATCTTGGATCAAGGATCGATGTCAGTGATAGAGGAGAAGAAGACTTTGAGGGGTGAGAAGAGTTCACAAATTTCCAGTATGGGAAGTAAACCTTCAGATGGGAAGAGGGAGTTGGCCCCTTCCAATTCTTCAAGTTCTGTCAGGACCAGTTGGTATGAGGTGACATTGATGGATTCTCAGGAGTGTGATGAAACTCCTTGGAGCATGTGTGATTGGGACATGTTCTCAACTCAGGTTCGAGAACATGTAGTGGGATATGCTTCTAAATCAAAAGGAGTAGCTACAATGGACAGTGTGATGGGATTGGAGACAGATCCAGGGGATGCCAGATTCTCAGGAGTGTTAGATTTGGTAGCTTGGGGGTACTTGTGTAGCGTTGGTGCCAAGCATGCAGAAGTGACTGAGCAATTTCTCTCTCTAGTGACTTATCTTTATAAAGTGTTTTTTTTTAAGTTAAGTGTGTTACTTTTATTATTTAATCAATAAAAGTGACTCTTATAAATTTTGGAGACTTAAGTGATTTAAGTGATATACGACTTGAGATTAAGTCACATCCATTGATCTTCTGATGGCAATATTTAATCTTGGCCATTGATATTTATGCTTAAGGTAGTTATTCATTAATGAGTTATAAAAAGGTCTAAGAGAGAAAAAGAGACACATTAATTTGAGAAAGATATTTTCTCAAGAAAATAAGTCTTGGGGTTGAGAGGATCTCAAGCAGGAGTGTATCATTTCATCATAAGAGATTCAGAGATCGAGAGGAAATCTAAAACAGAGCAAGGACGATAGATTTGGACTGTTGGTTTTCTTCTCAATCAGTCAAGTTTCTTAGATTGTAGTTTATAAATATTTCTTTGAGATTGATATTGAAAGATACAACGAATGTTGTTTTTCCCAAGTTAGGTTTCCAGGGTAAAATATATGTGTCAAATCGTGTGATTTTATTTGTTGTTTCCGTAATGCAATTTGAGTTAATATTCCAATGTATTTCCAGTTATCATTTTCAGCAGTTAATGTTCGAATGTAATTGTTGAGGTTAAATAAATGATTGAGACTGTAAATCAGATTTGGAATAAGAAAAATTAACATATACATAGTTTGCATCATGGGGATCATGAGCCACCTCTTTTGGAGAGCCCATTGAAGGCTCAAGTCATAGCTACAAATGAGATAGTTGAGCATATACCTTGTGGACTGGCCAATGGGGAAGTGTATGCATCAATTGATTGTGGGGATGATTACATTACAAATGGGGACATTACATACAACTCTAGAAGGAAAAAATTACTTATTGAGTTATTACATGAAAAGAAAAGTGAATGAAAATTGCAAATAGTTTATTCTCAGTTAAATAGTAAACTTTAATATAGACTTATTAGCACTAATTACACTTTGTAACCCAATTTTCAACTTTTTCCCCCCATTATGAAAAATAGAGACATGGGATTGAGAGCTGAGGAGTTTGTCTGTAATGGACCTCCTGTAATAAGTTGCTAAAAAGTATCCATGTATGATGAATGATCAAGGTGATATCTTAATTGTATGCCTATACGTTGATGATCTAATGTTTTTTTTTAAATGTCAAATGATTTGTTTAAATCAACAATTAAAAAAATGATAGATTTGGGCTTTCATGAACTATTTTTTGGGTATAGAAGTAATTCAAACACATGAAGGAATTTTCATTCGTCAAACAAAATATGAAAATGATGTTTTAAAGAGATTCAATATGTTTAATTGCAAACTAAGCATCTACACCTATGGCAACATGACTGAAATTGAGAAAAGAAGAGAAGGGCACAAATGCAAATCCAAATTTGTACAAAGGATTAGTGGGAAGCTTGGTGTATTTTATGGCGACAAGGCTTGATATTTTGTATGTAGAAAGTTTGATTTCAAGGTTCATAGAGACACCAAAGAACTCACATTAGAAAACATGGAAAAGAATTTTGAGATATGTTAGTGGAACAAGACATTATGGGATCTTATCTTCAACATTTTATGATTTCATATTAGTTGGTTACATAGATAGTGATTTTCCAAGCAATGTCGATGACACAAAAATCACATCTAGATATATTTTTCATCTCAATTCAGGAGCAATCTCATCATGAATTCCCCAAAACAATCATTTCTTACTCTTTCAACAACAAAAGCAGAACATCTAGAAACAACATCAACAGCATGTCAAGCAATGTGGATGAGAAGAATGATGTCAAATTTGATGCAAGAGTGGAAAGGAACAATAAAGATTTGCTATGACAATAATTTAGCAATAGAATTATCAAAAAATCATGTTTTTCACAAAAGGAGCAAGCACAATGATATAAGATATCATTTAATAATAGGATTATCAACAATGGTGAAATATACCCTGAATTTTGTAGGTTTGAAGATCAATATGTAGATATCTTCACAAAGTCATTAGCAAAAGAGAGTTTTGAACATGAGAGAAAAAGTTTGGGCATAATCAATGTGAGAAAGCAAGGAAGTCAAGCTTAATAGGGAGTGTTGAAATGGCAAACTTAATGTACAATTGACTCAGTTCTCTTTTAACTATGCGCATTCATAGGCAACAAGAAAATCCACCATCTAAGTCTGTTAGCGATAGTGCAACAATCATGAATCACATTGTCACTATAGTATCCAAATTTTTGTATCCATCGGTATTATGTTTTCTTATAAATTGGGCCTACATGACCTATGTAAGGCAAAGTTGTGTGATCGTCCACTTGCAAAAGAATAAAAATTACATGAGTAGCAACTCATCTTTGTATGAATATTTATGCTCATCTTTGTTTGAATTTTTGTGTTCATCATTGTTTATGTTTGTCTATTTTTCTTCTATTTATTTTTATTTCTCAATTGACATGCTCTTTTACAGTTGCATTCATACCTTATAAATTCCTTCAAATTGATATTAGAGGAAGATCATGGAAGAGAAGATTCGTCTAAGCTCAAATCTATGCTTTTGATCATTATATGGGACTTGCCATTCCTTTTGAGGAAATTGCTTTCCAATCTATGACATCCATATTGGGGAAAATTGATGTAACAACTTCAATTTTGAATTTGAATGAGATCCTCATGTGCATTAACAAAGTATTTTGTTGAAATGAGTCTGAACTCGGCCAAGATCTTATCACAATCATGGGACGACAAATGTCCTTGTCGAAATTGCAGTCCTTTGGAATTTAAATTGATTTTCTCTTTTAATTTTATTTTGAGTCAAGAAATATTAAGTCTCAATCACAACTCTATGCTTATTAGGACTCATATTTTATCATTTCTATCACAACATTCTTGTGTTTTGGATGTTGAGTCGCTTAACAATTTTCAATCATCATTGTCGAATTGCTTTGAATTTTTCTTATGGAAGAGTATAATGGACCTGGGGCACTTTCCAAACCACCTTTAAAAAGATCTAATGCAACTAGAGGACAAGTTATTGTTTGGATTTTGGGATTTTGAAGAATTTTCAATCATCATAATTTAGTTATTTTGGATTTTGTTGATAAAAATCTAATGCTCTGGGCTACCATCGAAATCACCTTTTCAAAAGGGATCTAAGAAAACAAGCAAAGGGAAGTGGATATTATATTAAGAATTGTTAAAAATTCAATTAGAGAATAAATCAAATAATGACTAAACTATGTTAACAAAAATTCCTTTGGAATTAAACTATAAATCCAAAAGTTGATAAAAAAAAAACTATTTATTTTAATAAAACTTATTTTTTTTTCAAGTGAAACTTTTATAACTTATGATTTATTAAAACACTAAAATCATGTATCTCATTTATCTATTTCTACCTCCAATAAAATAGGATAAACTCCAACAAAAATCTACCAACATGATGTTGCATTCACTTAAAACTATAACTTAAGGGCACTACCCATGTGGGCCTCCTCTAAACAATAAAAACTACGAAAGGGCCATCTCTATGTTACTCTATTGTCCTTGAATAAAAACTTAATTAGATAGATTCATCACATGCAATGCCCTTATTATATCTTTGAAAACAACGAAATATAAGATCATCATAGTGTTGTAATGTGGGCTCTATAAGACTGGAATCACAACCCATTATAAGCCTCTTTCTTCATGGCAAGCAAAAAAAATTGTAAAGTCGCTCGTGTTATAAGCTAGTTATTGTTCCTTGTCAATCCTTATCCATGGCCCTATAAACGATGTTCATTTAAACTCATTATAAGCCTTTGTATCCATGGCAAGCGAAGGTGAACTAATGAGCGTTGGTTATTTGCTTGAGTTTGTCAAAGAATTTTATAATACACCAATTAATTGGGTTTTTCCTATTATTATATTTCCACACTTTGGTGTATATCACAATAATTTAGAAACAACATTATTTTAAGAATATTAAATAATTTTTTTCATTATAAAATACATAACCTCATAATTTAGTAAAACATTTTTATCATTAAGTTAATTAATATGAAATGGTGTCATTGATTCATTAAATGCTATTAATTATAACTAATTCATAAAATATTGATTTAAGTGGCACGAATACTCACCTATTAGTCTAAAGATTGGAACTTTTTAATTATTCTTCTTTGTTTGTCTCTTCCAAGCTCACATAGACAAAATGGAAAAAGTATAGCAAACATGAATTTAGAATTTTAAGGTAAAAAAGTAGTAGTGCTAAGTTCTTTTATATTGGGACCTTGGGGTGTGAGGAATCAACCATGGTCAAACATGGGTGTAAAAATACTAAAGGGGTAGTGCTTAGTTGTTTTAAAGTTCATGTTAGTCTTTGGGGTGTGAAGAATCAATCCATACCATGGTATTTAGTATAATTATAATATTTAAATCATTAAAAATATATTTAATAATAATGGTATTAGAGAAAATTTGGGATCTAAAATGCGTCTCCTAAGGAAAATAATAAAATAATATTTATGAATTTTGGAGGAAGAGAGAAAAAAACTACTTTTTTTTCGTATTTTCAATATATCACTATGTGGTTTTACTCAAATTTCAAGCAGGAGCATTCGTTGACAAGTACCCACACTACATACTTTTGAAGGACCCCAACCCACAAAAAATGAGAAATACATTAAAAAGCGTGTTACTTTCAAGTAACACATTTTTTTATGTATTTATTGTTTTTCGTGGGGTGGGGTCCCTCAAAAGTATGCAGAGTGGATACTCGTTGGATGTGTAATTTAATTCCGCATCTAATGAGTGCTCCTGCTTGAAATTTGAGTAAAACCACAGGGGGATAAGTTGAATATACAAATTTAAAAAGCAGTTTTTTATGACAAATATGCCAAGTCAACCATTATGGTTGACTCTTTTTCTTGAAATTCTATTGGTTCTTGAATTCCAACTCATCAATGGCTCTTTTTCTTATAAAGTGCCATGTTTTCTTATGAGGCCCATTTTAGACCTCAAATTTACTATAATGAAATTTTACAAAATATATGGTAGGATGCCAAAAAAATGAGTATTTATATCATGTTAAGTGAGATGACTTGTTCCATAACACAACCCTATCTAATAATGATTAAATATATAAAGTGTTTTAATCACTTTTTTGTTTAATAATCTATATAGGTTTAATACAAGTCACCCCTTTTTAAGATGCTTCATTTTTGAAGTGGTGGAAGAAATCCAGCAAAAAGATCAATGAAGTTTTGAACAAAATTTTTGTTTGTAGATGACTCAACCAATCCTAGGTTAATTTTCTCTAAAATTGTTGGAAAGGCTTTAATTAGATGATACGTCTTAGATTGTGATTTTGACACTAAGCTCCATTAGAAATGAGACTTTTTGGGGTTTAGGAATAAATTGTCTATGTACAAAGCAAGGTTGATAAGTTGATCAATTATTGTGATTAGTCTTACGATCAAAACATCAATAAGGTGTCCTTGTAATTTGATTCTTCTTGATTTCAAGTTTAGGATCAATTTAGGTTTTATATCATCATAGTATACTTGTGTTTTTTTGTCAAGTTGATATTTCTTTATTGAGTAAAATTATAAGGATCCAAATTTATACAATAAGTATAGACATCTTAACAAATCTTACTAATTCCTAAGCTATGAACTACAAATGTCTTGTGACATTTTTGTACAAGTATTCAATTTCTAATGATTTTATATAGTTTCTAGAAAATTTTGATAATGTTTTAAATTATATAATATTATCTTATGAAAATTTAGGCAAATCATATTTTAGGGAAAAATTTTGAAAATTCGCCAATCAATTTTGTAAAAATAAAATGAAAGAGTGGTTATGGTCAAATTTATCTCCTATGATTTTCTATATCCATTAATAATAACACTTGAACTTTTATTTTGATTGAATATGTTAATCTTTTCTATATCCATAAGTTGTACTTTGGCCTCTAAAAATATTCATGACTCAATTGGGTTAATTGATTGCCTCCTTCACAACACTTGTATTTCTAATTCATTTTTTCATTTTTTCTTAATTTTTTAACCTCTATGAGTAATGTGTCATTTTGAATTTGTAAGTGATAAATTTCATTCTCTTTTTCTTAGAGAATTTTGTCAAATTTTCACATCATATCTTTGTAATATTTTTCTTATTTAATTGTGTCATTTGGTCCCATCATTTATATCCTCTAATAAAGTCACTTATATGTGGGACTTTGTTGAAGGCCTTGCAACATTATCTTCTTTTTACTATGGTGAAATATTGAATGTATATTCTTCATATTTGATGTGAAAGTATTCAATGTTTTCATCAATGCAAATTCTAAAATAAATTGTCCACATCCTTCCACATAGGTGTAACTTTGAATTAGGATATGAAAATATAAGCATTAATCGATCAAAACTTCCATTAAAAATGTAAAATTGCTTTTTCCTTGCAAAATGTCTTTCTCATAATCATATTAATGACCTTGATTTAAGATTCCTTGTGTAATAAATACCTAGCCAATGATACCCTTGTAATTTTTTTAAGTGGTACTCTACTTTTAAATTGGATCGAAACCTAAACTCTAATTTGGGAAATCCCGTCAATTATTTTTTAACTCAATGTTCCTCCCCACTCATAATTATATTAATGGCATTGATTTAATATTCCTAATGTGTAATAATTACCTTTTCAATGGTATCCTAGTTGAAGAAGTGTTCTCAAACACATACTTTTATTAATAAGTAAAAAGAGTTACAGAGAGAAGTGAGGAATCAAAACCAACTTACTCTCACTTTTAGAAAAGAGATAGTTTATATAGTTCAACTCTAAACTAAACTCTAGGAGAACAACCAATCACATAATCACATGAGTATGATAGGTATCATTCTCATGATAAGTTAGAATAATCAAATTTCTAAAAGCATTTAATCTAAGAAAATACTAAACTATAGAACTTTAGAATTATGAGACTAAAATTCCCCACATTACTCTGAAAGTTCATATTTACAAATACCAAGTTCATTTCTGAAGTTAGTGAACTTTATTCTACCAAGAGGTTTGGTAAAAATATATGAAGTTTGATCTTCAAATAGACGTAACTAAGGCTTGATCATGTGTCTAATGATGAGTGATCTGATGAAGTGGTAGTTGGTGTTAACATGCTTAGTCTTTGAGTGAAACACCAAATTCTTAGTCATCTTTATTGTTGATTTTCGATTAATAAAGTATTTGATGATTTTTGAGTTTCACGAAGATCATGTAAAATTAAGCACAACCATATAATCTCACATGTTTCTTCCCAAGCTAATATGTACTCTGCTTCTATTGAAGAATTGGCAATTGTTGTCTGCTTTTTGTAATTCCAATATACCATCGTTGAACACATATTTGTTAAATAACCTAAAGTGGATGTTCTATCATCAATGTCACCTACAAAATCAGCATTTGAATAACCAACAAGTGTAAAAATGTTGTTCTTGTAGAGAAGACCAAAATCTTTTGTACCTTGGATGTACATCAATACCCTTTTCGCTAAATTCCAATGACTTTCCCTTGGTTCTAACATAAACCTTGAAAGTATGCCAACTTGATATGACAAATATGATTGAGTATTTGTCAAATAAATGAGACTCCCAATCAATTGTTTGTACCTTATGCTATTTATCAATCCCCCCATCAAAATTTGAAAGTTTCAGATTTTGCTCCGTGGGGGCACGAGAAGGTTTACAATCTTCCATGCCAAATTTATTTAATAACTCAGTGGCATACTTAGTTTGACTGAGGAATATTTGATTAGGACGTTCAGTTACTTCAACTCCAAGATAATAATGAATTGTCCCTAAATCTATCAATTTGAATCCTACTTGTAGTTCTTTCTTATCTTGTTTGATGTGGATTTCATTATTACTAGTTATAATTAAGTCATCACATAGAGTGCAAGTATAATGCTTATCTTTCATTTAAAAATGCATAGTATCATCATATTCACTTCATTGAAAACCTTTCTTTTGTAGGTAATCATCCATTTTTCATACCAAGCTCAAGGAGCTTGTTTCAATCCATATAAAGGCTTCACAAGTGTGCAAACGTTATGTTCTTTCCCTTCAACTTCAAACCCTTGTATTGAAACAAGCTGCCTGAAAAATGACTTCGGCGCTCCCAAACCCCTTCGAATTTGGACGAGTAATTTGTACCTTTGGAAATATCTTGGAAATTTATTTCTAACCATATAGGGTGCTTCCCAAACATTGCTAGGATGAGTTAGATCCACCCTCATGAACACAAGGTACCAAAGTATTGAAAAAATGACCTAAAAACCAACAAAAGTGGCCCAGAAAGATGAATTGATTACTCTAATCCATAGAGAACTAGGTTGGCCTTTTAGGACCATGATATATCCCCTGTGCAACTACATATCCAGGTACCATTTCTTTGGAGTCTGCTCCTCCAATGTATGTACAAACAAATGAACCCATTTTGTTTGTGGTCTCTCCGCCCATGCTTGTGAACAGATTTCAAATGATCCCTTCGATCCGTTTGTCCGTTATATTTTTCAAAGGTCAGCGCAACCTTCTCGGAAAACCTGATATGCATCTTGATTCTACATTGATCCCATGTGGTTAATGTCTGCTTATGCGCAGCGCCATATCTAGTCTTGGTAAGCGATGCTCAGCTGCAATCGATACAATATATTCCTGGATAAATGAATATACATTAGATTAACCATCGTAGGTGGTAATTGGACTTACCTCTTTTCCAATCCAGCGCAATGACTTCGTGACTTGCGCACATCTTCTTGTTGATACTTCGTGCATACGACTTTTCCAGTTCTCCAATCCTGCGTCCGAGTCTGAGATACAAGAACTGTCACATCGCCAACAAAGTGTTCCATCCGCAGTAGGATTAATATAGTCAGTATCATTCATAGTCATTTTGAATATGCGGTCCAAGTCTTGAGCTCTGGATTCTTCTGGGATCGGCTCACTGTATCTTTCTCCATCTGAAGGGTCCAATGGTGCGATGATCCTTATGTCCTGACCTTCAAAGACCATCTTCTTTGTCTTCATATTTATAATGGCGAGGTTATCCATTGCCTAGTCTATACCCAACAATATTGGATAAGGCTCACTATCATCCACAATTTCAATGACCTCAAAGTCTACATAGCTTCGCACTCCATCGATATCAACAATAACATTGGCCAGTCTCCCAAAAGGTATAACTATCAGCTAGTTGGCCAATTTCAACTGTATGGGTGACCACAACAACTTTGGTCTTCCCATCTACTACCATGTATGCTTAGTCAATACATTTACTTCTGACCCGAGATCAAGGATGATCTCGTCCATCTCATAGTCTCCTATCTGCGCATTGAGCCACATTTCTCGCCCTGATCTTTTGTGTTTCTTGATCTGATGAACTGCGCTCTGGGCAGTCTCCATCTCACTGCGCGGTTCATACTAGTTTAACAGTTTTTGCAACTCCGCTACAGCATCTGGGATTTTCAACAATTTCATGTAGCGCCTTAGGAACTGCACAACAGAGGTGCTTGTGTCCGCTACGTTGCACATTCTGTCATATGCTACTGGCATGTCTTGTGTTTGTAATACTTCACTACGCAACGGTATTCTAGGTGAAGTAGGTGGCGGTTCTTTGAAAATGTCTCACGCTTCTTAGAATACTCCTTTATTTTTTCCAAGATCGAAGGCAGGTGCCTTCCTAGTATCTTTTCTGATCCAAATTGTTTTAGCAGGAGTTTTCCTAGTATCAAAGTCTCCTGAAGTCGAAGCTTCTACTCCTCTATCTCTTCCTATCGCAGTGCCACTTCGCGTCACCACATTGATGCTTGGATCTGCAGCCCTTATCTGTGCTCCAATCAACTGAATGTTCGGGTTTGGCACATCTTGCTTTCGTTTCTGCATTTTTGTCGTTAACACTGGGCAGTCTTCAATAACATGATCAAAAGATTTACAATAACTACACGTAGTGCATGGGTTGGTACAATCTCTAGATACATGAACTGGTTGGCCACATTTATAACATATTACCTAGCCTCGGCCTCTTCCTTGTGTTGGGCCGGCATTTCTTCCTCTTCCGCAGTATCATCCACGACCTCGATATGGTCCTTGCTCGTGCTGCACATTATCTTGTTTATGCGGAGTCTCTTCTTGGACTTTGTATACTCCCCCATACATATGCTCAATATCTTTCTTCCTTTCCAACATTAGCTCATATGCGCGGCAATTGGACTCATCATGCCCAACTGACTTACAAAAATTGCAATATAGGTTTTTAGGTGTTCTTACGTATTTCTGAATTAAGTAGTAGTCTTCTGTTCGGTGTCCTCTAGTTCTGCAGATCTCACACCATGGTCCTTGGTTCTGATTTAATGGGTTTGGTGCACCCATGTTAGGGAATTCTTGGAATAAAGGACAATGATCCTTAGCGTGTCCTTCTCCCTTACATCTGTACACCAGAATTCTTGTCTCTCTTGCTTTCCCTTCTTCATACCTTGCAGTTGTAGTGTCAGGGTAGCCAACTGGGTCTGAATCTGAGACATCCCAGTGCTAGTTTCTCCAATAGGTGAAGCTTCTAACTTCATCGCGATCTCCAAGGCTTCTTCCTGCAAAGCCACTTTCTGTTGCATCAACGCCAGTCTAATATGGGGCAACAGCGCAGCTATAAACCATTCCTCGTGCTGTTGTGGTGCTATGACGAAATTTACTTGGTCCAACAGTGTCTTAAATTTCTGGTCAAATTCCTAGATTGTCTCATTAGGTTTCTGCTTGATTTCCTTTAACTCTGTGATACATTGGGATTCTGACTTCGGTTTCTTGAACTCACCCAATAGTGCAGCCTTAATCTCCATTAAGGTTCTTTGTTGTCCTTGTGAGTACTTCATGAACCAATTCAAGGCTCTGTCTCTAAATGTGGTAATGAGTTGCGCTCCTCACAGCATCATCCTGGACTTGCTTAACACTCCATACGGCTTCACATAGAAACCAATGTTGCTCAGGGTCCTCTAGACCCGTTCCTTTGAATATCGGTAGCTTAATATCATCAGTCATCCTTCTTCTTGGTGGTGTAGGGTTCTGCGCAGGGTTCTGAGCGGCAAAAATAAGCGAGGTATTGCGCGGAACGTTCTGATTCGGAATATTCTGAGTTCTAGGGATATTCACAACTGGGGGGTTCTGAAGTGGTGGATTTTGTGCAATGGGAGGCGTGGTGTTCACAACCGGTGGATTCTGTGGAGTAATAGGCTGATAGGTGGAAGATGGAGGTGCGGTTTGGCTATCAGGGTCAGCTTGTGAATCAATATCTACGCGGAGTCCATGTTCACTGGAAGTCTTCTTAGGCATATATTTATATCTTTTTCCACTTCTCAAATTATGTGTCTCTTCGTCAGACTCACTATAAATGCTATTGACCATTACAGATTCAAAAATTTCTGTGAACTTTTACTGCATTCTTAAAATGCCTTTCTCAGCTAAAAGAATTTTAATGTATAAAATCAAATTGCTCAGGTACTTACCTCTGAACCCTTTGAAAAACTCTACTTCTGCTGCGCTGTAGGACTTTAGCATGTCCACAGTGAACTGCGTCACGAAGCTCTCTAGTGTACTATCAACCCAGAATTCAACTGCTCTCGAGATTGGGATATCTATTTCTTTAAGCCTCTGAATGAGTTCTGGAGTCCACTCGGTAGGTTCTCTTGGCTAGAAACAGTTCTTCCGCTCTGCGAGCCTCGATAACCATTCGTGTAACTCATTTCCAAAACTTGCCCAGAAAACTTCGTGAATGTCTTTCCACAGGTATTTGTTGAACCACTGGATGTCAGAGAGACGCGGGTGTCTATTCTCCTTTCTTGCGAAGTCTCTCTCTGTCTTGTCACACCAGTCCCAAATCTCTTTCTTGTCTGGATGCCAATTTTCTGCAATCAACGGGATCTTGTCTTCGTCGCACATCACTCTTTCAAGCACGGCAACTCATCACGGATTCTTAGCACGGCAACGGAACCATTTGTTGGCTTGAATAATTGTTCTAGAGGTTTCCAATGTAGACCCAGGTTCTTAGCGGTTCGAGGAACCAACAAAACCCCTTTTCACCGGCCCTTTCGGCAACAATCTGCAAGCAGATCGAGGTCTCACCCGAGGTGAAGTTATGGGGGGCTATGGAATCAATTTTCCACAATCAGGTGATGAATGCTTTAAACAAACGTGACGAGCAGCGCACTACGGAGCCTGCGTTGCGGACTGACACTTCTATGAGCTAGAATGCTACGTAACTCGCGCATCCAAGGACTGCGCGGCTCGAGTCCAATTCAATAGTAGGACAGCGCCACTGATAGCTACGCTTCCTCCTCGATACTTAACTACTTCAATCAACTATACTTAACGAATATTATGCAGCCACAGTTACCTCGTATTATTTATCTTATGATTCATGCAATATGACAAACATAATATACTGCGCATTGTATAGACCTTCTCTATTAAGTGATTGTCCAACCGATTCATACATTCGCAGACTTAGAAATACTTGTTCATCTTTTAGTCATCCACATATGCGATACTTAACATATTATTCCCATCCTCATTCTTATGGCGAATACATATAAAAGTAAAACACATAAACTGACAAGTAGGAGCTCAAGCATTCATTGTAAGCAAATAAACAAGTGCAAACATACAAACAATCACACAACACAGGATTTAACGTGGTTCACCCCCAGGATGGGAGATACGTCCACAGGAACTATTGTTATATTATTTCGGGAAGGGTACAACAGTTCCAGTCTGCGCACTCAACTGCAGACTCTCTTCTCTCTCAATAGGTCTATGTGCACACATCTTGCAGACCCTTTACAATCTTCTCTCAACAAAGTTTTTATGTTCAACAAAGATCCATACTCAAAAGATTCAACAATGAATATTATTCAACCCTTTCCATTTACAAAATGTGCCCAGTTATAGATCATGCCCGTAGGTCATGTCTTTACAATGCATAGGCAAAAACCCTAAGGTTCACAAAGCTGGTGCGGATACCCGCCACCCTGCCTGTCGTCGTCGCCAAGTTACTCCACTCGCTTCGGCCACCTGACTGGGCCACTCACAGCTCTAACGGCCTTCTGACAGCCGCAGTCATCACAAAAACGGTTGCACTGCATCGTGGCCTGACACTTTTCGTCCCTTTAGCCTACCTGTCATCATCGAGTTAGTGGCCTAGCTCCTTAACTGCTTGTTGCCACTCCCTTTTACAGGTCGCTTTCCTCTTTATCTGTTCTGCTTCTTACCCAAACTAGGTCACTTTCTCAGCTCGACCTTCCTCTATACTTTTTTACCAAAAATAGTTGTTGCACTAGTACTGCGCACCAGCATAGCTGCGCCAAAACTGAATATGCATTTCGAGCTATGCACTCCCCAAAACTGTGTCTTCTGACTTCACAACCCAAAGTTGCGCAGCTCCCAAAATTGTGTCTTTATCAAAATTGTGCCTACTTGGGCCACGCCCAACAGTAGTCACCATGTAAAAGTATAAAATACAGACATCCACCAAAGGAATTTTCCATTGAACCACATATTTCATTGTGAATCAATTACACCTTGTTGTTTGCCATGAGCTAGTTGGGATGGCTTCTCGACTTTGCTTGCAAAAAATCCAAGCTTTGCCTTGAGCATTTCTCTCTTGAAAGTTGGTAAACCCTTTACCAAATATTGAGACTTAATTTTTAACGAACTGTCAAAATATAAGTGACCAAACCAAAAATTCCATAATATAAATGAAGAAATTTCTAAGTTAACTGCTCCTACAAAATCATGCTTTCTGGGGATAACTTTCCCTTTCATCCTTTGTAGCTTCCCATCTTCATATCATATCATCATTGTTTTCAAGTTGTAGTATTCTAAATTCATCTTGACCAAACCATTTTGCATGATGATTTGATGTTCATCTTGTTAGATTGAGACTAAGGATAACAAATTCTTCTTAAATGTAGGCACATACCAAACATTAGAAATGATTTTTCACCACTTTCTAGAAGAATGATTTTTAAGAATAATTTACCATAGGGAATATGAGTTGTATAATCATCCAAATGAATGGGATTTATATGAACATCTTGATAACTCCAAAAATAATCCTTAAGATATGTCATATGCTAAGTAGCTCTTGTGTATGGAATCCAATCATCTTCTGAAATGAATCACCAAGTAAATTACAAGTTTCAACTAATGTTGTTGAATCAACCTCTTATACTACTATAAAAGCATATCGATATACTTGATTCTGACAATCCTAATCCTCTGCATATTGAGTTGATGGAGTAGACTTCGAATTTGATTGAAATTTGAATTTTGTTTAAACTTTGGTTACTAAATACCATTACTTGTTAAGAAATATAATGCACAATGTCCCATCTTTAAACACCATCTACACTTGATTGAAATTGTTGCTTCTTCTTGATTGTGCAATATAATTGAGGGGATTTTGATTACTTTGAAAATTTTGTTGATTATAATTGCTATGGCCTCTACCCTAACCACAACCTCTACCACAACCATGTTTAGAAAGTTGATTTTGTGAATTTCCAAAGTTTTGTGTACCTCTTCCTCTAGAGCTTCTGGCTTTAGTAAAAAGAAGATCCTCACTAAATGGTTTTTTTTTACCAAATGATTTACTATGTCGAGCCAATAGTTCACAAAGTGAATCAAGTTGCAATTGATAACCTATCAGTAGCTTATAAGATGGAGGAAAAACATTTATCAAAATAGAGATCAAAAAATTGTCTTCAAGTTTAGGGAAGCCACCCTTGATGATTTCCTGATAAATGTTTGAATCCTTGAAATGTACTCTAACCCATCACTACCACCATTTAATATTTGCTTAAGCAACTTCCTTTGTAAATCAACTCATTTCCATGCAACAGGAGTAACAAAAATATTACAAAATTGATTCCAACCTAACCAAGCATCAATAGAATTCTCAATATGGACAAACGTATGTCCATTTACAAAATATTGAAGCAAAGCAAGCACTTTTCCATCTCTTAATTACCATTTTGCTGAGAAGCTTCAGTTGGTTTGGTTGGAGCAATATCACCATCATAAATATCATGCCATCATTCAATGTGAATTAAAATGTTTTGTGCTCGCAAGGGTGTAGACCGAGTGGCGATAAAGTGTATTGTTAAGGTACTCCTTGCAACATCATAGGTTCAAACCTCGACTTGCCCCATGTTGGCGAGTTATGTGGGTGCACCTAGGGGTATAGTGGTAGCAGATATAAATCGACCCTATGTCACGCGAGTACGAGCCCCACTCTAGTTGTCAATTGTGAAGAACCTGCAATAATTAATTAATGAAAACACACGAAATAGCAGAAATAACAGAACTTAGAATCACTTTTATATTGATCGCAGGCCACTTCAAGGGGGAAACCTCCTTTGAGCAAGCTCAATACAAATAACTTCACGGTACCTTCATAGGCCTCAACACACACTTATATACTAAGTCTAGGCGCCAATACTATGAGTCAAAACCATGGGCCAATACAAACTATGGATCAACAAATACTACGGGACAACTTACAAAGCATATGCGTCCAACAACAATATACTAACAAAGTAAAGACATGGGTTCCTAACATCCCCTCTCCCTTAGAAAAAGCTTTGTCCTCAAAGCTTTAGATGTGGAAATTGATGCAGAATCTGAAGGATTGGGTCCCCTGTAACATCCTCGGGTTGCATTCCGGGCCACTGGCGCCTTTGGAGTTTCAGGGAGGATTGCGTTGAAGGCTGTAGACGAAGAAGAACCATATCAGCGACGTGAAAAGTGCGCATAGAACGGTGCTGATCGGCTTGTTGTTTTAGTCGAATTCTTGCCATGTGAAGATTGTCCGGCAGGATGAGAAGAAGTTGATCGCGGTTTCGAAGATTTGAGTCAATTGCCTGAATTGGGGAGCTGCTGAAGGTGTATGGAAGAAGCACTGGTGGTGCCTATCTAGAGACTACTTCATATGGTGTCCTTTTAGATGTGGTACTATACCACTAGAGCGCTTCTAGGAAATCCATACAAATAGTTGTCCAAATCTGTGGAGGGATGGGCAAGGGTTCGAGCAGTCCTGAAAGGAGTGTCGTTTCACCCTTGTTGACCTGGAAAGTATCACAGTCAACCACCATCCATTGAATTGTCATTTTGAGTCCCTACCAAAAGAAGTTACATTGTTCCTGGTCATATGTTTTGAGGAACCCAGAGTGCCCTACTGATGAAGAAGTATGGAGTTCATAGAAGAGATAGCCCCGTTGAATAGATTGAAACCAATTTGGAACAAGCAGAGAAATAGGTATAAGAGAAACTGGGTCATCAAATGTGCGAGGAGGAGCATCGGCCACCATATTGTCCTTACCCTTCTGGTAAGTGGTCGCATAGTCATAACCCATGAGTTAGATAACCCATTTCAGGTGTGCTGGGGAGGAGACCCGTTGTTCCAGGAAAGTTTCCAGACTCTGGAGATCAGTCTTGATGCAGAAATAATTCTCCAATAGGGATGGCTGCCACTTCTGTACTTCATGCAAAATAGCCATCATGTCCTGCTGAGATGTAGATGCGGCTAAATGCTTACCGGAAAGGTCGCGTGAAGGCGGCAAGCCCACTGGTGCAACAAAGACACCTGCATATCTATCCAAGGAAGTAGTGGAGACCGTTGGTGGGTGCATCTGAAGGGAATGGAGATGAGCAATGACACCATGTGAATTCTTCTTAAGGATCTTTTCCAGGCGATGTGAACTGATGATGCGGAGAGACCCTAGTTGTAAGCCCATAAATTTGTGTTGTGTCCCATTGACTGAAAACTGCATCCAAAGTTCAGCAAAATCCCATAAGATGGGGCCAAGTGTGCGTAACCATTGAACGTCCAAAACCACATCACATCCGCCTAAGGACAAGGCAAACATGTCAGAGCATGGGTTATAATCTTCCATAGAGATACGCACATTGTGACACTTCCCTTCCCCTTGCAAGGTAAGGTGACCCCATTGGCAACCATGACTTCAAAGTTGGAGCAAGGATGGACAAAACAATCAGCCTGTTTGGAAATCCGAGGGTCAATGAAGCTATGAGTGCTACCAGAATCAATGAGTATGGTAAGAGGGAGCTTCTTGAAGTATCCCCTGACCCGCATTGTTTGTGGGGTGGTGACGCTGGTTACAGCATGGAGAGAGATCTCGGGTGGGTCATCCTGAGATGGGGTGTCAACAGGCGGGTGTTGAATGTCAACCTGATCATCTACTGTATCTAGAGATTCTTCACCAAGTTTTGAGGCAGGCGGAGAATCCACATCCAATAGATAGAGCTTTTGTTGAACACATCTATGTTCCCGAGTGAATTTCTCATCACAATTACAACAAATCCCTTTTTCTCGGCGTGCCTGCATCTCTGTTTCAGACAAATGCTTGATAGGAGTTGGTTGAGGAGCAGGCGTGATGGGAGGTCGTTGGGAACCCATATTTTTGAAGGGAACAAAGGTGGGTTTGGAGCGTTGTTGAGCTGCGATCTTTCCCTCTGCCAACTTAGCCAACCCTAGGACTTCCATCATTGTGTTAGGACAGAACATTTTGACCTCTGAGCGGATTTCATCCTTAAGACCACTGATAAAACAACTCCTGTAGAATTCATCAAACAATCCTTCTGTGTGATTGGCCAATTTCTCAAATTCTGTCTGATACTCTCTCACTATGCCAATTTGGTGAAGTTTAGTGAGTGCTCCTGTGAAGTCATCAAAAGCACTAGGACCAAATCGTGGCAAACGGAGTTGGCAAAAATCTGTCCAGTTTGGCTCTTGATGAGCTTTGATGTACCAACGGTACCATTGAAGGGCTTCCTGTTCCAAATGAAAGGATGCAAGTGGAACTTTCTGAACATCAAAAGTATTATGCAGACTGAAATATTGTTCTACTCGATATATCCATCCAGTCGGATCAGTACCATTGAAGCGAGGAAAATCAAGCTTCGGCCCACGAAAATTGCTGGAAGAAGAGAACCCGGTGGCTGCAAAAGATTCTAGCTGTCGGTTATTGTTCATGGCTGAATGCTGAAGATGGAAGCTAAGAAATTTTTCATCCAGATCTTGGAGTTTGGTTTGGATGGCTGCAAGTGCTTCCTCCATGGTGTGTGCTCCTGCACGGGTGACAACCATAACCAGGGTTTTTTTTTTTTTTTGGAATGGGTAGAAAAACACAAACAGAAGCTGATTTAGTAAAGGGAAATTTGGATTGGGGAAAAAATCTGATGGGTAATTGGGGTTTGACTAGATTTTGGACACTGTCTAAAGGACAGGAAAGCAGAAAAGGGGGATTTCAAAAGCGAGGTGAAAGAATGAGAAAATTTGGCAGAGAGGGACAAAGAAGCAGAATTAGAAAATGAACTATGTGGTAAAATTTGAAGGCGATCGGGTGAAAATCGAAGAAGTTAAGACAAACCTTAAAAATAGACAAATGTGAGATTTCGGGTGTTGGGAAGTGGAATGTGGGATAGGGTCCTCAGGAATGAAATATGTAGAATGGGATTGCAGGGGTGTCAAAGAAGCTTCAAGGGAAACGGAGTTAAAACAATGGGAGATATGGCGGAAAAACAGAATTTTTTTATTTTAATTTTTTTCAGAAATGGATCTGCAACAGCGCGGAAGAGATCGGCAATAGATGGATCTGAAATGGCACCGAATGGATCTAAAACAATTGGATCTGGAACGGCTTTCAGAATAAATCTGGAACGGCTTTCAGAATGGATCTGAAACGGCTGGATATGAAACGGATCGGAATGGATCTGAAACAACAGTTCAGCTGAAAATAGATATGGATCCCAGGTATGTTCGGCTTCCTAACAGTTCAGGTGTTTCACTCGGCCACCAATGTTGTCTGACGGCTTGCGTATTGGGGCAGTACCCCTCACGCCACGGCTCAGGTAAAACTGATAACCACTCTTGGTTTACCTCACGGGTGGGAACTATCAATCAGGTAGGGGTCGTTGCCCTTTTCGCTGGCAGGTCCTCTCAATGGGCCAGCTACTTTGGGGTTCCTGTGGTACTCCTCACAATGAGTTTTAGGGCTTATGCCCAAGTACTTCCCACAGTTAAGCGGATAGGGATTATTCCCAGATCCGAACTTGCAACAGATGCGAAAAACAAAATTTGGCAAAAATTCCACCCAACGAGCCCAAGAAAGTGCTTGAATACCAAATGTGAAGAACCTGCAATAATTAATTAATGAAAACACACGAAATAGCAGAAATAACAGAACTCAGAATCACTTTTATATTGATCGCGGGCCACTTCGAGGGAGCAAGCTCAATACAAATAACTTCACGGTGCCTTCATAGGCCTCAACACATGCTTATATACTAAGTCTAAGCGCCAATACTATGAGTCAAAACCATGGGCCAATACAAACTATGGATCAACAAAACTATGGGCAACTTACAAAGCATATGCGCCAACAACAATAACACAAACTATGGATCAACAAATACTACGGGACGACTTACAAAGCATATGCGTCCAACAACAATATACTAAGAAAGTAAAGACATGGGTTCCTAACATCGATTCCCCTAGTAAAAAAATTAAAATTAAAATTATATGCATGCGACGACTCCAAGATTTGTAATTCTTGGGGCCATCCAACTTATCTAAATCAGTGAACAGATTGATTAGATTAGACATGTTTAATTATGGTAGATTGTCTTAATGAAAATTGCAAGTGATTATCGCACCACCACAATGAACCAAAAAAACCATGAAAGAGAGACATAAGGCACCAAAGAGATCACTCTACATACAAAAAATAGCATTATTTAGAGGTTTGTCCTTGACCCACTAAAAGTCTGATCCAAATATAAGATCGATAATGTCTTACAATGGACTCTATTAATCGTTTAGCTTCAAAATTACAATTAGAATGTTACAAATATGACCCTCTTGTGTTCAAGAATATAAATGAACCATTTACATCAAGTTAAACTTTCAAGATTTAACATCCCTTCAAAAAAAATGAGATGTACTTCTAATGTAATGTACCACCCCTTGAACTAAACTTGACTTTTGAATTTAGATTATACATCCACTTTCTCCAAGAGTGAAAAGAAAGTGTCCTCTACATAAGAAGAAGACCCTTTCTTAAATAAATAAAAATATATATTTTAACACACACATATATATTAAAAAAGAAAGGATTGCATGTTGAACCTAGAATTAATTGCTATACTCAAATGTTCACAGAAGCTTGGGTTTGATGCATTGGTGTGAAATCTCACATCAAGTTGTTGAATTGGAGGGACACCAAGTCGCATCAAATGTTGAATGTATGGAACACCAAATCATTGATCAATTGAAGGGATGCCATGTCACAAATCACACCAAATCAAATTGCAAAGATTATGCTCTTACTATGCCTAGATCAGATCTAAAAACCACAACTATGTTGAACTATTGATCGTTGAAGAGGACCACAAACCTATGTTGATCATTTCTAGATTCGAATCTTATTGAGGCAAATCCAATTTGTGTAGACATGAGCTTCTTAAGGTCACCAATGGCAATGTTCTCATTGCTTTTCAAAGGTCTAGAGTTTATGCCTCTCTCACCCCACAAGATCATGTGAAGGCACACTTTTCATAAACGGAATGTTGGCAGATGATAGGGATCGTGGGAGCAATGACTACACAATTTTCGGATCAAGCTTCATCAAGCTCTCACCTGTAGAGTCTAGAACTCTAGTTGATTTGTTTATTGTCTTTGGAGAGTGGCAAGCTTTTTTCATAATCATCAAAGCAATTATTCCAAATCTCAAACAACAAATTATGACTAGAGCTAGATCAAAATCTATAGCTCTAAAACTATAAATTGTCAAATTTATAAGCAGATTTGAAGCAAATTTTACAATATGAATCCTCCAAAACAAAAAGCAGTGGATCTATGAGATCTTAATAGAAAACATAGTTTTATACTATTTTCTACCTAGATCTTTTGGATTTACAAAAAAAAACACTATTAATTAATTCTACAACCTTGAAATTGTAGATCTATAAGATTACAGCTTAAAAGTGATGATTAAGATTTAATTAATTTTTTAAAATACTAGTTGTTGCGATCTGGGTTGAAATTTGTTGAGTAAATAGTTGTTATTTGTCATTTTACACATCAAAATACTGTCATTTCATAAAATTAAACATCATTAATGAAGTGTGGATTTTAATTTCACCTAGCATTTTGAAGTGCATGTTTATTTTTGCACATCATTGATATCTATATCTCAAGCTCAAGCCCATATATATATATATTCTCTTTATATTTCTATTTCTAATATGGAAATTTTGATTTTTGTTAAGAAACTTTCATTAATTAATATAAATAATAAAAACACTAAAAGTAAAAGTAATAAACAATATTTTCCTCTCCTGAACTTTCTTTATATATTATGGAAACTAAAATTTCGATAATAAGCTTTCATTAATTAATATAAAGTATAAAAGCACTAAATGTAATTAAAAATCTTCTTACTTTTTCTCAAACTTTCTTTTTATATTATGGAAATTAAAATTTGGTAGTTTAAATTTTCAAAATCTTATAAATTGTAAGTCTTTTCAATGAGAAACCCCATTATTACTTGTGAAGAAGCCTATTTAAAGGTTTCCACGATAAACCTTCTTTGTCATTATGTGTGTGCTTGGTTTAATCATTATGTTTATTATGTGCTTCTAATTATAACAACTCTCAACTCAAGCTCTCCTTAACTCGATAAATAATTGTTGCAGTTTTGCTACAATTTCATATATACTATTTTGAAATCTTTGAATGAATTTTAGTTGTGCAACATTCAATGTTTATTTTATATTGATATGTTTTGTAGATCAAGTAACACATGGAGATTCCAAAATAATCCTCTAGTAAAAGAAATTGCAAAATTTCATCAAGTTGAGTTGGAAAAAAAGGTAAATTTATTTAAGCTTATTAAACAATTTTGTAATTTCTTAGTTGTAGTTTGATCATAATTGTACACCTTTCTTGTAAGCATTGTTGTGTTGCAAAAGTCTTACTTGTGTTAAGATTAAAAGTTATATTACGATATGTTGAACTATATTTTTGTAAACTTTATATTTTTGTATTATATGAGGAAAGATATAAGAATTCAATGATTCATATAGTTATTATAAATGTTATTTAAAAAAAACAACTATTATTATGACAGATAAAATTAATATTTAAACATCAAATGAAAGACGATGTTAAAATTAAAACGTCATATAAAAATTTCTTGGCATGCAAGGTAGGACGTCAAATTTCAACCTTGGTTGCGATCACAATAATTGTTTCCTTGTTTAACTGACAACAAAATTACCTCAAAAAGTTATCATCGTCGAATTTGAAGATCTTGGTTGATGTTGTGTAGATTTCCTTGCTTCCTCAGTCATCATTTCAGCATGACACTAATACCATGTTGAAGAAGTGTCGTCATACACATAATTATATTAATAAAAAAAAAAGAGTTACAAAGAAATAGCAAAGCCCTGATTTGTTACAGAGACAAATTGATTCGCCTCTCTCTCTTTGTTACGCAATGAGAACTCAAAACCAACTTACCCTCACTTTGAGAACAACTAATCACATAATCACATAAGTATGATAGGTGTCATTTACATAGAAGCTAAATATCATTTTCATAATTAGCTAGAATAGTCTAATTTCTAAAAGTATTTAATTTAAGCATATTTGGCTGTATACAAAAATTTGTTTTGAATTCAAAATTTGGTGAATATTCGACAAATACGGTATGGCAAAGTTGACTAAATACTTAAATATATTTACAATTTTAATATCTTAAAGTTTCATTAAATGTTGCTTTAAAATTTACTTGTTAAAATAAACGTGAAATTTCAACTAGAAATACTTTCAAACTGTATTCTTCTTCTTATAAATAGATATAAATTCAAATCACATAAAAAAAATGATTTTGCATAACAGTACAAAGTAAAATTTGGACACACAAAACTCCAAAATCATTTAAACAAATTTGTGACTATTATTGCACGTAATATTTTAAATAAATTTTAAAAAATACACATTACTTAATCAACAATAAAACAATACCAAATATTTGTTATTTAATCAACAATTAAAAAATACATACAATGAAACCATGAGCCATACTTATCTATTAAACTCTATTTTCACATATTAAATTCTATTTTCCTGTTGTTATATCATATGTTATGTTTTAAATTTGAGATATCTTGCAAGTTATTTACAATGAAGAATTAATATTACTTTAAAGTTTTGAATGGCCATGTATATTTTTATTTTTATTTTAAAACACATTTTTATATATTTTTATATTTATGAGATGTTTACTTCCGTATTTTAAAACACGTTTTTATATATTTTTATATTTATGAGATGTTTACTTCCGTATTTAAGTCGTACTAAAATAATTCGTATTCAAACTCAAATATTACTACTGTAAATTTAAAAAAATACGTTTTTATATATTTTTATATTTATGAGATGTTTACTTTCGTATTTAAGTCGTACTAGAATAATTCGTATTCAAACTCAAATATTACTACTATAAATTAAAAAAAATACTTAAACGTAATTCTTCCTAATTATGAAACTAACAACCTCTCATTGGAATTAAAACTTTACACTTCAATATAAATTTAAGAAAATACTTAAACGTAATTCTTCATAATTATGAAACTAACAACTTCTCATTGGAATTAAAACTTTACACTTCAGTTTGGGAAAGCACTTCAATTAAACATTACCTTTAGTTTAGAAACTGTTTTATTACCTTTCGACTTAGTAACAATATGTGAATTTTGATCAAACCTAGATAGATTATTTATTTTAATCTTATTTATATAATATAAAATACCTTGATCTTTCAACTGCTTTCCTCTTGAGTCAATGCTTTAACAAGCTGCCATAGTCAGACTGATCATTATGTGCCTTCTAACTAGTTGACAGCCTACACATTGTTCTGTGTGATAATTAACATAAAATACAACAGTCAACTGTCCTCTCCATCGTCTTATGTTTTCAATGTTTCTTCTGTCTTAATGTTGTCGCTGCACCCAATGTCATTCGTCTCCACTCTACTATGATATCTTGTGGCATGCATAGGTTTCAAGACAAATACAACTTGGTTATCCTATTGCAATCATTCCGGGCGTCATTTCAAGCGAGTTTCTGTGGCTTATGTTACAACTTACAACCTCTCTGTTCATAGCCACTGTTTTTATGTACTTTTACAGTTGTGTGGCCTAATGATGAATTGACAACTAGAGTAGGATAGTAGTTTAGGGGTACGTTTTATTTGAATTTGAGTAATCCACTAGTAGTGCCACAATATGATGTTGAATGCAGTTGTTTTTGTGTGATTTCTTCAGAAAAATGCTACTTGCAAGAAGCAATCTTTGCAGTGTATTCTGCAGCGAAGAAAAATGGTTTCCAGTAATGCTTATTTTGGTGTTTTTCTCATCGTGATTTTGACGTACAAGGAATTTAGTGATTAAGTCTTTGTTCATAGACTTTATTAACATATGCCTTCTCTCTTTCTTTTCTTATTCTATTTCTCTTTATTTTTGGGTATAGCAACAAGGTTGATGCAGTGTTAAATGAGTAAGGTGGGCATGGTAATGGAACCAATATTCTATGGATGGGAACATAAGAGTGGACATAAAATTGTATTGTAGTGGAAGTGACTGGCCTCCCAGCCTAAAGTTTTATTGCCTGCTGGAAAATATTTTGACACCGAGTAAATGGAATGAAACACACTCCAATACCAATTGAAGTGAACTTGATGGTGTTGGACACAATGGCACACTGAGAGGGGGGAGGATAAATCAGTGTGGTAGCGCTTTAAACAATTTCACTTCAAAACTTAACCCAAGTTCATCATTCACATTAAGCTACTAAGTACATCAATTAAACATGTCATCAACATAATCATAAGAGACACATCACACAACAAATGTAGTAAACTTGATTTATAATTTGATATGATTTATAATGAATACATCAATCTTCCGATTACATCAGCACCAACTGACCAAAGAGCACCAACTCCTATAACATGGCCCAACATGGTTTTCTTAGCACCAACTAAGAAGTGGTGAGGTGTCCAAACCTCGAAAGCAAGACTAGCTTGCAATCACATACTTATCACTGTCATCAACTTCAATTTATGCTCATGCCCAATGTCTGCTCATACAACAGTTGCCATCAACTCCAACTACTGCTTCGTCATGTCAAGTATCATATTAAACTGTCAAATCAATGCTTGTCAAGTCAAACTGAACTTCAATCTACTATTCACATCTCCCCACTGTATGTCATCACTATGTATTTAAGCATACATTACATCACTGTAATCCCTTGTCATTTGTCATGTCATTCTGCTGTAGGTGTCATTGTCAATCAGTTATCATGTCAAAGCAATGTTATCACTAACAAAGCTGTCACTGTCATTGTCAAACTATCACTGACAAGTAATAGTTGTTGTTGTCTTATCAATTCACAGTTATGTCCAACGCTGTCATCTATGTCACTGTTAAGCATATAGCTTGCCAAGCATCCCTTACTATGTACACCACTGTACATACATCTTAGTCAATGTCATCACTGTGTAAACTGATATAAACTTGGCATACTCATGTTCAGAGACATAAAGAACTTGAACACTTTCTCTGTTGCTGCCTTGGGAAGTTGGGACTATAGAACACACAAAAACTTCATTTTCAGAATTATGAACTTCAATATTTCACTTTTTACTGTGGCTGTCACAGTCACTGAAAATTAGAGATTTATGGCTGTCAGAAATCAGAGCTGATCCACTTTCACTGCTGATATTCTTCAGATGCCTCCAGACATACCCTAGATCTCTTCTCTCCTTTTTTAAACCACCAAAAATCAGAACTCAAGGATCACCTGCTACTCCTGCGGCTGTCACAGTCACTGTACCTGAGTTTCCACGGTAGCTAATCCGGAATCAGAGCTCATGTCGAATTGCTTGTTGTTTGAATGAAGTGTCATAGTATATTTATATTGATTTTTCATGAATTTTACTTGAGCCGACCTGCTAATTAAAAATTTATATTTTATACAACTTTTTATTTGTTTTATGACAGCTGGGCCGACTTCCAAATGTTATTTTATTTAATCTTTTTATTTAACTATTCTTCTTATTTAGGCTAGCTGACTTTGTAGAAGGTTTTCATCATCTTTAAGCATATCATTTTTAGCAAATGACCACAGAGCATGGGTCATTTGATTAACTTGTGACATGCAACCATCAATGTAATAAACAAGGTCTTCAAACTTCTAACCATCACTGCCACGTCACTATTTTACTTCTATTGATTGACCTGCCATCATAGCACAAAAGTATCAATGACCCCCAAAGTAAGGGTAATATGTGCTTGTTACCATATAATTTTTCTTTTCAACCTTCAAAGGCTTCATCATCAACTCAAAGACTTCATCAAAGAAGCCAAAACTCTCAAGGGTCATCAAGCATGTGCTTCATGAGCATGTCATCAATAACTAGGGCTTGAACTTTCATGAATGGTACCAAGGACCATCAAGCTACCAAGTGTAATGGGCATTAAGCCTTCATTCATTGAGCAACCTCACCAGCTCGATCATACAAGAAGACTAACACCAAGGGAATCACAAACCCCAAGAATAAGGGTACTAAGACTACACCACGAACTTCTTTTTACCAGTCAACGAAGTTGTATGGGTTCCAAGACCCATAAGACTCATCTTGTACCAAACTCACCATGTCATCACGTACTTGGTTTCTCCTTTGTCATTAATGACCTCTTGTTGACATCAATGGAAATCATGCTACACAGATTGTTCCTTCACTTCAACATCCATAACGACAAGGGAAAAGTCATAATCATAATGTTCAAAGCACTGAAAAATATATTTAATAATAATTGAATGTTACAAGATATAAGTTATACCACCAAGAACATTGGCGCATATATTATGTTACGTTACTTGACTTGTGCCAACAGAACAACTATATCAGGAAGATGCGACCCTACCTAATAATGATTAGGTGTAAATAGTCTTAATTACTCTTAATTGGGTAAATACTAAAATAGGCCATACTACATAGACAACTATTTATTATTTTCATATAAACCCGTTTATCAATATGCATTGAATTGGACATTTCCCTCAATTAATTTTTCAGTATGGTTCATGATACATGCCACTTTGTGACAATGTTACTAGTTCGCATCTAACCAACAATTTAACAATATGCAATTCAGAGCCACTGAACCCTGGCTAGGTTTTCACAGAGGAGACATAAACCCATAAAATGTGTGCACAACTTCTTGTGTTTGTAAGTTTAAAAATCATAGGGCAATGGCTCATATAAACACATTTTTCAACGTGCATTGAGTTGGACAGCTCATTCAATTCACTCTTGAGTATGGTTCATGATACATGACACCTGGTTACAAACTTACAATATAATTCTACAATTTCACAACAGAGCAACTGAGCCATCTACTTGTACCCAATATAACAATTACTAATTGTGATTAATATGTCAATACACACAGACACGTGATAATTTTCACGAAAAAAAAAAAAGTAAACCCAAAAGGTGTGCATGCAACTTCTTATGTAAGCTTAAACTGTACAATCTAAGATCATACGACCATGGATCTTTGCAAATGCATATTTCCCCAGTCTAATCAACCAATATGACAAAAGAAACCAATAAAAATCAATATGAATGAGTAACCATTAAATGCTCATGACTAGCCAATTCCAGTCCTCAAAATGCCCATTTACCATCATCTCGGCCTCCAACCCAAATTTGTCATTTATTTTCTTCAAAGATTTCACAGCTATGAAGACCACAGCAAACAAGATCTAATCGTAGTGTCTATTTTAAAAACAATTTTTAAAGCATTTCTAGGCTGATCCCACACTCCCCCTAAATGATCTCACTATTTAACCACCCTTTTTCCCATCTTCCCACACATTATAGTTATAAACCATACAGGCCCCTAATCTCTATTTCGATAACATCTTTGAACCCAAGGTGATCCTCCCAAACCATGTTGCCAGATGGAAATGATATGCCTATCCAATAAGGCCGCTGGTGACATACAACACTGCATTGCTTAAATTTATACATGATGGAGATGTCCATAAGTTTTCCACAATAGAGGGTACATTTGTGGTGCTTAAATTTTCATTTCACTTTCTCATACTGTACCAAGAAATGCATTCTAAGTATCCAACTGGTTTTGGGCATTCTCCAGAATGAAAGAATTTGGTACAAGAAGCTGTAATAAGATTACTGATTAGTAGTCAAAAGGAATTATGTTGTCCCATGAATAATGCATCTTACACATTTATAAAAGTTCAGTTGCTGGTTCCTCCTGTGATTGCAGTGTTAGCCTCAAGCACAAAAATCCTGGATAGTAAAGCCACTTCCAACACAAAATTACCTAGGTCCGAACACCAGAAGCAGGCATACTTTGTAGAACGAATTGGTACCTTAGTCACCATCAGAGATAGCCTTGTTTGTCACCCACTCACCCCCTTGGTATGAAGTATAACCCACTGCAGACTATTTAGAAAATGAATTCATCAAAAGATGATTTTATTTCAAGACTCGAACCACAGTTAAGCAGCTAAAACTTAATGCAATGTGCTCTGTAACACAGTCCCAAATGAAAACCAGTGATTTTAATAAGACCTCATTAAAAAATGAAAATGCTCTTCATAATATGTTTCAGTAAGTTGTTGCTTGTTTCCCTCCAAGTTTGCTTATCAACCCACACAAGCGACAAGGCAAAGAATCAAGGCTGGCTGCCCGAGTCTTGTGATAGTTCCCCATGACACCACAACGCCGCCAAGCATGATATTCACTGTAAGCTACAGGATCATTTGCAACTTGCTTTACATATGAAGCTAGACTTTCTAAAGAACTAAATTTGGACCCATCAATTATAGATTTTGGAGGCACAAAATCGAGAACATTTGGAGCACCAAAATAAATTGGCACTGCCCCAGCATCCAAAGCATAGAACAATTTCTCTGTAACATAGCTTTCAGTCATAGTGTTTTCAATAGCTAACACAAATTTGTAATGTGACATTGCACAATGAAGATGATCAGACCAACTACCAACACGGTTTGGTCGGCATTCTGGATACATGGTTAATGCCATGTCTTTTCCACCGACATTGTTCAGGCACTTTCCAAATGAGTGGTAAGGAAGCAAAGAAAGCAACCTTCCAGCAAGTTCATTCCTGTCTTGCAAACATCTTGAGGAAGACCAATATACAAGTGTATCCTGAACAAAATGAGGAAACATTCAGGAATAAGCATTCAATATATTATTGAATCTTATAACTTAGTTGATTCACATGAAGGGAAGCATGCCAAGGGTGAGTAGAATGAAGTAGAACTCTAATATATACTAAATTCTTGTCCTTGACATGCTCTGTCAGAAAGGCAGCTTGCCAAAGATAAAGACACTGACATAGACTAAAAGTAAATTGGGACTTGCTACTATCAACCATACATTTAAACAAATGAAAAAATCCAATGAATCATAAATTATACAAGTCGGAAAAATTTTAAATTAATTTGGTTCTATCCACAGGTGACAGGACTGCCAATCACAAGGAAAAAAGATATTCAAGGCACCACAAAACTTTGCTGTCATGAACAAAAGGAAATCATTGGAAGAGATGTTGAGTGCGCTTACATTGTGCTTATAAGGAGACACATAATAGTTACGAGTATTATGAAATAGGGCTCCTGCATATGTTGCCTGCACATCATCTCCAGCATGGTAACTAACAAAAATATCTGCAAGAGAGGTAGATTTCCTTCCAGCCTCCAGATCCATGTACACTCTTAACGGTTCTCCTTTACGTCTCTGGCAAATAATCCATGCCACAAACTTAGTCTGGATGCTTTTGTCTTTGCATTCAAAAGTATTCACATTTTTTCATATACAATTGACAAGTAAAACTTACTTTCCTAACTTTCTAATATAGAAATAGTTCAGATATTTTCTTAGATAAGTATAGTTCAGTCACCGACTCACCAGTGTAGGACAAAAAGCAAAAAGCAGAGAAATAGCTAACAGATTTGCATTAAGATTCATTTAACCTACCTCATAGACCTTAAAACTAACTCACCTAATGCATATTCATGTTCAACTTCAATAAAAATGAAATTCGGAAAAAATTGCCAGTGCAAAATAATCTGATAAAATTTGCCATTTAGTTCAAAAACAAGAATATGCGTATGTGATTAAATTTCATATTCATGGCAATTAAATTCAGAAACCCCTTCAGGGGTGGCAGGTGCGGGGAGAGTGGGTTACTCACTTGATTAATATTTGTGTTCAAATTGAATAAAAATGGAATTCGAAAAAAATCGCCAATGCAACATAATTTGATAAAATGTCATTTAGTTTGGCAACAAGAATTAAGCGTATGTGATTAAATTTATATGTGGCAATTAAATTCAGAATTAAGAGCATAGTAAAACTTAATTTGTTCCTATTCACCTACGACTCTTCATATTTCTCGTAAATTAATAATGATAATATTTACAATGCAGCTATAATGCCTAGGATTAGGTATCTAATTTCCCATTTAGTTCAAAAACAAGAATATGCGTATGTGATTAAATTTCATATTCATGGCAATTAAATTCAGAATTAAGAGTAGAGTCAAATTCAATTACCCCTTCAGGGGTGGCAGCTGCGGGAAGAGTGGGTTACTCACTTGATTAATATTTGTGTTCAAATTGAATAAAAATGGAATTCGAAAAAAAATCGCCAATGCAACATAATTTGATAAAATGTCATTTAGTTTGGCAACAAGAATTAAGCGTATGTGATTAAATTTATCTGTGGCAATTAAATTCAGAATTAAGAGCATAGTAAAACTTAATTTGTTCATATTCACCTACGACTCTTCGTATTTCTCGTAAATTAATAATGATAATATTTACAATGCAGCTATAGTGCCTAGGATTAGGTATCTAACATCCCCTCCCCCTTAACCCAAATGGGTGTTTGTGAGTCCAAGAATCTTTCTAAGCTTTTCCAGTTTTTCTCTTCCAAGTTGTTCGGTGAAGATATCTGCAATTTGCTCATTTGTGGAACAATGTTTCAAATAAATAGTCTTGGCCTCTACATGATGTTGATCGTATGGTACATTGTGTTGATGTGTTATGTTTGATCATGGAATCTAAGATTCTTGGCCAACTTAATTGCATAAGTGTTGTCAATCATCAGTGGAGTAGATAACACATGTTTGTCCTGCAAATATTCTAGTATTTTCTTGAGCCACACTTTCCTTTGTTGCTTCTGCAGCAGCCACATACTCTGCATATGTAGTTGAATCTGCAGAAGCATACTGTTGACATGATCTCCAAGAGGTAGCTACTGATCCAAGACTCATGAGATATCTTGAAATAGATACTTCAATCTCCTTATTCCCATCGAAGTCTGAATCTGAATATCCAATCAATTTAAAGTCCCCCAGCTTAGAGTATTTGAGTTCAAAGTCTTAAGTCCCCTTCAAATATCTTAGAACTCTCTTTGCAGCACACCAATGTCCTTCACAAGGGTTTTGCATGAACCTAGAAAGAATCCCAACAGAAAATGAAATATCAGGTCTGGTAGTTGTAAGGTGGTAAGACTCCCCACAGGCTATTTGTATTTAGTTGTATCCTCAAATTCATTCCCTTCTTTTGATGTTAGCTTCAAATTTTGTTCCATTGGAGTAGAAGGAGGCTAACACTCGGCCATCCCAAACTTGTTCAATAATTCTCCAATGTACTTATTTTGGGAGATGAATAAATACTTTGGATTTTGAGTCACTTCAATACCCAAGTAGTAATGAAGATGTCCCATATTAGTCATCTCAAAACCTTTCTTCAATTCTTTCTTTATGGATGCAATATAGCTTTCATTATTCCCTGTCACCAACAGATCATTTACATACACTACAAGATATACAACAATTTTGCAACTTTATTGACAAACAAAGTTGCATCATCAAGATCAAAGTGTTTGAAATTCAATTTCAAAAGATGCTCAATTAGCTTTTCATACCTAGCACGACGTGTTTGTTTCAGGCCATATAAAGACTTTATTAGCTTGCAACAAAACCTTATAGATGAGACATAAAGACATTATCTTTCAAGTCTCCATTCAAAAAAGCAGTCTTCACATCCATTTGATGAACTTTCCACCCATTATGTGCAGCTAAAGCCAATAGAGTACAAATGGTAACCCATTTTGCTATGGGGGCAAAAGTCTCCTCATAGTCAATGTCTTCTTTCTGTGCAAATCCTTTTGCCACAAGCCTCAACCTATGCTTGTTAAGTGAGCAATCTGATTTAAACGTGTTCTTGTAGACCCACTTGCAACCAATTTGTTTGGTTCCAATGGAAAATCACCAACTTCCAACTCCCATTCTTGAAGAGAGCGTCATATTCTTTTTTCATAGCTTCTTTCCACTCATCATGAAAAGCAGCTTCTTCAAAGGAAGTTGGTTTAGAATTAATAGATAAATTCAATTTAATATCTACATCACCTAACACTAAACTATCTACATTACCTCCATCTTCTTGTCTGGCTTCATAGGAACGTCCGGTTCCTGTCTTTACAAACTCATTAGTAAGAACACTTTCAAGAGTGCTCATGACCCATTTTTGAAATTTATGTGAGGGTCCAAGTTGCTCAATTGATTGAGATGGTGTTGCATTCTCATCAAAAATCAATCTTCCAATCCTCTCAATCGCATCATCCAATTAAACCTCTTGTTCTAATGAAGTGGCTAGAACTTCTTCATGAGGTGGAGATGGTGCTACAAAAGGAAATTTCAAAGGTTGATCCAAGATAGGAATCCCCCTTTCAACATGTGGAATCTCATTATCAAAATCATGATGTCTTTACATGGGTAAATCTATCCAAATGATCATGTTGCCTCTCAATTGTTTTGTCATTTTTATTCATTTAAAGAAAAATCACATCTCTGGAAAGTATAAACTTTTTATTTACCTCATCATAAAGACGATACGCCTTGGCGATATTTGCGTACCCTAAGGAGATGCACTTTCAACTCCTTGCACCAAGTTTGTTTCTTTGTTCCTTAGGAATTAAGGAATAACAAGTGGAACAAAAAACCCTAAGATGCCTTACCCAAGGAAGGTAGCCATACCACATTTCATATAGAGTCTTGTTTCCAAGAGCATGAGATGGACTTATGTTTCTCAGAGACACTACACACAGAACTACATCACCCCAAAACATCAATTTCACATTATTTAAAAATAGCATGGAACATACCATATTCAAGAGTGTCATGTTCATTCTCTCTACTACACCATTGTGTTGAGGATTATATCGAACAATGGTTTGATGCATAATCCCATATTGGCAAAGATAATTTTCAAATTCACTAGAAGTATATTCCCCTCCATTATCACTACAACGAGTGCCAATACGAGATTGTGGTTCATTTTCAATCCATATATGAAAAATTTTAAATGCTTCAAGTTTATGCTTCGATAAATAAACCCAACATATCTTGGTGTAATCATCAATAAAAGATATGATATATATATTACCATTAGCAGAAGAATAAGCATAATAAAAGATATGAAATATCTATTACCATTAGCAGAAGAATAAGCATGCAGCCACACAAATCAAAGTGTATCAACTCTACTTTTCTACATGCTTTGGAATTGGAATCATGAAAAGGTTGCTTTTTGTGTTTAACATGGATACATGCATCACATTGCTTCAAATTCCTTGGAATTGGGGGAAAACCAAAAATACCATTCTTCTTCAACAAATGAAGACTATCATAATTGATATGCCCATATCTAGCATGCCACAAGAGACTAGATGACAATGTACCTCATCAAGATGAGAAATATATGCAAAATTATGTGCCCTTGTAGATATCCCTTTCAACTTCAACGATCTCCCATCTTCCCATCCTATCATGATGACCTGGTTGTCAAAAGATCTCCTCATCTCAACTTTTCCATCAACAATGTGAATGGAATGGCCTTGTTGTTGAATATACACAAGAGACAACAAGTTCCTCTGCAACTTTGGAAGACCAAGAACATTATGCAACAAAAAATTTGGGAATATGGGCAATGTGAGCTTAACGGTGCCAATTCCCTTAGGTTTGAGGCCGGATTTATCTGCAAAGTATACTATACCTTCTACATTGTCATTCAATTCTTCAAAGAAATCTTTCCTAAAAGTCATGTGGGGCAGATAGCACCTCTGTCAAGCAGCCAAGTGTCTCTCAAAGAAGCAAATGAAGAACATAACTTCATTTATACCAATATTGTAATGTGCAATAATAAAATGAGCAAATTCAGGCACTTTACCTTATCTAGGAGTTTTTACCTTTTTCTTCTTTTTGCTCCTCTATGATCTTCTCCCATGGAATTCTAATTGTCTTTGCCTCATGTCCATTATTGCCACAATGGACATAATGAAGACAAATTTCTCACCTTGATTATGTCTACCCTCCCTGCTTTTAAAATTATTTCTTCCACGTACTCTGTTACTGCCATCTCCTCTAAAAGAATCATGTGACTGATTCTTCCCTTTCTAAGCAAGGCACACAGTGTCTCTAGTAGGCTAAATTGTCTTGTTTCCAAATGTTTTCTCACATTCTGCAAGTTTCTCCACCAAAAAAAACAAGTGTGAGGGACTTCAATTAGCCACTAGCTTAAGTGATTCAAGAGAGTGGGAATATGTGGGGCAAAGGACCTTAATGAAGGCCGTGGGAGCAATATCTACCTTAAATACAAAGGCATCAATTTCATGCATAATGGATTTAATTCGCCATGGGATCATTATCCTTCAACTCTCTGAGTGTGAGTCATACAAATCCTTCAATTTCTTCAAAGCACCATAAGAGTCCTTAATAGATATGATATGACATCTCACTTCTTCACTTACTGTAGAGGCAATCATTGCATATATTTTATTATCTTTGTTCTTCCATATTGTAAGCTCTTTGTTTGTTGTCGGTTCTATAGGTGCAATGCCATTCTCTCTTTCACAAATGCCATCCCACAAATCATTAAAAATCAGAGTATGCTTGATCTTTCTTGACCATTCTGGGTAATTATCTTTGCCACTGAGCACCACATCGACAATAGAGAAAAGAGAATGCATTTTTATAGGCAATGCCAAATACACAGCTAGCCTCTTTTATACAAATAAAAAATCAAGTTAACAATACATCATTTCCTTAAAATCTTATAGTGTATGACATGGCAACTAAAACTCACCTAAATATTTTCAAGGGTGCAATAACCAAGAATGGCATGCTAGAAATAAGAAATTTGCGATCCCTCCATAACATCTTCAACATATTTGCAATAATGACAAATATATTGATAGAGAAGAGGACTTTCAAAGTTTAAAAGTGAGAAGAATAAGTATAATACCACCAACTCAAACCTCCTTCCTTCATTCATTTTATCTCTAAACTTTGGTAGTCAAATGGTAGTTTGGAACTTGTGCATATGTAAATGTTGATGCCACTAGATAGTGAGTTCAATCCCTAATGAAGACCATCCTTTGCAATAGTCACAATTTAAAGTGAGAGATTTGTAATAGTCACAATTTCAAGATTCCTGCAGATGGGAGAGCACACGGATGTAATCGAGGATGAAAGATGGCACGCAAATACCAATAGACTAGCGTAGATAGTTCACACAAATGAGAGACTTACAATAGTCACAATTTCAAGATTCCCGTAATTGAGAAACAATATGTAGATGAAATCAAGGATGAGAAATCACACACAAATACCAACCAATGTGACATTTCTAACTCAACAGAATAGGGTTTCCATAAAGCAAGGGATAGTTGGATTAGGTTTAGGGCTTCTATCCTCTTTTAAACAACCAAGATGCACATCATTGTAGGAGCAGACACGAGAAACGAAAACCAGGTAATATGTAGGAAGACTGCAGCAAACTGAGTGGGGAACAAACTGGAGAATGAAAGCGAGGTAATACACAAGCAAACTGAGTG
The DNA here is from genome assembly GCA_027924585.1 of Larix kaempferi. Lineage (NCBI taxonomy): Eukaryota > Viridiplantae > Streptophyta > Pinopsida > Pinales > Pinaceae > Larix > Larix kaempferi. Next base: position 17,707,643 of record BSBM01000194.1, read on the forward strand.
GGAGCAGGATGGAGAATGAAACGCTTAACTCTCCCAATCAATGAGATATGTATTGGTTCTCAGCAGTTAAAGAATGGGGGATAGGCTGGAGCAAGCCAAAGGTGATCATGGAGTTAACAATACCAAGGCTTTGATACCACTAACAGGCTTGGAAATAACTCCAATACTTGATTAACTATTATTAACATGGGTGTCATATAAATAAATTGAAATATGACCTTTGGTTTTATCTTCCAAGAGGTCTATTCCTATTCACCTACAACTCTTCATAGTTCTCATAGATTAATAATGATAATATTTACAATGCAACTAAAATCCCTAGGATTAGGTATCTAACATAATTACCCTTCAGGGGTGGTAGGTGCAAGGGGCATTCTTCTTCGATCCCAAAGGAAAACGCGAAATAAGCTTTGTCTGGGGTTTAGGAGAATCCACCAACAATCAAGCAAAAGTGTTGGCATTGTATCGAGGTTTAAAGATTCTCAAATCAAGGGTAATCAAAAATGTAAGATGGGAAAAGGAGGGGCGACAGTGATCTTGGAAAGGGAAGATTACCAACGCAAGATGTTGGAGCATCTCTCGTCAACCTGGTACCTATAAAAACATTAGCAAGCAACCCCCTTAACAAAGTTTTCTAATGAAGTAAAAAAACCTATCAAAAATTCTCATCTTGATGCTCGAACCAAGAAGCATCTTACTTTGAGTTGCCCCTTTGTCCCTAGGATTTATTGGATTACCCAAAATTCATAAGACTGGTATTCCTTTAAGGCCAATCATGAATAGGATTGGTTCACCTATGAACTTGCTAAAGTACCTCGTCGGGTATCTGAAAGCCCCTTGTCAATCAAATAAAATTCTTTTATCAAGGACTCTTGTGCTTTTCTCGAAATGATCAAAGGAGTTTCTCTTGAGCCTCAAGACATGTTTATTGGTTTTGACATTGTCTCGTTATTTACTAAGATAACCCTGGATGGAGCAATGGAGTCCATCAAGGATATCACTGACCCTGACACTGCAAATTTAATTGAATTTTTCCTAAGATCCACTTTCTTCAATTTTTTGCGTGAATTCTATGAACAAACCAACAAGGTTGCCATGGGCTCCCCCCTCTTTCACCTATTGTAATTTGTAACCAACATCTTTTGGAATCTTTTGAATCCAAGGCCTTAAATTCTTATCCTGTCAAACCCAAGATACGAAAGAGGTTTGTTGATGATACCAACATATTTGGCCCTATGGTTGAGAAGAATTGGACAGATTTGTTCAACATTTGAATAGCCCAATCCAAGCACGTCCAATTTACCCATGGAAATTGAGGAAAATGGTAGTATCCCTCTTTCTTGATGTAAGAATTACCAAAAAGCGAGACAGGACCCTATCCATAAGGTATTCAAAAAAGCAACCCAAAGTGAACAATATATGCACATTAAATCCCATCATCACCCATCTCAAAAATTGGGTATCATTATTACTCTTGCCATAACAGCCCTCAAGATATCTCATAAAGTGAACAATATATGCACATTAAATCCCATCATCACCCATCTCAAAAATTGGGTATCATTAATTACTCTTGCCATAACAGCCCTCAAGATATCTCATAAAGATCATCTTGATCAAGAATGTGATCACCTCATTCAAGTATCCATGAGAAATGGGTATGATGAGGCTCAAATTAAGAGTATCATTCAAAAAGCAAGTTCTAGAAATAGAAATAAGAGATAGAAAAGTCAATTCTAGGATTGTCCCTTCTGTTCATCCCAAGATGTTATGGATAAAATAGCCAAGATTCTTAGGAAAAAGGATATTATTACTACTTTCAAACCCCCCATCACCATTAGGAGGATGATGAGCCCGGTTAGGTGTTGATGTTTCTACATGGTTATAGCATCAGGCAACATTGTGCAGACGTTCTCCCAGAAAGGTCATGAGAAGTGACCAAAAGTTGGTGGAGGATGGCCCTTGGCGTAGCCTTGATTAGTCATGAAGAAAGTAACTAACAGTAAACAAGGCCTGAGATGCTTACTCTGAGAAAGAGTGGCCTAAGAAGGACGCTTGGGGTATTCTCCGAGAAGGAGTGATCTATTGTATATTAGAGTGAGTTGACTTGTTTTATTTTGATAGGAGATTTTATCCCCTTGCGGAATATGCAAATCTAATCTAATGTTGAATTTGACATAAGCTCTAAGAAGTGTCCGGGACATCTTAGAGTGGGGTCAAATCAACATTAGAGCTCTATGGATGAATTTGATCTATATGTGAGGAGATGTACATCAACAAGGATAACTTTTCTATGATGAAGAAATAACCAAGAAGTCAAGTCAACCCATTGAAGAAGTCCCAGACAGCATTGAAGAAGCCACAAAGGAAAATTGAAGACAAATCGCAAATCGGCCCTGAAAATAAATAAGAGATAAAAATCAAAACTGGGAATTCAACCCCAGCAAGAAGACAAGTCCCCATTAAGGAAAAAGTCAAGTGGATTGAAGAATATAAATAAAGTGCACTCATACTTCATTTTTATCATCACAACAACACCTCTTCTCTCTCCACTTGTGCGACACCTCCAAAGAAGGCCTAGCAAAGGCAAGAAGAAGTATACATTTTTGGGTTCTCTCATTCTCTCTAAGTTCGCTACCCTTGTTAGGGTTTCTTGTGAAGGAGGACAAACCTCTCATGTGCTAAATTTCACCTTCATGAATGGTATTGTACTTGATATTGGATTAATTTCTTCTAAGAAAAGTTGGGTTGGGTTTTCTCCCTGTTGAGTTTCCCAGGATAAAATTTTGTGTCTCTTGTGCATGGTTATCTTTCAGTGATCCTTGTTTTATTTCCGCCTGCAAATGAATGGTGATATTTCTTTCAAGTGTAACTGTGGGATGAAATGAAATACGAAATGAATGCTTGAAAGATCAGAAATTGTACTACAAAGTTAAAAATTCAACATGGTATCAGAGTAGTACTGAGAGAAGCCATTGCTAGTGAAAGTTTCTGTCGTAATCTAGAAACTAGGGTTTCCAAGTTTGGATCTTTCCATCCACAAATTGGACTTGGAAATAGTGTTGTTGGAGGTCGCCCTAGTAGGCCGCACTTATCTGTGGAAACAAGATCTCAGTTTTGTAAAGATTCAGTCTTGACCTATTTTTTGTCGAAAATAGGGCTTTCAGTTTTGGACCCTTTTGACCACACATTAGATTCAATCCTAGCATTCTAAAGTTGCCGAAGGAGGGTGCATCTATCTGTGGAGTCAAATTTCAATTTTTACCTAATTTGTGGGTCTAGGGTTTCTGGATCAAATTTTCAGAATTTGTTAAGATGGTGTCTAGAATAGAAGACAGGTTGGATGATGCCAGATGAACTCTAGTATTCTTTTGTCTCCACTCTTAATGACACTATTACATATAGTAGCGATACTTGGTCAGTGGACAGTACGTACTTCTCCAAGCACAGGATAATCCAAGAACAGAAGAGAAATAAAGATGAAGAATCAACCTCAGTTCAAGATCAGGAAGAAGGACCTCTCAAAGGTAAAATGTTTTATGTATCATAAGTTTGGTCATTTTGCTACTTCAATGTCCTCATAAGAAAAAAAAAGGAAGAAGAAATGGTGAGAAGAAGAAAAATACAAGTAGAAGATCAACTCCAGAACAAAAGAAGAAGAACTTTTCAAGGGTCAAATGCTTCAATTGCCATGGATTTGGTCACTATGCCTACAAATGTCCTCAAAAGAAAAGGAAGAGAAAGCAGCATGCATCAATAGTTGATATTGATGAGCATCCACCACAGAAGAAGAAAAAAATTTGATAAATAAAAGTATTGACCGAGAAGACAAGTCTACAGTTACATACCAGCTATCATACCAAGTAGAGTTTGAAGATATTAGCAAGGACTATACACTTAGCAAGAATGCCAAGGGACATTTGAACAGTGATGGTAGATCCAAGAGGATCTTGGATCTTATGCATTCAGTGACTTCATGATTTTTCTCCCGGAAGACATGAATCTACTTCATGAAGACCAAGGATGAAATCTTCAACAGGTTCCAAGTGTTCAAGGCTCATGCAGAGAACTTGACGAAGAAGAAAATCAAGGTGTTGAGATCAAACAATGGAGGATAGTATACCTCCAAGGACTTCAATGATTTCTGCATGGAGGCAAAGATCAACAGGGAGTCAACAACAAAGATAAGTATTCAATGTTTTTAAGTAATGAGTTTTATTTACTTAAGTTGAATTGATATTTTGTTGATGAATAACATAATTGTTTGATTAGTATTGGTTAACACTTGTGGACATGTTTGTCATGTATTGAATGACTCATTATGAAGGCTATCAAAGCAGAGGCATCCAGTATGACAGTTTATGCTCGAGACAAGAGTGAGTCATATCTCCTGTGAATGACAGAAGCGAGTTATATCTTCTGTAAATCAAGAGTGAGTCATACCTCTTATAAGTGACAAAATTGAGTTATATCTTCTGTAAGACAAGAGTGAGTTATATCTCTTGTGGTGATCAGTGCACAGTGAGAGACAGCAATCTGAGATCCGGTGAGCCATACCCAAAGGCCTGTCGGGATGTAGAGAAGCATGCAGCTTCTAGAGGTACTTTCAGGGAGAGAAAAATACCTCAAAGGTTCTCAAGGTATATGGCATTAATGAGTCACATCAGTGACTCCAAATCTTCCAATTATGAGAAGACAGCAGACCAGCCAGTTTGGAAAGATGTCATGATGAAAGAGTATCAGTCTATCATGAAGAATGATGTGTGGAAGATTGTTCTGAGATCTGAGAGGAAGTCAATGATGACTTCCAAGTATATCTATAAGATCTAGCATGCAGTCCAAATGACACATTATAACAGCTATGGAGTTAGCCAATTTGCAGGCTTAGAGAGAGTCATGGATGGTATTCAGTGTTCTTGAGTCAGCAGAAGGCTTGCCTCAGTAGACCCACCTGGTGGGAGATGACACAGATGGATACACAAGTACTAACAGTGCAAAAGGCAGCAGGTTGCTTCAAGTAGGATACTTAGATACAGAGGGAGTTGAGTGTCCAAATGCAGAGGGAGCAGGATACTCAAGTGCAGAGGGAGCAAGGTGCTCCAGCATAGAGGGAGTAGCTGCAAAATAGTTTCTTAATGATGAAGGAGGTGTCCCAGTACCTCCCACTTCAAGAAGTTGACCTCTAAGTTCAAGATGAATGATCATGGCCCGATGCATTACTTCTTGGGATTAGAGGTGTAGCTGAGACCAGGTGAGATCTTCCTCAGTCAAGGGAAGTATACAATTGAGATCTTGAAAGATTTGAGATGATGGACTGCAAATCCATGGCTACACCTATGATGACAAATCTGAAGAAGCTGAGTGATTCCGCTTCAGATTCAGATTTGATGGATTCCACTATATACACACAAACTTGAAGAAGCTGAGTGATTTTGCTTCAAATTCAGATATGGTATCTAGCTAACACCAGATATTTGCTTTGCAGTGAACACCCTGAGACAGTTTATGGTTGAGCCAAAGGCATGTACATTGGGTTGCAGCAAAGCATGTGTTGAGGTACCTGCGTGGTACAATTGGATATGAGATATGTCTCAAGTGGTGAAATGAGGCTACAGAGATATATAGATTCTGATTGGGTGGGGAGTGCAGTAAACAAAAAGAGCACCTTAGATTGCTACTTTAGCTTGAGATGAGCTATGATACCCTGTTTAGACTTTTGTAGCACTTAGTAAAGCAAATGTGGAGTATATAGCAGCCAGTATCGCAAGTCATGAGGCAATGTGGCTTCGGATGCTTCTTGCAGAACTATTTGATTCGAAAATCAAATATAACTTCACTCGAGACATTGTGCAGAAGGGAGTAGTGAAGCTCCAATACATATCCACAGGTGAGCAAATAGTCGACCTTCTCACCACGCCTCTGTCCAAGGCAAAGTTTGTATACTTCAGAGACAAGCTTAGCGTGATGGAGAATGTCTCCCTCAGTAAGAGCGAGTATTGGTGGATGAGTAGCATTGGGAAGACATTCACGAGAGCTAAGTGGCCACGGACATTCACGAGAAGTGAATGGCCCAAGACATTCATGAGAAGTGAATGGCCCAGACACTATGATGATCCTACAGACGAGCGGCAAGCATTCACGAGAAGTGAATGGCCCAGGTATCATGATGGTTATACAAATGAGCAATATGGAGCAAACATTCGCTCACGGGCTATGCTAGTGGTGAATGGTTCAAACATACAGATAAGCAGCAACAAGGCAGACATTTATTCACGGGGCTATGCTAGTGATAAATGCTACACTCACTCATAGGACTTTGATAGTGGTGAATGGCCGAAGATGTTGTATAATTTTGGCAGTGATACAAAGTGTCTTCCAAGTGTGAAGCTTGGCAGTAACGACACTCTCACCAAGTGAGAAGCTTGTCAAAGATGAAGTATCTTCTATGAACATTCTCACCAAGTGCGAAGCTTGGTGTGATACAAAATGTTCCCCTAGCTGAGAGGGAGTGTTGATGTTTCTCCATGGTTACAGCATCGGGCAACATTCTACAGACATTCTCCCAAAAAGGTCATGAGAAGTGACCAAAGGTTGGTAGAGGACGGCCCCTAGCGTAGCCTCAATTAGTCATGAGAAGTGACTAACAGTAAACAAGGCTCGAGATGCTTACTCTGAGAAAGAGTGCTTCGATAAGGAAGCTTGAGGTCACATTGCATTCTCTGACGAGTGATCTATTCTATATTAAAGTGAGTTGACTTGTTTATTTTGATAGGGGATTTTATCCCCTTGTGGAATATACAAGTCTAATCTAATGTTGAATTTGATATAGGCTCTAAGAAGTGTCCAAGACTTCTTATAGAGTGGGGTCAAATCAACATTAGAGCTCTATGGATGAATTTGATCTGCATGTGAGGAGATGTACATCAACAAGGATAACTTTTCTATGATGAAGAAATAACCAAGAAGTTAAGTCAACCATTGAAGAAGTCCCAGACAACATTGAAGAAGCCACAGAAGAAAGATTGAAGACAAATAGCAAGTCGGCCCTAAAGATATATAAGAAATAAAGATCAAAATAAGCAAGGCGGCCCCAACAAGAAGACAAGTCGGCCCCATTAAGGAAAAAGTCAAGTGGATTGAAGAATATAAATAAAGTGCATTCACACTTCATTTTGACCATCACAACACCACCTCTTCTATCTCCATTTGTGCGCACCTCCAAAGAAGGACTAGAAGAAGTATAATTTTTGGGTTCTCTCATTCTCTCTAAGTTCGCTACCCTTGTTAGGGTTTCTTGTGAAGGAGGACAACTAGGGTTCACCTTCATGAATGGTATTGTACTTGAATTGGATTAATTTCTTCTAAGAAAAGTTGGTTGGGTTTTCTCCCTATTGGGTTTCACAAGATAAAATTTTGTGTCTCTTGTGCATGGTTATCTTTCAGTGATCCTTGTTTTATTTCCGCTGCAAATGAATGGTGATATTTCTTTCAAGTGTAATTGTGGGATGAAATGAATTATGAAATGAATGCTTGAAAGATCAAAAATTGTACTATTGAGTTAAAAATTCAACATCAGGGACCTTATCAATCCTCATAAAGGTGTCTATGAGATACCTTGCTCCTATGGGAAATCTTATATTGGTGAGACCGGTCGCTCCTTCAAGGACCAAAGAGCACAAAGGTGACATAAGGCTTAACCAATTCCAATCCTCCACTCTTGCTAAGCATTCCCATAATACTAAGCACCAATTTGGAGCACACAAAAGCCCTTGCTAAGGAAGATAAATTACTCTAAGCATAAGTTCAAGGAAGCCATCGAGACAATGAAGCATCCCCATCATCTTAATAGGGATGGTGGTTGAGAGGTAAGTAATCCTTGGATCCCCTTAATTCATAATAGGACCCTCTTGGCAAATGGCTAATTATTAGATTGATGGTTTCACCGCTCGATTCTCTCCTTATTTCTTTCTCCTTCGTTCAAGAACCCCTCTTTTTTCCTTTCCATGTTTCCTTTCTTGGTTCCCCTTAGGTTTTTTCCTTTCTTCTTAGGTCCTTCATCTATTCTCTTTATATATTTTTTATTTTCTATTTTTCTTCCTTGGTCTTATTTTTTCTTTTCTTTTTAATTACTTGATTTTTTGTCCCTTCCCTCCTTTTGTTGTTTCTTATTTCTCCCTCTCTTTGTTCCCGCTAGTCTCTTCTTTTCTTGTTGATTGGTTTTTCTCAATCCTCAATCACTTTGTTTGCTTAGGCAATCTCCTTTAGTCCCCTTTCTTCTTCTTGTTTTCAAGTCCATCTCCCTCTTTTTTTATTCCTTTTGGGTCTTTTTTTGTTTTGCCTCTTTATTGTTAATATCCTTTTTTTTCTCTTCTTTATCCCGCTCTTATTTTCTCTTTTCTTTCATTTTTTATTTTTTCTTAGATCTCATTCTCTCCCCATTCATTGCTAACCTCCATTGCTTATCCTTTTGAAATTTTGAAGAGCTCATTGTTTTCTTGTTGATTATAGGTGGTTTTTTTTGTAAGCCTAATTCAATTTCTCCTCTTTCTTTGCTTGTCCCTTGATTTTCTAGTTTGTCGGGTTTTGGATTTGCTTTATTTCACTTTTTGTCTTGTGTTTTTTTCTTATTCTGGTTTCTAATAGTGCCAACCTTTCTTGTGCCTATTATAGTAATTTTGTTCTTTACATGATCATTATTTATTGTTTGATGGCAACCTTCTCATAAAAATTCAACCTCTTCATGTTTTGATGATGAACCCGACTATAGGTTCAAAATGTCGACCTCATTAAATGAATGCAGATTCTCTTGAAGATCAAATGGATTATCTAATCAACTGTAAAAGCCTAAAACAAATTTAAATGTAATTGGAGACTCATCACTCATAATTAGCTAGATGAGAAACCAATTGATCACTCAAAATTCAAGCCTATCCAAACTGATAACAAGAGTTCAAGGTGTAGCAAGGAGTTTTGAGTTCAAAAAATATTATCATGTGTCGAGGGTCTTCGATAGCTTCATTGATATTAAAGCAAATGTGATGATTTCATTAAAAGCTAAAATGTTGAGTATAAATGGGAGGATGGGGAGTGGGGGGGCGGTTTGTTCCTATCATCTCTTATTGATTCAGTTTCTCCTCTTTCTTTACTTGTCCCTTGATTTTCTAGTTGTTGGGGTTTTGGATTTGCTTTATTTCACTTTTTGTCTTGTATTTTTTTCTTATTTTGGTTTCTAATAGTGCCAACCTTTCTTGTGCCTATTATTAGTAATTTTGTTCTTTACATGATCATTATTTAGTGTTTGATGGCAGCCTTCTAATAAAAATTCAACCTCGTCATGTTCTAATGATGAACCTAGCTATAGGTTCAAAATGTTGACCTCATTAAACCAATGTGGATTCTCTTGAAAATGCAATGGATAATCTAATCAACCGTAGATGCCTAAAACAAATTTAAATGTAATCGAAGACTCCTCACTCATAATTAGTTAGATGAGAAACCAATTGATCACTCTGAATTCAAGCCTATCCAAACTAATAACAAGAGTTCAAGGAGTGGCAAGGTGTTTTGAGTTCATAAAATACTATCAGGTGTTGAGGGCCTTCAATAGCTTCACTAATATTAAAGCAAATGAGGTGATTTCATTTAAAGTTGGAATGTTGAGCATAAATGGGGGGGGGTGGGGGTGCAGTGGGCAATGAGACCATCTGTCAACTCCATGAAATGCTTGCCTAGAAAGTGATCTTGGGTTTGAACCAACGGGGTGGATCTACTCAAGTGAAATGAATGTACTATCTGTCAATATCTTATCTAATGATCATGTTCAGGTCCTGCTTGTTCAACAGTGGTTGGCCAACGGCATTCAAAGAGTATCTAAACCAAGGAAATCTATCTATTGAGATGTGCACACACTATAGTGAGCATGTAACCACAGTATACCAACAATGGACCCATTGGGAGGGACAAATAGAGACAATGGCCTTCAAAAAGCATTATTCCAGGTAGGGGTACTAATCCCTATGCGTGATCAAATCAACAAAGTTTTGGCCCAGATGAAGAAGTGAAACCAGTCTAGAAATGGGCTTGACCCAAAAGGGGTGTCGCTACAAACTGTTCCTGAACTATGTGTTTGGAAATAGTCTGCTTACACACGATGATGTGGCAAAGCATGAGCACCTGAACCCTCTCCGTCCTAGCCCAATCCTCCTCTAACAAACCAAGTCACTAGACCTTGACACCGTACAAAATCATGGGCTTGTTAATGATGTCCAAAACACCCATCTTGGATGGGATCTCATGAAAGTGGTGTTGGAAACACTGTCGCTCAAGGAGGGATAGGGAATCATGGCCCTTGTTGATCCAAGGTTGGAGAGCCTACCATAATCCAAACCAGGACCATGAGAACTAAACACCCAAGTATGTGTAAGTTGTGGTGATCTCGATCTCCTCACCCTTAAAGTAGAAGCGATATGACATTCTTCGAGCCATTGAAGATCATAACCTTGGTTTTCCAAACATTGACCATCTGTTGTCAAAGGTCACAGAATCTAGATAATGCATCTAACTATATATGAAGAAACTCGAAGTGGATGCTAAGAAAACCACATCGTCCACAAAGAAGAGTATGGAGATCAAGACATGAAGGAGGCAACCACACTCAGGTTGGATATGCTCGTGCAGAAAGAATTCCAGCATATTATCACCCAGAAATCCCCCCTATGCAAACCAATGCTACCAGAATCGGAATCGGCAATAAATTGACGAGGCAAAAGAGTCAAAGTTTTGAATCGGATCAGCAAAAAATCGACAAATACAAAAAATTAAATATATACACATTTTAAAATAAAATAAAAAAACATTTTTCATTGATATTCAAAGTAGCCAAGTCCATATACTACAAGATATCAATAGATGTCCAAAATATATCAATTATCATCCATAAGATGAGTTTGGATAGATAAATCATTGCCTATATTGGGATCCTATTCATCAATAGCACCCTGTGCCCCCCTCCTCTAGGCTCTAGCCCTTGCCCTCTACCTCGAATCTTGAAGTTGATCCTCGAAGGACATTAGTCAACACCCTACAATTTTTATGAAACTTCCTAATCCAAGTGTTAAAATAAGGCAGAATTAAAAAAAAGTTTCCCATGCTGAATAAGTGATTTTGCTTGACTGAAGGGTACATTTTTATTAAGGTCGTGACAGAGGAGTTCAACAATCAGCACCACCAACATCAAGGTACATAGAGAGGTTGATGTGCTTGATTAAATGCCAATCCCTTACCCTCATACATGATAGAATCCAGTGGAAACGTTGCAATCCTAAAATCCTGAAAAGTGTGTTGCAATCCTAAAATCCTGAAAAGTGTCCAGTCTGTTGAATTCTGAATGGGACCTTAAATTCTACTTTTTGCATTTGAACTCCAATGAGGTTGGAACCACTCTCAAACATCCTGAAACAATTAATGGTAATGTTAAAATTTTAAGTAAAAGTGGCATCCTCCTTATCTTTCATTTTGTATTCTTTTACGGCATTCTCCTTATCTTTCATTTTGTATTCTTTTATGGCATTCTCCTTATCTTTCATTTTCTATAATTTTAATTTAAGAATTTAATATTACCATTGCTACTAAACCCCTCCAACACGAAGACACACCTTCAACAAGCAAAAATAATGACCAAAAACAGTCAAAATCGGTCTTAAAAACTTTTCCTGGGCATGCAGTTCAAAAAACCGGAGCTTCAAATCGTGATTTAGGGAAAACATCACGAGTTTTACTCGTGTTGGCCAAGTCAAACTCGACCAACCCGAGTTTGAATCGTCTCTTTTTGAGGGCGATCTGAATCAAAATCACAATTTTCCTAGTTTGACTGATTCCTGTTACATTGATGCAAACACTGAAGGGACTGATTCCTGTTACATTGATGCAAACACTGAAGGGAGTCCAGATAACTATAGAAAATAAGCACTGTCACCTCACCTACCTCCCCTCACTTCAAAGTTGGTGTTTGCTAACTTCAGGGGGATGTTCTAAATAGTTTTAGGAATCGACTGTAGGTCAAATAACAATGAGTAACACCTAAAATCAAACAACAGCTCGCTGTCCTGAAATAAATCTGCAACTATATATGAAAAACAGCAAGCTAAATCTATCCTAAAATCTGAAAATTTGCAAAGAAAGTGATGCAGAAAATTATAATAAGTATGGATACAAATCCCAGTGAGCTGTAATTTACCGTTTTAGTGTTGTAGATGCTAAAAATTAAATGCAGATTTTTATATTTTATGTTGGGCATCTAACCCATTGGAATTATAAAATTAAATCCAAGATTTAATGAAAAAACAGCAAGCTGTTAGGACTGTTTTTCACAGTAAATGCAATTAAATTTAAAAGACTGTTTTTATGTGTTTTTTAGTATTTTATGCTTCCAAGTGCACAGAAATCAAGATATGTAAGATTTTTCTTTCTACACGAAAAAAAAAAAAAAAACTGCAGGTTAATCTTGCTGTTTTATGACAGAATCTGATTAAAACAAGCTAAATATGCCTTGGGGTGGTAGGCACGGGGGTTGTCTATAACCCTGAGGGACAATGTGAATTGACTTATTCTTTGATTATCATCGACCAAATGAGAGACCTGACTTCCTCCAAGTCGTCATGTCATGCTAGACTGATCTCTAAATCCAAAGCATTGAAAGTATTTTGACTTGGTTGAGTACTATCAAATCAGATTCAATGGTAAATAAGGGAGCGCTCTTGAATCAAGGATTTCTGGGTCAAAATTGGGGGGCTCTTACCATTGAGTTTTTCCCATGTCTTGCTAGACTGATCTCTAAATCCAAAGCATTGCAAAGTATTTTGACTCGGTTGAGAACTGTCAATTCAGATTCAATGGCAAATAAGGGAGCACTCTTGAATCAAGGATTTCTGGGTCAAAATGGGGGAGGGTCTTACCATTGAGTTTCTCCCATGAACATTCACAATATAAACATTAGGATTCAGGAATGGTATGCATTGTGAATTACAAGACCAAGTGGCGAAGTTCATCATGTACGTGAATTTGAGTTTAACTCCCCTCAGCCAGAGTACTTCTCATGGATGCATTCATGCCTGGGCAGTGGATTGCTATTATGGGCGATTAAGTGGACATCCATAGCACAGGTGGGATATCTCTGGTCTGCCTTGAGTGTCTTCACATCCTATCTCCCCTGCTATGTGATCTAGCTGTGTCCTGTTCCGTAGCCTCATCGATGCCTGTAGAATTCCAACCTGCTCAGCGACCACTGGACACAGTGGAAATATTCATATGGTTAAGAAATTATGCAGGCGGATCAACCACAGTCCTGTAGCATGACTCATTTACAGCAGCGATAAAGCATACTCCATGGCATTATTTCAAAGTCGAGTTTGAAGGCAACATTAGCATGGGAAGGATGTTCATATGAGATCATAATGGATCTGTCTCTTTGGAATTATCAGCAGCAATATGAATGCTATCTTTTCTTCCTACAGTCGGCACATATTCCGGTAGCGAAGCACACCTTGAGGTGTATGGTAAGGGATCATAAGAACAGAAAACTATAGATGCTACAAGACATTCTCCTTTACCTAGTGCATTAATCAAAATAACCGATAGTCAGTGACAGGGAAGGCAGCAAATCGATCCCCATTCATGCATTATGTTAGTTTTTATTAAATTCCAGATCTTATTACTATTTCAACTGAATATTATTCCCAGAATTTTAATGCAGCAACATTACACATCTGATTCAGTAACAGCAATATGAAGAAAAATGACAAAATCACAAACTTCTCTTTGTAGTGTTTTGTCAAACACTTAGCAACTGTAAGTTTTACACTTAAAATTATTTGCATACTTTTAAAGAATTAAAACACTCATGCCAAGATCTTCAAACACATCAAATCTGAACATTAATCATGTACACAATGATTTAGGTCAACCTTGACCAAGGCAAAACCCAAACTTGGGAAAACCCTTGAGATAGAAATTTTTATTAGGGCAAATCTGAAAATTACTTACAACTCAGAAAATTTTCTTTCTTCAAAAATTACAAAGACAAACTTATCTTTCTCTTCCACTCTGCTGTAGTTTTTCTTGAAATTCGTACCAACTGGAGAATCTGCCCCAAACTCCTCACACGTGCCAAAAATCAGAACCTGAAATGTGTCTTGGAATGTGTGCCTGTGTACAGCCTCCCTGTACGGCCTGTCAGGAAAAATTACAGCAGCAGAATGAACCCTTTCTGCCTTCGGAACAGTGCCCACACGTACCAGAAATCTGTACGGTCAATATGCTTCGGAAATCATGTCAATATACAGCTGCTGTCTTGAAAATTGAGCCCCTCACTTGGACTGTCAAATCTGCTGTAGCTGTCTTGAAAATCGAGCCCCTCACTTGGACTGTCTTGAAAAAGTGCCTCTGTCTTTTCTTGGATTCTGTGCCCTCATTCAACTTGAGACTCATTTTCTAGTCTCTTCCTCTCTCTCAATCTTGGTGTGTGCTCTTTGTCCCCTTTATGTTCTTTTTATACTTTATCTTAGTGAAACCCTAACCCTAACTACCATAACTATCTAATCAAAGGATGAGATTGATTAGATCCTAGGGTTCTCATTAAATGCACAATATAAACTCACTTTTATTAATAAAGTGCACATTCTTAAATCTCACTTTAATAATAAAGTACAAACTCACTTTTAAAACATAAAGTCACTTTATTTACATAACATCTCTTATACATAAATAAAACCTCTGCAGATGCTACAACCTATGACTTCCCCTTGCCCTTCTTCTTATTTGGCCACTGATTAGCATAGTGCCCAGATTTGTGACAGGCAAAACACTTTACCTTACTCAAATCTTTCTTCTTCCCATCCTGTGAGGTAGCCCCACTACTAGGCTTTTTCTTGGCCATCCTTTTACTCTTTATTGTAAGAGCAAGGTTCTCATCATCACCCTTCTGCTGGCCCTCATGTTGGGATCCGTTCCTTATTTCCTCCTAGATAAAGTCATCCCACAATCGTTCCCACTTGGGAAGATTCTCACATGCAACGATCCCACTGACAAAAACATCCCATGACTTCGGAAAGCCATTCAGAGCTATCCTTACCAACTCCTGATTCAGTGATTTGTCATGATCTCCCCAACTGCAGCCAACTCATCACGTATCTACCTAATCTTGGTGAGATAGGTAATCACTGTATCTGATCTGGAGATCCTGGTGGCCCTGAGTTTGTCCCTCAACACCATCTTCATGTTGTGGTTGTCACTCTGATAAAGTTTGGTCAGAGCTTCCCACATCTCCCTGGCAATCTTCTTCCTCGACAGGTGAGGGATTATGTGATCCTTCACCACATCTAGAATATATCTCCTGGCATTCATGTCCTTCTTGTTATGGGCAGCCAGTACAGTAGCATCAGTCAAAGGTGTTACAGTGGTACTAGTAATTTCCCAACAGTCATTCACTTCCAAAAGCAATGCCATCCTTTCTTTCAAAGGACTGAAATTGGATGCCCCATCCAATTGGCCTTCTACTCTCAAACCAGTAGACATCCCTGTCTAATCAAATACAAACCTCCTGAAGAAAAAGAAACCAACAATCCCTGCAGAACCCTTGTGCCAAAGTGTGGTTTTCTCTTCAGAGTCTCACAGCTCTGATACCATGTTAGTTTTTATTAAATTCCAGATCTGATTACTATTTCAACTGAATTTTATTCCCAGAATTTTAATGCAGCAACATTACACATCCGATTCAATAACAGCAATATACTAGAAAATAAAAGTGAGAGTGCACAGGGGAACAATAGAAAAAACATCCACACAATTTGCACAAGAATTTACCTTGGAAACCCCAATGGGGAAAACCAGCAACAAAGTTAGTCTTTATTATTTTGACTCACGGAGAATGATTCAGAAATTACAGCAGCTGGATATATGACTCAATCCACCTCGGAATCTCACACCTCCTCAGTCAATGACTCACTCTTACAGCTTGAGAAAATCCCTTTCTCCAAAGCCCTTGAGAAAATCCCTCTCTCAAGTTAGACTACTCAATGTGTCTAATGACCCTCCATAGACCCCCTTTTAAATATCATTTACAATATGTAAATACCATGGGCTCAATAAAAGGAATTTATAAAATAAAGTTATGTCTAGAGAGTCATAACATTAGGACAACTTCCACGTGCTAGACACAAGCCAACATAGAAGCACCTGTCCTCACTATGAAACTCAACACATTAGATAATCCTCAGATTTCAAACTTTGTAGGACTGTTTCTGAACAAGAAGCCGAACAGCATTCAGGGAAACTCCATGTCAGAAGGGAGGTGTTTATCCAGTGTTAACATATGATGTAAAAAAATTGGAATTATGATGATTTAGAAGAATTTTGTCCCAGCAACTGTTAATCTGAGACCAATGCCTAATCTGCAAAAGCATGGCCATGTCTTCTTAGAGTTTGTGACCTTACGAGCTTCAAGGAAGGAAGGGATCTTGAAAGAACTCGCAGGTGCCAAACTTATCAAAAGCAGAGGACCCACAATCATATAGACATCTACAGAAATTCCAAATATTGCCTCTTTATAAGTTTATACACAGGACGTTGAAGGCATAGGAGATACATTACGTGAGTACCCTGTAGAGGGGTTATAACTATAAGAAGTCATCAAGCATTTTTTTCAAGATTTCAGATCATGCCCACACTGTTGCTCTAACAGAAGGAGAGAGTGTTAGATGTTGCCATCTCATGTGTGCCTGCAGGAATTTATTTATCAGGAGCATAAGGACCTAAAGACCTCAACTTGTAGCAGGCTACCCTATTTTCCACTACATAACCCAGTAAAAAGTGAAAACCCTTTGTTGTGAGCATGTAAATGCAATCATGATGCATGCCTGATCTGTAGCAAATCAGTGGGAGAGAATAACTGTGTGCTAGCGACTGAGACACTTCCAGCAAGGCTCTTTTCATTGGTAAAGAATATAGCACAAGGGAATAAGTACAAAGGGTGCACAGTATTTGGTCGTTGCAGGTTTTGTGACAGCCATTCTTAGGGCCTGTTTTTAGCATTCTAAGCTGCCAGCAAACAGTATCAATGGCTCAGACATCTGTCGAATAAGGAAATGATGAGATAAGCAGTTACAGGATGCTTCAGCAAAACTGGTTCCAGCGAGTTTTAAAACTAATCAATGCTTGATATGTAAAATGCACTGATCTTGTGGAGGATAAATGGCAGTGAAGCTTTCAAGGCAATGTCAAAAAAGTATTTCTACACACGAAATGGGTTTTAATGGAAGAGGGCGTTCAATTTCCAGCCCCATCATTTTGCACATGCTCCCAGATTGCTCAACTTCCAACAGTTATATTTGTTGACTTTTCTGTTTTGGTTTTATTTGTCAGAGTCTAGAGATCTTGTTTTTAGGTATTAACCTGGTCAAGCTCGCAGCTCAAACATCACTCCATGCTAATTATGCAACCACATTGCCATCGTCACTTGGGAGGCCTGCAATGGCTACTTGTCGAAGGAGGGCATACATTCATCTGCCCTTCTAATCAGCCTTCTTGTTCAACTCTTAAATATGGATGGTGGGACTCCAAAGAATTTTTTGAAGAAGACTTCATTTGTCTTCCTCAGCCAGCCTTTGTATCATGCCTAAAAGTTTAAAACCTTGTAGATTTCATTCCTAACCAAAAGATCAAATTGGGATCTTTCTTGAAGTACTGGATTGTTATGATTTTATTATGTTAGTAAGAATGTAACGAGGACAACCCCAAGGTATAGCTCAATAGGTTGAAGTTGAACCATCTGCCCAAGGCATGTTGCCGACGGGGAGGCAATAGGTGACAAATTCAAACTCAGCTGAAGAGGAGGGATCCCATAAGGTTTTCCTTGAAGAAAAACTTAAAAGAGAATGAAATGAGGACTGACAATCACATGACAGAACAAGTATGGTATCTATGAAATGTCTGGTCTTATGGATTCCCAGCAATGGGTGGAGATAAGAACAGCAGGCTACTGTACCGTTGGACACTTGGCCTTTTATTACCTAGATGTATAAGAAAAGGATATGATTAAAAATGAATAACCACCTTACATAACTTCACCATGGTACTAATTGATGAACTCCACTAGTGAGGGCAAGGTAGGTGTTGGTATAGCCTTGCATACAAGCTTTTCAACATTCTAATTCAAAATTTGGGAGCAAGAGAAGGGACCTGAACCCTCGACCCATAACACCTATCAAGTATTAGTAATTACTGCATTTCATCCAGTGTGCTAGCTTGAATGGTTGAGTGTTTTGAGCTTCATGCAGGAGGTCTCAAGGTCAATCCCCCAGGCTGGATGCCTCTGTTGTGTGCGTCACTCGATGTCCCTACCAGATCAGGCACTGTAATCAGCGGGAACAGGTTTACATTGGGTACCACCTTACATAACTTCACAATTGAACCAATTGATGAACTCCACTAGTGAGGGTAAGGTAGTTGTTGGTATAGCCTTGCATCCAAGCTTTTCAACAAAATTTGGGAGCAAGAGAAGGGACCTGAACCCTCGACCCATAACACCTATCAAATATTAGTAATTACTACATTTCATCCAGTGGGCTAGCTTGAGTGGTTGAGTGTTTTGAGCTTCATGCAGACCTTCAAGGTCGATCCCCCAGGCTGGATGACTCTGTTGTGTGCCTCATTCGGTGTCCCTACCAGATCAGACACTGTAATCAGCGGGAACAGTTTTACATTGGGTACCATACCCAAAACGCAGGGAAGTGCCCTAGGGTTTCCCCATGAGGTTTTCCTTCAAAAAAAGAAATATTGCTGTGTTTCCTACCTTAAAACAATATACCAGAAATGATTTCATCAAATTAAGGAATCTGATAACAGATACTTCCTAGGTCATAAAGGAGCACCAATATCCACAGCAATTATCTCATCCACTTCGGGAATCCAATAACAACTATACTTGGTCAAAAAGGAAAATTGTTACTGAAACACTGCCATGGTTTGAATGGAGATTTCAAAGAAAATAAGTAAAAACAAAAATCAAATCAGGATTCCTTCTGTTATGAGCAAATATCTGCAATTTAACTCAATGTTAGGGTGAATCTGGCAACTTTATTTGGAACCATAGTTACCAAAGTTTGGTAAGTTTGCGCCGGGGAGGTTTGGAAAAATTCAGGATTTGAAAAAAAATTCAAAAGGTTCGGAAAAAGGATCTGAAATGTGGAAGATATAAATTTATACTTAAAATTAGACGTATTATTCAGAAATTCAAATAATCACAGAAAAAATACATGAACAGACACAAAAGAAAAATGCTTTTAAATTGTTTTCTTTAGTTTTCCCTTCTTTTCTTGCACCCTTTGGGAAACTTCGGAGGTTTGACCGGGCAGTTCGGCCGACCAAACCTGGTAACTATGTTTGGAACTAAGGTATGTTTTAAGTTAAATTCCCTTATATATTTTATTTCTGCTTTTTGCTAAGTGCTTCAAGAAACATGCCCTAAGGAGCTAAACTACAAAGAGAAGAGCTCTTTTGGCTGAGGTACCAGGTCTGAAGGGTATCACTCGCACCCGACCTCATCCCTTTGAAACTCATGCAATAAGGGTGAGGCAGGCCCACAGGGAGAACAAAACCAGGTAGATGCCTTAACACACCAGTCAACGAATACCCCATTGGCCCCTAGGCCTAATTTGGCCTGGGAAGACATCGAATTTTTCAACAGGCATAATATAATCATCAAAGCCATTTGTGATTTGCTGTGATATTCAATGGGTACAATTTAAAAAAGAACAAAAAAACAAAAGAATAATCGATATACTAATTGTAGCAATTTCAGATTTATTTCATACCTTGAACGGAGGAGTAGTGGTCTCGAAGAGAACTGCCTCTGGTTTATCCACAAGAACTTCAGATTTGGTCCAGAGACAAGAGAGACCACATCTGCAGGAGTACAAGTTATTCAAACTGTCCGGTATCCAAGTCCACCCCTTAACCAGGATAGAAACATGATTCAGCTGCAACGAATTGCAGGCAATCCCGTCCGGATCTTGCAAACTTGAATCATTTGATGGTATTTCTCTGTAATTATCTATGAACTTCTTGCAACCCACTCGGGCATCCCATTTTCTGAAGGCAGTGAGTACTTCTGTAAATGGTTCTTCTATGAATGAAGTGTGTGTGGATGGTCTTGTAAGCTCTGATGAATATGAAGGGGGCAACTCCAGATACCCAGCTAAAGTGAGAATGATAAGTGATAGAGTAAGCATTGCAAAACAGTAATACAGGGTCTTGATCAGAGGCTTCGAAGAAACGAGCATGGCTGATGGAATTGATAAGAGAACTCTTCAAACAACTACATCTCTGATTTGTTATGGGTCGAACAGAAATGTGAACTGTAAATACATTTGAATCTTGACCCTTAGAACATCATATAGGAAAGGTGGTGGGCCCACGTTCCTTCTGTCATAAGACAATTCGTTGGCCCTTTGAACCTTGCATTTTAACAATTCAACGGGTTTGGTTTACTAATGGGATTATATAAAAATACAATATTTGTTTGGTGTCTTCCACCTTATAGAGAGATGATTATAATAATAATATTATTTACTTGAGGGGCAAAAATGAACGCCAGTAGGAAAAGAGGAAAGTTATAAGGAACAAAAACATAGGCACACGTAGCGAAAAATACTGGTAGGAAAAGAGCAAAGTTTGTAACAATCTCATATTACAAAGACATAGGCACTCAACCCATAACAAAAAATAACGTTAAGTTCATCAACACAGTGAGTCAACTACAATTGTTTTTCTTACAATCTCTGTAGTAGTAATCTCAACACTATAGATTATTACTACATCTGGAAAATATAAGCAATTTGAAAAAATAATTCTGCAATAATATCAATGAAAACAATGATTATAATAGCTCCTAAACTGCACAAACTACTTGTGAACAAAAGTTTGCTTTCATGCCATGTGTTGTAGCAATAAATTTAGGAATCTCCATATACAAGTATAAGTATAGAACTCTTTCATGGACCAGCTCTTGATAGTGCCACAATCTAAGTTGTAAATGAATCTTCGTTATGCTTGCTTCAAAAATGGAAGATACAGTGGGAAACCCAAATATGTTTCTTTCTTCTCATTGAGGATTTCAGGTCCACAAGAAAAACTTTACATCCTTCTCAACCATGTAAAGGCGAACAGACCTGTCGCTACATGAACTAATCTTCTGAAAATTACTAATAAACCAAGGAAAGTAACTGGCTATCAATGACTCTCACTGCATCAAGGATTCACACGTCTTCTGACAATATAGATAGTTGACAACAAAGCACAATAAAACAATGTTAATTTTAGGTTGTTAATTACTAACTAAGAGAAAGGCAACATATTAGAAAGTGGTAAGATAGGTTAAAATAAATCTGTTGGTAAATGCAATGTTACAACAAAACAAAAATAATATAATATTCAAAACTGTTCATTGCTTGTTACAAGTACCACTTAAGTAACAATGTTGATACAAAAAGTTGTAGCTGCTAAGTATGAGAAGAATGTAAACAAAGTTGGGACTGAAAAGCAATCAAACTTGGAAAAGTGAATGTAAAGGTAAAGTTCAAAGCTTGCGGACAATTGGATGCTTATTGAGCACAATGTTGTCGCTTTCATCAAGTGGGTCAATTGTTTCCAATGATTGTGAAACGTCTTCGGACATGACAACGAGCACCTTCAAGCGAAGATTTGAATTAAAAGTCTTGGTCTTCACCGATAAGGTCAAAAGGTACTCTCGAGCACAAACACGTTGAACAATTTCCATGAGAGATGTTGGATCATTTGCTAAAAGGCACAAATCTTTTGCAGAGACCCCCATGAGTTGTTTCATAGCATCATCAAAGGCTATAATACCATATAGTTGTCCAGTAGCATCTGTTAGGTCGATTTTGAGTATGTATCGGTAATCACACTCAGTAAACTCCCCATCACATTTTTCACAATGCCAAGTATTGCCAACTTTGTGGAAAAAAAATTTCATGCATTGTATCCCATCGACAAATAGAGGGCATGCAAGGAAAGCATGCATGGGAAGGTTCTGGAAAGGCGTATAAGTGTTACTGCTTCTTGTGGAGTGAAAAGGGCTCAAACGAGAATTGAAATCACAGAGAGACAAGTGGCTAAGAATGGGTGGAGTATTTCCTCTGTGAGGCATCCGCAATGGATCAAGGGACCCAGCACCGTTTGAGATTTTATTCATTGTAAACAATATAATAATCAATTTGAACCCCTTTGTTCGCCATTTGATACGCGAAGTGATTGTTTGCTCGAAGAATGTGGAGGAATTTGAGAGCATTAAAGTCGTGAGTTAGATTTTTGAAGATGTGATGCAGCTTAAGAGTGGGATTTTTATAATTCATGATGAGTTTTCTGGACTCTCTTATGACCAAGAGAGAATCACCAAAAACAATCAGATATTTAATTCCGAGAGTGTTTGCAATCTCCAGCCCCTTGATTAAGGAAAACCATTCCGCATGGTTGTTCGTGTTCTTTCCTAATCCCCAAGCAAATTCTTCCTGTATGTTTCCACCAGGGTCAAAGATGACCCCTCCCGTACCTACCAAACCAGATCCCAACCAAACCATTGTTATCAAAGCATTCTCTTAAGCATTTATAATCCATGATCCCCATTGGTCACTCAAGAATATACTCAACCCATCAATGCACACTGAAAACAATTCTTTCAAAAAGCTACAACTCTAAAATGGCTCACACATCCACAACAAAATACCCATTGCCATTTCAATTCATCCAAATGAGAGCAAAGGAGTAAGAAGAGGTTTTACCAAAAAAGAGATTACCCAAACATAATGCAAGAATCCATACAATATGCATTATTTTTTTTCATAAAAATAGTATGGTTGTTATAACAAAATGTGTTCATTATAAGATTTTTGGATTGAATATTATGCAAAGCTAAGTCAAGTCACATAGTTCTTTAACAAATCAAGATATTGTTTCCCACTTTTCAACAATAGTTTGACCTAGTGATTATGCCTTTCGCTTTTGATGAAGTCAACCTTGCACAAAAGATGGCCTTCTATAACCCGAAAAACCTCTTATTGGAAAGTCATTGTTGCCTTATCCTTCCTTGCAAAGTACTCATGACTCTAAATGAAACCCAAGAAAAGAGCACCTCTATTGAAAAAAAAGCCTTAAAAATGGCTTACTTTGAATTCCCATAACATTGCCCTTTTTAGTTTTTCGACACCTAGAAGAAGAAAATGAGAAACTACCCCTATGAAATTCATTTCATGGGGAGCCTTTAAGAGAAGGAAGGGATTGAAGACTTAGGTAGGTTTTATAAAATTTCCATCCTTGGATCTATTAAGCAAATTTGTCTCTATGTTTTATTTTTTTTACTACCCCTTTTAAAGTCCATCTTCTTATTTGTTTACATCTTTTAAAGCCCATGGATACTACCCCTCTCGGTGCATGGTGCATCCCTCTCGGTGCGTGGTGCCTTGTAAATCGCCATACTATTATGCTATTTCATGGTGCTTTGGTAGCTCTAGGGAAGATGTCTTTTGCTAGAAGAAAAAATACAAAAAAATAGGAAAGATGTCCTCTGCTAAAAGAAAAAAAAATGAAAATGTTCAAATACTGGAAGATAATCCAAAGTAATCCAATCCAAATTTAGATACACATTGTCACATGACCCCAATACCCCATTCCCTCTTTTGGTTATATCGCTTTTGGTTAGTTACTTAATTTTAACAATGGAAACACATAGCACAAACAATAAAACTCTTAAATTTATAAGATACAAATTTATAATTTAAAATATTTTTTTAAAAATGGTCTAATACTTATTTTATATAAAACATTGATTACCAATAGAAATATATATATCTATATTTTTTAAAAATGGTCTAATATTTTTTTTATATAAAACATTGATTACCAATAGAAATAGAAATATATATATATATATAATTTTAAAATGTTTAAAAACGTTTTATTTTAAAAAAATGATTTTAATACTTAATTTATATAAAACATTCTAGACACATTGACATTAAGATTAATGCAGAGTCAAAGGAATTTGACCCATAGGCGATGACTTTGTTATACACAGTGTAGAACATTTTTTTGTGTGAGGAAAAAAATGTTATACACTGCCAGAGGCAGGTATAACAACTATCCTCACCATCCTCGGGAATAATGACCATCCTCACCCTCCTCGCATCCCTCGTTATCATAAATTCCCTCAGTCGATGGCGCAGTTGCTCCACTACTCCCTCGCTTCCCTCACATCCATCAGCTATCCTCAATCTTCAATTCCCTCCCTCATTGGCTTAGTTGCTCTGCTAATCCCTCACTCCACTGCAGTTTGGGACATTCTCTCACACCAAGTATATGCTGCAATGACATGTAATCTTTGATGCCTTCCACCTCTTCTAACTCGAAACACCTCCAAACATCTATTTTTTTAGGCTCTTTTAACTCTGAACACCTCCATACATCTAGTTTTTCAAGCTCTGTCAGCTACCCCAATATGTGTTTTTGACAAATTAGAATGTCTGGAATATAATAATATGACTTTAATTTGTTTATCAAAGGCATCCAATCAAGTCAAAAAGCAAAATATAATCATGTGACTTCAATCAAGTTTGTCACTGAATCTCCCTCTCGTGCACAGTAATAACTATATATAGCTAGCTCGTATGTCTTTACTTCTTACAATAATTGTCAATTTTTCGATAGCATGCTCACCATTGATAATGTCAAGGCCCTACCTTCAAAGAGAGGGATAAACCCAGTTTGGTAAACACAAGATCTCATTCACCTAAAGAGCTCACTATCGGGTTTTAATTTTGTTCAATTTTCAATCCACATAGGATATTCAAGAAAAAAAAAACACCACTTCCCAACGACATGCACAAATACACAAAAAAAAAGCAAAACACGTAAACCCATTAAAGCATGAAACCCGCACAAAACCCAAAATTTATTAGAAAGAGATAACACAAATTCAACTATATTTAGCCACAAAAAGAGCCCTACTTCAAGGGTTTTTAGATCACAAGCCAAAATTAAGTAGAGACGACAATTTCACCATCCAAAATTAATGAAATACTGAAGTTCCCAACAAAAACAGATAAAACAAAGGCCAAAATCCACAAAATCAACCATACTTCACTGCTGAAAACCTTGAACAAAGAAATTCAGCGTTCGAAAGCAAATTAAAGCAGAATCACGGATTCACCGTACAAAATTCAAGAGAATCTGCTGCTCCAGGACAGATCCGACAACATATCAAAACTCTAAACTACAATTAGGATCAAAAGTACAAAACACTTCCAATTTTGCAACAAATTTGATTGTGAAAAAAAAATGGCACGAAGAAAACTTACGAAATAACCAGGGTTTATTAGAAGAATGGGGTACAGCCTAGCAGAAACAATTAATGGCCATATATCAACCAGAGGCTTGCAATTCCTCTGAAACGTTAAGCTTCCCGCTATCAAATAAAATACAGGGTCCTGCTCCTGCTCTTTAAAAGTGGTCCCTAGCTAATGTGATATTCGTTTAGACAAG
The DNA here is from genome assembly GCA_027924585.1 of Larix kaempferi. NCBI lineage: Eukaryota > Viridiplantae > Streptophyta > Pinopsida > Pinales > Pinaceae > Larix > Larix kaempferi. Next base: position 17,733,248 of record BSBM01000194.1, read on the forward strand.
AAAGCGAATTCCAATACATTTATTTGGCCTCGTGTCTCACCCTTCTTGCCAAGCATTGAACATTCTGAAGCCCTGAAAATGGAACTCACTACAAGTGTCCCAAAATCCTCGCCAGGTGCTTGAACATCTTGAAGTCCTGATGGTGGAAACCACTAAACACGGTTGGCAATCAATACAGGTGTATAATTCTTAAAGAGTATGTATACACGTGGTATTCATCTAAATGCATGATGCATGTGCCATTTTGGAGGAATCCTTTACTGAAAGCCATCTATTATTTCACTTCCCGCCAAACCTGAGGCATGTAATGAGAGACCCCGAAATTTTTATGACCGATTAAGCCCTTGATGTTTTGCAAGACCATAAATTTTCATCCTGGTTATTGTTTCCTTCTTTTCCAGATGCGTGAGGGTTCCCTTCCGAAGGCACGTCCCCTCAATTTTTCTCTGCACATGAGTTTCTTCCATTCAGGAGGCACGGCCATCAAATTTTGGTTCGTTATTGATTTCATTTGGCTTCTCTACTCACGACATCTCTTCTCTGGATTTCTATCTCTGCACAGTCTTCGGGGTGCAGTGTTTCCTCCCATTCTTCTTACTTTGAGCGAGTAGGATTTTGAAAAGAGTATGGTAGTGGTTTACTCTGACTGGTGGTCGTGGCCGTCATTACGACCATCTAAAGAGCTGTTAAGTATGGAAATATTGGTATTTTTGGTAGAAGAACGTGCACAATACGCTCCAGGCGGGTACGGGTTGTTGCAATTGTGACATCCAGGCGTGAGGTTGGGCTTGGTAGTGTTGCCATCCAGGTATCACATGCTCATTTTTATTTTTAACTTATTGAGTTTTCTAAGATTGAGAATGCAGCCTTCTTCAGGGCTCTTTTGTCTTCCAAAGGAGAACCCTCCTGGGAAACCTTATGGGCTTCGGTGCCTTATACAGCTCCATTTGTGGGGCTTTGGTGCCTTATACATCAAGGCCAAAAAAAGAACACAAAGCAACAGAGATATGTCAACAAAGCCGCCGCGAGATCAGGGGTTCGATTCTTCAGAGATGGTAAGCAAAAGAAAAAGCAACTGCCATTATTTATAGACCGCAAAGGGAGACAGTGAAGGAGGGGAATTTCGTTCATTGTCGATTGTCTACAGCCTTGCTTCATCGTGTATCAGAAGGTTTTACACCGCCCTCCTGCTCATAAAATATATGATGGTCGTACTCTTCAAACTTGTTTGCAGCAGTCTACTTCCCTTACGGATGAGAATAAGCTCATTTTGCCCGCAGATCAACAAGGAGACCTTGGAAACCGAATTAAATGTCAAGGGTATTATCTGAGTTCGAAGCCATTCTCTGAGGAGCCAAATGCGTCGTTCCCGCTCATCTTGTATGCAGGAAATGAAAATATGTCATTATTAAACCATTGGAGGATGCGGTATGCATGGAAAAAAATGGTCACACGAAAATTCTTTTGGAAAAATTCTATTAAAAATGCTCATAACAAATTGGGTAGTCTAAGGCAGTTGCAACAGGACTTAGCCGCTCGGGAGAGGATCTGGAGAGAAAGCAATAAGGAGCTGGGAAATCAGGAGTTGAATGGGTGAGCGACGAAGTACTGCAGGAAACTTGCAGGATAAAACCTTGCAGCAAGGAAGGACAGAACGGACGGCAGCAAGCGAACGGACATAACCTCCACGTGGCAGGATTCCATTCGCTCCATGAGCGACGAATCTAGCTGACGTGGAGGTTATGCACCTTAGTGATGAAACGCCTACGGCATAATTATTTATTTATGTGTCGTTAAGAATTTTTTATTACAATTATTTAATTTAATATAAGTTTTAGTCTATATATAGGTGTAATACCCTACCTTCTTTTGGATTTGAACTTGTAATCTTCTAGGAGGAAACACATGTTCTTAACGATAAAGCCTACTCAAACTATATAAATAGTTGTGAAATCTAAAGTATAAGTGGTGGATAATTTTAATAAAATAGGTACTATAATGTCTAAAAAAATGTGTGAAAAAAAATTGTCTAAGCCAAATGAAAAAAAAAAAAATAAAGAATTGAAAAAAGTCATTTGTTTTCTTTAGTCAACATCTATATAAGTAGTTAATATGCTTCAACTTTGTGGATATAAGTCAATTTTCGCTAGCTCATTCGATTAAGGTGTGGGTCTCATCAGTAGGGCAACCCGAGTTCAATTCCCCTTAGAGGTGAGCTAGTTGGGAGGAGACACCCAAAAATCCAGCCATCATAAGGGTTGGTTGGCCCAGACCGGGTGTGATCTCCATGTGACTTTGATGGCTTAAATGCCCCTAGGCTACGGTTCATAACCAATGGTTCATTGCTACCGACCCTGAGTGACAGGAAATCGAACAAACAAACAAAAAAACACCTACGTTGAAAGAAGTTCACAATGTGTAATGTAATCCCTGCCTCAAGGACATTAATCAATGCGTCACCGAGAGGAGGAGGAGCACAACTAGGTGCTCTACAACCCAGTATGGGGGAGATGTTGTAACGTTCCTACCTAACAAAATAATTAAAAAATTCATGTCAGCTTATAAAATAAAAAATTATGGAAAGTATTTTAAAAAATCCATGTTGACTCATAAAATGAAAAATTATGAAAAGTAATTAAAAAAAATTGGTGTTCGTCTATAAAATAAAAACTTAAACACGGATCTATCAACCAAGAGAGATCAAATTTCTTGAGTTTAAATATTTTTTTTTTAAATTACACCTCAATCAAATTTCTTGAGTTTAAATTTTAAAAAAAAAATTACACCTCAATCAAATTTCTTGAGTTTAAATTTTAAAAAAAATTACACCTCATGAAATTGGATCCTTCTCGATGCTTAATAGATCCGAGTTTAAGCTGGATCTATGCTGGTAGTTTATGAATCATTGTTCTACTTCTATTGGATATACCAACATTATATCTTATAGTTTATGAAAGTTTGAGTATTAATGCTCTCATTGCCTTCCGTACTCTCTGGGAAGTTTGGTGTGCCCGCAATGGCCTACTTTTTAATGGTTCACAACCTTGCATTGATCTTATGTTATCGTGCATACATGTCTGGTATTCTAGCATGGAAGTTGCCCCAGCTCGTGATCACATGTGTGCCCCTTCTTTTTCTGCGGACAACATCTCTTATCCAATTGGGTTCTTCAATGGTGTGGCCCAACAGGGTGTCTGTGGTGCTGGTATGATTATCAAACTGTCTAGTGGTCATTTCTTCCATCTTCGCATGAAATCCGGTCTTGGCTCCAACACCAGAGCGGAGCTATTAGCTTTATGGGGGCTTCTTTGGTTTGCGGAGGTTCGGAACATTGCTCTATTCAACATATTTGGTGACTCTCTTTGTATTATTGATTGGGCCACAGGTAAGACAGATTTGTGCCCACTCTCTCTCAAACACTGGTCGGCGAAGGTTCGGACGCTGATTCATAGGACTAAGGATCTGATATTCTCTCATATTCGTCATTGTTACAACGAGGAGGCTGGCGGTCTCTCTAAACAAGATATGGGCTTGATGGATGGAAAGATTTCTTCTAAAGAGTTCCATGATGGCATTCTGTTTGATGAATGCTATTTGTCTTTATGTTAATTGAGTGTTGCCCCTCCGGTCTCAAGACATGCGATCGGTCTTCTCGTCATGTTCTTTTTTTGGCTTTGGTCCGAATCATCTAACCTGTCAGTGGACGCGATGCTCGTATGAGAGGTCTTCATCTTTTTGCTTTTGTATGTATTTGGTCTTATAACAATCCGTTTCTTATCTTAGCAATATTGATATCCGATTTTGTATGAAAAAAGATGTTTTCTGTCTATCCGATCAACATTTTGTAAATGTTATGAATGTACTATAGAATCCTTCCCTGATACATCTTTTTACTTTTTCACTAAAAGATTTTTTTTTTCGACTTAAAAAACAAAACATTATATAAACAAATTTCATAAACCATATGTACGAGTTCCATAAATTATATGTATAAGTTCTATATATATTAACGAACTTTTAATTTGTTATTAAAATAAAAAAATTACAACAATAATGTAGATCATACAACATCAAATAAAGCATATAGAGTGGACAATATTTACCCTCAACCATTTTGTATTAATGATTATTAATCCTATCCACTAAATAGAATGAAACATTTATTAAAGTACCCACTTTTCATTGATCTTGTCAAGGATGTAAGATTGTAACCTTTATTAAAGTACCCACTTTTCATTGATCTTGTTAAGGATGTAAGATTGCATAGAGTGGTACTGTTGAATAACAATTAGTGAGTACAATACTTAAAACCGCTCATTGTTGCCTTTTTAATACTTTGCATTGAATTTGCGTCTTTTTAACTTTGTTCATCTTGAAAATGGCAAAGTTATGTTGTGGTCTTTTATCTTTTGCATTGACTTCACGGTGGTTGGAACTTTTTGTTTATCTTTTTAAAAAATATTACATGAAAAATATAATAAATATTTTGTATATTTTAATTTTAAATTTAAATAGTTGTTATTAAGTTGGGAGTTTTTAAAGTGATAATTCTAAATTTTGAAATCTATTTTTATTAAATACAAATAGAATTCGATGATGGGATTGAGGAGTTTGAGGGAAATAAAAATAAGGATGTTATTATTTGAAAAATACATTTAAATTGTTTGCACAAGATTTATTTTTTTTCCATTATGATGGTGGAATCTTATCTTCCCATGAGAATATTATGGTGTCACTCACTCTTCATACAAACAAATTATAAAACTAGTTCACCCATAAATAACATTGTGGTCAACTCACAAGTGATTGGTTATAGAGTTAAATCACTAACTTAACATCGACTAGTACTTGGGATAGATCAATTGATCAAACTACCTATGATAACTCTTACATATATAAACTTATTTCTCAATGTTAAATAGCACCTTAACCACTTTCGAATGCTAGGATGTTTATTTTTCTTAAATTATATATATTGATGTTGTTGGGAGTGACGTTCTAGTGACAAGACAAGTTTAAATATGATATTTGTGACATCAATTTTAAAGTCGTAGAGATTATGAATTGATCATTTTTCGTTCACTCAAAATAACGAAAGGGAAACCAATGTTTTTTGTTTCAATTTTGGCAAGGATCATTTTGAATTCATAGAATTATAAATAGCAAATGTTAACATTGCATAATTGGTTGCAGTTAAGGTATTTTAGAGTGATGAATCCATTTTTACATTAAAAATAATAGTTTCATCATTCAAAAATTGTTCAACTAAATTCCAACAATACCAAACCACAAAATATTAAAAGCATAGAATATTTTGTGAATATGAGATTGTCACGACATTGCTTATTTTGTTTTTTTATTAAACATATTTGTGTAAATAAATATTTTTATTAATTATGAGAAGATTTAAACTTAGATCTTTGTAATTAACTCAATTTTTTTATAAATAGTTGATCTCTCTATCTTGGTTATACTACATTAAATAGTACACTTCTACAAGAGCTTCGGTTCACACATAAATATGTATTTTAAGGGGTTTGAACTTTTATATAAGAATAAACAGTACTCCGCTTGATTATTTGAGCAATTTTATATTAAAATGCATATGAAGACATTTTAATTATTGGAAAACATGTGTGATTTAAGAGATTGTCTAACAAAAACAAATGTAAACAAGTAAAACATATACGTAAACAATGTAAAAGATGGTTTTCCCTCAATAGCAAATAGTTAACTTCAAAGGGCATTACTTACTGACTGAAGGCTTTTGTGCTTTGAACTACCAATGAAATGGATTAAGTTTCTCCCAAACACCATCTTATGTTTCAATCACTATGATATCCATACGTTGTTGTTAAAGTAACCAAGTGGTATCAAGGAGCTAAAACCCTTTTCACTCAAGTTTGAATCCATGAAACAACATATTTTTCCCATCATAGTAAGGTTGGAAGGGTAGGTGCCCTCCTTGAGTGGGACATCCACCGAGTGTGTCTCTAGATGCCTTGGCCATATATTTAACTATGAATGTTTTATATATGTGGCTTGCAAGTTGTTGCATATATTCAAGGAGGTTGCTTATTTCCCCATCTTCCAATTTATAACTAAAAAAGAATATCCATACCTTGTTGCTTTATATAGAAGGTCATTATGGTTTGAGATTTGGGTAGTTTAAACACAAAGCTTAAGCAAAAACACCAAACTTCTTAGGTATCCACTTTCTACGAATAATACTAGTCATTGAAGTCCCAAAATTTTAGCTTTACCTTAAAGACTGCCAACCTTGGGTTAATCTACAAGGGAAATAAGCGAAAAATCAAGAGGGAGGATATTTTGGGCAACATAAATAAAGTGCTATCACGGATCATTATTGATTGACCTATATGCCACAACCCTTTAAACCAAAAACAAAAGCAATTGCAATTGCCAATAGAATTTTGATTTGTATTGAGGTTTGTTGAGAAATGTAGCTCAAACAAGAACTTCTTGTGCATATTTTATTGTGAACATGCAAGAAGTAGTTCGAGCCATTTCATAAAGTGGCCACTTAAGAAAGGTGGGTGATATTTCTATTTTGTAATTTCACTTAGAAAAAGTGAAAGGCCTAGTGTTTTGAAGTCAAATTAGTCATATGAGTCTAATAAAGTACAATTGATACATTAATGGATTAAACTAGATTAAATCTCAGTTGGACATCTCAAGATTGAGATAGATGATAGTTAGGCTTAAGGAGATTAGGGTTTCAACAAAGACTAAAGAAAAATAAGATAGGGAGGTTGATAATCAGTTGAACACGACAAGAGAGAAGGAGAAGAGTCAAAATGCATTGGGGAGGATAAGAGCAATAAGAGCAGGTTGTACAACAAGTCATACCTCTACTATCGTTTTCCTTATGTGTAGGTCGTACACCTTTAAAGCAAGCTATAAACTATACTCATTTGTTTTCCAGGGTGTGTTTCAATTGTTGAGGAGAGAAGATGAGTGATTTGTTGTCTAGGAAAGGAAAAACATAGCAGGTCCTAGTGATATACTTTTCTCCTTCTACTGCAAGTTGTACACATCAATTTGGGGTAGTTTTGTTGATCATGCAATTGTTGGTTTAACATGATACAAAGGTCACCTTGTAAGCTTTGATCTAAGAATGAGAAGCTAGTTTGAAGGAGAAACCATATGTGTATGCATGTATTTCATTTATGTTTATGCTATTTACTTTTACAACTATAGTGTGATTGATGCTATGTTCATAAATTAATTTTCTACATTTAAATAAACTAAGTTTGATTTGTTTAACTTGAGAACATAAGGATAATAATCATCTAGGGTTGGAAATTTTAATATGGTATCAGAGTCTCTTTGATTGAGATTCTCAAGGGTTTGTGGTAGTAGATCAACTGTGGGAAGCAAATGTTGGAAATAGGGGTCATTGGCTAGAGGGTTTCATAGGTTGTGTTTACGGTATTAGAGCCTCTCTAATTGATATTCTCAAGGGTTTATGACAATAGATCAACTATCGGAAACCATTGCTAGAAGCAACTGTTAGAAATAGGGGCAAAAAATTAGAGGGTTTCAAAGGTTGTGTTTAATTACTTATCAAATTTGAGAGTTTGTATATGAGACTTAGAGATGGCATAAACTAGCCTTAGGTTTTAGCACAAAATGGAAGCTGCCTCAAATTGTTTTCCTTATGACTTTGATTACAAATCTGCAACAATTGATAGCTCACAAGAAGAAGGAAGTGAAGACCGAGCAAATGATCTTGGATGCTATAAAAAATAATTTAATTCTTCACATATCCGAGAAGGAAACAACAAAGGAGATGTTTGATGACTTGGTTAGCTTTTACTAGAGTGAGAACATAAATGGGAAGATGATATTGTGAAACAAACCTGGGGATATAGAGATTACTATATCAGACATAGGTACTAGTTACATGATGAAGGTCACATATAATTGTGATCAACTTGTAGTAATTGGGGAGAATATTGAATACTTAGAGCTAGTAAACATAGCAATAAATGGATTCTTAACTTCATGGGAAACATTGCCTATAGTATTTTTGCTCGCGAGCAACTTCCTTGCTTTGAAATATTGTGGGATAAGTATATCTAGGGGGAGACTCGAATGGAGTCAAAGGCCAACAATAAGGGTGGTTATGATAACCTAGCCCTATTTGGATAGATGAATAAAGGGAAAAGGTAAAGGACCTAACAAGGGAAAGGGGAAGATTGATGAGTCAACCCCACAACTGGGGGAGAAAGAATTGAATAAGGTTAAGTGATTCATTTTTCATAGACATGGGAATTATGCTTCATAGTATCCAGATAACAAGAAGGGAAAAGGGAAACAACAACAAAAGCAAGTAGCAACATCTACAAAAACACAGATAAAAGAGTTTACCAATAAATTCAATAAGGATATTTTGATGGTATCTTGCCTTTCTACCAGCATAGTTCTAAGTGACGCTTGGTATGTGGATAGTGAGGCATCTCAACATATGGCATTAGCTTGAAAATGTTTTATCAATCTAAAAGAGAACAACTTAGGGTTTTAAGTAGAGCTTAGTGATGATGTCAAGTACCCAGTAGTAGAAGTTGGTACCATTTTCGTTCAACTCCAACAACTAGGTAACTCTTTAAACTTTGATGATGTTTGTTTGTTCCAAGTATCGGGAAGAGCTTGCTTTTAGTTTTTGTTATGGAAGATAAGGGGAATGTAGTAGAGTTCAAGATCCACCATGCCCTTATCAGAGCAAAGGAATCTAGCCCAGATACGGCACAAGTGACAGGGGTTAGGGAAGTCAATCTATATAGGTTATAGCGTAAACATGTTAGAGCCCTAGTTCATAATAGTGATAACTTCTATGAGTTGTGGCACAGCAAGATGGGGCACATGCATAATAAAGCTTGGGATATAGTCATAGGCCTTCTAGAGTTCAACATTGAGTAGTAAGGAGTATACAAAGGGTTCATGTTTGGCAAGCATACCAAGGCTTATTTCCCAAGTAACGAGCATAGGTCTAAGTGTAATACCCATAATTTGACCCTTGTAATGTATTGAATTAGATTATGTAAAATGATGAAAATGTGCTAGTATGGATTCCTAGTGTGGATCTCAAGGCCAATGCTCGATGAGTGAATGGCAAGGAATATATGATATAAATATCTCAATATGGACCATGTGGTTGGATTGTCATGATGACATAAAATCTAGCTAAATATTATTTTGGAAAATAATACTTATGGTCCAAGATGGCTATGTAAAGATAACTAGAGGGGTTATGATTCCACTAGAGGGGAAGAGGAAAAGGGGGCTATGGGAGATTAATCCTCCATTGTCAAGTGTCAACCCTAGAACTCATCCAATTGATTCCATGTACCTTAAATGAGCTAGTTACTTCCTTTTGACTATTAAATTCAATCATTGAATGCATGTGTGAGCTTGGTGGGGAAAGTCCTCTCATGTAGTTATTGAAGAATGTGAGAATATACTTATATGATAGTTGTAAGGGTCCTTTCTTCTATGGTTATAAGTTATGACAATTGTCTTGTCACCATTGTCTCGTATCCTTTGGAGTCAAGCACTCATTTTCTATTATTATTCATGTAGTTTTACACTACATAGTGTTCTTCCACTTACCGTTGATTACCATTGCCATCACTAGACTGTGTAATAACCATAAATTCAAATTTAGAAACATAGAGTTGCAGATTTGGGGAAATAGAGATGGATGTAGGTGTGCATAGAGGTTGGGCGATCTAGGAACCTTCACCCATTGCGTTTTGCTACTTATGCATGATTGAGAAGCCTTGAATTGATACTATAGGAGGTTCTCCAACAACATACAATAGATTGGACTCTTACTGCACACACCAATAAGTACTGTAATGGTTGTATTTCCTGAGGGAACTTTGGATCAGTGAAGAGTAATGCCTTCCTTGTGTTGTGTGGGGTAGTTGGAAGGAATGCCATGGTTGTGATGGTTGAGTAAGATCCCCATATAGCTCTAGATGAGCATTTGGCTAAGCATTGAGAGTAGTATGGGTTGTGGGATGAGAGATAAGAGCTTGTAGGTGTTTCCTTCGCCTTGGTGGCTTCATAGCCCAGCATGGGGGTGAACTCTCAGAAAAAATAGTATATGTTGGACAAAGTGCCTATGGTTGGGTGGAAAATTTCCCTTGCACAACTAGTTGCTTGGATCTCCTTTGTTTAAAGATAAGTAATCTCTTTGTATTTGATGTGTAAAGAATTTATTAGTATGCATGTGATAATTATGCTTGTATATGCATGATGTGTGTGTGTGGGTAGAGTTATTTCCAATGTGTTTTTATTTATGCATCTACACCCGCATTTTAATTGTTTGTGAATTTCGTATTATGGCCATGGGGTGAAATTTAGAAGCCAATAATTTGTTCATGTCCCCCTCTGTTGGTTGTATAGATGGATGGGGAAGTGATAGAGTGGTATCATAGCTCTTGGTTGCAACACCGGACTATATGGACCATAATCCACACTTACATGCATAAATCTAAGTTTACATATGAAGTGTTTGATGAACTGCTCCTATGGAAAAATCTGTTGTTTGATTTGTTAGATGGTATTCCAATCAAGATGTGGGTTAATTATATGGTCTACTAACAAGAGAGGTTGATCGCTTGAGGGAAGATTGGGGGAAATTTCAAAATTTTAGAGTTATTAGTGAAAATTTGTTATTTTACTACATGACAAAGAAATTTCAGATTGGGGGAAAAGGCCAAGAGTAATTTCAAAATAAGACCTTATTGCCAAAATTGAAATTTCACATAACTATGAAAATTCAAAATTTTGGAAAAAAAATTGAAGTGTGCCCCATCCATGCCATGGGGAAAAAGGTGTGATGTGGAGGAGCCACATGGATAGGGTGTGTGACATGGACCATCCACGTTAGACAAGATGAAAAAGTGGCATGATAGGAGGGGCTTGTTGATACCCAATAAGATACATGTAGATCAGGGTTTTCCGCGAATGACCAAGATTGTATGTACAAGTTTCCATAATCATATCGTGATCATTCGCGCTAGGAAAGATGAATGTGCCTTATCCCAAGGTACATGTACATGAATGGATGGGATTAAATCGAGCATGTTTCACCATGTGATATGGATCATTTGCGCAAAAGTAGTTAATCATAAATTATGTAATGGGGTGGTCGCGCAAACGGCGAGGATTGAATCGTGCATCTTTGATCATGCAATCGTGACCATTCGTGCAAGTTTCCATCATCATATCATGATCATTCGCGCTAGGAAATATGGATGTGCCTTATCCTAAGGTACATGTCCACGAATGGATGAGATTAAATCGAGCATGTTTCACCATGTGATATGGATCGTTCGTGCTAAAGTAGTTAATCATAACTTATGTAAGGGGGTAGTCCCACAAACGACTAGGATTGAATCGTGCATCTTTTATGGTGGCATCGTGACCATTCGTGCAAGGAAAATTGAATGGAAATTATCTCAAGGGGTACTTACATGAATGGATGAGATTTAATATGGGCCTGTTGGGGGAACAAATCTGAACCATTTGTGTGAATGACATTTCACAGGTGTGAAGGTTGCTGCAAAGGAGAAATATGGTGATAGGAAACCATTTGTCACTAACAAGAAACCATTTATCGTTAACCAGAAACCATTTATCATTGATGAGAAACCGCTTATCATTGACCAGAAACCATTTCTGGTAAAGGAAAAAGTGTCACGAACAACTAGGATTAAACCACACAATATTCATCGTGTAATCTGGACCATTCACGCAGGTTAATGTGAATAGGGTTTCCCATGTGTGGAATTGCCATGAATGGCCCAAATTTCATCATGCAATTTAATCGACGACTCATTTCTCATCGTCGAAAACGAGTAATATAGCACCGTGAATGGACTGAATTGATTAAAAAAGGAAATGGTTGTAGCATTGGTTTTTCAGGTACCAGAAACTGAAAAATATCACGGATCTTATGTGCTAAATTGCATTAAATCAAAATATTTACAAAAAAAAATGAGGGTGTTTCCCTTGACATGTCCTGTAGTGACAAATTGCAAGGGGGAAAGCCCCCATGACCCCCCATCATCCCCCCTTGACACATTGAGGACTTAAATAAATTATTGGTGGTGATACCATGATTAATGAGACTAGAAATGTTGCATTGTGTTATCATCTCAACACTATGTTATAGAAACTGCTAAAAATTTCTAAGTTTGGGGAAAATGAAAAAAAGAGTTGATTCCAGAAAATTATAGGGATTGACTACAACATCAGTTCAGAGAGATGAAAGTTGTTGAGTAATCCTTATCATGAGTATTATTAGGGCCAATAGAAAAAAAATTACGGTTCCCCATAGATTTTCTTCTACAGGTGTATGAAGTTGGTCTTTAAATCTAAATGGACATGCAAGAAAAGTGTAGAAGTGGGCAAATTTGTCAATTTTAAAAGGTTGCAACTTTTTGCTCATGAATTAGAAATGGGTATACTTATAGTCAATGGAAAGCTTATCCATGAGGGAACAAATGTGCACAGTCAGATTCCGAAGGGGTGATTCAAATGTTTCTGAAAATTGAGAAGAAAAGTGCTTGTAACCTTGATTCGACAAACAAATGTTAATAGGAGTAGTTCCCAGAATGCCTGAGAATTATTTTTGTGAACTTATACGAATGTAATGAAGCTAAAATATGGTGGAATCAAATAGAAGGTTCTTATTTTTGAACCAAGGTTCTAGTGTTTTCAAATAGGAATCATAACGGAGCCTTTGGGCTTGATTGGGCAAAAACATTTCAATGTGGGTGACCTCCATAAGGACCAATTTTTTGAAAAGGTTTGTATGATGGTACAGGTGTGTACTAGAGGTGAGAGTAACTCAACATGATTAAATATGATGATGCCCACATCATGGTAATGGTGTTCTCACAATAAAGTGGAGGCATAGTTGGTAAAACATCATGTTGAATGGATAAGAATACACCCTTGCAGATTGTATTTTATAAACACTCATGATGGGAGAAGGGAACCAAAAGGGATTAATGGTTACTTATCCAAACTGCATAACTCTCCTAAAATATAAAACACCTTATTAACTACCATACTCGGTTAAAATATTTCTATATTGGTTCAAATACCTGAATATTAATGCTTTAGTCAAAATTCTTACTACTTAAAAACATGAATTTTTTTTGCTAACGAAAACGAAAATTTGTTATAGTATTAGGACTCGGATAAAATATTTCTATATTCATTCAAATACTTGAGTATTAATGCTTTAGTCGGGATTTCTACTGCTAAAAAACATGAATTCGTTTTGCTAACGAAAATGAAAATTTGTTATAGTGTTAGGAGTAAAATGGGCAAAAAATACCTTACAGAATGACTCCTTGCCTCGAGACTCAAAACACTTGATGGGCAGGGCTACGTCTTTTCTACATAATGAAAGAGAGTAAGGCCATGTAAAATAAACACGGTCTCAAAGAAACCCAACTACTTAGTAAATTTGATATATTGAATGATACTTATATACAATGTTTTAAATTTCTTGAATTCTCTAGATGTATTGAGTCCGATTCCTTTATATATAACTACCTAATTGATTTTCTAACTAATTCGTTAGGTGGGAATAATTATACTTTCCAACACTCCCCCTTAATTAGGACCACTAAAAAAACAATGAAACTACTGCTAAAACATAGTGCCTCTAAGGATTACATCAAAAGTTGAACTGTGAATGCCTATTGGTCTATGTCTTAGCTAGGCTTACAAAAAAAATAGTTCAAAGACATGTTCTACTTTAAACTTGTTTGTGTTATTTCCACTTTGGTCGATGCCAAACATTGAACCATGAATACTAAATGGCTTCATCTTCACTTTCTTCTTCATCTTCAATGTTTTCTTCTATTTCTTGAATATGCTATCATCACCTTCAACTGCAAAATCTTCTTCAACTTGCTTGTCATCATTCAAACATTGAATGCCCTTCATACTATGGGCTACAAACTCAATCTTTATCTCTAAATTATGCAATGTGGGAAAATGAATATCCCACTTAATATAATCATCATTAGGCACACTAAGATCAATCTAATTGATAGTCTCATGCAAAGTCAACCGATATTGGTAATACTTGAGGTCTTCAAGGCTCCATTTCATAAAAGTATTATTAAATCATTATTCTAGATTATCTTGCACAAATGCAAGTTCACATTCTCCTATTGTATGCTTTGGAACTTATTTGGAGTGCTCATCCTCAACACCATTTCTATATTCAACAACTTCCATTGTTGGATTATTTTCATCTTCTTCTGGATCATCCACTTGGTTTACATTTCCAAGTTGGTTATTTATAGCACTCAACAATTCATCAATCATCTTCATTTATTTATTTAATTGCATCATTTCTTCAACAAATACATTTTCTTCATCACACAATACTTCATATTCAAATTGATTTAACTATTCATCATCTTCTATATTTGTCTTACAAGCCAAGGATTCATGTTCTTGTTCTTCCTCTACTACTGCAAACTCTTCATCAATTTTTTTGCATAGGGTTGCAACAACTTCAGTATTGCACTTACATTCAACATTTACATTGTTTTCTTCATAGGTTAGTGTTGTTACTGCTCCCCTCTTAGTTAATATACCATCTTGATCAACTACATCACAAACTATCTTCTCATATTTTTTCTACTTCGACAAACATTACGTGAGCTAATGCTCATCTTAAACACAAGACAAAGGTTCAATGAGTTCATCAGGGAAATCTGTCAGAACTCCTTCTCTTCTTTCATATTCTTCTGTCTCATCTTCTGCAAAGCACGCTATTCCATTTTCAGGTCTTAAGGGTTTCCTTCTTTGGAACAATTGCGTATTGAATATTATAAACTCAACATCAGTGAGTAGTCTTTTACTCTTCACAAGAATTTTCATAATACCTTTATATCCTCCCTCTTTTGATTTATTACTTGGTATGCTTCCCATTCTTCCATCTCAAAAACAATCAAGATCAAACTTCATCCTTGTTAGTTAACTTTCCACCTTTTGTTCTTTTTCTAGAACCCATTTCTTTACAATTAACCAATAGCAACTTAGAACAAATTCCAAATAATAATGATTTTTCATATATATATATATATATGAAATGCCTTCTTTTGAAAACTTAAAATCCTATTTTGCCAAAATATATATATGGGAAAGTCTTTTAAAACCCTTTTAGAAAAGTTCCTTTTACCAAGATATAAAAACATACTGCTTTCTTTTCAAACACTAGCCTTTAAAATAATTAAAACTCGGTTATTCTTCTTTGTCATGATCCTAAATATCCCTTTGTCAAAAATTAATATATGCTCTCATGGAAAAAAAATTTCCAACAAAAAATTATAAATACGATATTCTTATTGAAGTCTGCCTCTGTTGAGCATTGGTTATCATTATGTCAAGTGTTTGACTGAAGAGGATGTCAAGTGTTTGATTGTCATTCAATGTGGGGAGATTGTTGAGCATTGGTTGTCAATGATTTTAACTAAAGAGGATGTCAACTGTTTGATTGTCATTCAATGCCAAAGAGGATGTCAACTGATTCAATATGAGTCTTTGATACCAGCCTAAGTCAAAGTGGATACATCATTCCAACAGAAGTATGAAAAAGATACTTTGAGGTAGTCTATGCGCATGATGAAGAAAGCAAGAACACCAAAATTATATGCGCAAATGGTGAAGGTGACAGATATGTATGCAAATTTGGAGTATATCTAAGAGTGCATTATGTATGAAGATGTATATCAAAGATACAACACTCAAGCAACTTTGGAGTATATCTAAGAGTGCATCAAGGATACATCTTGCAGGTGAAGTTTGAAGAGGTACATAAGATGGTACATCATGCATATCTAGAAGATACTTCATGAAGATCCAGTTCAAGAAGAAACACAAGTAATGGATCCTACATCATGTGGACCTTGCACAAAAATCAAGTCCACCAAGTCATACTCTCTCATGCCAGCAAATTGAAGGAGTTGGTTGGACAATGGTACAAGTGCTAAAACTGCCAAGAACTTCGTTGAACAAATGAGACAAGCAAGCAAGCAAGCCTAATCATTGCTTAGTTGATGGTAGGGAGTGCGCAGGAAGAAAGGAACAACAAATGGTCAGACAATCTTGAAAGCGTGCAAGCAAAGCCAATAAAAAGATGCTTTCAGTAAGTGGAACACGCACAAAATCCTAGAATGGTACAATGGTTGAAGATAATATATGAGAAAATTCCATAGCCGATGAACAAAAAGTGTGCAAGTCCCACAAGTGATGACAAGGAATAATCCAAAGTACCACCAAGTAAAAGTCGGAGTATGTGCAGATTCCGTAAAGTATCAATACACCAAGGGCACATCACCCAAATGCAATGATGAAGCACGGGTCATAATATCACTAAAGAGATACTGGAGAATGAGTAGATTACGCATAATATTCACAAGGGAGAATTACCCACAGAGAATGACACAGAAAAGGTCATGGACAGATCAAGATGAAGTGGAAGATTACACACATACCGCAAGGAAATGGTACATCAAGAGCGCAATGGTACACCACCAAGGTGTAAAGTCCCACCAAGTTGTGGACCTTGAAGGTTCTTGATACATTAGAGATGACACATCAATAGCGTAGATTATGACATGTGGAATATGCACAATCCATGAAGTATGGAAGAAGGTATGCCACAAACAACTTGTGAACATACAATCCGTGCAGGACATGTATAAATAGAGATGCAAGTTGGAGATTGAGAGTAAGCTTGACGAGAAGAACATAAGTGTTTTTGTTTGAAAGTTTCAAATTTTTTTTCGGGGCATCAAGGGGCTCATGCAAAGAACAGAATGATCTAGCGAAGAGCCAAATGTGTACATGCAACAGAACAAAGTGTTGATGGTGTGCAGAAAGATGCATCAGACCTGTGACGGTTGCACAAACACTGAAAGAAAGAGATACTGAAGAATGTGCAAGTGTTGGATATCTCAAAGGATAGTATCACACTTAGCACGCCGATAGTCACAAAAGTTGAAGAGACAGAAGCACATAGACAAAACCAGAGTTATAAGACATTGCACAGATGTCTAGCTGATGCATATGAACATAAGTGAAATTGTGAGAAGTTGAAGACTCCATCTGATGCGCAACAACAGAAATTTATAGGCACACCACGATAAAGATGATCTGAGACAAGTGCGTGAAATTGAACGAACCAATTATTTGATGCACAAGACATCACAGATTATTTGAGAGACTGCAACACTTAAATAGAATGGACACATCATAAAGTGCACAGTTCCTTATGTTACTAGAACTTAATTTCGGAACAACAAACTATCAATTGAAAGCACAGTATCAGTTGATCCTTGTAGTCATGTAGAAGAGAATGCTAAACCCTAAGGGTAGACTGCAGTATCAACAGAGCACACAATACATGAAGTAAGTCATCAATAGAAGTGTGAGTTGAGAGGAATGAGAATTCAAGTGATGTATGCAACATTGTAACAGAACACAGTTTGCATACGAAGGTAGCGCACAACAGAAAAATTATCAGAATACCTGAATAAGTGCACAGAGTTGAAGATCAACAAGGCAGTAAAATATATTGGACATCAGGGTAGTCAAACGGGGCAAGGAGACATGGATTTGGAGCTTCCTTCAGGTTGGTGCCTGTAAAACAACAAGGACACAAGGAGTCACAACTTTCTTCAGGTCGGTGCATGTAAAACAAAGCGACAGGGGGTCAGTGTTTCCTTCTAGTTGGTGTTGGAGAAAACATAGGGGGTTGGTGCCTCCTTCCTGTTGGTGCTGGTAAACATAGGAAATTGGTGCTTCCTTGAATGTATTCTTTCTCACTATAAATAAGCATTCCACGATTTTCTCCCGTTTGGGTTTCCACATAAAAATTATGTGTGTTATGTGTTGATGATGTGGTGCATATATGTGTGAATGCTTATTTACTGATGCTTAACATAAGATAAATATTAAGTAACGTATAATCTATTAAAGAAGGTAAAATCTGTTAATAACTGCGCTAATATTGATTCACCCCCCCTCCTAGTATTAAATCGATTCCAACAATTGGTATTAGAGCGGGTGTCTTCAGTAACATATTAACATATGGAAGATAGATCATTGCACATAAATGGACAAGCAGGAAGGCCTTTATACAAACATAGCAACAAGGTTCAACGACACCAATTATATTTTCTAGAAGGCACGTATGGAAGTCTATTTGCAATCATTGGGAGCAGATGTTTGGAAATCTATAGTCTATGGTTATGATGTCCCAGCAGTGGTACCAATCAATCCAACACAAAGGAGACTCTATGAAAGCAATGCTAGAGCAAAAAATGCTCTACTGTGTGGTCTGACAGGTGACGGATTTATCAAGGTTATGCACTGTGCATCGGCCAAAGAAGTTTGGGAAAAAATCAGAGATATATACGAAGGCGTTGACAAGGTAAAGAAAGCAAAGCTTCAGAATTACTCTTGGTAGTTTGAATCTCTGAGAATGAAAGATGAAGAGAACATTACATCTTAATTCTTAAGAGTTGATGATATAGTTAATGTTATCAAAAGTATTGGGGTCACTCTGGATGAAGAATCGGTTGTACATAAGATGTTAAGAACTTTGCCTCAAATTTTCAATTCGAAGGTATCTGTGTTAGAAGACCGGACTAACCTTGAGGAACTAACAAAGGATGAACTTCAAGAGATCCTCACTGCATATGAGATGAGAACAGAGAAGGAGACTCCCATAAGAAAGGAAGCTTCCTTCAAAGCCACAGGAAAGGACAAGCATGATCATGACAAAGACTGTTGTGATGAATCAGATGGTGAAGAATCAAACTTTGTCAAGAAACTGAAAAGAGGATGAGGTAAGTATAAGAATAAGCTACCCTTTAAATGTTTAAGATATGGAGTAATAGGTCATTATGCCTCAAAATGTTCTTAAAAGAAAGAAGACAATGATAGTGATGAGGAATCTAGTACACATAATTGGAAGATTGCACGTTCAACATAGACCTGAGAATAGGAGGAGGATTCCAAAACAAAGAAAGAGTTTGTACATTGAGGAAGGAAGCAATGCATATGAAGAAAGTGACTGCGATGAAGAACACAAAGATGTAATTTTTATGGCTCGTGTAGTAGAAGAAAGCAAGAAGAATAGTTCAAAGAACACTCCAGTTTCACAGTGCAAGCCAGGGTCACTAGACAAATATTTTTTCAGTGGATCATTCAAAACGCCTCCAAATAAATCCACACATCCAAAACTTGTTGAAGAGGTTAAGGCTAACATTCAATCAGAAGATGAAGAAGCTGCACACATTGACTAGAAAGTTGAACTGATAAGTGCCTTGGACGAATTAACGAATTTTAAGAAGAATAATAAGCTATTGCAGGAACAACTGTCAAAGTATGAAGAACATGACAGGCCATGTCAGGAATCTGTTGACACAGATATTTGTGAAAGGATAACCAATTATGAGTGTCAACTGAATTGCACACAAGAAAAGGTTTTAATACTTGAGAAAGAAAAGTCTGTACTAATAACTTAACTTGAGGAATTGGCGTAGGAAATCAGAAAGATGACTGATCAACTTGAGGAAAAGGATAAAGAAATACTCCATCTAACAGACAAGATGATTGAGATAAAGGGAAAGAGACAAGTTTGCATTGGTCCAATCTGTGCACAATCAGAAGCCGAAGATGAAGTGCATAACAATTTAAAAGACAATACATCAATGTTGAACAAGATTCTAAAGGATCAGAGAGCACTGAAAGAAAAAACTGGTCTGGGTTTTGTATCTAAGAAGATCTGCGATAGAGAACAATGATCTAGTCATGACAAAACCTCCGAGTATGATGACACCTTTAGCTACAATTATTTTCGACATACTAACCAAAGAAGGATCAATAGAGTGAAGTGTGCAAGATGTAATCGTTTTGGCCATATTACAAAATATTGTCAAACTGTAAGATGTTATGCCTGCGATTGCTTTGGACACAAAGCTATGTATTGTCGAAGAGAAGTAAACTATACGAAAGAAGAACTGTTGCACAAAGTCTATTACACCCAAAGACACTTTAGTTGGAAATATCCGAAGCAGACTCAAAACAAAAGTGCGCACAACAAAGCTTGGATCAAGAAAACTCCCCAGAAATACATTGAAGCTACAGACAATCCTAGTGCAACAAGCGATTCCTGCCTCTCTCGCTAGTCCAATAAGGACTATGGGAGACCCTAGAGTTCAACATGATGCATCTTAAGGAATTCAAGGTAATGTTAGTTAGGTGTGTAGTTAGGTTTGTATGTTATGTGGTTAGGAGTATTTAAAGTTAGAATATGATTCATTATGTTCACACACATCTAGTGATTATGTCACAGATAAGGAAGATTGCATACATACATAGTTATACATTTATCTTGCATATCATAGAACATAGAAGCAACATTGGTTTTAGTTGCACAACTACAAGCATAATATCTTGCATGAATAATTAAACATTGTTAAAGAAATGAAATTGCGCAAAACAAATCCTTTATATTCAAAATTGGGGCATGATTACAAAATTGCATGAGTCAATACTCCATGTTGAGTCCATGACCGGCATACACAAGAAGAATAGGAAAAATTAAGAAAGAGTCGAAGTATCCTATAGCTGAAGTTCAAGGTTGAGATCAGATTCTATCCGGTTCGCAAGACATAGTTCCAAACCCACTGGAACTAGGGAAGTACATTCAGATGCAAAGTGCAAAGGAAGAAGTTGCATAGTTGCAGACGATGACGAGTCAACATGCTGAGGCCATAGACGAGACAATTAATGAAGAATGTGTTATTGCTGACGATCAAGATTATCAACCTTGCGAATTAGAAGATTCAATTGCTCAAAATAACGATACTAGTAGAGAATTTGGTTATTCTGCATTTGTTGCTGCCAGGAACCCATATCCGTTCTCAAGCGCAAAAGTTCTGACTGCTGAGACTGAATGACATATTGCAAATTCTCAAGAGAAATGGTTACTCTGCGATGATAGGAGGCCATTGGAAGGAAAAGGAAGATTAAGCAGCGAACGACTAGACAACAATGTGACACGAAAGAGCAAGGTTGCAAGAAGCGATGAACCAGACATTGCTCACAAATATCTTATAGAAGCCATTAAAGGAAGTTCGCGCGAATGCAGTTAATTGATGAGAAAGGAATTCAATGTTGCATAAGTTGGAAAGGATGGCAAAGTCGCCAAAATAAATGTTGAGCTTAATGAGTTTTTGGAAATAGTACAAAAAGGGAGAAGCTCGATTCATTACACCATATGATGAAGATTATTGCTAGTACGGAAGCGACACGTCATTATTGCCACATGAATTGAATGTCATGTCCGATCCTATGCCGAGTTGGCTGATGAATGAAAATGTGCATATATTTTATTGTATTAGAAAAGGATGTGACTATATTAAATGCGACAAGGCTCTATTAGAACACAATAAATGTGACAGGTGAAGCAGTCAAGTGCATAAAGAATAATGCAAAATCAGTAGAAGACCGACTAATGCATTGTGCAGTAAGGATAACAACATGGATAATTGTGCAAGGTATGGTGATGCATTGTGAAAAGAACAAAATACCAAGATGAACGTGTGTTATAAAATCTATATCAGAAAAGCAATCAAATATAATGAGGGGGGATTATCCCAGGAAACAGTTAGGATGAGTTCAGGCGCAAAACATAAAGGAACGAATCCACATCGCGCAATGGACCTCTTTTCCATTGATGTCAAGAGATGAATGAAGGTGAGGAAAGATGCATGAAGCTGAGGAGAGATGCATGAAGATGAATATATCAAAGGCATCCAAAGCTGAGAAACACATGAAGCTAAGGCATGAAATATGGATGAAGTCAACAGAACAACACAAAAGGGGAAGAATTGCAGACATCAAAGGAACAACATGAAACAACATCAGACGTGAAAGCGCATGAAGAAGAACACTTGAAGACATGGTCTACGTAGACACAAGAGGAAGCAACATAGTTTGAGCAGAGATGGCAGGAGTACTGAAAAAGAGCGCAGTAGCTAAAACCCCAAAGAACTCAAGG
The DNA here is from genome assembly GCA_027924585.1 of Larix kaempferi. Lineage (NCBI taxonomy): Eukaryota > Viridiplantae > Streptophyta > Pinopsida > Pinales > Pinaceae > Larix > Larix kaempferi. The sequence continues at coordinate 17,755,389 of BSBM01000194.1, forward strand.
GGAGCACTGCGACCAAACACAGATGAAGCATATGACTCAAGAAGACCAGGTATAACTTCATAAGGTGTTGACATCAATTCCAAAGGGGGAGATTGTTGAGCATTGGTTGTCATTGATGTCAAGTGTTTGAATGTCATTCAAAGTGGGGAGATTGTTGAGCATTGTATTTCAATGATGTCAACTGAAGAGGATGTAAAGTGTTTGACTGCCATTCAATGTCAAAGAGGATGTCAACTGATTCAGTATGAGTCAATGATATCAGCCTAGGTAAAAGTGTATACAACATTCCAATAGAAGTATGAAGAATCCACATTGAGGTAGTATATGCGCATGATGAAGAAAGCATGAACACCAGAAGTACATGCGCAAATGGTGAAGGTGACAGATATGTATGCAACTTTGGCGTATATCTAAGAGTGCATTTTGTCTGAAGATGTATATCAAAGATACAACACTCAAGCAACTTTGGAGTATATCTAAGAGTGCATCAAGGATACATCTTGCAGGTGAAGTTTGAATAAGTACATAAGATGGTACATCATGCAGATCCAGAAGATACTTCATGTATATCCATTTCAAGAAGAAACACAAGTAATGGATCCTACATCATGTGGCTCTTGCGCAGAAATCAATTCCACCAAGCCATACTCTCTCATGCCAACAAATTGAAGGAGTTGGTTGGACAATGGTACAAGTGCTCAAATTGCCAATAGGTTGGTTGAACAAATGAGACACGTAAGAAAGCAATCCTAAGCATTGCTTAGTTGATGGTTGGGAGTGTGAAGGAAGAAAGGAACAATAGATGGTCGGCCAATCTTGAAAGCGCGCAAGCAAATCCAATAAGAAGATGCTTTCAGTAAGTGGAACACTCACAAACTCCTAGAATGGTACAACGGTTGAAGATCATATATGAGCAAATTCCACAGCCGACAAAAAACAAGTGCACAAGTCCCACAAGTGATGACAAGGCAGGAGCCAAAGTCCCACCAAGTAAAAGTCAGAGTATGCGCTGATTCTGTAAAGTATCAATACACCAAGGGCACATCACCCAAATGCAATGATGAAGCACAGGTCATAATCTCACTAAAGAGATATTGGAGAATGCGCATATTGCGTAGAATATTGATATCACAAGGGCACATTACCCGTAAAGGATGACACATAAAAGGTCATGGACAGATCAAGATGAAGTGGAAGATTGTGCACATACCGTAAGGCAATTGTACATAAAGAGTGCAATGGTACACAACCAAGGTGTAAAGTACCACCAAGTTGTGGACCTTGAAGGTGCTTGATACATCATAGATGACATATCAATAGCATAGACGATGACAAGTGGCATATGCACAATACATGAAGTATGGAAGAAGGCATGCCACAAACAACTTGCGAACATACAATCTGTGCAGGACATGTATAAATAGAGATGCAAGTTGTAGATTGAGAGTAAGCTTGACGACAAGAACATAAGTGCTTTTGTTTGAAAGTTTCAGTTTGTTTTTCGGGGCATCAAGGGGCTCGTGGAAAGAATAAAATGATCTAGGGAAGAGCCGAATGAGCAAATGCAGCAGAATGAAGTTTTGATGGTGCGTAGAAAGGTGCAGTAGACCTTTGATAGTTGCACAAACACTGAAAGAAAGAGATACTGAAGAATGCGCAAGTGCTAGATATCTCAAAGGATAATATCACACTCAGCACTTCGATAGTCACATAAGTTGAAAAGATAGAAGCGCAGAGACAAAACCGAAGTTTATCAGATATTGCGCAGATGTCTAGCTAATGCATATGAACATAAGTGAAAGTGTGCAAAGTTGAAGACTCTGTCTGATGCACAACAACATAACATCAACATAACTCGATACGCCACCACGATGCAGATGATATGAGACAAGTGTGTTAAATTGAATGGACCAATTATTAGATGCATAGGACGTCGCATATTATCTGAGAGACTACAACACTTAAATAGAACAAACACATTATAAAGTGTGCAATTCCTTCTGTTACTAGTGCTTCATTTATGAACAACTAACTATCAATTGAAAGAACAGTATCAGTTGATCCTTGCAATCACGTAAAAGAGAACGTTAAACCCGAAGCGTAGACTGCAGTATCGACAGAGCACATAATACATGAAGCAAGTCATCAACAGAAGTGTGAGTTGAGAGGAATGAGAAGTCAAGTGATGTATGCAGCTCTGTAACAGAGCATAGTCTGCATATGAAGGTAGCACACAACATAATCATTATCATAAGACCTGAAGAAGTGCATAGAGTTGAAGATCAGCAAGGCAATAAAATATATTGGACATTAGGGCGGTTAGATGGGGAAAGGAGACAGGGAGTTGGAGATTCCTTCAGTTGGTTCCTATAAAACAACAAGGAGACATGGATTTGCAGCTTCCTTCAGGTAGGTGCCTCCTTCCAGTTGCTGCTGGAGAAAACATAGGGGGTTGGTGCCTCCTTCCAGTTGGTGCTGGTAAACATAGGAAGTTGGTGCTTCCTTGAATGTATTCTTTCTCACTATAAAGAAGCATTCCGTGGTTTTCTCCCGTTTGGGTTTCCACATAAAAATTATGTGTGTTATGTGTTGATGATGTGGTGCATATATGTGTGAATTTTTATTTACTGATGCATAACAGAAGATAAAGATTAAGTAAAGGATAATCTATGAAAGAAGGTAAAATATGCTAATAACTGCGCTAATACTGATTCACCCCCACTCTTAGTATTAAATCGATTCCAACAGCCTCATGTCATCAATATTCACTTGGGTATGCGGACTCCATGCGGATGGATGAGTAGGGTTCTACACCATTTCTTTGGGAAAATTCAATATTTTGTTGTTTTCATGATTTCTCCATAGCTTTCTTCAAACATACACATATTTTGTACAAAAGCTTTCTCATTGGCTTCTCCTAATGCAACTAATTTAAAATTCAAATCCTCATGTGGAAAGAGTTCATTTTCTTCATATTGGCAGTAGCTTCCCCTTAAGTCTGTTTCACGTCAGATGTAGCCGCAGTGAGCTCCTCTTCCTTCCAACTGGATTGCTTCTCCAATAATGCATTGATCCATGGCTTATCTTCACTTACGCAGTGCTTGGATATCAAGCTTCTCAACTCACACAATGCTCACATTTGGAGTGAATCACAACATGGCTCACACGATCCCATAGATATGATACCAATTTGATGGGAAAAGTTGTGGCTCTACTACATAATGAAAGAGAGTAAGGCCGAGAGAAAATAAACACGGGCTTAGAGAAACCTAACTGCTCGGTAAATTTCATATTTTGGATGATACTTGTATATAATGTTTTAAATTTCTTTAATTGTCTAGATGCATTAAATCTCAAACATTTAGTTATTACTACCTAATTGATTCTTATAACTAATTGGTTAGGTGGGAGTAACCTCTTGCATGACAATAATGGCAATAGCCATTGCAATTGCCAAGGTGCATTGAGCCAGTCTTATTAATTATAACATTAGAGGTCGATTTACAGAGAGGGGTATAAGTTTCATGCTAGATTAAGAAACATAGGAGGAAAGTATTTGTAGATGCTATGTGGACCACATGTTTCAAAATTCTAACCATTTGACCACAACTCTCTACCCCTAATGCCACATATTGTCCCCTTGTTTTGGTTTGTATTTCTTTTTGGCTTTGGTTTGTTTGTAAATCAAAAGTTTAAAAATATATGTGCTTGTTATCATGATCGAAGTTATAAAAATGCATTGTTATCAAAGTTATATAGGCCTTTTTGTGGCATTTAAAAATGAAGGCCCTTTGTTGGAGCGGGTTTTGGACTTGTCTTTGGAGTCGTGCACCAGATATGGGCTATGTGATAGCTCAACAAATGGATCAAACCATGCAAAAGGTAGAATCTAGTGAGATGGTTGTGTCCACTTTGTAATTGGATCATCCCATGTTGCAAGGTATAAATATTTAAGGGTCAAGGTTTGTTGTGGTTGTTGTTTCTTTTTGTTGAGAGAAACTACTTGTTGACTATGAATTATTCTACTATGTATCCATGAGCATTGTAATGTCGAGTAATTGAAGTTTGTAACAGGGAGTTGTTGTGTACTACACATGATATGTAAGACCGTCCCATTAATAATATGAATGAAATGGCTATGTTATGAAATACCTTGCATCTATTATAATGAAGGTGAAGGGTGTAATGTTTGTTGCGCACACGGTTAATCTGGTTATATTATTGTGAATGAGTTATATGTTTTATTAAGTAAGTTATGTAATGTTGTGTAATAGATGAATATATGCTCGAGATTGGTTACATGAATGATTCGTATACCTTTAGCACTGTGGAAGCTTGGTTTCTGCAATTCCCCTAGATACCTCGGGCGAGACTTCACCTGCTTGCAGGTGATGCCGAAAGGGCCAGTGTCTTGGGTTTTTGTTGGTGGATGTATGATGGACCTTGGGTCCTCCCAATGCGTACCAACAAATAGTTCCATCGCCGAGGCCGGGGTCTGCAACTAAAAGGAAAGTGGAGGTTAACTGATGGTTTCATGGAGAATAACGAAGGGAGAGATAAAAGATTGGTTGAAAGAGAATTACTATAGATTTGATAGAGAGCAGAATAAGAACCCTTAGATCAATAAAGAACAGTGGTTGCAGAAGTATGTCTACAGAGGGCGACACGAGATATTCTTCTGTGAGTTGGATGAGTGGCTGTTAAGGTTAGCTGAATTGAATCCAAAATTTTGCATTGATGGTATGAGGGATTAGACCCCTAAACAGATCCGACTGGTCAACAATGTAAGTAATCCGATATCGCATGCAGTAGACTCCTGGTTGGATAATGTTTTAAAGGGATATGCGACAGAATTTTTTATAGATTACACTCAGTCATACAACATTGCCGAGAGAAAAAATTTCAAGGGTCCGCACAGAAGGTACTTGAAATCATTATATACTTGGATCAAGATGATGTTGTGCGACAAGGGAACTATGCTATTAGAATCAGATCACCATAGCAGTTAAGTGTTTACGCATGTAGAGGTGAACTGGGGGATGACCAGAGAACGATCTGAGTAAAATAAGGTGAGGATGAATGAAGAAAGGATGAGCTGAGGATGCTGAGTATAGAAGAATATGTGACAGTATAAGAGACTAGATTACAATGCAGTCGAAAAATATTCTGGAAGGATAGTAGGAAGAGGACTGCGGCTGAGGTAGAGGAGTAGCAAAGTAAGTGTGAAGAAAGAGACATCTGCATATGACCCCATTTGAAAGGATTTTCACACCCAAAGAAGGAGAAAGATCGTTAGCTCAATCTACCTGAAAAAGGTATCCCTGTTCAGATCGAGATATGCGTTGAAACCACGACCTCGCATGCGTCCCCAACACCCGAGGTAAGAAATCCAAGTTTGTCATTTCTAGTTAGTGACAATAGTAAAGGTGGTCGAAGCAGCAGGGGAAATTCAATTGCTCAGACACAATCTACGACACCTAGTAGCAATACTACGCAAAATATAATGGTGGGGTTAGACCCTACTTTGCAGATGCCTGTCTTCCATGGAGTGGGGACAGATGATCTAGAGCATCACTTGTTTGTGTGTGAGGCGATATGGCAAGCAAAGCAAGTTCAATATTATGATACGGAGATTATCCAGTTCATAACCACTTTCATAGATCGTGTGTTGATGTGGTACATGAATGTCACCTACCCAAATTTTGAGAATATTTATTTTTATTGCAAAATACATTATGTAAAATTTTAATTACAAAGTTTTGTAATTATGACCAAGTTTGGTCAAGGATGATTGTAATTACTGATTATTATTATTTAATAAATTAAAATAGGAGACAAACACCCAAGGGAACTGTTAAATGAGTGTTCACTAACCCACTAGGAGGAATGGAAGCTGTTAGAAGGCATGGGACAGATGGCAGCATTTGCACTTCACCACTAGCTGTTGGTCATGGGACAACTACCCCTAAATTTGTGGCATTATCCCCCAGGTGGGTGGAAGAGAGATGTTAGCTCATTAATGACCAAGTTAACCACCAAAAGGCTTAGGAAGCCTAGATAAGGCAATTCGAATTGAGCAGGTAGCTCTAGAATATTTTCTGCAGAAATATTTCCTCAAGTGCATCAGGTGATCACTGAGAGATTCGAATAGGGAGGCTAGTGGTAGTGCATTGTGAGTTTGCTAATTATCCTAAGAAGGAAACCAGAGGTGCTGGTGCAGGTCTCTTTAACTGCTGAGTTTTTATGACTGGATAATCTATTTTGCTGCTGAAATTTGAGGACCGAAAGCTTCTATATACTCTTCTTCCTAGTGGTTCAGAGAACAAGTTCAGGGGTCCTAAGGCAAGTAATTTGGCTGCCTTCTAGAGTAGGTTGGGTGGAACAGGCTCCTTGGGTGGTTTGTTTCTCCTACAAATTTTCAGGTTCTACAGTTTTGTTGTTATTTCAGTGAATTAAATTTTTACATTTATCAGTAAGTAGTATAGTCAAAAGAGTATATAAGGATTTGTTTTTACTTTCTAATCTAGGTATGTTTTCTGAATGAAAATGATTTAATAGATGAAATGATTGATAAAAAGACTTCTCTGCATTTTTCCCCATGCTGTTTTCTGCATCGTACTCTAGTACAGAGAAGAAGAATTAAATCGGATGAATTAATGGGAAAAATGCCATTTGAATGATTGGATAATTACTATAACATTTCTTTAAATTCCTGAAGTATCATTTATGTTTGGTTAATCTCAGAAAAATAGAACATCACATTATTAAGTAAATGTTTAACTTTTCCGACATTTAGTTACACACGACAAATATGTCATCTTTGCATAAAAATAGTTTTCTATAATCACTAACCACTGTTGACAACTAACATTTTGTATTCTATTTCAAAAGTAGAAGTGTTATAAATCCAATGTTTCAGGCTTTATTTATTCAAAAGAATTTTTTAACAAGCTGCGATAAATTCTTTATACAGAATAGTTACACATAAAACAATAGATAGATGATTTATAGATCAGAAATGATAAACATCATTTTATTGTACCATTCATTTCAGCATTCATTCACTTCAGCATTCAAGTATCGTTTTCGATTTAATTAGCAACTAAAGTACTTTAAACAAAGGATTGAAACCCTTATATATATGTGTTAGCAGTTTAAACATTTAGACCTAACCATGATAATTTCTTAAGTATCAGTTTTCAAACGACTGATAAGTTTTTCTTCACTATCTAAAAACTGAAAATCGAAATGATACAAAACATAGGGTTAATCCATTTAAAAACAAGTTCACGGCTCTTGGCCAAGAGTCAAAACAACATTTCCAAAACCATCTATCAACTGCATACATCATAGGAAACTTTTTCAAACTATTTTTGGTTATAGTACCAGCTTAGTCCCATTTCACAACTCAAATTTAATTATAAGTATTTCAGCTTAGAACACCCATCTTCACAGGAACGAGTCGGCCACATGGCTCTAAACTTTCAGCAAAACACTATACGTTTCACACAACATAGACAAAGCAAAATTATACGTTGCTGAGAAAACTTCTTGAGTTTAATACTTTTTTTCCATTCATTTACGACGAGGGTCAATCCTTTTTTTACACTTCCAAAACAAGTTACATTTCAACCAAATTTCATAGTTAAACATTGTCGATTAAAGATTTCCGATAAGACAGAGACCTTAGCTACTGGTTGTTAGGATATTCCTATACTCCATCCTAGTCCTACCAGCATTTTCATTATTTGCATTTTTAGCTTGCATGTATTTCTGCATGCAGCATGCATGCATGCAATTGCATGCATCCCAGTCATCAGTCCCACACCTAGTCCTCAGTTAGCCATCCCCCGGGAGCTTCTCTTAGATCAGTTTTATCCCTCCTAGAGCTTAGTGTGCCCTTCCTCCTTGATTTAAGGAAGCCACTTGTCCTCTCTCACCTACCACTCAGTTGCACTATAGTTAATTGAGTTATCTTTAGTTATTTCCTTGATTTACGGAAAGACTGACTCTCAACTGACTGTATCACTCCGATGGACCTCCAGTGAGACTAGACTGCCCATTCTAACTCCAGTTAGCTCCTCATGCGCCCTCCACTAAGCCTCCTTCATTCAGTTAGTGCCAGTTACACTCAGTTAGACTCAGTTTGACTGATGGTTGACAGTTACTTGTGCATTGATGACTCCACTGATGATGAGATAGACTTCTAGTTGTGCTCTGATGACACTCCAATGATCTTTTGATCACTCCATGAAGGCTAATTCAAATTTCCACCTTAGGCATTCGAATCCTCATGCACTGTATTATTTATTTGTCCATTTGTGATTAATGAATCAATGTGTGTGAAGTTATTTTGCTTCTATCCGAGTTTTACTGTATTATTATTCTGTTGCTCATCTACACTGCATTGACCACTCTTAATCTTATTCCTAAATTCTTTCTTGTGAGGTATACATTAGCTCTTAGATATGGTGTGAGCATTTTCACATGGTATCAGAGCATGTTGAGAGTATTGTTTATCTCCATTCATGAGAGTTTTTTGCAGGTTATTATCAAGATTTTGAGTGCAGCAGTTTCTGCACTTTTGCAGCAGTAGCAGTTGCAGACATTTCTATTGTTTTTGCTGGTCTTCTACTGCTTCAATGTTTTCAGAAGATCCTCCTCTTTATCTATTCAACTATGTTGAATGGAAACAAAAAATGATAGCATATTTGAAGAGACATGATCTCTTTTATTATTGTTTTGAAAGAGAGTTCGAATCCTCTGAAGAAGAGAATGACTGGTTAGATGAAGGTGGAAGAGCTATTGCAGCCATGATGTATGCTACGTCTCGAAGCATGGTATTCTACTCCCTTGATGTTGAATATGTTAAATCTACAAAAGAGCTATGGGCCCACCTGGATGTAATATTTGGCAAACAGAATGAAGGGATTGGTCCAAACCCTTTCGAGAGCAAGCAAAGTGATGCATTCGCCCTCCTTGATGATCTCATTGGTCATGAATCAGTATCAAACATATCTCATATTGAATTTGTCCACAAAGAAGAAGAACTTGAAGATTCTACACCCATGCTCCAAATTTCTTCTATTTTGAATTCTGTGCCAGCTCACACTCTAGAAATTGCAGAAGGTCCTAAATCCTCTCTTGCACCAAAGTCCGTTGGTTTGCATCATGATCTATTGAATGTTTCCAAGGTAAAATCAGCCATTGGAGGTAATGCATTCGCTCTCCTTGATTACTCACCTCTTATGTACTAGTATATGATCATTATTCCATGCTTTCAGAAGGTTATTGAAGAATATGGCCATTGCCATTTGCTTGGGATAATTTCTCATGCACATCATGGTTTTGATCTCACCCCTGCTGGTTCAAAGGAGATCTCAAGAAACCATTGCCATTCGCTTGGGATAATTTCTCATGCACTTACTGGTTTTGATCTCACCTCTAATGGTTCAAAGGATATCTCAAGAAACCATGATTCAAGTCTTGGATCTAATTTGGATTCTAAGCAATCACTACTTGGGATAATTTCTCATGCATATGATGGTTTTGATCTCACCCCTACTGGTTCAAAGGAGATCTCAAGAAACCATTCTTCAAGTCTTAAATTTGATTTGGATTTCAAGCAATCATGTGATGGTTCTTTTTGGCATAATCTCACCCATGATGGTTCGAAGGAGAAGAAAAAAGACTATCTGCACATTCATAGATTTGATCCTACCTCAGCTGATTCGAATCACATGTTCAAGGATCATCCTCATACTTTTGGATTTGTTCTCATCACATTTGATCTGAAGAGCAAGTACAAGCACATGCTTTCTGAGCATGATCCACTTCTTCCCAAGAAGAATATACCTCCAGACATATGACTAAGCATCACACCTGCTTGAGTTTGGAGCAATTATTTTTGTGTGTGCCTTACAGTCTATTTTGAGGGGGGGTATTTTTTCCATGAGGTTTTCCCCATTTCCTCGGTTTATTGACTGTTATTATTCATTGTATTGGGTGACCTTTGGTCTCAGTTACCAGGGCCCAGGATGGATTAAGGGGGGGTGTTAGTATATTCCTATACTTGTTAGGAACCCATGTCAACCCTTCTCTTTACTTTGTTAGTATATTGTTGTTGGACACATATGCTTTGTAAGTCGTCCTGTAGTATTTGTTGATCTATAGTTTATATTAGCCCATGGTATTGACCCATAGTATTGGACGCATATGCTTTGTAAGTCGTCCCGTAGTATTATATGTCCTATGGTTTTGACTCATAGTATTGGGCATAGACTTAGTATATAAGTGTGTGTTGAGGTCATTGAAGGCACCGTGAAGTTGATTGTATTGAGCTTGCTCAAAGGAGGTTGCCCCCTCGAAGTGGCCCGTGATCAATATAAAAGTGATTTTGAGTTCTATTATTTCTGATATCTCGTGTAATTGCATTAATTAATTATTGCAGTTTCTTCACAATACTCCATCCTAGTCCTACCAACATTTTCAGTCTTGCATTCATTTCTGCATGTAGCATGCATTCTGCATGCATGTATGCATGCGATTGCATGCATCCCAGTCATCAGTCCCACACCTAGCCCTCAGTTAGCCAGCCCCCGGGAATTTCTCTCAGATCAGTTTTATCCCTCCTAGATCTTAGTGCGCCCTTCCTCCTTGATTTAAGGAAGCCACTCGTCCTCCCTCACCTACCACTCAGTTGCACTACAGTTAATTGAGTTATCTTTAGTTATTTCCTTGATTTAAGGAAAGTCTGACTCTCAACTGACTGTATCACCTGAATGGACCTCCAATGAGACTAGACTGCCCATTTTGACTCCAGTTAGCTCTTCATGCGCCCTCCACTGAGCCTCCTTCATTCAGTTAGTGCCAGTTACACCTACCACACTCAGTTAGATTCAGTTTGATTGATGGTTGACAGTTACTTGTGCATTGATGACTCCACTGATGATGAGATAGACTTCTAGTTGTGCTCCGATGACACTCTAGTGATCTTTTGATCACTCCATGAAGGCTAATTCGAATTGCCACCTTAGGCATTCGAATCCTCATGCATTGTATTATTTATTTTTCCATTTGTGATTAATGAATCAGTGTGTGTGAAGTTATTTTTCTTCTATCCGAGTTCTACTATATTATTATTCTGTTTCTCATCTACACTGCATTGACCACTCTTAATCTTATTCCTAAATTATTTCTTGTGAGGTATACATCAGCTCTTAGATCTGCTGTGAGGATTTTCACACTAGTCACTTAAACGTTGATTCCAAAAGTTACAAACTCTAGGAAAACCCTTGCCAAAAACCTAAGTAGCAGACTTTGGTCAAACATAAAAACAACGGCCACATCGAGCCCAGGGTATCTACGAGGAAGTGAACCTCCGAGGCTTACCCGGTGGCCGAGCAACATCCTTTCCTCTAAGCCCTCAAACCCTGCAACTTCTTCGACGGTTTCAAACCTGTCACAACATCGAGGCAGAGATTAAAACGAGATTAAAATCTCCGAGCTAACTTTAAATGTTTTAGAATAAGTCATGACTTCAGGGTTGAAACTTTGCCAGAAATTTGTAACCCCAGGAGAGAGACGCTGGTGACTTTCGGCGTTAGCACCATCTTGTACATGCATCAAAGTAGGAGAAAAACTTCATCTCCAGACATGAAATACACCCTGAAAACCTCTTCTTAAAACCTCATCGAAGTTTCCTGGTGGCTCGGCACTACAAGTTACTTAACACTAAGAACTAACAGGTTCTTCCCACAAGTCTTAAGTTTGAAACCATAGAGAGAACCCTCCAGACTGCACTCTCCCAAACCCTACGAAGTAGCAGCCTGTCGGCCTCATTACCTCGAAGCTAACATATGAAATGAAGTCCGAAAAACACTCCAACACTGTTTACGACGAAGGACTAGGGTTCCTATTCTATGGCCAAGATCTGTTGAGATCAACGACGGAGATTTTTCCATTCATCTACGTTGGAAGTCGAGCACCCACTGCATTAAATCCTTCACTTATTACTCCATCCACGACGATGCCAACTCAACAGAATTTAAGGCAAAGCTCATTACAACTCGGGTTTTTAATACAAGATTATCAGCTCGTTCACGTGTTACATAGCTACGGTAGCATACATGCATACTTCCACTAACTGCAACTATTAGGTGACTTAATTGCCAAGACCAAACCCGGTGGTGTGACAGTGCTCTTTGTACTCAACATTCATTACCGTCGTATCATTTGCCAGGTCAAGGTTACAACGTTAAATGCATTTCATTTCATTACCATTATATTGATAAATCTAACGTATGATTTGTGACAATCAATTGTGTAAAGTTGACTTTGATTTATTTGATTATACATTTCATCATTTTCATAACATATAACGACATTATGGTCGTATAGTTCCATAAATAAATTCACATATAATATTATATATATATTTCATAAGTTGAAATATGTCATATCCTTTAGTTAGAATTCCACTTTTTACACCGTATTAGTTTGTCCATATAGCATAGCTCACTACATTATGTGACTAGTGGATTTAGAAGGTCAATATCTATAGTTTTTGCATTCATCATAAATATAAAGGTAGGACTTTATTGAATATCATACCAATAGTATGTTTGATCATGCATTTAGAGACGCATAGATATTATAATGGAAATTATAATAGCTTTCAATTCATTCATGTTTTTCCAAATACACTAATTGTTTCACAATTTCAATACTCTAAAGCTCTACCCAAAGTCAAGATGTTACGAATCAATACTTGTAGAAATAATACTTCTTATGGAAGGAAAAGATATTAATAGTCTCTTAATAGCTTTTAGATACTGTAATCTAGTACTTATCCTGGAAATCTCATAAGCATAAGTATTTCATCTTGATGAATGCACTAATGAGTGTAGTTTAGGTACTAATTATTGCAACTACTGTAACATGTATTTATGCTCAAAAAAATATGTCTAGGTTAGACAAAGACCATACCTGAAGCAAGGAAGCACTTAGAATCTTCACCAAACCTTGACGACTAACTGAAAAACATAGTTACTCTTAACACTTGAATTGTCATGTTACTCTTACCTGCGAATCTGCGAAAGAGGGACAGGTACAAATGCTTTAGCTGGCACAGCTAAGTAAGCCTCAGGGTACTCCATAGGATCCCTTTCATCATCACCCAAAACAACTGTCAGTACCTTGTCAAGAACACTTTATTGCAAGATATTTCAAGTTACAGCTTTTTCAAGCAAAACATGTGTCGTAACCATTTTAAAGGAAGTATGATGTGTCGCTGTCATTAAAATGTTTTTAGTTAAGAAAAATCAGTGATTAATTTATTGTCAGTATTTATGACTTCAGTATTAGTGCTGCTCTATTTAAGCATTTATTATTTTCGCAGATGTAGTTTTTAACATTTAATGTTGTTTTAAAACTTTTTAATTTTTTATGAATTTATCGGGATGTTACATGTGGTATCAAAGCTTATGTTCAAACTCTCGGCCTCAAAAGGGTCCAAAGAACATGCAACAGAAACTTTTATGACAACAATTTTTTTTTTACTAATTAAATTTAAATTATTTTGTTATACAACAATTTGTCTTCTAAGCTACATGTATGGAAGGATCGGCTGAACATATATAGGACAGATTTCGACCAAACAGTCATAGCACGGGACAACATTATGCAGAAGAAGTCCATGGCGAGTTGAATGACAATTCATCAGAATTGTTACATGCATTTCAAGAATTAAAAGCAGAAATCAGATCCGTAAAACAAGACAATGAGAAAATTCTGAAGGCACAAGAAGAACTGAACCAAGTGCTTTTTGATCAATGCCCAACTGATGAACATGATAAAGGGTTTGAAAATATCTCCAAGGTTGAAGATTTACCTTATGGGAACAAAAGTAAGAAAGTGAAAACCGATGATGTAAACAACAGTTCAACATCATTAGGAGATGCTATCGAAGTACGTAAAAAGAAACGTAACTATTCAAGTGATAGCAGCGAAGGAGATTACAAACCAAGAAGGAAAAGCCATAAAGAGTATGAGTAGATTTCCGGGGACTTCAAAAAGATCAAACCCCCAACTTTCAATGGTGAAACTGAAAAAGGAGAGACAGTTGGAGCATGGCTGTCTAGCATGAAGAAATATTTTCAGATCTATAATTATTCAGAGGCATTGAAAGCAAAGATGGCCATATACAACTTGACCGGAAAAGCGAACATTTGGTGGCAGGACATCAAAAGAGTGAAGGGCATTAAGGACAAGGATGTGAATTGGAGTACTTTTAAACGATACTTCAAGAATAAACTTTTATCTGAACAATATTGTGAAGAAAAATCTAAGGAATTCTATGATTTAAAGCTGGGGATTATGAACATGAAAGAGCTGAACAACAAGTTTCTAAATTTGCTAAGGTATGTGCCATACCTCGTGGAAGAGAAACCAAAGATTCAAAGATACCTGAGTTGTCTACCTTTCAACATCAAGGACATAATAGAGTATGACAATCCAAAGACCTTGGAAGAGGCCATGAGGAAAACAGTTTTCTATTATGACACTAACCGAAAAAGAGAAGGGGTATCTAACTGGAAAAATCATAAACCCAACAACTTTGAGTTGAAAAAGAAAAAATTCAGGTTCAGTGAAAATTCTGGCTTCCAAAAGAAAAACTTTCCGAATCGGAATTTCCAAGGAAACAATTCTAGAAATAATCAGCAGCAGAATTTTACAACTCCTAGAAATACTCCCAATGTTACCAGAACTAATGACGAAAAGGCACCTATAAAATGTTTTGAGTGCCAAGGTCCTCATTATGCTTCAGAATGCCCCAAAAGGAAGCGGACAGTAAAAAAATCCACTCCATACAAGCTGAAGTTACCGTGGGAGACTTGGCCAGAGACATGCCCATAATTAATGCAGCTCTAGACAATAGATAAGCTGAACATCAAGTCTCTATGGTAGAGATTGAAGGTATTCTACAAAACTATCCAGTTTCTATTTTGATTGATCCAGGTGCTAGCCTGAGTTATATATCTCCTGATATAGTAGAACATCTTAATTTGAAAAAGAAAAATTTAGTAAATCCTGGTTAGTTAGACTAGCAACAGGAACAAAAAGAAAAGTGTCTGATTTTGTTGAAAACTGTGTTTTAATTATGGATCAGTTAAAGACACAAACCAAGCTGAATGTTTTACCTTTAGGATCCTATGACCTTTTAATTGGAATGGACTGGTTAGAAGCACATCATGTTATTCTGAATTGTTATGAGAAATTTTTTACCTGTCTAAATGATGAAGGAGAAACAGTAGAAGTAAAGGGTACTCCTAGAAAAACATCACTTAGACAGATTTCAGCCATGCAAGTAAAAAGAGCAGTTAGAAAGGGATTCCAGATGTTCGCAATAAATGTAGTACATGATGAGTTGATCACTAAAGAGGACAAACTGAAACTAGAAGATATACCTGTCCTAAGAGAATTTCAAGATGTTTTTCCAGAAGAGATCCCAGGGTTACCCCCGAAGAGAGATCTAGATTTTACCATTGAACTGATACCGGGTGCAGTACCGAACTCCAAAGCTCCTTATAGGATGAATATATTAGAATTAAATGAGTTAAAATCACAGTTGAAGGAGCTGATTGACAAAAACTATATAAGACCCAGAGTGTCTCCTTGGGGAGCACCGGTTATTTTTGTTAAGAAAAAGGATGGCACTTTGAGGCTTTGTATAGATTATCGTCAACTGAATAAAATGACAATCAAGAATAAATATCCGTTGCCCCGTATAGATGATCTATTTGATCAGCTGCATGGAGAAACGATATTTTCAAAGATTGATCTAAGGTCAGGGTATCATCAAGTTCGTGTGAAGGATGAGGATATTTTTAAAACAACCTTTAGAACTCGTTATGGACATTATGAGTTTGTGGTCATGCCATTTGGGTTAACTAATGCCCCGACAATATTTATGTGTTTGATGAACAATATTCTGCACAAGTATTTGGATAAGTTTGCTATTGTGTTCATAGATGATATTTTAATATATTCTAAAAGTAAAGAAGAACATGATGAACATATGCGTATTATTTTACAAGTTTTGAGAGATCATCAGCTATATGCTAAGTTTAGTAAGTGTGAATTTCACAAGGATAAGATTCAGTATTTAGGTCACATAATCTCTAAGGAAGGGATATCAGTTGATCCCGACAAGATAAAACCATTAATGAATGGCCGGTTCCTAAAGATGTGTCGGATGTATGGTCGTTTATGGGAATTACGGGATATTATAGGAAGTTTATAGAAGGTTTTTCAAAGATTTCCAACCCCATAACCTCTTTACAGAAGAAGGGGAAGAAGTTTGTATGGGATCAAAAGTGTGCAAACAGTTTTAAGAAGTTGAGGGAATTACTAACTACAGCACCTATTCTGAGGATTGCAGATCCTAATAAGGATTTTATTATATGCACCGATGCATGTAATGACGGACTCGGTGGAGTCCTAACACAAGAGGGACATGTTGTTGCATATGAGTCTAGAAAGCTGAAAATACATGAGAAAAATTACTCTACTTCTGATATAGAATTATTAACAATAATACATGCCTTGAAAATGTGGCGTCACCATCTGATTGGCAGAAAATTTACTTTGATGACAGATAAAATAGGGCTGAAGTATTTACTAGATCAGACAAACCTGAATGCTAGACATGCTAGATGGTTAACCTTTCTGAGTGAATATGATTTTGAAATTCAACACATAAAAGGTAAAGAGAACAAAGTTGCTGATGTATTAAGTCATAAAGAAAAGTTGAATTTTATTTCAGCCATCAGTACATACTCAACAGATTTAGAAAATCAGATTTTTGAAGGAATTGAAACTAATGAAGAATACAGAAAATTACATGAAAAGACAGCAGAAAGCAATTCTGAAAATTCTATGGCAGATTATAGTTTAAAAGAAAATGGATTGCTGTTGTACAAAAATAGATTGTATGTACCCAACATACCAAAAGTAAAAATTCTGATTTTAGATGAGATGCACAAAAGTCATTATTCTGGTCATCCAGGTTATCATAAAATCATCACCATGTTACGAAAAGAGTATTATTGGCCCAGAATGAAGGATGAAGTAGCAGAATATATAGCTAAGTGTTTTGACTGTCAAAAGGTGAAGGTTGAACATCAACATCCGACTGGACTGTTACAGCCATTACCGATACCTAGCTAGAAATGAGAGATCATAAGTATAGATTTTATTACTGGACTACCCAAGAATTAGAAACAAAATGATTCCATCATGGTGGTAGTGGATAAACTCAGCAAGGCAACACATTTTATACCAGTAAAAACTACTCATAAGGCTCCAGACATTGCAGAAATTTTTATGAAACAGAATTTTCAATTGCATGAAATACCAAAAGTTATAGTTTCAAACCGTGATTCTAAGTTTATTGGGAACTTCTGGAGATATTTGTTTAAAGGGTTGCATACAACCTTAAACTTCAGCACAACATTTCATCCACAAACGGATGGACAGACAGAAAGAGTGAATCAGATATTGGAAGACATGCTGCGGATGTATGTTAAGGATCAGCCTGGTAAGTGGGAGGATTACTTGTATTTAGCAGAATTTGCATATAACAACCATTATCATGCATCAGCCAGGCTTATCCCTTTTGAAATTCTCTATGGTAGGAAGTGTAATACACCAGTTTCTTGGAATGATCCAGTTAATAGAGTTATTTTAGGACCTGAATTGTTGAAGGAAATAGAACTAACCGTGCAACAGGTACAAAGAAATCTTAAAGCTGCCCAAGATAGGCAGAAAAGTCAAGCAGATCTTAAAAGGAATCATAAAGAGTTACATGTTGGTGAGCATATTTTCATTAATGTAAGACCGAAGAAGAGCTCATTAAAATTGGGAAGTTGTGCTAAGCTGGCACCCAGGTATTGTGGTCCCTTCGAAGTTCTGTCAAGGGTTGGACCCGTGGCATATCAACTAGCTTTACCACCAAATCTAAAAATAAATAATTTTTTTCATATATCAGTTTTAAAGAAATATGTACATGATGCTACTCATGTTATAAATTGGAATAATGTACGTGTGTAAGAATACGACAATTTTCAGGTGGAACCGGACTGTATCCTCGAAAGGAGGGAAACTTTACTCCGGAATCGCACCATTGGGCAGGTAAAGGTGCAATGGAAGCACCTTAGCCTAGAAGAGGCAACCTGAGAGTTGGAGAGTAGTATGCGGGAAGCATACCCAACTCTGTTTCAGGAACACTCAGAGAGTGATTAAACAACATCGAGGATGATGTTGAGCCTTAAGGGGGGGTGTATGTCACCTACCCAAATTTTGAGAATATTTATTTTTATTGCAAAATACATTATGTAAAATTTTAATTACAAAGTTTTGTAATTATGACCAAGTTTGGTCAAGGATGATTGTAATTACTGATTATTATTATTTAATAAATTAAAATAGGAGACAAACACCCAAGGGAACTATTAAATGAGTGTTCACTGACCCACTAAGAGGAATGGAAGCTGTTAGAAGGCATGGGACAGATGGTAGCATTTGCACTTCACCACTAGCTGTTGGTTATGGGACAACTACCCCTAAATTTGTGGCATTATCCCCCAGGTGGGTGGAAGAGAGCTGTTAGCTCATTAATGACCAGTTTAACCACCAAAAGGCCTAGGCAACCGACATAAGGCAATTTGAATTGAGCAGGCAACTCTAGAATATTTGTTGCAGAAATATTTCCTCAAGTGCATCAGGTGATCATTGAGAGATTCGAATAGGGAGGCTATTGGTAGTGCATTGTGAGTCTGCTAATTATCCTAAGAAGGAAACCAAAGGTGCTGGTGCAGGTCTCTTTGACTGCTGAGTTTTTATGACTGGATAATCTATTTTGCTGCTGAAATTTGAGGACCTAAAGCTTCTATAGACTCTTCTTCCTGGTGGTTCAGTGAACAGGCTCGGGGGTCCTAAGGCAAGTAATTTGGCTGCCTTCTGGAGTAGGTTGGGTGGAACAGGCTCCTTGGGTGGTTTGTTTCTCCTACAAATTTTTAGGTTCTATAGTTTTGTTGTTATTTCAGTTAATTAAATTTTTACATTTATCAGTAAGTAGTACAATCAAAAGAGTATAGAACGATTTGCTTTTACTTTCTAATCTAGGTATGTTTTCTGAATGAAAATGATTTAATAGATGAAATGATTGATAAAAAGACTTCTCTGCATTTTTCCCCATGCCGTTTTCTGCATCATACTCTAGTACAAAGAAGAAGAATTAAATCAGATGAATTAATGGGCAGAATGCCATTTGAATGATTAGATAATTACTGTAACATTTCTTTAAATTCCTAAAGTATCATTTATGTTTGGTTAATCTCAGAAAAATAGAACACCACATTATAAAGTAAATGTTTAACTTTTCCCACATTTAGTTACACAGGACAGATATGTCATCTCTGCATAAAAATAGTTTTCTATAATCACTAACCACTGTTGACAGCTAACATTTTGTATTCTATTTCAAAAGTAGAAGTGTTATAAATCCAATGTTTCAGGCTTTATTTATTCAAAAGAAATTTTTAACAAGCTGCGATATATTCTTTATATAGAATAGTTACACATAAAACAATAGATAGATGATTTATAGATCAGAAATGATAAACATCATTTTATTGTACCATTCATTTCAGCATTCAAGTATCGTTTTCGATTTAATTAGCAACTACAGTACTTCAAACAAAGGATCGCAACCCTTATATATATGTGTTAGCAATTTAAACATTTAGACCTAACCATGATAATTTCTTAAGTATCAGTTCTCAAACCACTGATAAGTTTTTCTGCACTATCTAAAAACTGGAAATCGAAACGATACAAATCATAGGGTTAATCCATTTAAAAACAAGTTCACGGCTCTTGGCCGAGAGTCAAAACAACATTTCCAAAGCCATCTATCAACTGCATACATCATAGGAAACTTTTTCAAACTATTTCTGGTTACAGTACCAGCTTAGTCCCATTTCACAACTCAAATTTAATTATAAGTATTTTAGCTCAGAACACCCATCTTCACAGGAACGAGTCGGCCAAATGGCTCTAAACTTTCAGCAAAACACTATACGTTTCACACAACATAGACGAAGCAAAATTATACATTGCTCAGAAAACTTCTCGAGTTTAATACTGTTTTTCCATTCATTTACGACGAGGGTCAATCCTTTTTTTACACTTCCAAAACAAGTTACATTTCAACCAAATTTCACAGTTAAAAATGGCCGATTAAAGCTTTCTAACAAGATAGAGACCTTAGCTACTGGTCACTTAAACGTTGATTCCAAAAGTTACAAACTCTAGGTAAACCCTTGCCAAAAACCTAAGCAACAGACTTTGGTCAAACATAAAAGCAACGGCCACACCAATCCCAGGGTATCTACGAGGAAGTGAACCTCCGAGGCTTACCCGGTGGCCGAGCAACATCCTTTCCTCTAAGCCCTCAAACCCTGCAACTTCTTCGACGGTTTCAAACCTGTCACAACATTGAGGCAGAGATTAAAACGAGATTAAAATCTTCGAGCTAACTTTAAATGTTTTAGAATAAGTCATGACTTCAGGGTTGAAACTTTGCCAGAAATTTGTAACCCCAGGAGAGAGACGCTGGTGACTTTCGGCGTTAGCACCATCTTGTACATGCATCAAAGTAGGAGAAAAACTTCATCTCCAGACAGGAAATACACCCTGAAAACCTCTTCTTAAAACCTCATCGAAGTTTCCTGGTGGCTCGGAACTGCAAGTTACTTAACACTAAGAACTAACAGGTTCTTCCCACAGGTCTTAAGTTCGAAACCATAGAGAGAACCCTCCGGACTGCACTCTCCCAAACCCTACAAAGTAGCAGCCTGTCGGCCTCATTACCTTGAAGCTAACAGATGAAATGAAGTCCGAAAAACACTCCAACACCGTTTACGACGAAGGACTAGGGTTCCTATTCTATGGTCAAGATCTGTTGAGATCAACGACAGAGATTTTGCCATTCATCTATGTTGGAAGTCAAGCACCCATTGCATTAAATCCTTCAGTTATTACTCCATCCACGACGATGCCAACTCAACAGACTTTAGGGCAAATATCGTTACAGCTCGGGTTTTTAGTACAAGATTATCAACTCGTTCACGTGTTACATAGCCATGGTAACATACACTCATACTTCCACTAACTGCAACTGTTAGGTGACTTAATTGCCAAGACCAAACCCGGTGGTGTGACAATGCTCTTCGTACTCAACATTCATTACCATCGTATCCCCTGCCAGGTCAAGGGTTACAACGTTAAATGCATTTCATTTCATTACCATTATATTGATAAATCTAACGTATGATTTGTGACAATCAATTGTGTAAAGTCGACTTTGATTTATTTGATTATACATTTCATCATTTTCATAACATATAACAACATTATGGTCGTATAGTTCCATAAATAAATTCACATATATTATAATATATATTTCATAAGTTGAAATATGTCGTATCCTTTAGTTAGAATTCCACTTTTTACATCGTATTAGTTTGTCCATATAGCATAGCTCACTACATTATGTGACTATGATTTGTGACAATCAATTGTGTAAAGTCGACTTTGATTTATTTGATTATACATTTCATCATTTTCATAACATATAACAACATTATGGTCGTATAGTTCCATAAATAAATTCACATATATATTTCATAAGTTGAAATATGTCGTATCCTTTAGTTAGAATTCCACTTTTTACATCGTATTAGTTTGTCCATATAGCATAGCTCACTACATTATGTGACTAGTGGATTTAGAAGGTTAATATCTATAGTTTTTGCATTCATCATAAATATAAAGGTAGGACTTTATTGAATATCATACCAATAGTATGTTTGATCATGCATTTAGAGAGGCATAAATATTATAATGGTAATTATAATAGCTTTCAATTCATTCATGTTTTTCCAAATACACTAATTGTTTCACAATTTCAATAGTCTAAAGCTCTACCCAAAGTTAAGAAGTTACGAATCAATACTTGTAGAAATAATACTTCTTATAGAAGGAGCAGATATTAATAGTGTCTTAAGAGCTTAGATACTGTAATCTAGTACTTATCCTGGAAATCTCATAATCATAAGTATTTCATCTTGACGAATGCACTAATGAGTGTAGTTTAGGTATTAATTATTGCACCTACTGTAATATGTATTTATGCTTAAAAAAATATGTCTAGGTTAGATAAAGACCATACCTGAAGCAAGGAAGCACTTAGAATCTTCACCAAACCTTGACAACTAACTGAAAAACATAGTTACTCTTAACACTTGAATTGCCATGTTACTCTTACCTGCAAATCTGCGCAAGAGGGACAGGTACAAATGCTTTAGCTGACACAGCTATGTAAGCCTCAGGGTACTCCGTAGGAACCCTTTCATCATCATCCAAAACAACTGTCATTACCTTGTCAAGAACACTTTATTGCCAGATATTTCAAGTTACAGCTTTTTCAAGCAAAACATGTGTCGTAACCATTTTAAAGAAAGTATGATGTGTCACTGTCATTAAAATGTTTTTAGTTAAGAAAAATCAGTGATTAATTTATTGTCAGTATTTATGACTTCAGTATTAGTGTTGCTTTATTTAAGCATTTATTATTTCCGCAGATGTAGTTTTTAACATTTAATGCTGTTTTAAAAATTTTAAATTTTTATGAATTTATCGTGATGTTACAATGAAGTATAAAAGTATAGTACAAACTAAAACTTGCGATGGCATAAAGCAAACATTAGAAAATAAATCTAAGCCAAAGTTTAGAGATTCACGTTGTGGACTGACTGATATTCTAGATTCATGAAAAGCAGCGTAAAGAGTGGTTTATTGTAGGACTTTTGCCACATATACGTGGCCCCTTGATGCAGCAGAAGATTACATCGTAGTTGGATGCACTCGAGCTATCTATGAAGTTGGAAGCATACCCGGTAGGAGAGAACAGTACGAGGATGGCTCAGATCTAGACGTAGCTTGCTGTACTAACAATTCAGCTGTAGGAGATTGCCAAAGGGAAAGAGAAGTAGGAAGAAGTATGGTGTACAACTTGCAGAAAGGAAGGCCACCATAAGAATGAGTTCCCAACATACATGGAGTGTTTGGAAACAGAAGCTCCAAATACCTTTCCCAACGGAGGAGGCATCCGGTGTGAAATATGCTGAGGGAATCATTCCCCTACTATTTGTCATATGTTACAGATATATGTGAGTACCCCAATAATCTTGTTTTGTAATTTCTATAAGTCGATGGGTCATGATGAGAAGGATTGTCATGCAATGGATCTCATGAGGGAGTGCACGTCTGATGCATACATGGTCCAAGGGGAGGTTGGGACAGAAGGAGCAGTACAACAAACCAATGCCCTGAGGTATTACAATTAGGGAGGTCGCAGAGGATTCAAAGGTCGAGGTAGAGGAGGATTCAGAAGAGGTAGAGGACCGATCATTTGTTACAACTGTGGTCAACAAGGACATTTTATGTGGGACTACTAGAATCCATGCATGACATGCACCTATTTCAGACAGTTGGATTATGTGACAAAAGATTGCCCCCTGCTGGTTGCGAAATGGAAATAGAGGAGGAATCAAAATCAAAATCAGAGCCATAGTATGAATCAATATCAAAATCTGAACCCGAACTAGAACCGTATTCCTATTCAGCAAAATCAAAATGTACATATGGTTATGACAGAAGAGTGCAATGACTAGCCTAGGATAGCGATATTGACGCAAGGAGGAGTTAGAAATGGAGTGGATGCGATAGAGAAGGAGTTTCGAACTGACCACTGGGTACGGAAAGCTGTAGGAAAGATCCTAATGCTTGATCCTCAAAGGGAGAGAGACATGTTCAAGCAAGCAAGGAAATAACTGCTTGAGATAGGATATGGTCCATCAACTTCACAAAAAGGATATGATAGATCACCTGTATATGAAATGCTGCTAGTATATGATTACTCCATACTAGAGGGACCAACTAAAGAGGCAAGTACTCTGAATTTTTTTTGAAAGAGTTCTTTGGAACCGATAAAATTTGAATCAACGTTGAATATGTTGTGCTGGATTATTGACTTGTGTACACAAGAGAAAAAAGGGTCTATTGTAGTCAATCAGGTTTTCCATAGGATAGGATAAATAGGGAGATCCAATTCAATGCGCAGATAGAAGACGATGATATGGAATACACCATTCTGGATTTGGGCTCTGATGTGAATGTTCCACCAAAACAAACATGGGAAATGATGGCTGAGCAAAGGCTGACCTAGTCTAACGTTTAGTTGATATTGGCGAATCAACACAAAATTGTTCCAATTGGAAGGTTGCTAGGAGTAAAGGTTGATGTGGATGGCATGTATATAACAAATAATTTTGAAGTAATTGAAATTGTAGATGATAGCAGACAATACCCTACATTATTGGGACTTGGATGGGAATTTTCTAACCAGGCTATCGTTAACTTGAAGAAGAGACAAATGATTTTTGAATGGGACAATCTAAGAGTTGTTGCACCATTGGACCCAACATAAAGGAGAAGATATGTGGAACCGATCAATAATGGAGAGATGGAAAATCTATACAACCTGACTGAAAAGATGGAGGACTATGTGGATCCCACTACAGATGGAGTGATAAGTTGGCGCAGTTCAGGCCATGTGTATCAGACTTTGAAGAAGTTGGAATATTGGCAACAAAGGATGCATGCAGTACATATGAGAAGGTCTGCGTGCATCATATGTTCATTACGATGGATCAGAATAGAGGTTTGTGACCCACCCAAGTATCAATGATGGTATCGCAAATGTAGCTTCATTTGTAACAAAGTTTAAAGTACAGATACTAGAACAAAAAAATTGTTAGCTTTAGATGTTGTGCTGAAAGCGACCCTGACAAGATGATGGGATTCTCATAAGGATATAATGAGTGATTGGCAAGAGTGCAAAAGGTTGATGTAGGCCATATTTGGTGCCAAGTATACCACGTAGAATTATGCGGGGATGATCTATCCATCAGACCATGTTGCACAATGTATCGTAACATGGGGTGCAATACTGAAACAAGAATGGACACATCAATTTGTACACGCATTAAATAATAATCCAAAGAATTGGTACATTTAGTTGGAGATGCACATAGGTATATGGGACTGGGAAGAGATGATTTGCAACTTCAAGATAACCTTTAGTTTTGAAGATGAAGTCCCGGTAATAGACATAACCCTATATATCAAAACCAAAATTTTTGCACCAGGGGATATAACGAGGTCAAGACTCCTATGCATTGCATATGTACCTCCTCCCACAGTGCATGAATTTCTAGAATGTTACAATGCTAATAGAGAAGGACAGGAGGAGGATAATCAAAGAAACCTATAGATAGAAGAGACCGAAGGAGAGTGTGTCATAGAAGGACCAGTGCTTGGGTCTGTAGACTATGCCAAGCCGCTAAGAACGTGCAAGGTGAACATTGGCACAAAGGAGAATCCAAAATTTTCCAACATTAGGGATTATTGGAATGATGAAATAGTGGAAAAGATCGTTGATCTACTACGCGAGTATCATGAGAGCTAGGAGAAATGAAGATGACTTTGAATCCATATGCTAAACCAATTAAGAAGAGACCATACCGGCTGATTCTAATATACAAGAAGAATGTTAAAGCAGAGATAGACATGAATTATAGAGCCTTTTGAGGAGTCGGAATGGATCAGCCCTCTGGTAGTTCAAGGCAAGAAAACTAGAGAAATACAAATTTGTGTGGACTTGCACAAAGTGAATGATTCTTGTTTACACTATCCATTTCCCACACCATTTATAGACGAAGTACTGGAGAATGTGGGGGCAATAAGGATATTCATTTATTGATGGGTTTTTCTGGTTATCACCAAAAAAATTGCAAAGGAGGATATGCATAAGAGAATTTTTCTACAAAATGGGGATGCTACCAGTATATAGTGATGCCTTTTGGGTTGAAGAATGCACCCACAATATTTTCCAAGGTGGTTGTCACAACTTTCAAAGAGTTCATTCACAAGTTTCTGAAAGTGTATCTGGACAATTGGACAATGTTTAGTTTGTTGAAGAATCACATTGAATTTTTGCGCCTAATGTTGGATAGATGTAGATAGTTCCAAATCTCTTTGAATCTAAAGAAGCGTTTTTTTTTTGCGTGCCATTTGGGATTTTACTAGGGCATGTAGTTTGCATGCAAGGATTGTTAGTGGATTCAATGAATATTGTAGCTATTATGGACCTACCAGCACCTACTTCAGTACGAGAGCTGCGTGTTACATTGGGGCACACAAGATACTACGGGAAGTTCATCAAGGGGTATCCGCAGATTCGGCCCCACTGGAAATATTATTGAAAAATGATGTCAAGTTTCAGTGGAATGAGGAGTGCCATAAGAGCCTAGATACATTGAAGCATAAATTGGTGACTGCATCAATTTTAGTTTTTTCGGATTGTAAGAAATAATTTCACACAGTTCTAACACAACCAAGGGATGGAGATTTAGATTACCCCATTGTATTTGCAAGTAGAAAACTGTCGACAGTAGAAAGGAATTAGAGCACCATAGAGTGAGAGAGAATGTAGATGGTGTATGTGCTGCAGAAGTTCAGACATTATTTGTTGGGTTCACAATTTAAAATGTATAGTGACCATTCTGCACTGCGATACCTAGTTAATAAGCCAGCGTTGGGGGGGGATATGCAGATGGTTGTTGTTATTTCAGGAATATGACTTTGAAGTGGTAGTAAAACTAGGGAAGTTGAAATCAAGACCTGGCCACTTGTCACAGGTACAGACAAGAGAAGATGTAGTAAACATATATGTTAGTCTTCCAGATGCATACCTGTTTGTAGTTGAGATGGTTGATGACTACTTCTTAGAGATTGTGCCCTTATGTTATAAAATTTATCATTGAGGTAGGGGCCGTTCAGCTTGAGAAGTTGAATGGGGAGCCCCTAGAAGGACTTGTCAATGGAATTCAGCTGAAACTGTATAGGGACAACCGTCCTTCTGTGCAATAACTAGAAGTGAATATATATATACTCCCACGCGTTTCCTTCTTTCACTGCCTCTTACTCTTTCCTTCTACGACCTATTATGCTCTTTTTGTAGCCTTCTTTTCTTTATTGCAACATTTGTATGTATGTATGTTGAAAAAAAAGACAAATGTTGCAATAAAGAAAAGAAGGTTGCAAAAAGAGCACAATAGGTCATATAAGGAAAGAGTAAGAGGCAGTGAAATAAGGAAGCCCACGGGAGAGGCAAATAACATAGATGGGAAGCCAGGAAAAAACTGACACATTTGGAAGGTGGGAACATTAAAAGAACAAGTAATGGTGAATCATGGGGATGCGATGTAATAAATGCAAAATATCATTGGCGAGGTTAAGACAGAAGAACATATCCCAAGTAAATCTAGAAAAAGTCTTGGAGTGAGTACATGAGTCTAGGCTCGCATTGAATGCAAAAATGGGCATGAAGGTGGAAAAGACAGCTAAGAAAGGGGTTTAAAACCACAAGTAAGATGATGGGTGTCAACCATAAGTTTGAAAGCAGTTAGATCCGAAGTAAGGAGAGAAGATCTTATTCGATTGCATCTGCTACAGTATATAATAATGGCACCAAAAGTAGCAACAACAATTCATAGAAAGGCGCGCACTAAGAACACCTCCATTGTGATAGAAGAAGAAGCACCGAGAGCTGTAGAATCATGATCAGGATCAAGAGAAAGAAGGGGAGCATCAAGCTCCATGCAAACAAATTATGAAAGGCCATAAAAACCCCCATGGAAGATAGATGCAAAGCCTGTAGATTTGCAGAAGGAAACAAAGTATCCACTGGAAACGCATGTAATTATGAAGGAGGTTCCTATAAGGGGAAACCTATTAGGTACCATGAAGAACTGGAAGTATGTATACCATGATATTACAACGCATAGCAGTTCCCAGATTTGGCCTCGAAAAATTATTTAACCCCAACAATTAGTTCGGAGACACCAATTATCACACTAGTTCTACATCAATGGGCAATGGGGTTGAAGCAAGCAGGGATACTGAACTTGTTGGAGATCCTGCATTTTGGTAGAAGTCCATAAATTAACACCTATGTACAATTTTTGTTGAGTCGTGTGCATAGAAGATTTCTGTGGCTGGACAAGGCAGCGTCTATTGTCAGTAAATTGATTGCGTAGATAACAGGGTTGTCGACGACAGGGGAGGATCCAACGTTGTTGTTTAAAAATAAAAAAGTAGGACAAAGGGATAGCTGAGAAGATGAAGGAGAAGTATGGAACACACATAGCACATTGAGGGTTGATTGTGGAAAGTATCAACAATGACGCGGTAAAGTTTGGAATGCAAGTGTTCACTTGCAAGTTATTCAGGAAAAGTCGCAATAGGGATTATAGAAGCTGTGGAGAAGTGCGCAGAAGGAGTCCAACTAAATTTGGAAACATTCTTGGTGAATGAGTTTTTGGAGGATAGTAGGGAAGTGTAAGAGAATGGAAAACCATTCCACTATGCATGGCTGTTGATATTGATTGCATTAGTTGCATGGAGGGAGATTGATGAGTCATAGTTTTTAGGCAATGAAAAGAACCCGTGCTTGGCAGTGAGATGTGCTAACTTATGGCATACTAACATTAAGAAGAGGCGAGTTGATAACAACATCATGTTCTTTGTATATGGTGATGTCATCTGAAACATCATCAAGACAATAATGTGCATCCAACCGCAGGTGGTACAAATGTACACGTGAATTGCGCACTTTTGGGTTGGGGTGCACCATATGTATATCCAAGCCATAAGGGATATGGAAAAATAATGGTTGCCAACATTGTTTAGATTGACCGAGAAATATGTCAAGAAAATTGTGAATGATTGGGATGCAGAATGGAGAGTACCAGTCCCAAAAGAGGAACAATAGAAGCAGAATGAGGCACAGGACGAAGAATCAAAAGAGTAGGTACCTGAAATGCAAGATGATGAACAAGAATACCAACAAGGAAGTGAATTGGAACAAGGAAATGGCGTAGGTGACACTGTGCAGATGAATGCACTAGAAGTAGTAGAAAAGAGGAAGGAGTAGATCAATGCAAGCCCTTCCACGCAAAAGAAGAAGAGGAAAGCGACAAAAGAACCAAAGGTCCACTCACTCATAGAAGATGACTTGGCCAAGATAGGGGAACAAGTCAAGGAAGTAGAAGAGGAAGCATTGGAAGCTATAACACAAAAACAAGAGGAGATTAACACAAGCATGCATGATTAGTTAACTACATTGTGCTAGAATTTGGAAGCAACAATAATCACACCCAATAGATCGCATGCAGAGCATACAGAGAGTTTGGGGACAAGGAAGATGGTCTTGCAGCAATTAGTATCATCAACTGAGCAAAGAAATGTGAAGATAGCGCTGGGATATTTGGAGTTTCCTACAACATAACTGCAAGGAAGCGCACTAGTGGTAAGTTCAATTCAGTTCGTTTTGTCAGAACTACCGGTGGAAGTATTGTATACTATGTAGACGAGAGTGGAAAGGGAAATTTAGTTGCGCACAACTTAGACATTAGCTAAGAAGTCCAACGCAGCCATATGAAAGATATCACCGCAATAGGAAAATGAGAAGTTGTGCAAGGAGAAGGAGGAGGCGACGCAAGAGAAAGAAGAAGCAAATCAATAGAAAGAGGAGGTGGTATTGGAAAAGGAAAGGTTACAGCAGGCACTAGAAATAATATACAACATAATCCCAGAAGGACAATTCAAAGTGGACATCCTAGTCTAAGAAAAAGTCACGAAGATAAGTAAAGCAATTCAAGGATTTCGTGCAAATATTGTGGACTTGGAAGCAAGGAAAACGCCAAGTACACCACCAGAGAAAAGACAACAAAGGGAGTAAACAACTCGTGTAACTTCCATAGTATCAAATTTTAAGAATATGGAGGAAAAATGAGTGCATATGTGTGAAGAAAGAACAAAAATTTGGTCACAGCTCATTGAGAGTGCGGAATAGAAGGAGATAGAGAAAAAGTGCAGGTTGAGTAGACAAAGGTGCAGAACCTCAAGGACACAATCAACAATTTTCCAGTAGTTGAGCGCATGGCTGTGTTGTCAGAGCATAGAAAGCAGATGATGGAAGTTAATAAGCGAAGGAATCAATAGCAGGAAGTAGCACAGAAGTTGGAGCCACTACAGGAGGACGCATATAGGGTGGTTCAAGAACTTGCTACAATTCAAACTAATGTGAAGCAAACTATTCGGGTCGTTGAGGAGAAGTTCAAGGAAGCACTAACAATGCAGATAGAAAAATAAATTGTTGAACAAGAAACCCAATAAAAGGGGTAGGTCATGAAAGCAAGAAAAACACTTCAAAAGTTGATGGAGACCGTGAAGGAAGCACAACAAAAAGACTAAAGTGACGTGGGATAGAAACCACACGTGGCCATAATGAAGAAAATCGACGGCCAAAATTTTGACATGATAGAAAATCAACATCAAATCCCTGAAGTCAGAATATGTGACACAAGGAAATCATGATGCAGAGAGGCAAAGTACTTGCTGAGTGACTATAAAAATGGAACTCGATTGTAGACTCAAGTAATTAAGTTTCATTCTCTCGTTGTTTCAGGGTGTATGCTGCAGTTTTGGCAATAAGTTATAGATATGTAGAACCAAGGGACAAATCAGAGGTGCCAAGTAGTGAAACAAGGCTAACAGTATAGGAAGCAGAGTCACCATAAGTATAGATTTGAGCTAGATGCAACACGAATAGCCATGGTGCCACCAAAAGAAGAACTTATAGCATATAGAGAAACCTAACGAGCAGGAGTTAGTGATGGTTGGGACTCTAGTCATCTGAATAATCTCAATGCCACACTCTTAAAGAGTTATTGAATATAGTGGCGGGGAATTTTTGAATATGGAATCCAGTGAGTTTGATTCAGAGGGGTCAGACTCTGGTTCTAAAGGTATTATGTAGTAGTAGCCATACTACTAAGAAAAAATAGCTTGGTTAAATAAGTTTGTGCAATAGTTGAAGTTGTTCATGATGAGCAATATGTGAGTGTTGGGGGCCTATTGGAGCGAGTTTTGGACCTATCTTGGGAGTCGTGCACCAGAGATGGACTGTGTGACAGCTCAATGAATGGACCAAATTCCGCAAAAGGTAGAAGTTAGTTAAATGGATGTGCCCACTTTGTAACGGGCTCAAACCATGTTGCAAGGTATAAATATGTAAGGGTTAAGGGTTGTTGTCAATATGGTTGTTGCTTCTATTTGTTGAGAGAAACTACTTGTTCCTTATGAATTATTCTGTTGTGTATTCATGACCACTGTAATGTTGGGTAGCTAAACTCTGTAACAGGGAGTTTCTGCATCTTGCACAGGTTATGTAAGTTTTTCCCATTAATAATATGGATGAAATGGATTTGTTATGAAATACCTTACATCTGCATTAAAGGTGATTGATGTTATGTTTGTTGCACACATGGTTAAATTGGTTATATTACTATGAATGACTTATCTATTTTATTATGTAAGTTATGTAATGGTGCACAACAAATGAATAGATGCTTGAGATTGGTTACATGAATGATTCGTATCCCTTCAGCACTGTGGAAGCTTAGTTCCTGCAGTCCCCCTAGATACCTTGGGTGAGACTTCACCTGCTTGCAGGTGATTCCGAAAGGGACAGTGTCTTGGGTTTTTGTTGGTGGATGTATGATGAACCTTGGGTCTTCCCACTGTGCGCCAACACCCTTCGCAGGAAGTTCGGTTGATATTCACCATTAATGCCCACATGAAATCCGATCTGACGCTTCCTGAAGGGTTCTATGGGAATCCGATAAGCTTTTCATGGGTGAAGACAATCACAAAAGAGCTGGCAAAAAAAATGTTGTCTTTCATTGTGAAATTGATAAACAAAGCGAAAATGACTATGAACGATGAGTACATGCTAATGAAAATAGATTTGATGGAAGTGAAAGGGTGGCCTCATTGCACTGTGGTGGGATCCTTTCTTGTTTAAGATGTTTCCAAAATGTGTTTCAGAGATGTGGATTTCGGGTGGGGAAGAGTAGCCTCTACAAAGGCCCTGCTAAAGGTGGGGTGGGGTTGTCTTGGGTCCGTTCCACTTCTTCATCTCGCATGGAAACACAAGTGGCGTGGAGGGAATAGTGGTTCCCATTTGCTTTCCCTATGCTCCCTTGAGAATATTTGAATCAGAAATCGATCATGCTATCTATAATGCTCCTCCTTTTCCACGTTCCTATCTCTGAAAAGGTGATGGCAGATAGTAACATCTTAGATTAGACAATTCAAAGGGATATGAGAAAAAATATGGATTTTATGTATCAGATACTCTAATCTTTTTCTCTAATTACGTTGGCTTCAATAGATTGCATAATCATGTTTCATTTAAGTTTTTCATATTAGGTTTGGCAGCTTTAAATCGATTGCTTTTTAAGATTTCTCATGTTATGTTGGGCTCATGAAGTGTTGTGTCGGTATCTCCATTGATTGAACCATCGATTTTAAGAATGCAGGAGGTTGAATTAACATTAGTTAAAGTTGGAAAATGCATTAAAAAGTAACTTGTTATATCAAAATGAAGCGTGGGATTGTTAAAATGGATGCTTACTATGCTCTGGAAGCTACCCTTGTTTCTAATGCTAAAGGTGGATCTGTCGACTAGGAAGCTGGAACTCCATCTTGATTTGTTGCTTATGTTGCTCCATCTGGATCAAGAATTGAAACTACTGTTTTTTCTTATTAATAAGAACATTCTCATTTCCATTCTTTGGTATATATATAGTAATCGAAGTTCTCATATGGCTTTTCTCTAAATTAATGTCCTAAATGATGTTGGTTTTACATAGTTTATATAACTTTATATGAAACCAATTTTAAAATTAGTTAAATTTATTATTCAAAATGATCTATAGATGTTTTTACAATGTTTAGGAAGACTTTTCTTCTTAGGCATATGGTTAAATTACAATATGTATGGAGCTAAGGTTAATTACAATTATATAAGCTTTATGTATGAAGCTAAGGGTTAGGTCTTTTTAAATATCACATGATTTTTCTTTGGTAGCTTTAAGACATTAGGGTATCTAGTGGATACTAGTGACTAATTGAAAATAAGAATATGGCATAAGCTTATTTTTTATTGCTTACAAACTTGTCTTATTTGAATTTAAGGAAACAAGTTAATAACTCACTATCCAAATGATGTAGCAAGATTGAAAGTATGCCCTTACAAACTTCACTAACAAATTATCTGAAATGAATAAATTTTATTTACATATGATACTATTGTTATACATTAAAGTTTTGAAATTATACCAATAACTTTTATTATTATTTAAAAATTAACTTAAAAAAATCATTTTAAAAATAATCTTACTCGTTAATTTGTAAAAAAACATTTTTATTAAACATTACATCTCTTGAGGAAACGAAAGGATACGAGTCACAAATACTCTATTTGTTTGACATTAATAAAAGATATTTATTATTATCTTCGATAGCATTTATAAAAGGCAAACGTGTTTATGAGATAATTTCAATTTTGGTATTTGTATCAAATATATTCATTTCACAAACTAATTAAACAACCCTCGTGTAATTATTTTTAATTTTCTAACAATAATGTATATGTTACTAAAATATAATTTATGAACAAAGATTTTGAAAAAAAATTAAAATGAAAATTTAGAAGAATTAGAAACATAAAAAATCAATTTTTAGTTTTTTTATGTTTTGAAAAAAAATTAAAATGAAAATTCAGAAGAATTAGAAGCATAAAAAATCAATTTTTAGTTTTTTTTATGTTGTGATTGCTAATAGTTGAAACGTTTATATCATTTAACATTAAAAAATTATACAAAGTAAAAATTATACATTTTTGAAAATCTTATTTATAAATGCTATGGAGAGATACCTAAATTTTTAGATATGGAATATTAACCTAATCGGAATGAGACTATTTAGTTATAACAATTATTATTGGAAATCAAATAAAATGATTATGAGTAATGAAATGTAATCTACATGTGTCAGGAAGGGAGAGTACATAATTCATGTTTACAAAGTTAATTGTATTCGAGATTTTGTTAAATAATCTCATTTTGAAGAAAACTAGGAGATATAAACTAAGAATGAGTCCATTGTTATTATACCAGCCTAGATCCAAATCCTAGGCTCTATCAAGCGCCGAGAGAGATCAAATATCTCGAGGTGCAAACCTCTCCTCGAAAAGCTCCTTGAGTGCAACACCTGAGAAGAGGTTTGCACCTCGGGAGATTTGATCCCTCTTGGCACTTGATAGAGCCTAGGATTTGGATTTAGGCTGGTTTCAGTCGTGGGCGGTGACACAATATTGGAGTTTGATCAACATTGTGAGGAACAGGTTAAGTTGAAAACACAGAAAGAATTATGAGGATTATAATAATGTAAGTAATAAGTATGAGTAAATTGTTAAACTGGAAAATAGAGACAATAATTTTGTAAGGATTAAATAAATGAAAATATGGTTCACATCATGATCATTCTCAATCTATCTTCTTCATCTTTTCTTATCTTCACACCTGGTAGTTTTGACATCTTCTCATATCGATCATATGAGAATCTACATTGGACCTGTACTTGTATTCCAACATATGACTCCTGGAAGACATGACACATTTGAACTTCTGCTAATTGATCAATTCGTTCACGAAATTTTTGATGTCTAGTATACATTTCTTCAGATGGTACCGATATTGTCAGTTTTCAGATATGAACTGTAGTGCACAATTGGAAGTTTCCATATCAACAAAATTAGAGTTCAAATTTTCCTTGTTATCACATTCCATGTATCCAAGTATGTCATATTCATTGGTAGTTATATTGATTCCTATATAACCCTGAAATTATCTCCCATTCATGCTTCTGAGAATCCCTTTGCACAAATAACACTTCTTCACGATCTCTTTAGTTCACGTTCATGTTTTCTTTGTTCTTCTGTATGTTCTGATGCTTCTTTTTCTGTTATGGATTCGAAACATCGGCTAAAGAACATGGATACTGTGGATTGTCAAAAACCTCCTAAAATCAACAACCACATAAATCTTGCTACAAAGATTATTTTTCTCTTTCTCTTCTATACATTTGGCGTACTTTTCTTCTTTTATAATCAATATCTTCATTATTTGCAATATTATCATGATGATCCACGATATACCCTGAAATAGAGAACACAAAAATTTAATTTGTTGAAATCATTGTAGAGTAGTTTTTCTATTAAATTGATAAATTCAATGTATAGATGTAAATAACAAAAAACAATGCATTGTTGAAATTAATGAAATATTTTATTTATTTATTAAATTGATAAATTCAATGCATACATGTAAAAAACAAAAAAATGCATTGGTGAAATCAATGCAACGAATGAAATAAATATGCATCTTCTCTTGTTTAACAACATTTGTGTGTGGTCTTGTTGACCAAGTTGCGACCTCACAGTCGACAGGGGTCCACCAGCTGTCGACTCATACCGCAGTCTCCCTAGGCACCGGCCCAGGCAGGTTTAATCCCACCCAGCAACACCTGCAGAGCGGATGAGGTCTCACCCGAGGCATCTAGGAAGAGCAGACGGAACCATGTTTCCGTCGAGGGAGGAGGCGAGTTGTGGCAGTATGATACCAACAACAATTCTAAATATTCATCGCAAAGTTATAGCACATCACTTTAATTGCAGCATTTAACATTGCAGAGATTGCACATTACTTTAATCACAACATTACATATATCTATAACATATTATTGCGGTATTCACATCATAGCGACAGATAATGGCATTAAGAAAAGGCAATAACATAAGTATTGAGCAACATTACACGCAGATTGCACCAAACCATCATCTCATATTACTATGGCAAACCAAAAACAGTACGTGAACCTCTACACAACTCCCGCATTATCTTCGCATACAGCTCTATCTTCTCTCTATCATTCGTGCTCCTCTCAACACTTACAATTCTCATCTATTTATAGGCTTCCACCCATTCCAAAACTTGTCCAATTTCCTAACCGACACTTATAGACAATCGACTAACTGACTTGGTCTAATGACCCAAAAACCCGCATACCGTGGTACAATTGACTCGATATTACAAAATACATGACCCAAAACCCTCCAACTGCGGTATACTTGACTCGATATTACAAAACACATGGTCCCAGTGACCCAAAACCCACCAACTGTGGTCTACTTTGGTACAAAATACTCCTTTCGCACCTTTATCCAATGTGCCGCAACGTCGGTGGTACCGCAACACATCCTCATCAAACCGCCTGCCAACAGGCCACTAACACAATCTTGTGGCTCGCCCTCGAGCCGCGTCAATTGCTGGACAAAGTACTCGTTACGGTTCGTGCCTTGAAGTCTGCATACGGCTATTCGACATTCTTCACCAACTCCTGAGCCTCCTTAGTGGCTGCCCGACTGTCGAGTATGTCATCGGCAGATGGGTGATCAGTTAGCTTGTCCATGACCTGTTGCCGACACTTCTGTACTGCTGGGAGTGCTTCGCTGGCTTGCAGCATTAGTTTCCCGCCAGTGTCCTGGAATTCATCCAACTGGGCTGCACGCAGCTTCTGGCGTTCATCGGCCTTGATGACCCATTGTTGCAGGTCCTTCAGCTCGCACGACTTGGCAACTTGCTCCATGGGTGGCAAGGTCTTCATCGCAGCTTTTAATGTGGCCACCTGGCCTTCCGCTTCCCACCATATCTTAGTGAGATGTTCAATTTGTTCATCGTGGACAATGCGGCCCCAAAATTCTATTGTTTCAGCAGTGAGCCGGGTTGCCTCTGTCTCTAGCTCTTCCATCTGGGTGGAAACTTCCTTGAGTGCCCTTCTTCGTTCATCCACTTCGGCCTGAGGTGTACTTGGTTTCAACTGAGCCGTCAACCGGTCATTCTCCTGTCTCAAATGAACAATGGAAGCCGCCAATTGCTGCACACGGTGGAGCACATCTACCTCTTCAGTACGCTCCGGGACATGTTGATAGGCTTCTGCAATCGCTTGGTCAACCTGAACACTGTCATCCCACAGGCGAGCCTTTTCCGCAACAAGGAAGTCGTGTTCCTTTTTAAGTGCTGTAATAGTGCGATTCT
This sequence comes from Larix kaempferi, assembly GCA_027924585.1. NCBI lineage: Eukaryota > Viridiplantae > Streptophyta > Pinopsida > Pinales > Pinaceae > Larix > Larix kaempferi. The sequence goes on from BSBM01000194.1 coordinate 17,792,642, forward strand.
TCTCGGCCTGCTCCTGCTTAAGGTCGGCTTCAAGGTCATCCACTACTTTCCACGCTACAGCAGCCCTACTCGTAATCTCATCAATCTCGGCAGTTGTAGCTGCCTCTCGTGCCTGCAAGTGTTGAAAGCTCTTGCTGATTTCCTGTATTCTGTCCGCCATTTCCTGGGAGGCGCCCCTCTGCATTGTCATCAGTGCCATTGCCAATAGTGCATTAACATTGACAGTCACCTGGTCAATCGACTGCATCACCTTTTACAACTCCTTGTTATCGATTACAACTGCAGTCGGGGGAATGGTGACATTCTTTACCCGAGGTGTGGTGCGGATCGTGACCGTCTCCTGCAGGGGTACACTGCCAGGTTCTGTTTGTAACACCGCATTACCCAGAGAATCCATATGGGCAGCAAGCATAGAGAATCCCTCCTCCACCTTGACAGACATCTTATCAGCAGCCGCTGTGGCGGCATGGTTAATGGCTGTGATTAAATAGCCCAACTACGCCTCCGCTGGTAAAGACATCCCGCTGATCGTGGCATGCTCGTGGTGCCGTTTTGATCGGTTTTCTTCAAGAGCGCGGTCGCTATCATCCGCTGTTGGTGTTTGGATTAACTCATGATCGAAACTATGATGACTTTGCTTATCTTGAGCTGATACTTTATCCATGGGGCCCTCCGGTGGACCTCCAACATCAATTTCTGCAGGACTCATGGGTTGTCGCCAAGCCTCCGGCACTCGTTCATAATAGCCTCCAAATCTGCTGCGGTCACTTTATATCTCGTCTACAGCCATTGTCGATTAACATCACGACAAGCCTGTATATGTATGACACTCGGTCGTATCGCAAATGCCATGACCGGTGTGAATTGTGCCACAATGTCTGCAGATATTCATGGGACTTGGGTTGCGGCGTCACAAAGCATTTCCGAATACAACCAAAACTGTAATTGGCACTCCCGGGTTCGCTCAGGCTCGTGCATAGCCCACAGATTCTGATAACGTGCCCCGCGTCGTTCTTTAGCAGCCAAGCAATCTGTAATGTCCCAAATTTGGAATTGGGTCACAATGGCCTAATCACATTGGCCATATTCATTAGAGTTTGTAAAATTGATGTTAAAGGTCAAATAATTGCCAAGGAGGAAACTTACTAGTTTCCTAGGTTTGGGGTGGAAGCTTTGGGATTTGGAATAATGGGGATAATAAATGATGTTTGAACATTAGAGTGGCATAAATATTTAATAAAGGAGCTAAATAAATATATACAAGTGAAAATCAAAGTGGAATTTGATCATGAAGACACATGGAGGAAGTGGGACCCACATATGGCTAGATTTCCCCACTACACTTGGCATCATTCTCTCACCAATTCGAATTCAAGGTGAATGGTAACATACTTGGGGGATTCCAAAATGTATTATTCATGGCATGACTCATCCAAGGTCGAAATATAGAGGAAGAGTAATTCCCATGGAAGAGGAAGAGGCAATTTGGAGTGAGACACTTGGGCTAGATTCCTTAGCTCTATGACAACAATGATGAAGATGCTATGACACCTATGACACAAATCAGACCTGAAGGCTGACATATGACATATATGACATGTCAGGGCTAAAAATAGACTCCAAGAGGGCGCTCAAGGGTGTTAGGGCAGATAAGATGCTTCCACATGTGATTTGGTGGAAGTGGGAAACTAGGAATTGTTGTACAAGTAGTGTTCTTTGGAATCTCTTCCCAACTTGAGTTGGCATGAGTCTCTTGGAAGGAATTTGACCCATGGAGGAAAATATAACTTTATAAATGTCAATAAAAAATAATGAAAACCAGCTTTTGATCATTTGTATAATTTGCAATTGCATTTGTGAAGAGGGAGAGCTAGTGGATGACTAGTTGCTTGCCTTAGCCAATTTCGAGGGTGAAAGATTCCCATCCAAGTTGGCAATTGGAAATGCCATTCAGACCTTTCATTTGGAGCTTTAATGGAGTCTTTATTTGCAGGTGTAAGCTATAGGGCAGCTCATGGTTTCTTCTATTGCAGCTCACTCCTTCAACCATTTCCAGTTTTGATGGCATATTCTTGATCCTTGAGGGAGGGCGTTTTTGGTGAGTTATTGTACTCTTTGGGGGAGATTATAATGCCCCATTTATTTCGTAATATGAATTAAATACTCTTTTCTTCATCTCCAGAAAGTTTCAGGTCGAAATTCCAAGTAGAAATGTATAAATCTCAATTTTAATGAAAGAACAGTGCCATTTCCCCACTACCTTGTTGTGAATCAATATAATGCTGATGATTTCGAATGAATGGATGATTCTATGATGCATTTGTGATCAATGGACTGCCATGGATGTATTTTACAAGTTTCATGTGCTGTACTTGAGCATTTGAAGTATTTTTACTTAGTTTAATTGCATTGGGAGAAGAAATAGTGCCATTTCCCCAAGGGTTGAATTGGTGATTTTTGCAGTTGAATGGGAGAGGGTTGGAACATATGTAAAAATAAATCAATGGTGCACATGAGACCTTAATAAATCCTTAATACATTCCCTACCTCTGTTCATAAATTTGAGTGGGTTTGGAGGCATTTGGGAAGCCATTTTCAGTACTTACCCTAGGGGGATTTGAACCCCAAATTACTAGTAAAATTGCATACTTGGTCCAGAATCTTAAGAGAGTTTGCAGAGGTATTTTGGTTGCCATATATCATCCATGAAAATCATATTCAAGTACTAATATCATTCATACACCTTCCTTGAATATTTGAAGGAATTTGGAGTCAATTCGAGACCTAGAGACCAATACTAGTCAAAGGGAAATTACTAGTAAAGTTCCCTACATTGGCCAGAATTGAAAGAGGATTTGTAGAAGTATTTTAAAGGTCCAAAAGCATCCCTGAAATATATATTTATGTTCTAACATCATCCATATACCTTCTCAGAATATTTGGGAGCAATTGGAGCAATTTGGGGACCTAGAGCTCAAAACTAGTCAAAGGTCAAACTAGGGAAAAAAGTGAAAAATTGCTATTTTAATAAAATTCCTAACAAGGGATATTACACAGTCCATACCCTGGTATGTATCAGGCTCTTTCCATGCAACTAGAGCAATTAGCAGCAACAACCAACTATATGAAAAAGTGCCTCTCCCCACTTGGACGTCTGCGACATCCTCCATTAGCTGATTCAAAAGATATAAGGACCAATTCATCTGGACTCCTTCCACGCATTGCTCGGCGTAAGAAAATATCCCCGAGTTACATTGGTTAGGGAGACCTCCCCTAATCACCTTACAACAAAGAATCTTAATGCCTGTGAGTACCGCTTGATTGTTGCAACTACTGGTACAATACCCGTGCCCATCTGATTCCAAGGCATACTTTTGTGCCAACCGACGTGCCCGCTTCCTCTCACTGGCCTTTCCTTGAAGAAACTCTTCCGGATCAACACCATTCTTGGGCAAGCCGGTAATGTGAGAAATCAAGTCTACAGTAATCGAGACCTCTCTGTCCAACCATAATGAGCCCCCATGGAAGCATGATAAGTGCTGCTTTACACAAGAACCGACTTCTGTCAAGCGGCCGAAATGCAGCATGTTAATTAACCCTAACAAACCGGCCTACCAAAATTCGAGTGCCCAGTCATGTATCTCTGGTTCCGGTAAATGGCACGTCTCTTTTACATATGATGCAGAGGCAATTTCAGGGTGGGCCACCATGTCATGGTCGTCACAGTGCAGGCGCATCAGCGACGGTCCAATATCCATCGAGCACTCCAAGCCTGCCAGGAGTGTGGGCATATTCACACTGAATTTCGGCTTCGGGTTCATTTTACGTGGGGTGGCATCTGACCGAACAGGAGGGATGTACCCAAGAATATTACCAGCGGACTGGCCCAGCCATTGGGAAGATGTAGTTGCAGGGTGACTTGATTGCCCCACCTGCTCTGGATTTTCATCGACCGCCGCGGACCGAAGCAATCTCTTACTCTTCGGGGATTCAGAAGGCTGACCTCCTCGGCGCTTCTTAGCAACAGTTGATGCTCCCACCGGCATGTTGGCAACTTCGGCTCCAAGATCAATGGTGTCCGATGACACAGCTTATTTCTCTATAAAGACTTGGATGAAGGGAGACTCCACTTCACTACTAATGTCCACTGTCTCCAATTCTCCTGGCATACCTCACCACTCTGCGTTATATACCTAACAGTAACTGACTGGAATCAATATAGCGCTCCACAACAACTCGGCTTGCTAATTTCTTGGTGTCTTCTTCCCCACGCTAAACCATACTTATAACATCGATCCAAATCGACCGTAATAATGACTAAATCATGCATTAATTCAACCAAATCCTTGTATTAATGAGGGAAATCCGCCGGCGATCTTGTCCTCCCTTCGACTATATCCGCCATTAATGCCCATGATTCAAACGCACCGTTAATTAACTATATCGCCTTTTTGCATTTATTACTGATCTGACCGGGCCGCCATGCTACCATATATCGCTGACTGTTCCAAAATTTGCGGTACAAGCCTCCTTGTTGTTGCATACCTTCTGCTGTTGGTGCGCCATCTGCCACCAAGCAACCTACAACAAGCATCATCGTCATTGCATCATTCTTTTTTTACCCAATGCGACTCAGACATCGCACTGCTCCACGCCCGCACGATAGGGCTTCAACCTGTGACCATTTACCAGCTTGGGGAGCATCCCCCCATCCAATCGCTGCAACTGAATCGCTCTTCCTGAAGTAATATGATTGATGTGGTAAGGACCTAGCTAATGCATTTGCAACTTGCCTGGATGTTTCATAAACTTGATGTCGTATAGTAACACTAAGTCGCCTTCTTGAAACTGCTTGTTTTTGATGTGGCGATCATGCCATGCCTTCTGTCTATCCTTCTCTACCCCTTGATGAAAGCCAACGATAAATCGATCTTCTTCCAATTGTACCAATTGCGCTAAACGATCCTCTAACGCTGCAACATCATCCATGCTCGTAACAGCCGCGATGCGTAGACTTGGGACAATATACTCCATCGGCATAATTGCTTCCTGCCCATATACCAACTTGAAAGGAGTTTGACCAGTCAGTCGTTTACATGTAGTGCGATAGGCCCATAATACTGTTGGAACTTTCAAATCCCAGTCGTCTCGGTTCATATTGCACACCTTTGTCAGTGCATGCTCCAATACCTTGTTAAAAGCCTCCACCGTTCCATTCGCCTGTGGGTGAGAGGGTGTACTCTTCTTATGATGTATTTTCAATTCCTACGTCAATGCGCTGATAGTGCGATTAAGAAAGTGGTTGCCTTGATCACTCAACAATATCTTGGGGCAGCTGAACCGAGTGATAATGTGATCAAACAAAAATCAAGCGGCTGTTGCGGCGAAGCAATCAACTATAGGCGCTGCCTCCACCCATCGGGTTAAATATTCTGTTGCTGTAAGGATGTATCGCACACCTGTACGTTTCCCTGGTGGATTGATCGGCCCCACAAAATCCACAACCCATTTCTCATACGGTTGCAATGTTACCTGAGGTAGCAGCGGCATCTTGTCTCATCTGGACGACTTGCCAGTTCGTTGACAAACATCACAAGATCGCACATAGTTTGTCGCATCGTTATGTAATGTAGGCCACCAAAGACCCGCGCGCAGTATTTTCCTGGCAGTCGCCCGACCGCCATAATGTCCTCCCGCAACTCCACCATGTGCCTCAGCCAATATCTGCGCCTGCTCATGCGGCAAGACACATCTACGCAATATCTCATCGGCCCCCAATTTATACAACTCTCCCGAGATCAGTTGAAAGTCGAAAGCCTTGAGGACCAATTGTTTCTTCTGGGTAGTGGTAAAGTCGTCAGGTGCGGTGCCGGTCACCAAAAACTGAAGGATGTCATCAAAATATCGATCAGCAGCGACAACATCAAACAGCTGGCCGTCCGACAACCCGTCTTCGATATTATTCGGTTCCTCCCCTGTATCAATCCGTGAAAAATGATCTGGTCCAACATTCAACCGCCCTGGCTTCACAACAACCTCAAAATCAAACTCCTGAAACAACAGTAGCCACCGACAGATCTTCCCCCCCAACACAGGCTTATTGACCAAGTATTTTAATGCAGAATGATCAGTGAACATTTTAAAATGGCCACCCAACAAGTAATGCCTAAATTTTTGCAGCGCATAAACCATGGCCAGACCTTCGCGTTCTGTGGTAGTGTAGTTGCGTTCTGCAGAAGACAGCTTCCGATTGGCAAAAGCAATGGGATGATCAATGCCGCCTTCTCCTGGTTGAGCCAATACAACCCCTAATGCGATCGATGAAGCATCAACATGGACATGGAATTCCTTACTCCAGTCCGGAAAGACCAAGATCGCTGCCACACCATCTTTGCCTTGAGCGTTTCAAAACTAGCCTGGCATTCCGGGTTCCACTGGAATGCCGCATCCTTTTTCAACAACTTCTCCATAGGGGCCGTAATCGCAGCATACCCCTTAATGAACTTGCGATAATATCCCGTGTGACCCAAGGTCATGCGCAACTGCTTAACAGTGGTCGGCAGTTGCAACCCCAAAATAAGCGCAATCTTGGCTGGATCAACCAACAATCCCCGCTTACACACGATATGACCCAGCAATATTCCAAAGGGAGCACAAAAAATACATTTCTTCAAGTTCATCAATATCTGGTGCTACCGACATCGCTTAAGCATCAACCGTAGATTGGCCAAATAATCGTGAATCAATCCATAAACAATCCAATCATCCATATATACCTGCAGAAACTTCTGAATAAAATCTTTGAATGCAACAATGACGACTCGGGAGAATATCACGGGTGCATTCTTCAAACCAAATGGCATGACCGTGTACTGAAAGCAACCCCATTCAGTAACAAAAGTTGTCTTATGGCGATCTTCCTTGGCAATGCGAATCTGATGGTAGCCAGAGAATCCATCAGTGAAAGAGTACATCTCCTGGCCACCCACTCCTTCAAGTACTTTGTCAGTAAACGGGGTCGGAAAGGGGTCATGCAAGCAGGCATCGTTCAGCTTCCGCAAATCGACACAGATGCGCACTTCGCTTGTTTTCTTGTCCTGCACCACCATAGGACTTATCCATTCTGACACTTCTACAGGTTCGATAATACCAGCATCCAACATCCGATCAAGTTCTGCCCTGACCTTTTCTTTATGTCGCGGATTTAGCTAATAAGGTCGCTGTCGGACTGGTTTAGCGTCTGGTTTCAATGGAATCCTCATCTCTCCTAAATCACCCAAGATTCCCTTCATTTCGGAAAACTTCATGGGAAACACGTACTGAAACTCATGCAATAACTTGGTAACCTTACTCATCATCTCATCATCCCAATAATCCCGAACATTAGCAAACTTGGGAGTAGCCTCAGTCCCGATATTCGTTTTGCGAAGCTGCAACAGCTGATTGAACGGATTACTTGGCGCAACAGGTGGTACCACATCGCGACTTCCTTCGGATTTAGGAATTTTGATATTTCGGGGATCATCATCGTCCTCTGGCCCTCCATTGACATTGAAGCACTCCATGAGAGACTGCATCTGACTGTGGGTGTGCGAGTCAACAGGGAAGGTCACCGGAACAACTTGAAATATCACATCACGGATGAGCTGTAGGGCGTTATGGACATCAGGGTTGGCATCTGCAAATGTGAAGGTATGAGTGAAACAGATCGTCAACTCCCCCCATGTGGTAATGTCACGGCGCAAATCGGCTGCAATATACCACGAGCGTGGTATTTCCTCCAAAGTATGGACAAAAGCATGAACCCACTCATCTCTCGGTCGCGTTACCCACAATCGTTGGCACTCCATCACATGATCACCGGGATCAGTTCGACCATCATACTTGTCGGTGTGATAAACCTTAGTATTTCCAAATCGAACCATCATCAACCTTCGACACTGTGACCAATCTTTGATGAATTTCTTATGTGTCGCCCACCAGCATGCTGGAGCAACCTTCAGTGCTTCCTCCAAGGCTAGCAATCGCTATGGTTCTGGAACACGATCTTCGAACTCTTCTACAAAAGTATCTAAGCCAGGAAACCCCTCATAGACGGGCAATGTGATCGTTTCTGTCGCAACCCGACACAAGGATTGTGTAACTAGGACACATTTCTGGAACTTCTGCTAGTGCTCTAATGCATCATCAGAGTCAAAAGATGTAGAACTCTTGCTGTGCCACTCTAGCTCACCGTGGATTGTGGGATGAATGTAGTCCTCAGAAATATTAAATGCATGATCCCAACCAGTGTGATCGTTATCTTTGACAGGCTCAACATATCGACGTCCTTCAGCCGGATCCAATGGAGTGATGACTAAAAAATCATGATTCTCAAAAGTCATCATGCGCTTCTTAAAGTTGATTATAGATCCACTGTCATTAGCCCATCCTATCCCCAATAGTGTAGGATAGGAGCTTCCTCCATCAACTACTTCAATGGCGTCAAAATCAACATAAGTCTTCATGCCCTCAATATCAATCGTGAGCCGCGGAACCCGCCCAATCGGTGTAACCTTCGCATGGTTAGCCAACCGGAGCTGCACAAGAGACCAGCTCAATGGGGGACTCCCCATCTTTTGCCACACCTGCTTGGTTAAGATGTTAACATCTGAACCAAGATCAAGAATAACCGAATCAACATCGTAGTCACCGATCTGAATGTTCATTCGCATTTCCTTTCCATTTTTCTGTCACTGTAAGGAGTTTACTGCCGACTCCTGCCATCCTTTCAAAAATCGCTGTAACCATCCCTCAATCTCAACTAGAGCAACTGGGTCTCAGGCCAACAATAAACAGTTCTCAAGAAACTTTTGCAATGTCCCCGATAGTGGCGTTCGATTTGCATCATCGGTAGTATCGAATACAGGTGGCATATCACAAACAACAGCCTTACCGCGGTCTTTCTCCAAAGTGCGACGTGCTTCCAGGAATGTCTCCCATTCTGCATCAATGTCAAAATTTACCGTCTTCTGACCAGCCAAGCGAATGAGTGGTCACGAACCATCTTCCCCAGTCGTCTTACCTCCACGAGTGACAACAGCCACCGAAGCATCTTGTGGTTGCGATTCTGCAGAAATAGTCACAATATTGGCACCCTGTGTTTGGTTCTACTGCAGGTTCCCTGGTTGATTTACGTTCGGATTAGCATTCAGCGGTGGTTGCGGGGGCTGGTTTTGCACTACTTGTTGCATCGGGTTCTGTACCGGTTGCTGTACTGGGTTATGTAGCTGCGGAGTGTTCCCAGCTTGCCATCTTGCAATCAACTGTGGACAATTCTCGACTGTATGATCATTACCGGAACAAAACGTACACTGATTCTGTAGCAGTGGGAAATTGCGCTGATAATGCCCCCATACCGCATAGTGGTAACATTGAACAGGTCCTCGACCACCTTGGCCTCCTCCTCCATGACCAAATCCACCACCGCGTCCAACCCTGTAGCCTCCCCGATAGCCGCCCTGCTGCTGATACTGAGGTTGGTTAAACTGCTGCTGCATGGGTGCTTGCGGCATCCCTTGCCCTTGTGGTACATACTGTGGTTGTTGCACGTACTAAGGCTGCGGGGGGTTCATCGGTGTATATTGCGGTACGAACTGCTGCGGTACAAACTGCGTCTGTGGTTATGGCTAAGCTACTTGCAGCTGTAGCGGTGCAGTGCGCTGATCATCTTTGACATAGAATGCATCATCGATTCTCTCCTATAGCAACCCATATGCATGACAATCCTTGTCATCATGTCCTACCGACTTACAGAATGTGCAATAAAGATTTCGCGGGGTTGTGACCATTTTCTGCATATATGGGCAATTATCATGACTATGCCCAAGCACCGAACAAACACGACACCACGACATGCTGCCGCCATTCAACGGATTGGGCGCACTGGAGACCAAATAATTACGAAAATATGGGCAATCATCTTTCGTATGTCCCTCTCGTCGACATCACGTACACCATACTTCATCGCGCTGTTCCTTGTTCTTCTTCAAATCTTGCAACTGTATAGTCAGGTTGGAAAGTTGCGTCTGAATCTGTGACATCCCGGTTGCATTATTTCTAATCGACGACGCTTCCAATCGCATTGTGATCTCTAGAGCTTCGTTAGGAATCAATATGTTTTGCTGCATCAGCGGCAGCCGAATGTGGGGTAGCAATGCCACAATGAACCATTCTTTATGTTGGACATCGCTCATTTTGAAACTAACCTTTGCCATCAATGTCTTGAATTGCTGGTCTAAATCCCATACAGTCTCATTGGGATACTTCTTAATTTCCTTCAATTCAGTAATATACTGGGCCTCCGACTTAGGCCGTCTAAATTCAGCAATCAGCCCATCCCGAATCTCATCCAGTGACTTCTCTGGGGACCCCGTAGGGACTAAAACAAATTTCATGAACCAATCTAATGCATGACCCCGTAGGGTCGTGGCTAGTTGTCCTTTCTTAGTATTGTCATTAGTGATCTGTTTCACGGTCCAGACCGCTTCACACAAAAACCAATACTGTTCTGGGTTGTCGGTCGCACTTCCATGGAACAATGGTAGCTTAGCATCATCGCCCGCCATCTTGGGATTCCTTCCTCCTGTCGCTGTACTACTACTACCAATTAAATTTTGTGGTGTCGATGTACTCGACGGTGTTGAAGTAGTGTTTCTTTTTGGTTGAGAACTAGTGAGGAGAGGTGTGGGTACGTTGGTGCTGGGGTTTGGTCCTGCCTCTATCCTGGGCATAGCCTAGTCATTCCTGTCAGGACTGTGAGGTCGCTTCGTCCCATGTGGCCTTCCTTCACGGTCTTGCAGTCTGATCGCAGCAGGACCTTCTCCTGTCCTCTGCCTCTTTTCCTGTCGGAACCTTACTCCTCCCCTCGTAAGGCCACTTTCTTCCTCAGCTTCGCTCACAGTTTCCTCATGGTCTGCACCCATCTACCCCTTTACCATTTCATTTACCGTTCCCCAATAGTCGTGGTACCCATGGCCTCCGCCCACTAGGCTATCTACTGATCAAGGTGCATCTTTAATATACCTTTCTCGCAGATTAACATCTTAATCGACAGTTGGAGTGACAACAAAAACCTTCCCCTCGGTCCTTTAAAGAAGTATCTTTCAGCTTCACTATAGGATTTCTTCGTGTCGATCGCAAACTCAGTGATATATCCTTCCAAAATGCTATCAAGCCAAACTTTGACAGCCCGTGATGCCTTATTATCGACTTCCTGCAGCTCCTGGATCAACTCCGGGGTCCAAGCCGTAGGTTCACCACCTTGGAAATTCTTCTTCTGAAAGGTCATCTTTGACAACCACTCGTACAGAATAACCGAGAATTCATAGAAAAACCATTCATGCGGATCGTTGAATATATATTCCCACCCGGTGATCTACCGTTAGTCGCATATTCCAACTTTCTTCTTTAGCAAATTCCTGCAACTTCTAATTGAACCATTTTTGTATCTCCGGCTTCGTCGGGTGCCACAACATGGCCTCCTCTTACTACGCCCATGGTCCTGGCAACGGAACCATTTGTTGACCAAGTCATGACCTCACAGTCGACAGGGGTCCACCAGCTGTCGACTCATACCGCAGTCTCCCTGGGCACCAGCCCGGGCAGGTTTAAGCCCACCCAGCAACACCCACAGAGCGGATGAGGTCTCACCCGAGGCATCCAGGAAGAGTAGACAGAACCATGTTTCCACCGAGGGAGGAGGTGAGTTGCGGCAGTATGATACCAATAGCAATTCTAAATATTCATTGCAAAGTTATAGCACATCACTTTAATCGCAACATTTAACATTGCATAGATCGCACATTACTTTAATCACAACATTACAGATATCTATAACATATTATTGCGGTATTCACATCATAGCGACAGATAATGGCATTAAGAAAAAGGCAATAACATAAGTATTAAGCAACATTACACGCAGATTGCACCAAACCATCATCTCATATTACTATGGCAAACCAAAAACAGTACATGAACCTCTGCACAATTCCCGCATTATCTTCGCATACAGCTCTATCTTCTCTCTATCATTCGTGCTCCTCTCAACACTTACAATTCTCATCTATTTATAGGCTTCTGCCCATTCCAATACTTGTCCACTTTCCTAACCGACACTTATAGACAATCGACTAACTGACTTGGTCTAATGACCCAAAAACCTGCATACCACGGTACAATTGACTTTATATTACAAAATACATGGTCCCAGTGACCCAAAACTCGCCAACTGCAGTCTACTCTGGTACAAAATACTCCTTTCATGCCTCTATCCAATGTGTCGCAACGTCGGCGGTACCGCGACACATCCTCATCAAACCGCCTGCCAACAGGTCTATTGGTAGGAATTAAGGTGATTGAGCTTGTGTTAACCTAGAGACCAAGGTTCAAAACCCTTTTTGCTTGGAGTTATAGTTAGTTACCAAATATAATTATTATTATGGTTGCATTGTTGAAATCAATGCAACGATGTTTTTTTATTAAATTTATAAATTCAATGCATACATGTAAAATACAAAAAACAATGCATTGTTGAAATCAATGCAAGATTTTTTTATTTATTAAATTGATAAATTCAATGCATACATCTAAAAAACAAAAAAAATGCATTGCTGAAATCAATGCAACGAATGAAATAAATATGCATCTTCTGTTGTTTGACAACATTTGTGTGTGGTCTATTGGTAGGAAGTAAGGTGATTGGGCTTGTGTTAACATAGAGACCAAGGTTCAAAACCATTTTTTAATTGAGGTATAGTTAGTTATCAAATTTAACTATTATTATGGCTGCATTGTTGAAATCAATGCAACAATGTTTTTTTATCAATGCAACGTATGAAATCAATATGCATCTTGTGTTTTTCAATAATATTTGTTTGTGGTCTATTAAACATTGCATTGTTGAAATCAATGCAACAATGTTTTTTTTATTAAATTGATAAATTCAATGCATACATGTAAAAAACAAAAAAACCAATGCATTGCTGAAATCAATGCAACGAATCAAATTATTTATTAAATTGATAAATTCAATGCATACATGTAAAAAACAAAAAAAACTGCATTTTTGAAATCAATGCAACTAATGAAATAAATATGCATCTTTTGTTGTTTAACAACATTTGTTTGTGGTCTATTGGTAGGAAGTAAGGTGATTCGGTTTGTGCTAACCTAGAGACCAAGGTTCAAAACCATTTTTGTGTGTGTGGTCTAGTTTTTATGTTAGCAAATCTAACTATTCTTATGTCGGCTATAATTTATTTCTTTACTTTTTATGTTTCTAGTTTTTATGTTAGCAAATCTAACTATTTTTATGTCGGCTATAATATTCTTTTTACTTCTTATGTCCACCATAAAAAACAAAAAAACCAATGCAACGAATCAAATTATTTATTAAATTGATAAATTCAATGGATACATGTAAAAAAAAAATGCATTGCTGAAATCAATGCAACGAATGAAATAAATATGCATCTTCTGTTATTGATTGGGCTTAGAGTTATATTTAGTTATCAAATCTAATTATTAGTTAGCAAATCTAACTATTCTTATGTCGGCTATAATATTCTTTTTACTTCTTTGGTTTCCACTTCTTATGTCCACCGTAATATTTTTTTTTACTTCTTTATTTCTTTACTCTTTATGTTAAGAAATTTAACTATTCTTATGTCGGCTACAATATTCTTTTTACTTCTTTGGTTTCTACTTCTTATGTCCACCATAATATTTTTTTTTTACTTCTTTATTTTTTTATGTTTCTAGTTTTTATGTTAGCTATAATATTTCTTTTTACTTATGTTTCTAGTTTTAATGTCCGCTATAATATAACTTTTTACATTTTTGTTTACGTCTTTATTTTATGTTGGGTATAATATTATGTTTCTACTTTTCATATCCACTATAATATTTTTTTAACTTCTTTATTTTATGTCGGAAGATCTCCCTCATATTATAATTTTTTACTTTATATTAAATTTTATTAATGGCCCACAAACGTTACAGTTACATCCGTTACAAGATCACATGTTACAAGATCTCCCTCATACTATTATTTTTTACATCTTATTATGTTCCACAAACGTTAGATGTTACATGTTACATCCGTTACATGTTACAAGATCTCCCTCGTACTATTATTTTTTACATTTTATTATGTTACACAAACATTACATGTTACATTTTACATTTGTTACGTGTTTACATCCGTTACATGTTACAAGATCTCCCTCATACTATTACTTTTTACATTTTATTATGTTCCACAAAGGTTACATGTTATATGTTACATCCGTTAAAGATCTCCCCCATAGTGGGCTGTAGAGCGTCTCTTGCGCAACAATTACAATTTTTGGTTTTGTATTAATTTTTTTTATATGTTATAAAGGTCACAATATTAGACCTATAGAATGGAGTATACAAATTTATTTTTGAATATTCATATATTAAACATAATTGTGAAATTAGAAAGGAAATGATAAAAACAAATGTTATTAATTTCTATTAAACCCTATTAGCATGAAGCAATAGAAATTACTTGTTATTGTGTTTAAAATATTTTGCTCTCTACATCCTATTCAAACAAATTGGAGTTTAAAGAACACTTTAAATTTTCACATACATGTGAACTTGTGTAAAGTACGATAAATGAATCTTCATAGATATTAAAGAACACTTCGAAGTGAAAAGAGATTGTTTCTACAAACAAACCATGTATCATTTTCACATCACATAAGTAATAGATACTAAAGAATACTTTGGATTGAAAAGAAATTGTTTCTACAAACAAACTATGTATCATTTCCACATCACATACATAAATAGTAACAATTGCATTGAGGATGTAAGGATGTAATCCTTTGAAAGTTAATGTGTAAAATAAATCAAAATTTTCAAGTAAAAAACTCAAAACAAATTTTGGTGAATGATAAGAATATACCGTAGTGTAGTCAACATAGCATAGTCAACAAACAAGGTGCGAACCAACTCAGAATGGGGTTAGGGTTCACATTAACTCAATTTAGAAATTGGATTGTGTGTAAAAAAACCCTTACTCATTGATATTATCAGGTCTTGTCCTATGGTTAGTTTCATAACTTATTAAAACTATCTATCAAGGAAAAACAAAAAAATGTCGATATGAGATTAAAAGGCCTTTCACGTTGAATATTTTTAGAAACCTTGTAATAGGGTTAAATAAAAAAAATAATAATGAGAGGAAAAATTTGTATATTTAGTCCAAAATAGACTATAAGTGTTACAACCACATGTTGGCCAAAATCCATTAGAATGTGGATAACCTTGTACATAAAAATTGGCTAAAAACCGGTTAACTAAATCCATCGAGTGGCTAGAAGTAAAAATAAATGGAGCTCTGTAAATATTTGAGCTTTGCTCATGATACACATAACCTAGCCTAACATTCATACCATAAGACTAATGTACATTTTCTGTAGATGTAACAATGAAACCAAGCAGGAAGGGTACACGTTATCTATAAGGATTTGAACTGAATGGAGCTTGAAATTCAAACCCGAACCTTTATGTCCCTGAGTAATTTCTAGTTTGGTAGTTGAGAGACGACATGGCCGTTGAAGTATGAGCATTATGTTCAGTGCTTGGTGCCTCAACATAAGATAACATTTCAGAATATATATATATATATATATATATAACATAATCATTTAGGAATAAAATTCGTTTACCGAAGAAATACCCAATGTAGGTAAGATAAATAATCCATAGAATAGGAATTATATATATGCGCGTGCGCGCTTGTGTGTGTGACGTAATCATTTAGGAATAAAATCCATTTACTGAAGAAATACCCAATGTAGGTAAGATAAATAATCCATATAATAGGAATACAATATAATATGATAATGATATGAGATATGATATGAAAATACAATGAGAATTGAGGGCTTGTATAAATACCCACACAGGGGTGCCCTTGTGAAGAGACATGACCTTTCATCATGAAGGTATCTCTTCATTGCATTTTAGTTATTAATATTCACTATTGATTTAGTATTAATATATATATATATATATATATATATATATATATATATATATATATATATTCTGTTTGTTACATTACCTCTTCCTTAAAAATGCTTTGTCCTCAAAGCATAATTATGGAAGACTTTTATCCCTTGTTCTTGCTCGTAATGCTTTCTCGTGATATTATGTGTTGGTGGCTGTGACATTTGATGAAATGAAAATATACATTCTTTTAAACATTGAGTGAAAATGTTGCGTTGTTTGTGAAGTGGTCCATTGGAGATCTACCTTCAATGGAACTGTTTATTGATAGATTGTTCGAATATAATGTCTCATTTTCTGCTTCCACCCAATTTCTCGATTTTGTCTCCATTCGGTTTTGAAATCACAACTTGTTTGTTTATGTTCCATTTGACCTTGTCGTTGGTCATACTGATTTATCGTTATCCTAATATTTTGTAATTGTTCTTCAGAACCATAATGTCTTGATGTTTGTAGTGATTTGTTAGTATAAACATTCTTCCAATTTTGAGCACCATTTGACTCTGTATTGGTCCCCCTTTTTGGTGTTTGAATCTGAGTGTATGATGACTTTGCTATTAGGTCAGTCATCGTTTCTTTGTCGACAATTGATTTTTTGCGATCTAAATCTTCTTGTAAATATTTCTTATCATGCTTTAGTTTTCTAATTTGTATGAGTAAGTCTTGATTGTGTCTTCTTAAGTGTAAGAGTTATTCCTTATAGTCTATCTTGGAGACTTCATTTTGAGCATCTTGATTCTCTTGTTCTCATTTTCTAAACTTTTTTATTTCTTCTAGCAATTTCTGATTAACCTTCTTTAAGGAAGAATTTTCTTCGTCTTTTACTGATAATTTTTTTCTGAAAATATTGATTCTTCTCTTATAACTTTTGATTACACTGCATTTTTTCCTTTGTCTTCTTAATTTGAAGAAGTAATTTTTTACTATTATCTCTTAGATGAGAGATCTCTTCCTCTTTATCCATGACAACTTTATTGAATTCTTTCTGCATCCTTTATATTGAATTTTGATTTTACTGCAAAATCACGTTTGATATATCTTTGAAGTCTTTAGATGATATTTATTTTGAATCTAACTTCATTTTAACATCTCATAATGTGATTTTCTTCTTCTTGTAAGAAAATGTCAGAAACTTCTTTTCAACATTTAGGATAAAAGTCCACAATGTTCCTAACCAAGGTAATCCTAAAATTAGATCACCGTCATTGCTCCACAAGGATCTAACGACAAATTGTGATATGAAGTTATAATCTCCAATATTTAGTTGTAAATCGCTTATTTCATATTGTTTCTTATCCCAAAAGTCTAACCTTTCACCTATATTTGACTCGGGAATCATTAACTTTTTAGCGAATTCAACACTAATATAATAGACATAATAATATCTTTTCCTCTGATTGTTCCTTTGATTTTAAATAACACTGAAGCATAAATTTTTGATGTGCTTGGGAATCTTCCTTGTTTTTCTCCATAAAACTCCATTGGATTTCGTCGATATTTTCGGCCAAAAGAACCCTAATTTTAAAATTGATATCTTCTTCAACAAAACCATATATCTCAATGATATACTTATATTGCCAAGCTTTATGTGAGGGGCCAGAATTGATTAATATTCTTTTTAACACTACAAATGAATAACAACAACTTTAATTAAAAAGATTTAATGCTACCGTGTGCAAAGATTCAAGGATTTATATAAATAAATGATAAAAAGATTTAATGTAAATTATTTATTATTTGAAAAATTAATTGTGTGCAAAGATATATATATATATATATTGTTTCTGAAAATGTTTCTCCACAGAAATACTCCTCTAAGTAATTAAGAGTAATATATTGTGAAAACCTTTTACTGTGTGTGTTTTCAGGGCAGAGCTTAACAAGAAGACAGAGTCAAAATAGTAGATTGTTCAGTTCACAAAATAAAATAATGACAATAGAATGATAAATCCAAGAATGTTTTCGACTCACAAAATCCAAAGAAGCATCATAAACACAAAAAAATAGAGTAAGATCACACAAATTGCATCCCAATAGCCTGCCTAGAAAAATTTATATTCTTTACAAAAGTTTGAGTTTCAAACAGTATTTGATGGTCTATGTACTAAAACTCCCCATACATGATCTTGAAGCTATGAAATCCAAGGAGGTTAGTTCTCAGAGGAGTCTGAAGAAGAGGAGTCCCGCTTATGTGACCTTTTCTTGGGTTCGTCCTCCTCTTGCTGATGAAGAGGATAGTTCATGCTGCCGAGGATCCAATATGAGGAGCCTGGAAGGAAGGGCAGCCAGCCAGGAGCATCCATTTTGATGCGTTACTCCTCCATCAAATCCTCGAAATCCCTCTGCAAATGAGGAGCCATTCTGATGCATTATAGGGAGCACATTTTTCTTGGATAAACTAGGGGAAAGACATTTGTGTTAGACAAAAATGCCATCTACAATACAACATCAATCCTTTGAAACTTGAGGCACTATTTGAAGCTATCTTGCTTGAAGTTTGTGATGTTCTTATAGGACGGTCATTATATGTCCAAGTGTCATATTGTTTATTAGTATAGGTGTTATAATTTCATAATTACCTTGATATATTAGTTGTATATGATAATTACGGTATCCCTAACTACCAGAGTCTCTCTAATAATTATCAAACAAGGCAATAGCAGATTTTTACTCTTGATGGTTTGGTCAAAAGGATCAAAGAAAATAACTCCAACCTCTGATATTTATGCAAGGGGTCCCTCTATACATCAATATAGGTATTTATTATTTGGTGAAAGAATACAAAGAGAACCTCATCACCTATATTTATACCTTTCTACTATCAACTTCATGCAATTGGTTTGAAACTATGCTAATGTCCCCATGGTATACATATTATCCCTTCTAGAGAATGAGAAGATCAAATACCAAATTCATTAGTTAACATGGAAGGATCACATTTAATCTAGCTCCACCTTGTGAGAGCCCAATTGTATTAGTTCAAAAGAAGGGTGATATATGGTGACTTTGTATTGAATATATATTTCTAAACAAAATCACGGTCAAGAATTGATACCCCACTCCATAGACTAAGGAATTTCTCAATCACCTCAAAGGAGACATGTTTTTCAACAATATTGATCTTAATTCAATGTATCACTAGGTGCCCATTGAGCTACTAATGTATGGAAGGAATCCTGTAAGACTAATGAATATATATTCAAGTGTTTGGTCATACCCTTTAGCTTGATTAATGTGCTAGCAACATTAATGGGGATTATGGATGAGATACTACAATAATTTACCAACTTGTTTACATTTGTGTGTCTGGACAACATCCTCACCTTCAACAAAACCTCAGAAGAGCATCTGAAACACATATAGAAAGAGTTGAGAAAATTGCTCATTTGGAATGTAGATAATTCAATATCTGGGTACATCATGGATAAGCATGTTGTGCACGTGGATATAGCCAATATACAAGTCATTCACCATTGTCTAGCCTTGAAGAGATAACAAATCTTCACAAATTCTTGGGCCTTGCCAACTTGTACCATAAGTTCCTATTTCAATTCATTCATATTATATGGCTCTCGAGCTAGATGACCAAGGGCCAAGGACAAGTTAGGTAGGTTTTGGGCACAACAAAATCATTTAAGGAGATAAAGTGTTTCCTCTATACAATGCCATTCCTCATTTTATTAAACCTAAAATAGGTATTCTGAATTGAGATAGATGCCTTCGATTATGTCATCATTGCAGTCATCACTCAACATGGATATCTATTGGCCTATCACAATGATACATTCTTTGATATATATCATAGATACCGATCCTATGAAAAGTAACATTACTCCATTGTGTAATATTTTTGGTAGTAGAAACATTATATTATGAGAAAGGAAATGTTCATACATGCCTACCATAACCTCTACAATTATATTCAAATGCTTGGAAAGTTGTAGAATGACCACTATTATACTTGGTCCACATGCCTTCAACAATTCCACTTGAATATCATGTACAAGAAAAGAAACACAAATTAAGTTGAAAAATTCCTTATGCAATCTCCAATTGTAGAACTAACCAAAGTACTTAATTCCCACATTAACAACACATCATAGTGGCTCAAGCAATATGGCATCAATTTTTCCTTTGTTGCTACATATCACACATTGGTTGTCGGTAAACAATTTTTAAACTTTAATTTCTTGATGGAATTACGTGTCATTGAGTTCTTTTGATGTTAATCCAAGCTAGCTTGAGAAGATGATTTGGGAGGTGCACTAAAAATAAGTATAAGGGGATGTTGGTGTGGAGATGATAGTGATAGTGCTATAGAAGTACTTCTATTGGCCAAATTTTTAACAATATGACAATGAATATATTAGATCATGCATTGCTTGTGGCATCACTAGACCTACAATCAAGAAGTAGGGACTACACACCCCTCTTCCCATTCTAGATAAACCTTGGGAATCAGTCTCCATGGATTTTATGTTAGGTACGCCCTCAATTAAGTACGGTAAGAATTGATTTTTTGTGGTTGTTGATTGCTTCTCTAAGATGCAATTTTTGAACACTATAAGAAGAGTGTCAAAGCAAAGTCATTGCTAATATCTTTTTGGAGCATCTTTGAGTTTATTTTGGGTTTTCAAAGACAATTATTTTTAAAAGGGATAATGAGTTCCTAAGTAGATTTTGGTCTAGCCTTTGGGCCACGATGGACACCAAGATAACAAAGTTTATTGTCTTCCATCCTAAGATTGATGGGAAAACATAGTTGTTAAATATGATGATTGCACACAAATTTTGAATGTATAATCCCAAACATCTGTGTACATAGGGTGAACTCCTTTCATGCACATGGGATGAAATCCCTTTTCACATGTGCCCAAGTTCTAGCCTTTGTCCCTAATTTATGTAGCTATTACCATTGCATAAACACAACATGACTCTTCCCATTCATAGTTTGAGGATAAATGAAAATAAACCAAATTTTGTGAATGGATCCAACACAGATATAAACAAGTTAATGATATTTTGTAAAAATTCAACAATAAGTACAAGCAATGAAAAGGTTGGAAATGGGTTCCACACAAGTTCTAGGGTGGTGATAAGGTATGGTTCCTTGTATAGGAAGAGAAATCATAGCCCCCCAATAGATTCTCATACCACTTATATATGGAACTTATACCATCAACAAGGTCATGGGTGATAATTATATTGAATTGGACCTCCACCCTTCCTCACCTTACATCATATAGTTAATGTGGACCTACCTTGACTATACATTTTTTCCTCTATTAGATACCTCAGAGGTGGTAGAGCACTTGGCCACTATACAACTCCACCTTGGCTACAATAAGAGAACTATAGTGGATAGGAGCATGAACACCAAGTGAAATATTGGTAGCCAATAGAAAATACAACTCTATCATGTTTCCAATGCAATGGAACCTCTTCACAAAGTAAAGTGGTTCAATAGGAACCAAATCCAACATAAATTCCCTAATATAGTATTGAAACTTTACACAGTTGAAACCATTACTACTCAACGGGGGAGGGATAATCCACGTAGGCATTCAGTATCATGTCAGAAATGGTCTTGGTACCGATAGTTTTTAGGTCCTAAAATTTTGGTGCATTTTTGGGTGTCTCCTCATGAGCTTTTAAAGGGTTTTACACACAATGGTTAGTGACTCAACTTGGTCACCTATTTTTATTTTCCACAAGATACAAAAGACCCAAAATGGAACACTAAGTGAAATTTTATTGTCTTGAAAAGGCGTCCCTCTTTATTCTAGCTTAGTGTTCCTACTCAACCTTAACTTCATGCTATGGTTGGGGATCTTGCATTTTATGGTTTTTACCTATTAGGATTTTAGCATTATCATAGAATGAATTTACAACATCTTATTATGGGGTTTCTTTTTAATGAGAATAATCATACCATTTCTTATTAAAGATAAGCTACCACCATTCTAGCGATGATCTATTGCTATGAACATTGTAAGGTTTTTTTGCACTGATTCAATTCTATAATTTTGTTTTCATTGTTACTATGATGTCAATATCTTGTGTTCTCTCTCTACAACATTTTTGTTCTTTCATTTGATTTACAATCCAATATGGATCACCATGCAAGATTTATCTATCTCATTATCATGCACGAAAACATTACTAGGATCCATTTATAGCTTGTATATGGCCTAAAGAAGGGTGATTTGATCACCTTCAACTATGGAAATTCAAGATAGTTCTATTGTTAGTAATTTTGAGATTAATTTTCCTCTAAAGGAAACCCTTAAATTTGGTGTAAATTACTATTGTGAGGTAATGATTGAAAATTCATATAATGATATTCCCCTTTGTATTTTTGTATCTGAATATGATAGTGTTTGTAACACTTATAGGGAGCATACTTTTCTTGGATAAACTAGGGGAAAGACATTTGTGTTAGACAAAAATGCTATCTACAATACAACATCAATCCTTTGAAACTTGAGGCACTATTTGAAGCCATCTTGCTTGAAGTTTGTGATGTTTTTATAGGATAACCGTTATATGTCCAAGTGTCATATTGTTTACTAGTCTAGGTGTTATAATTTCATAATTACCTTGATATATTAGTTGTATATGATAATTAAGGTATCCCTAACTACCATAGTCTCTCTAATAATTATCAAACAAGGCAATAGAAGATTTTTACTCTTGATGGTTTGGTCAAAAGGATCAAAGAAAATAACTCCAACCTCTGATATCTATGCAAGGGGTCCCTCTATACATCAAAATATGTATTTATTATTTGGTGAAAGAATACAAAGAGAACCTCATCACCTATATTTATACCTTTCTACTATCAACTAAATCATGCAATTGGTTTGAAACTATGCTAATGTCCCCATGGTATACATATTATCCCCTCTAGAGAATGAGAAGATCAAATACCAAATTCATTAGTTAACATGGAAGGATCACATTTAATCTAGCTCAACCTTGTGAGAGCCCAATTGTATTAGTTCAAAAGAAGGATGATACATGGTGACTTTATATTGAATATATATTTCTAAACAAAATCACGGTCAAGAATTGATACCCCACTCCATAGACTAAGGAATTTCTCAATCACCTCAAAGGCAATATGTTTTTCAACAATATTGATCTTAATTCAATGTATCACTAGGTGCCCATTGAGCTACTGATGTGTGGAAGGAATCCTGTAAGACTAATGAATAAATATTGAAGTGGTTGGTCATACCCTTTAGCTTGATTAATGTGCTAGCAACATTAATGGGGATTATGGATGAGATACTACAACCATTTACCGACTTGTTTACATTTGTGTGTTTGGACAACATCCTCACCTTCAACAAAACCTCAGAAGAGCATCTGAAACACATATAGAAAGAGTTGAGAAAATTGCTCATTTGGAATGTGGATAATTCAATATCTGGGTACATCATGGATAAGCATGTTGTGCATGTGGATATATCCAAGATACAAGTCATTTACCATTGTCTAGCCTTGAAGAGACTAACAAATCTTCACAACTTCTTGGGCCTTGCCAACTAGTATCATAAGTGCCTATTTCAATTCATTCATATTATATGGCTCTCGAGCTAGATGACCAAGGGCCAAGGACAAGTTAGGTAGGTTTTGGGCACAACAAAATCATTTGAGGAGATAAAGTGTTTCCTCTCTACAATGTCATTCCTCATTTTATTAAACCTAAAATAGATATTCTGAATTGAGACAGATGCCTTAGATTATGTCATCATTGCAGTCACCACTCAACATGGACATCTATTGGCCTATCACAATGATACATTCTTTGATATATATCATAGATACCGATCCTATGAAAAGTAACATTACTCCATTGTGTAATATTTTTGGTAGTAGAAACATTATATTATGAGAAAGGAAATGTTCATACATGCATACCATAACCTCTACAATCATATTCAAATGCTTGGCAAGTTGTAGAATGATCACCATTATACTTGGTCCACATGCCTTCAACAATTCCACTTGAATATCATGTACAAGAAAAGAAACACAAATTAAGTTGAAAAATTCCTTATGCAACTTCCAATTGTAGAACTAACCAAAGTACTTAATTCCCACATTAACAACACATCGTAGTGGCTCAAGCATTATGGCATCAATTTTTCCTTTGTTGCTACATATCACACATTGGTTGTCAGTAAACAATTTTTAAACTTTAATTTCCATGATGGAATTATGTGTCATTCAGTTCTTTTGATGTTAGTCCAAGCTAGCATGAGAAGATGATTTGGGAGTTTCACTAAAAATAAGTATAAGGGAATGTTGGTGTGGAGATGATAGTGATAGTACTATAGAAGTACTTCTATTGGCCAAATTTTTAACAACATGACAACGGAATATATTAGATCATGCATTGCTTGTGGAATCACTAGACCTACAATCAAGAAGTAGGGACTACACACCCCTCTTCCCATTCTAGATAATCCTTCGGAATCAGTCTCCATGGATTTTATGTTAGGTACTGTTATCACATATATAGTAGCCGGGTTACCATACATTATTTTTTTGATGCCAGTACACTATTCAGCCAGTTCCCTTACATTTGAGATGCTGAGATGAGCATCTATAATTGATCACTATCAGATTGTGGACAGCAGTGTATATTCCCCATGCCATGACTGAGTCTCAGGACACTCAGAGAGATGACCGACATAGCCATTATACCATTGGTACAGAGCAGTCAGTAGTGCCCATAGTTACAGCAGCAGTTTCAGAGGACAGATGATGGTACAGGTTGATGAGCAGTCAGGTATATGACTCAGCAGGTATATCATTGTGTTATGGTTATATTGCTTTTATATTTATTCTTATAGCATGTCTTAGCACTTAGTATCATGATCTGGCGATCATATAGATATGTGGACCTGGTTGATCTTATTATATATACTATATTGTCCCTACTCAGACTTAGAAGTTCACTATTCATACTCATTGGTTTTACCCTCCTTAGGGAGAATAGAGGTGGTCATTCAACCATACCTTGGCTTGTTAGTGTCGGCTCCATTATTCATTATCTTCATCCATCCATGGCCTACCTTTTAGTTTATCACCCTGACTTACTACTTGACTAGTGACATGGAGGATCTTTTCCCCACTGTAGCCTCTGTATTGGATGAGCTTCCCTGTTTATTGTGTCTCGGCTCTGAGTTGGTGACAAAACTTACATATGGTGAGCTGGAGTTCCTTGTGAATTCCCCCTAGTCACTAAAGTTGTGTTGGCTAAACCTGAAACTTTTAGTGCTGCCATGAATACAAAGTCTGGAAAAAATGAAATGCTATATCTTGTATGAAAAGCCCATTCATGCAATGTGTTTCTAAACACACATGAATGAAAGGCATGCCAAATGAAAATGGCCATGAAAATAAAATGTTATATCTTTTGGAAATGTAAATACCTAGGTAAACAAGCTGTCCATGACACACCTAGAAGTGCTCAGGTAAACAAGTGCCTTAAAAACACACCTGTAGCAGAAAGCCTAAAATAAATGTAAATCTATGCAATGTGTTTATAAACACACATAGATCAAGGCTATGGAAACTTCAGGCCCAAAAAGCAATGGAACTTAAATGCTATATCTAAACAATTGCTGGCCTTATTTGTATTATGGATTGTGCGCATCTGTGAAGGTGAATAAACCCTCTTTGAACAACTCATCCATTTGTGAGACACCGCCATTCCCTGTGTTGTTGCTCATTCAATATATACTATGGTGTGTATTCCCTTTCCCCTCGCCAAAGTGTCACAAAGTTAAGTTAGTCAAGTCATCCCTTAGCCTAGCCAGTTATTATAGCCTTCACCCTTCACTGGAAAATTGATCACAGCTATGAAGTGAGTATGATCTTGAAAGTCTAATCTGAGTAATAATAATAATTAATGACATTATATATTTGGATTTAGATCGCCAGTAATGATCACTTTGTGCTATAATTGTTATTTGAATAAGTTGTAGAGCATGCATTAACCTTGGACACTTTGCAGCAGCTTATGATGATGGTCTGAGTTATATTGGGTCATGTTGACTTGGTTAGGCCTAGTCTGACCATGGTCAACCATGGGACATGAGATGGTTGGACCTTATGATGACATGGATAGATGATGTATGGTATATGTATACATACATGATGATTCTATGCAGCAGCTACAGGGTTATGATGATGATTCTTGGTTTACAACATCATTTGATCATTTACAGATTATTATTATTGGCCCTGTTCCTGTATATTGGATATATATTTTGATCATGCAGAGACTCATATGGTGTATGAGTACACATATTGGATGGATTTGGACCTTCTGATTCCAATGAGATAGTTTGTTTTCAGTTTTGGGCACTTACAGTGATGATTTTGCCTCAGTAGGCTATCCCAGTGCAGTTTTGGTCTGTCGGAGGCCCTGTCAGAGCAGATGTAATTTTTATCCGGTTGACCTAGGGAACTGATGATGGAGGGGGTGGTCCAGCCACTTGGTTTTACCATATTACCACCCTCCCGGACACACTGGTGCCCTCACCTTGACAGCGCAGGAACTCCAGGAGGCAATTTCACGCTTCCCAAGGCATTTCAGGATTGGTAGAAATGGTTATTGAGGAAATCGATTTGGGCTACTGAGGCAATGTTATGGCATGGGATGATCAGTGATGATAGATCGGGGTCCTCCACACCTCCTCTAGCAGTTTCAGTTGCATCGGGGCCCGCATCCATCACTTATGGCACTTTCTGAGGATTTCTGAGGTCTTTTTGAGGCCTACGATTTGACCATGGAGGCACGATTTGGTACACTTGGGATTATTTTATGATTATTGTGCTATGGGGATTAACCAAGGAGGGATAAAATTACCCCTTGGACCCACCATAAGCCTCTTATTATATTTTGTCATCATGATTGGGTGGGATTCCCCTCTTCTAGGGCGATTTTGTCCACTCACATAATATTTTATTAGTGATCCATGTATTTTATTGTTGAGATCATCTCAACCATTGATTAGACATTTGTATATTTTAATCTTAGCCACTCATTCAAAAAGTGGTTAGGGTTTTGGTGCCTCTCCTTCCTATTTAAAGGAGAGAGCTTCTCATTGTAAGGGGTCTTTGGCTCTTGGATTATTGGTATAGAAAAACTTTCTTGTGGAAATTCTTGTGGTATCCTTTGCATCTGGTGTTCTTAGATGGTGATTGGAAAGTCTATTGCAACCTAGCATTTGGAATTTGTGGTAAGATCTATCTATTTTGGAAATCATTGTCTTGTCTACAGGAGGGCGACTTCAACAAGGGCGATTTTGCAAAGCTTCTTCAAATCGACTTTCTTGGCATTCGCTTGTATCAGGGGTTATCATTAGCATCATTGTGATCTATGCTATCTTTGTGTTACTTATCTTGTGGCATTAGTCTTATCTCTTGATTGCATCAAATCTGATATTGTTGACGTTTGTTGTGAAGGAGAGAGGGGGCATTAGCTTCTTGGACTAAATCGATTGCATAGAAAACTACCTCAAAGCTTCTCAAATTGATCGGGTTTGCATAGATCATCATCATCAAGGAATATACAAGGTTACCCAGGTAAGATCCATAGGTTTGTTTCTCTTATCTTGATCCAATCCATTGACATAGCTCTTAAATTAATAAAACCCTAATTACTTCAAAACCCCCATTTTATATTTTCTCAGATCTACTTAGATCTAGTGGGTTGTTGGGCATAATATTGAAAACCCACCTCTATAGCATCCATGGCATCCCGGATCTATAGTTTGGTGAGGATTGGCTTCCGTTTGACCCTCTTCCCAAGCCAAACTAGCTTTCCCAAGCAAGGGCGCACTTCTTGGTGAGGGTGAGTTGACCTAGATCTAGGTGGTGGGTAGTTGAGATCCCGCTTGATTCACAATCTACACATCAAATAACCTACCCCCAGATTGTCACTTTTCTGATTTATACCCTGTGGGCCCTATTCCACATTTTAAGGGATTTAATCCCCATTTTGGACCACTTGGTATATTTAAACTCAGATCTAATAAGATCTAGCCGTTGGATTGCCGTGAAATTATAGATCCACACTCCTACTTGACTAACCTGCCCGGATCTAAAGTTTGGATGTCATCGGACTTGTCTTGACCCCACTTACCCCACTTTTAGGCCTCCTTGGGTAAAGTCGCACCACCTTGGAGAAGTGAGTTGACTCACTTCTAGGACGTGGGTACTTGATATTTTTGGAGATTTGGGACGAGAATAATTCAAAACCTAGGTCTAGAGTGTTCTCTTGTCAAATCTTTCCTTGGGGATAGCATTCCTTATTTTAAGGGATTGTGGTCCACTTTGGTCAAACCTAGATCTAGACCCATTTATCCATCAAGACCTTAATTTCCCACTTGTCTCATATCATAGGAGTCCTTAACCACAAGTCAACCCTACTTTGACTCCATTATCCCAATTCCCAAGGCACTGTTTCTTTCCAAGTCAAATTCGACTTTCCTAGATTGTTGGATTAACTTGTGGTTTGACCTTTGCATGGTGAACTAAACCCTTGAAGCCATCATGTATCATGGTCAAGCTTGTCACTTGTACTAGTTAGCCCCAATACAACCCTTAACTACCCTGCATTGGACACGGTTCCCAAGGCAATGGATTTTCCAACATTGAACTAGTACTCTAATCCTAGATCTCATTTCAAACATTATAAGTCACTCTCACATCAACCATGGACCAAAGCTATACCCATTGAACCCCTCACTTGGCTTGTGACTTCATCCTAAGGTCTAGGATAAACCATACACCTTACTTCACTTAGAAACAACTTGATTTGGTGTCTTGGTTTTGATCTCTCCTGTCAGGAGTAGATCAGGTCTCCCCCTTTGTTGTCTGGGCTAGATAACATAAAGCGAAGGTTGCCTCGACTGGCGTGACAACCATATATTGGAGGTCGAGGTGATCGTGGTTGCACCTTTTGAGTTGCCCTTCCCTATTCCCATCCTTGATTGGATATATCCACAAGGTTAACTACAACTTAGGTGATAACATGTACACCCTCAATTAAGCATGGTAAGAATTGATTTTTTGTGGTTGTTGATTGCTTCTCTAAGATGCAATTTTTGAACACTACAAGAAGAGTGTCAAAGCAAAGTCATTGCTAATATCTTTTTGGAGCATCTTTGAGTTTATTTTGGGTTTTCAAAGACAATTATTTTTAAAAGGGATAATGAGTTCCTAAGTAGATTTTAGTCTAGCCTTTGGGCCACGATGGACACTAAGATAACAAAGTTGATTGTCTTCCATCCTAAGATTGATGGGAAAACATAGTTGTTAAATATGATGATTGCACACAACTTTTGAATGTATAACCCCAAACATCTGTGTACATAGGGCGAACTCCTTTCATGCACATGGGATGAAATCCCTTTTCACATGTGCCCAAGTTCTAGCCATTGTCCCTAATTTATGTAGCTATTACCATTGCATAAATACAACACGACTCTTCCCATTCATAGTGTGAGGATAAATGAAAAGAAACCAAATTTTGTGAATGGATCCAACACAGATATAAACAAGTTAATGATATTTTGTAAAAAATCAACAATAAGTACAAACAATGACAAGGTTGGAAATGGGTTCCACACAAGTTCTAGGGTGGTGATAAGGTATGGTTCCTCCTATAGGAAGAGAAATCATAGCCCCCCAACAGATTCTCATACCACTTATATATGGAACTTATACCATCAACAAGGTCATGGGTGAGAATTATATTGAATTGGACCTCCACCCTTCCTTACCTTACATCATATAGTTAATGTTGACCTACCTTGACTATACATTTTTTCCTCTATTAGATACCTCAGAGGTGGTAGAGCACTTGGCCACTATACAACTCCACCTTGGCTACAGTAAGAGAACTATAGTGGATAGGAGCATGAACACCAAGTGAAATATTGCTAGCCAATAGAAAATACAACTCTATCATGTTGCCAATGCAATGGAACCTCTTCACAAAGTAAAGTGGTTCAATAGGAACCAAATCCAAGATAAATTCCCTAATATAGTATATAAACTTTACACAGTTGAAACCATTACTACTCAACGGGGGAGGGATAAACCAAGTGGGAATTCAATATCATCTTAGAAATGGTCTTGGTACTGATAGTTTTTAGGTCCTAAACTTTTGGTGCATTTTTGGGTGTCTCCTCATGAGCTTTTAAAGGGTTTTACACACAATGGTTAGTGACTCAACTTGGTCACCTATTTTTATTTTCCGCAAGATATAGAAGACCCAAAATGGAACACTAAGTGAAATTTTATGGTCTTGAAAAGGCTTCCCTTTTTATTCTAGCTTGGTGTTCCTACTCAACCTTAACTTCATGCTATGGTTGGGGATCTTGCATTTTATGGTTTTTACCTATTAGGATTTTAGCATTATCATAGAATGAATTTACAACATCTTACTATGTGGTTTCTTTTTAATGGTAATAATCATACCATATCTTATCAAAGATAAGCTACCACCATTCTAGCGATGATCTATTGCTATGAATATTGTAATGTTTTTTTGCACTGATTCAATTCTATAATTTTGTTTTCATTGTTACTATGGTGTCAATATCTTGTGTTCTCTCTCTACAACATTTTTGTTCTTTCATTTTATTTACAATCCAATATGGATCACCATGCAAGATTTATCTATCTCATTATCGTGCACGAAAACATTACTAGGATCCATTTATAGCTTGTATATGGCCTAAAGAAGGGCGATTTGATCACCTTCAACTATGGAAATTCAAGATAGTTCTATTGTTAGTAATTTTGAGATTATTTTTCCTCTAAAGGAACCCCTTTAATTTGGTGTAAATTACTATTGTGAGGTAATGACTGAAAATTCACATAATGATATTCCCCTTTGTATTTGTGTATCTGAATATGATAGTGTTTGTAACACTTATAGGGAGCATATTTTCCTTGGGTACTTCATCGATCACATGAATTTGGAGCCAATTTTTATGGCCTTTGTAAATGAGGTATGTGAGCTTCATGGTTGGCATTCACTTAGCGTCCATAGCTTGATTAAGGATATTTATTATTTTCTTTCTTTGACGAGCCACACTACATTTCCATCCTTTTTTGTGGAGCTTCTATTCATCTTATAACTTTGGTATTCTCAACCTAGGTTAAATATTTTTCACCTAAACAATTTGCCTAGATTTGTTGTCATGTGTGGGCTAATTCCCCAACCATTCTATGCAATTAGACACATTCCTATAGCATGTATTTATGATAACATATGTATTTTTTCAACCTAGGGGCCTAGAAAATAGTTTATTTGAGAGTTAACATGTCTAAAGATTGTTAATATTTTTTCTTGGTATATGTTGAGGAATTTTTTTTTTTTTTTACAGAAACGATTAAGAAGATTTATATTAAAAAGGGAAGATCTATTACAAAAAATGGGAAGACTATGCCCATCAAAAGGAGGGAAGTGGGCATCTTGAATCTAGTCTTTACACTTCGCAGGAAACTTAGATACATATATGTCTTAAAAAGAGAAGAGCACTGACTGTTAAAACAGCTGTTTATAAAAATATCATATAGGTAAGTAGTAATTAGAAAAAAACCAGAATTTAGTTCTCTGCTGAGCGACGGGGCTTTTTCTTGCTGCTTGAGGCCAGATTCACATTATCCTCCATTCCCAGTATGACCGACGGGCTGTTGCTCTTGCTGGTCCGAATACAATCCACCTTGGCTTCTACAATCTTGAGACAGCTGTGCATTGTCTCCATCCTGCTAGCAATGCCTTCAAAGTACTCTTTCATTTTGTTATTGTTGTTTCTTATCTCAGAGATTTCAATTTGAACAAATGTAGCTAGATGAGAGATAGTTTTCTTGAAGTCTTTCTGTTCTCCTCTCAGCACTCCAACCTGAGCTTCAATGTCTTTCATATGAGAGAGAAGACCAGGGGGAGGAATTTCTGGTCCACTGGGGGATTCGAGATTCACCACACTTGCATTATCTTCTGTCATGTTCCAAAGTTTGCCAACTACAGTTTCCCCAATGTTTCCACCCAACTGATGCAGAGAGCCGGGATGCGCAGAGCTGCCAAGGAGCTGGTTGTTGGTTTCCAATGGGCGCCAGAGTTTCCTTGTTTCTTATTGAAACCATTTGGAAAGCTAGCCTGGTTCACCAATTGTCCACCACCCCATCCTCTGTTGATTTCCATGGCTTTGGGCCAGAGGACATGCCTTGTTTTGTTGACGAGGCCCTCATTTTCGCTGAGACCATTCCCCTATAACGCTTCCAATGCAGTGATGTATTGGTTCAAGCTAATGCCCTCGGTTACTTGTATTGACATCTTACACTGCTTGCACTTCAACTCAGGGAGGCAAAGTCCTGGGGAGATTCCATTATCCATCTTGTAATGTTGAATACCTGCAAGCCAAGTCTTTTTCCCAGAAAAATCCAAGTTGCAATGGTTGTGGATTGTTATTAGCCAAGTGATTGAAATAGGCCCTTTCTGCCAGACGTTTGTAGTGCAATGAATTTTCGCATGCTGGGTGGGGGGTTCTAAGCTGTAGACGCCGTCGAATTTCCTTGATTTGGAGGGACGCAATCTTGAAGAGATTGTGAATTTGACCTTCGGTTCCATCAGCCAGGTGGGAGATATGTTGGGGAGGATGCCAATTAATAGGTGCACGATCCAATGTTGACGCCCAAGGCCAATTTGAATATGGGGATTTTGTATCCCATTCCAATGTTGATTATTGCCCATGAGTTGAGAAGAGGGGTTAAGGAACCCATTCCATTGTCGGTTGTTGCCCATTTTTGATTAGGATGCCGCAATTTAGGCCAGCTCCGATATTTTCCATGGAGTCGGCTTGCTCATTATTGCTTCTCAGAATGTGATAGAAAGAGATGGAGTTGAGATTCTTAATCTTTTGAGAGAAATGAAATTGGAATTTGGAGGAGGGTTGATGGTTATTCTTTGCAAGTTCCCTTGCTTCTTTGATCAGAAGGAGAGAGTCGCCAATTGCGACCAGATCCTAGACGTTGTTTTCCTTTGCGATGCCAATTCCTTGAAGTAACGCAATCCATTCTGCATCATTGTTGGTCTTTTTTCCTATTTCCCATGCATAGTCCATCAGCTTGTTCCCTTTGGAGTTTAGGAGGACTCCCCCCGCACCTGCCAACCCAGGATTGCCTTTCGAGGCTCCATCAAAGAAGAGTTTATGTTTCTCACAATTTTTCTTTCAATCTTGAAAGTCTTGTGGCTCAAGTCTGATTTTCCAGTTTTGTGTATTTTGACTTTTGTGGATGGATGGCATGGGACAGTAGTACGGTATTAGAAGGTCTGCCACCCATATTCTCTCTTCCATGCTTAAAGGCTCTTTTTCCAAATTATTCATTCCTTTTGTCTTTAAAGTATCCACCCATAGAGCTTTGGCAGATGAGAGTACCTTGCCAGTGGTGCTTCTTCTCTCCTCAAATATCTCTTTGTTCCGGGCATTCCAAATTTTCCAGCAGACAAATTTGGGGAAGGCGATCCAGGATCGCTTGAAATCAGGTTTATTGGCGAACGATTTAGAGTAGAAAAGATGCCAGTTGCCGAAGAGGTCATTCCAGTTGGTGGGGAGAGTGAGATCAGGTTGAATAGTTAGAAAAGCCTGATGCCAAACCTCTTTTGTGTAGTTGCACTCAATGAATAAGTGATCAATTGTTTCCTCTGCATTTTTGCATAGGATACATCTAGCTGGACCTTCGATTCCTCTTTTCTTTAAGTTCTCATTTGTAAGGATATTTCTATGAGCCAAAATCCAATTAAAAATATTGACTTTTGGAAGCCCGTCGTTATTCCAAACTCTGTCCCATTTCCTGTCTTTGCTGCTTGGGTTGTTGATTGAGTCCAGATGTTTGTATCCTTCTTTTACTATGTAAGATCCAGAGCTCCCCCAACTCCGATAGTCTTTCATGGAAAGATGAACGGGAATGGCTCTATGAAAAAGGGATAGGAGAAGGTTGTAATCCTGAAGAAGATGATCTGGAGGTTCGAGATTCCTCCAACCATTCCAGGCTCCATTCTCCAACCATCTAGATATATCGTGTAGAGTGCGAACTCCTTTTGGATCCATCCAGTTTTTTAGATCACGGAAGACATGGGTTAGTCTTGCTGGTGGGTTTGAGCAAAACTTATCTTCCCAGATTTTTATTTGCTTTCCATTCCCGGGAGACCAGTAAAGATTATTTTGGATAATAGGAGCAGCTTTCTTGCACAGATGCCAAATGGAGGTGCCTTTTCTCTCGAGATCAATGTTATCAACACATCTTTTTCTGTTTCCCTGCATATACTTTTTTTTAAAAATCTCTTTCCACCATGCCGACTTCCCATAGATGATTCTCCAAAGGATTTTGGCACCTAGTGCCAAATTCATTTGAGTGGGATCTTTTATTCCAGTTCCTCCATGGCTCTTGGGTCTGCAAACTGTCTCTCACTTGATGAGATGGAATTTTTTAGTTTTTTTTTTCCCACCTTGCCACATAAAGTTTTTGAGTTCTTTTGTGATTTTTAACATTACCATTTTTGGAGCAAGTGAGATGGAGCAGTTGTATAAGGGATAGGCCGAGAGAATAGACTTAATGAGAACAAGTTTACCAGCAATGTTGAGCCATCTAGAACCCCAAGCATTGATTTTAGTTTTTAGTTTTTCAATGAGACCTTGCCAGTCTGTAACTTTCTTTTTCCCTTTGAAAATGGGAATTCCCAGATAAGAGAAGGAGTTCCAGTCCTCCACTCCCTCGAAACCGAGAATCCTAGAGATTCTTGCTAGGGTTCCCAGGGGGCAATTCCATCCGTATATTTTGTATTTGTCAGCATTAACCTTGCCATCAGAAGCTCTTAGGAAGGAAGACAACACATTATTAAATCGCTCAGCTATAGTCGTGGAGGCACCTCCGAGCAGAATCGTGTCATCGACGAACTGCGAGTGATTAACTGATTTTACTCCACGAACCACCCTGATTCCTTTGAGATCTCCCACATCTTGTAGAGATTGGAGCTTCCTGCTCATAGATTCTGCTACTAGAAGGTATAGGAAAGGCGAGAGAGGGCAGCCTTGTCATAGACCTCTAGTTTCCATGAAGAAATCCGCTGGTCTTCCATTTACAAGTGGGGAGATCCAAGGATTGTGAACACAGGCCTTGACCCATCTTACAAACCTGTTAGAGAAGCAAAATTTGAGCATGATGTCAAAGAGGAATTGGTGGTTTACTCTGTAAAAGGCATTGGCCATGTCCAGCTTTATGGCCATGCCTTGGTGTTTTTTTTTCCGTGCTTGAATGAATAGATTCTTGAACCATGATGATGTTGTCAACAATTTGACGACTTGCAAGGAAACCCCCTTGGGTTTCAGATATTATGTTTCCCATGATCTTTTTCATTCTGGTAGATAGGATTTTTGAAAGGATTTTGTAAGAGGTGTTACAAAGTGAGATCGGTTTGAAGCGGCCAAAGGAGTAGGCGGCTTTGTTTTTAGGAATGAGGGCAAGGAAGGAGGAGTTGGTGGCCCCTCCGATCTTGTCTTTTTTTCTAGTGCAATTGAGCATTCTTTTTAGGTCATATTTTATGATGTCCCAAGATACTCTGTAGAAGTTTATGGTAAAACCATCGGGTCCTGGGGCTTTGTCAAGGTGTAGGGACCAGATAGCATTCATTATTTCATTTTCAGAGATGGGATTTGCAAGATCTTTGTTGGTTTCCTACGAGATTAAGTGTGGGATGCCTTCAATCAGATCGGCTTGGGCTGCTGGGTCAGTGTCTCCACTGTCCGTGAAGAGCTCCTTAAAATGATTGAAGGCATGAATTTGGAGATTTTCTTGTCCACTAACTTTTTCTCCATTTTTGGTATTTATTTCTCTGATAGCATTGTAGTTGCATCGAGCTTTGGATTGATTGTGGAAGTACTTAGTGTTGCTATCCCCCCCACTAAGCCAAAGTTGCCTTGACTTGATTCTCCATGTTTCCTCTTCTTTTTTGGCCGCTGTGAGAATTTCTTGCTCTAGAGTAGATTCAAGGCGGAGAAGGGAATAAGAGATTTCCTCAGATTCCATCCTTTGTTGGAGATTGACAAGCTTAGTTTGACAACTCATTTTGTGGTGACTTGGATTTTGAAAGGAAGTCTTGGCCCAATGCTTGAGGGCTGACTTTAATGCATGGAGTTTGGACTCCCAGATATAGCTGGGGGAGCCATCGAAGGTCTTAGACCATGAGTGTGAGACAATGTCTAGGAAATATTGGTGCTGAGTCCATAGATGGTTGAATCGAAAAGGGATGGGGCCAAGATTGGCAGGCGGCGAGATATCAAGGTAGATGGGTTTGTGGTCCGAGGAGGAGCAAGGAAAAGCAGTAGCAGTAAGCAAAATATCTGAATTGAAAAATGAAGCACTTACCAGAAAGTGATCCAGTCTTGTAGAAATATGTCCCACTCCGCATCTTCTATTGTTCCAAGTGTATTTGGAATTTTTGAGAAGAATGTCGACGAGATCCAGTTCTGCAAGGAGATCTTCCAACTTTTCTCCAAATGGATCACGGACTATGCTTCCGCCTCTTTTTTCCTGACTGGATTTTGTGACATTGAAGTCACCGGCTATAATGAGTTTTTTCCCATTCATACTGTCTTTGAGGTTGCTAAGGTCATTCCAAAAGTTGATCTTATCCCTGTGGTGGTTCGGTCCGTAGACATTGCAAACTGAGAAGAGTTCATTGCTGTCATTGTCTTTGATTTCAGTTAACAACCATAGCGTATTTACAGAAGTGGAGATGATTGTGAATTTGTAGGAGCATAATGTGGCAATACCACCAGAGGCCCCGTGAGCACACAAAGCAGAACCTTGTCTATCTTTCCACAGAAAACGGGAGAGAGCCAAAATCTCCATGTCTTGCATTTTGGTGTCTTGGATCAGCATGAGGTCGGGTTTTTTTGATTTCAACATGTTTTTTAGGGCTTCGAACTTGTTTATTCCGCCCATACCTCTGCAGTTCCAAGAGACTATCAACATTACTTCCTGGTGGATTGAGATCCTGCTCGAGATCTTCCTTCCTTGACGCCAGCTTGATTTTTTGAGTTTTGCAGTATCTTCATATCCTCCAGGCTTTTCTGTCTGCCTAGTTCTAGTTCTCTTTCTGTCTCAAGCTCTCTATGATATTTCTGAGACTTTCTTCCTCTTGTGTTGGGAGGCTGCACTTCTTCAGCTTCTTCCATTGATTCCATAGAGATGTCCATATTTGATGAAGATGGAATAAATTTGCTTTTTACCTTGTCTTCCCAAGAGCCACCGGGAGTGGTGGAGACTTCTGCGATAGATTTGGCCGTATCACCATCATTTAGGGGAGTGGGAGTGATGTTTTCTTCCCTTCCAGGATCTGCTGGTTCCTGAGTGGGTTCTATATCTCCTCCTTCAGTAGGGAGATTTGAAAACTGATTTGATGTAATTACTTCTTGAGGTTCTGGAGGAGTTCCAGAGGAGATTAATGATGGAGATCCAGCCGCTGTGTGGGTGCTTTTTTTTTCCCTTTTTTAACTTGTTTCCATCCTTCTTCAGGGGATTTCTCAGAGTTTTCTTAGACCGATTTGGGGCATTTTTTAACGAAATGCCCATATTCATGGCATTTTTTACACTTGAATGGAAATTGTTCGTAGTCCACCTTCTGTAAGTGTTCCCAGCCATCCATAGAGAGGATTACTTCCTCTGGTAAGCCTTTTTCTAGATCTACTTCCACACAAATTCTGGCACAAGAGAAGAGAGGTCCTTTAGGTTCTTCTTTATCAATGTATTTGCCGAGAGAGTTCCCGATGGACTGTAGGGTGTCGTCGTTCCAACAATGGAGCAGTAGGTGGGGCAGACGGACCCAGACCGGGACTGCCGATGGAACATCCTTCTTCGGATCAAAGGAGAGACTCCATCGATTCAGATAAAGACCTCGTGGCTCCATGAAGTAAGGACCGCTTCTAAAGATGAGATCCCGATCATATTTATGCTCAAAAAGAAAAGTAAAGAAACCCTTACCACAATAGCAATGCTGCAGTCCTCCAGAGATTAGAGGCATCCAGTTTTTGTTGATCCATGCATCCATGGATTTTGGAGAAGGCCATATTCCGGTGAACTAACCAATCAGTCCTCGATCATTTAACGCCAAGGCTTTGAGTTTGGAAGCTGTCGACAGGATTTGAATGCGAGGGGCGGCTGCTTGCTTAATGAAGCTGAGGTCAGAGGGATCAGAGGGAGTAGGAGGAGGGGGGGTGG
This sequence comes from Larix kaempferi, assembly GCA_027924585.1. Classification (NCBI taxonomy): domain Eukaryota; kingdom Viridiplantae; phylum Streptophyta; class Pinopsida; order Pinales; family Pinaceae; genus Larix; species Larix kaempferi. The sequence goes on from BSBM01000194.1 coordinate 17,831,042, forward strand.
AATTAACCAGATTGCGAAAAGCTGCGTCTAGCAAGCATCGCCGTTCACTGGGAGAAGGAGGCGCCTGTTCGGAGTCGGCCATTGCAGGCCCGCGGGGGCCGAGCACAAGGGCTCACGCTAAATGGGCTACGCAGGTTGCAACCCTAGCTCAATCGCGGCTCATCGCTTTGGAGACTGAGGAAAATATGGTTACGTTGTTTTTTTGTTATATTAATATACCCAACACCTACTTTTGTTTCCAAAGTTAAGATCGCAATTTTTCTCATTGTCCTCTCATGGATAATACAAACCCACTTGGTTTCCCATCTAACCAAGTGTTGCAATCCAATATTTAATTAACTACTTAAACCACTACCAACTTTGGTTGTTATCAATTCAGGTATTTCAAAAAATCCCAAAATCAATAATATGGTTGCATCCCAAAAGAAGGATAGTTTGGTAACTCACCTTCATTAGGTGCATTGATAATTCATAAGCTTGCAATCTTGTTCCTTGAGAATGACATGGTATGCTTGTCACAAAATACCATATATTAAGGAGGCAGTAGGAGGAATTTCATTTCCTACCTACTATATTGCAATGTCAAGTGCCCCCCAACTCTTATGAATCTCAAAAGTATTATAAGGTGTGCAAATTGGAAGATCATTTTTATGTCTCAATCTACAAAGTTGTAGCAACTTTGAATGCTTAGAAAGTCCTAGTCATGATGATGCGCAAAGGATTTGAACAAAATTGAATGGTTTGTAAATCTTAATCCAAAAACCAATTTGAAAATTAATGAACGTTAAAACAAAATTGAAAATAAAAGATAATGCAAAAATATTAAGTTAAATGCAGGAAAAGAAGAAGAAGAAGAAATAAATAAATAAATGAGAAAGAAAAAACGTATGAGAGAAAAGAGTTGAAAATGGGAAATGGAAGGCCAAGTCATTTGACCTTCCCATTACCCCATGTTTTCCTATATCTTCTTGTAATTGCACCTACAATGGGATTTTGCTTGGCCAAGAGGTGAGGATGCACAAAAAGAATAAATATGTAAAAATGTTGAATAACAAATGAGCTCACAAACTACATTTTAACCTAAAATTGTTGAAATAAAGAATGAGCAACCTATCTAGGCTATTTTTCCAAATTTGGGTTTCTAGGCTAAAATATATATACTTATTATAAGTTTATAGTTGTGTGATTTGTTTACTTCTTAATTTATGTATATCTATTTCTAGTGTGGTGCCTCTTCATATACAACTTACTACAACACTTGCAATTCACCATTTTAGTTAACCCACGATTATTTTGGTCAATCGGTGTGAGAATTTCTTATACATTTCTATTAATTGCCACAAAAAATTACCTCTTGTTAATTTTTTCTCTTGTTAATTTTTTTTTGATAGATTCTCATTTTAATTATTTCTATATTTTGTTGGGTAGCTTATTTAAATTTCCGTGTGAGGCATCTACCAATTACATGTTGATGGTAATATTTTGGATATGCCAACTTTGGTTTGGGGCTTGTAATGGCCATAATTCATTTGGTTTGCGTTGAATGCTATACCACATATTGTTGCATACACACCACAATACACCTGGATTTTTTCTTTTTCTTTTTGTAAATAATAAAGCATATCCCTTTAGCTATAGAAGGAGAAATATATGTTTACGTTTTATCCAATTCTCAACTCTATTTGATGGTAAAGAAAAGGAATTAGTATCATATTTATATTCGAATAGCATGAAGGGTTGGGGATGAACGAAGACATCTAGGACACCATATCAATTCTTTAATCATATTGGAGTAGTATATTAAGTGTAGGAGTCTTGCATAAATATTATTGTAGACAACAAGCACATTTTTTTCCCTATTGCATGGTATTGCTTGCCATCAATATCTTGAAAAAGTTTGTTACATTGGAATTATTCCATCAATAAGCCAAGGTAAAGTTAAAGTTGTTCTTATTTCTAGTTCTATAGTGAGAGAATTTGGTACTAGAATTAGAAATCATAAGGAGACACCTCTACATAAGGGCTAGTTGTTTTCATTCATGCACAATTGTTGGTCTTGCTAAGGAATAACGAGTAGAGATTTTTTCACGCAAAATTATACTAAGATCAGGCCTTGTTATCAGTTATGAGCAAAGTGTGTTGTAAATCCCTCATTTATGGCATATCATATTGGTAATAGAGTAGTTGAATTCTTGACCATGATGCAACTATAGAAGAGATAAATGTTGGAATACCTACAGGCCATCAATGTGCAACTTCAATAAGAGATTGTACACTTGAAAGAGAAGGTTTAGATGTTTAACCAAAGGATAACACAACTTGAAAATGACCTTGAAACCTCAATGAAACTGCTATTATTTCTAAAGAATCATTTTGTTGAACATAAAGACTTCCTCATTGTTTTTATGGCATAATGGGAGAAGAGTATCTTTCAACTTGTACAATTGAGAGAGAAGGTCATTGATTTGGATAATTGGCAAGATGAGAGATTCACTATGATGATGGATCCATTGCACCAAGGGATGACAAAGAAGGAGAATGCATTGGAAAAGATACAAGTAGTTGTTTAAGAGCAGAGAGAAGCAAAGAATCCTTCTATTTCTAGCGTAGAATCAAATACCATGATGGATACACGCATGGTAAGTTCACCATTATTAAGGGAATTTTGTTGATTTTTGAAAAGCATACTAGAGGCATTGATTCTGAGTTACTAAGGTATATGGACTACAATGTTCAAAGGTTGGAAAAGAGAAGTCACGACATAGCAACATATTGTCAAGAATGAAGGCCTTGGTTTTTATGGCATAGAGGAAAAGGCCATGAACACCATGATCACATTTGTAAAGGAAAAATACATGGCAGATTTGGTATTCTCATCAGAAGAAACAATGATAACAAATGAAGATGGAAGAACATTACCACTTCATGATTAATGCGTTAAATTGTAGAAGTGAAACGATGATGAAAGTGAAAAGACTTATCATACACCAACACTTCACAAAAGTAACAAGTAAATTAGTCAAAGCAAGAAGAAGAATCCCAAGAGGTATGCAGTAGGTAAGACACCCCTTGTTTTTCATTGTTGTGGGAAGAAAGGACATAGTGTTTCCATCTATTAGTATAATGAGGATGTTTCATTTATGCCAAGAAAGACCATGTTGAGGCCTCTTGTTGGGAGAAGAAAACCACATGCCACAAGCCTAAATGTTTTCAGAGGTAGAATGAGCAGAATACTTCCCCAAAACAACAAACAAATCAGAGGAAAATGAAGAAGAAGAAAATGTCAAACCATCAATGTGGCACAAATAATTTTTCCACAATTACAAGTTGAGTGGACATTGGGAAGAACCTTGTTGGAGGCTTCATCCAAAGCTTCACCCCAATAACCACGCCATCAAGAGAAGAGTGTGGAGAATGAAGCTTAAAAGGGTTGATGAGGCCCCTGCATCTCTATCCCAAGGAGTGGAAGCTAGCTAAGGAGTTACAACAACATTGAAGACCAGTGTCACCAACAAAGTGGATATCAAGTTGATAAAGACATCAAAGGAAGCCCCAACCAATTCTTTCCTTTAATACTCTAGTAGATTATTTCCTTTTTGGAGGTGTTTTATAGATTTGTGATTGGAGGTCAATGACCTTAGGTGTTCCTTGAAACTCTAGGATAACCAATGAAGAAACACCTATAGCCATACATTTGGAAGAATTGGAAATTTTTTTGTGAAGAAAAAGGTGTTGCGATTTCATACACAGGTTGTTATTCAAATTGACATTGCTACAAAGATGGAGTGCTTAGAAAGCACCAAAGAACTATTCTATGCTAGAATAAAATTATCCTAGAAGAATAGGGAATACGACACTTCAGCTTATGGAGTTACCATGTGATGGCATAGTTTGTTGGGATCTCATTGAACAAGAAAGGACTAGAGTTCAAGTTGTTGTTTGTTGGTTTTTGATATGGAATATATTCAAGTCTGAGAGTGAAAGAGACTTGCACCTTGAAGATTGGAATGAATTATGATTGAAGAGTTCATATATGAATATTTATTGAAGAAAAGAATCAGTGAGTAGACTTTTACATTGCAAGAACAAGCGAGTAAAAAACTAGAGCTAGAGTCATTGCTAGAACTAGAGCTAGAAACCAAATTCTTGATCCGAAGCCAAATCCAGAGTTAGAGTTGTAGACAAGATATTGAGTTAAGATTTATGTTCCATAGAAGCAGACATAAAGCACATTGATCCATATTTGGTTTCCTTCAAATATTTTGGAGACTAAAAAATCCCCTCAATGGGGGAGTGTGATTTGAAATGGATACGAAGAAAATTGAATGGTTTATAAAGCTTAGTACCCAAAAGCAATTCAACGATTAATGAAGGTTAAATTAAATAGAAAAGATAAGATAATGTAGCATAATGAATTTAAATTCAAGGAAAGAAGAAGAAGAAAATACAAAAATAAACCAGCGTAGATCCAAATCCTAGGCTCTATCAAACGCCGAGAGAGATCAGATCTCACAAGATGCAAACTTCAACTTAGACAAATTAAGTTTTAAATATAAATTTAATTTAATTTAAATTTTAAATATTAAATTGAAATTTAATTTTAAATATAAATATAAATATATATTATATTTTAATTTAAATATAAATATAAATATAATATTTTTATTAAATAACTTTTTATTATATCTTATTAAAAATTATATTTATATTTTAATTTAAATATAAATATAAATATAATATTTTTATTAAATATCTTTTTATTATATCTTATTAAAAATTATATTTATCCTTAATAAATATATTATTATACATTGATATATACTTCAATAACCATATTTCACTAAAAGTGTCAAAATTAAAATTAAATTATCTATCTATTTAAGTTCTTACGCACTCTTAGCGATTATACTAAAAATTTGTTCACTAATATATTCAAAATAAAGATTACACAATTACTTTAATGTAAGTCAGAATTACTGACCGTTGAGAATCGTAAGGGTTTATGACATATTAGTAAGTAATAATCCTCACCAATGAGAATCGATCTTCCTACGGGTTCTTTGTTTCACTTTTAAAAATAAAATAAAGTTATAACCATTAATAATTGGTTAACGCATTCAAATAAGAATATTACATACTCGTGGGTATATCTTTTAATGCGTTGGATTATCTAGGCATTAATTCACAGGATTATTGTTATTCTTTAATGGGCTTGTTTAAACCATTGAACATTGTTGGTTATCATACGTAAACCTCAGGTTGTTGTTAGCATTTCTAACTGAATTAATCCGATTTTAATCTACAATAGGTCTGAATATATATAAGAATACAGAATTGTATATGGTATATGTTTTATTATCTTAATTTGAAGTTGCTCATATATATATATTAAGTAAATATATTGCTGGCAAACAAAACAAAATAATATATAAAATAGGCCTTTTATTTGATGACGGGCTAAAGGCCTAATCAATTCTATCATTGCTGATGATCCAGGTTTCATCGGTGTTTAAATTTTTTATTTTACAGGATTTTTAGTCATATATGACAGACTTTTTTATAATTTTTTTTATCTTTCTTTAAAGAATAATATATCTGACATTATGAAAGCTGTTTACATGCAATGAATACCGAATGTAAATACACTATTAAGAAACTTATTTCTGGTCATGGTCATGTAAAATGTGTTAATTTTAATACGTAAAATATGTCAACTTTAATATAAAAGAAACACGTTCTTTTTTCTTTGAAAAAATATATATAACTTACCAGAATAACTCTATCAAAATCAAATTGAATGCATTGAATACCAAATAATTATGCGTTTTCAAAAACAATCTCTATCAATGCTATCTAGATTTTAATGAGATTGGCCAAAACGCCATTGGATAATAATCGCCCTATGTGATTTTCATAAGCCATATATGGATCTAGTTCATTAATTATTGGATAATGATCGCCCTAGGTGATTTTCATAAGCCATATATGGATCTAGTTCATTAATTTTAAGAATGAATTTTACAGAAAACAGGTTATGAATGTATTTGATTATATTAAGAGAACGCAACAAAGAGATAATATTAATGCTTAGACCGAATTTGATCGAATACTAGTAGGGTGCAGGCGGCGGCGGAGTAGGGTGCAGGTGGGAGGGGAGGAGGAGGAGGAGGAGGGGAGGGTAGCTCGCGGAGGGGAGGACGCAGGAGGGGAGGGCAGCTCGCGGAGGGGATGAGATGCATGGAGGAGCTGGAAGGGGAGGATGCAGGAGGGGAGGGGAGGGCAGCTCGCGGAGGGGAGGACGCAGGAGGGGAGGGTAGGGCAGGAGGCCTCGCGTGGAGGAGGAGAGGGGAGGAGCTGGGAGGGCTGCGTGGAGCAGGAGAGGGGAGGTCTGCGGAGGAGGGTTGCGTGGAGGAGCTGCATGGAGGAGAGGGGAGGGTCTGCGTGGAGAAGAAGAGGGGAGGAGCTGCGAGGAGGTGTTTGGAGGGGAGGAGCTGGGAGGTTGCGGAGGAGCTGGGAGGGAGGTCTGCAATGCGGAGGCAATGCTAGTCATTAAAACGAAAATTATTAAAATGAAATTTATCTGTTCGTAGAAATTGTTCTGAATCTTTCTTTTTGTTGGTTCCCTTCTATTTGCCCCAGCGCATTTGTTTCATTAAAACGAAAATACACCTCTTTTTTTTTTTTTTTTTAATTATTGGCCGACATAATATTTTTTATTTGTTTATAATTATTTTGTATTAAAGACAAACCGTATTTATGGCCGACAATATCGACAAACACTCGACTAACAAGATCTCCCTCATACAAATGTTATTTATGGCCGACAATATCGAAAAACACTCGACTAACAAGATCTCCCTCATACAAATGTTATTTATGGCCGACAATATCGAAAAACACTCGACTAACAAGATCTCCCTCATACTGGGTTGTAGAGTGCCTCTCGGCACAATGAGAAAAAACACAAAATAGGAGAGAAGAGAATTGGCCCATGGGAGCTGAAAGGTCAACTTGCATTATAACCTGAGATTGTCAAAATAAAGAATAAACAACAATTCAAAGTTGGTTTTCCCATTTAGGTTTAGTAGGGTAAAATCTCTATGTTTATTATGAGTTTATAACTTTTTTATTACTTTAATTATATGTCTTTATATTTATGTCGGTTTCTAGTGTCATCCCTTTGCATACACTACATACTAAAGCATTTGCAATTCACCATTTTAGTTAAGACACAATTATTTCGATCAATTGGTGTGATAATTTCTTATATATTTTGGTTAATTGTTGCTGGAAATTACCTCTTGATAATTTCCTTATAATTCCAACAGTCAAGGGACTTAGTGTGTCCATTTAATTGGGTTCATAAGATCAATGGCCATGGTAACATATTTGTTGCAAATCCCTAGCAAAATTTCCATTCTTAGCTCCTTGTAATAATTTTTTTTTCCTCTTATCAGACCAATGAGAAATTAATAGAGTTTTATGGGACAATGGATAGAGCCATACTCTTTTACTTCACCACTTGGTGACTATCTAGAAGGACAATGGGCCACTTGCATTTCCAATTAGCCCTTCTAATAACATTTGGTGACTATCTAGAAGGACAATGGGCCACTTGCATTTCCAATTAGCCCTTCTAATAACATCTTGGAAGAGCCAACTAGTAGTTAAGTCATACAGATTGCTCCAACCATTCCAATCTAGTTGTAGTCACTCTTTCTACAACATTTTGTGCGATTTACAACAGACAAAAAATAACATTGATTTAATCCAGGGTTAAGAAGCACTCTTATCCATTGATTTGTTGAGCCTATTATGTAGTCTAGGAAATACCATCCCTTTTTAAATTGATTTAACTTATAATTGTTTGTTGTACATGTTGGGAAATTTATTTAAGTTTGTGTGTAAGGAAGCTACTAATTAATTATATTTTGATGACAATATTATGGATATACCAACACTAGTCCAAGTCTTGTAGTGGCCACAAGTCATTCAATTTTTCTTCAAAGTGTTTCTTGTATTTATGATGATTAAGAAATACACCTAGAAAACTTTGTTGTCCTTTTCTTTTTGTCAATAATAGAGTGCATACCTTTTGTTTTTGGAGGAGAAATATATTTGCATGTGCTTTCTTCTAATTCTTGTGTCTATTTTATGGTAAATAAAAGGCCTTCACATCCTCTTTATATTGGGTATATTGCATATGAGAAAAATCCTATGCTTGAAGTGTTAAGAATAAGCAAAGCCATGGAGGACATCATATCAATTATTTAATCATATTGGAGTAGTGTATTAAGTGTTGGAGTGTTTCATAAAGCTTGTTGTCATTTTCATTTCCCTATTCCATGGTCTTGCTTGCCATCAATAGTTTCAGAAGGGTTTTTGCATTAAGATTGTTGGATCCAGGAGCCAAGAAAATGATGTTATTTTTTTCAGACCTATATCAAGTGAATTTTGGTCCCAATATTAGAAATCATAAGGAGACACCACTACACAAAACCTAGTTGTGGTCTATCGTGCATAAAAAATTATTGGTAATTGCATAGGCATTACTACAATCCCAATATACATAACTATCCTAACATGCCTACTAAGGAATGACAAGTAGAGAATCTTCCAATGGATCTCGTACTAAGAATTACACTTATAAATTCTAACAAGAGATTGTAAGGAAGAAATTCCAATTCCACAAAGGATCATTGTTGGTGAAGCGAGTGGGTTAAGTCAATCATTTAGAGATCATGATAGAGGATCATTTTGAAAATAACAATATGGGATATTGTATTTTCTATTGTCCCCAATGAAGGTAGCATGACGGAATTTTAGAGGCCTCACCGACCCTTCAAAAAAATCTATCGTTCATAGGAATAAGGACCTTGCTTCAAAATATTGATATTTCATGTGTTTGAGAAGTGAAAAAAATTATTTTTCTAAATAAAATACATTGAATATTGTTTTGTCACATGTTTTTTGTTTCTGGTGCATACCATGATGAAGATAAGGGTGGTGTTAGGAATTAGGGCTCACCCTAACTTGTCTCTTTATTCATAGGTAATGGGACTTAGCCCTCTTAGATATTGGTTTTTCATAGGGATATGATAATACATGAATGCTTAAGACTCACTTAAATATGAGCATGTATCACTTAAGAAAGTAAATTTGCTTGAAATCTATAAGAAAAGTGTGGAATCTATTGCCTAGAACATGGGGCGAAAATGGATGGATTGAATGGTGGCATGGTTCAATTAAAAAAACTACCTCCTTATTGAGAGGTTGTGAGAAACAAATTGACTCCAACTGATAGAAAAAACATAAAGTTGTGAAGGAAGAATTGGAGAAAGCCAACCAATGTTTACCATTACCTGATTTAATGAAGAAACATGATCTATGGTTTTTAGATTTGACACTTTCTTTAATTGGATGAATCTATCAATTCCAAGGGGCTCAATTGATAAACTTCCTTGACTATAATGGTATGGTATTAAATAATGATGGAATTTACTACTAATAAATCTAGTTTGAAATTATATGTCATGAAAATAATTAATGGTCAGCTTATAAATGAGCTTATAAAATGAGAGGACATTGATGAATATTTATAATTATTAATAATTGATTTTCCAATCTAAAGGCCTTGTAGAGAATTGCGGTTAGCCATGTCAACTTGTATAATTTTGGTACCTCATCATCTTTCTAAATCTAAATAAAGATTTTGTAACTATTCATTGACTCCAAATGAACTAACATATGCTCTAATGGAGATGGTCAAGGATAAGTCTCTTAGATCATATGTATCATTATGCAAATTTTATAAGGCCACATAGGACTTTGTTGGATCATAATTGTTCCAAGTATACAAGGAGGATACCATAAATTAATCATCGGGACATTGTATAATCACGTGTATAATAAAGGAAAATTCAAGTTCATTATAAATCTTGGAGATCCTAAACTATCTGCTAATTAAAGACTAATTACTTTGTTGAATGTCGCTTACAAAATCCTAGCTAAGGCCTTGGTTATGAGTATCAAGAACATCTTACCAAATATTATTTTCTTGTACTAAACAATGTGTTGGAATATTCTCACCATCATCATTTGCATTTACATGCATTGCATGCATTTTGCATTTTGCATGCATACTGCATGCATCCAATCATCGGTATGGTAATATCCCAGCTCCTAGTGCTTATTTTTGAGCCCATAGGAGCCTGTTTATGCTCAGTATTAGCCCTCCTAGCAACTAATGCGCCCTTGTTTCCATCACTAGAGTACAACTGCGACCTCTTCCACTGATTTAGGAGATCTATCAGTCAGTTCCATGATTTGGTGGTTAGTTCCTTGATTTGAGGACTGATTGCTCAGTTAACTTACTGTAGCTCTTAGATTGACTACTACAGAGACTAGAGTAGCTCTACTTGACCACTGACAGCTGGACTGCACCCTCCTTTGAGTATCCTTCCCTATATTTTTGCTCACATGACTCAGTCAGACTCACATTGACTGATCTTTGACTATCTGTGACAACTACCACTGATTGGGTGATGTCCAATGCAGTCCAAGCCATGCCTTGAGGAGAATTCGAATCACCTTCACTGATATCGAATTCATTCTATTGTATTGTCATATTTTTTCCAGCTTATAGCTGATGAATGTATCAACAACAATTTCTCACATCTTTTGAGTTTCATGTGTGAATTTTGATCATATTCTTTCTATTCTTCTCTGCAATTCTTTGAGTGAAATTGTGAGGTTTGTTCAAGCTAAAGTGATCTCCTCCTGTGGAATTTCACATGGTATCAGATCTGTTACAACTATTCGAATTGCAGCAGTTGCATCGATTTATTGAACAACTATTTTTCAGTAGAGCACCATAAGCCTCTGTATTTACACAACAAATCTTGGTGCCATTGCATTGAATTCACTGAATTAATCCAGTGAGGTCTAGCTAGGTGTGAAGGATCCGAATAAAAGTGCTCACTGTCCTAGAGCAATGTTCTTAAGATTCTGCAACAAACCTCCATCCAAATTTCCTTTTTTTATTGTAGGTTATTCCATATTCGACAAATTCAAATTTAGTAGCTACTATGGATCTCATACTCACCTCCTTCAACTATTTCGAATGGAAATCCAAAATGGACATCTTCATGAAGAGAAAAAAGTATTTCCAGAGCGTTGAATGGTACAATAGTTGAACCCGTTGGTGCTACTGAGAAATCCAAATATCTTGATAGACTTGATGAAGCAGTTGGACTACTACTCCTCAGTATTTTCGATGATCTACACTTTCATGTCATTGGTATCAACACTCCCAAAGAGGTGTATACCAAGCTCAAATATCTGTTTGGCAGAAGGATGATTTGAAAGGTCACCAATTGGATAATGAGCTTATCTCTCTGAGCCCCAGCAGTTTCGACTCAATCAATGAGTTCTTTACCAAGTTCAAACATTTGGTTTCACAGTTGAAGTCATATGGAATAGATAAAGAAGACAAGCAACTTATCCTTTCCATTGTGTCAAAATTGGGTCCTGATTACTCAGTTTTTGTCTCCACCTTCCAATCAATGAAGCTATCCATTCCAAATTGGAAAATTCCCACTCTTGAAGCCTTCATACAGTCTCTCTCAAAAGAGAAAGACAAACTAGTGCAAATGGGAGTGATCAAACCAAGGATGGATTCAACACCGCAGCTGGAGAAGGGAAGAATGCGAATGGCAGAGGGAAGAAAAAATTAAAAGAAAAGAATTTGAATGAGCATAAGCCAAGAGAGGATCCCTATCAGTCAGAAAGGGGTTTCGAATTCTAAGAGAGGAAAGCAAACTCAAAGGGAGAAGATCAAATGCCCCTATCACAATAGGGGCTTCCATCCTGAGAGTGCTTGTATGAATAAGACAATAGATCTAGTGGCACAACTACTGGAGGAAGAACAATCTTCTAGTACCAGCGAATGCTAGAATAAAAGTTGATCCAAAAGATGAGGACAAGGAGAGGTGGCATGCACTCATGGCAGGCACTTCCAATGACTCCTCCTTCATCATTGATTCTGGAGCATCAAGACACATGTCTGCTTGTAACAATATCTTCTCTGATTTCGAATCCACAGTTGGCCCTTCAATATTGATGGGAAATGATTATGAGGTCTCCTATAAGGGGATTGGAAGGATCAATATTGAGCATGGGTATTTCATTGATGTACTCTATGTTCCTACTCTTGCAGCAAATATTCTTTCTGTTTACCAAATGACTCATACACGAGTACCTAAGAAGGTCATCTTCACTCCTAATGAGGTCGAGATCCAAGAGATATCAACTGGAAACATCATTGCAAAAGGTATTACTGATAATCATTCAAAACTCTATGAGTTTTCTCACTTCCTACCTTACTCAAAACAGAATGCACTGCTCACACATGCAACTGAAGAGAGTAGACTTTGGCATTAGAGATTTGGGCACCTCAACCACAAGTACTTTCAAGACATGCACAATCAAGAAATGGTTGAAGGACTACCCAAGATCAAGTTTTCTAAAGGAACCTATAAAGGTTGCTTGATGGAAAAACATCCAAAGCATAATTTTGAGAAAGGGAAGGCGAGGAGAGCCTCTCAACCTCTTGAACTGATTCACAGTGATATTTCAGGATCACTTCCTCATCTGTCTTTGAACAAAGCAAGGTATATCTTAACTTTCATTGATGACTATTCTAGATTCAGTTGGGTGTATTTTCTTAAATTAAAATCAGAAGTTTTTGGATACTTCAAGTTCTTCAAAGCTTCTGTAGAAAGGTTCTCTGACATGAAGATCAAGGTCCTCCACAATGATAATGGAGGAGAGTATGTGAAGGGTGAGTTCTAATCCTTTTGTGTAGATGAAGGTATAGAGATGCAACACACTGTTCCCTACACACCAAAGCAAAATGGTGTTGCAGAGCGAAATAACAGAACCTTGAAAGAGATGGAAACCTGCATGCTAGAATCTAAAGGATTGCATTCTAGTCTTTGGGCAGAAGCTGTTAACTGTGTTGCTTATCTACAGAATAGAGTTCCTCACAAAGGAATACAAGGTAAAACTCCTTTCGAAGCATGGATGGGTTACAAACCTGATGTATCTCATCTAAGAGTATTTGGATCCAAATCTTGGGCTAGGATTCCAACAGAGAAATGGAGAGCCTTGGAGCCACAGAGTAGAGAGTGTATTCTTGTTGGTTATGCACTCAGTGCAAAAGCCTACAAACTTATAGATCTATCCACTATGCATACATTTCTTGAGAGAAGTGTACAATTTGAGGAATGACCATTGCATGATGCTCATCCTGTTGATGAAAGCAGCTTGCTAACCACACCTCCACTGCTTATTGAGCAAGATAGCGAAGTATCCTCTTATGAAAGTTCAGATTTTGAGTTCGAAAGTGATGAAGAGTGAATGCTAGATCCAGATCAACAAGAACATGAAGATCTAGAAACTGATAGTGAAGATGAGAGAATGATAAATCCAAATCCACAAGAACCTGAAGATCTATCAACTGATGATCCAACTCCACTTCCTAGATGGGCTGCCACAACTATTAGATCTTTCGGTGATCTTATTGGAGATCCACTTGATCCAAGAAGAACCAGATCTGATTTTCATAATGGAATGTTTGCACTTTCTCACACAGATCCATTTCTTGGTGAAAGATGCTTTCTCGATAAAGAAGGTCACTTACCTCCTCTTGGGGTGAGTGATGTACATGCTTGATTAGATTTTTACAGTCTATCTTGAGGGGGGGATTTCTTCCCACTAGGTTTTCCCTCTTTCCTCACATTTTTGTCAGTTAGATTGTTGTATGAGGCGACCTTTGGTCTCAGTTACCAGGGCCTTATTTTTTCAGTCCTACTTCCTCATCGTCCGGCTCGCGGGGGGTGTTGGAATATTCTCACCATCATCATTTTCATTTGCATGCATACTGCATGCATGCATCCAGTCATCAGTATGGTAGTCTCCCAGCACCTAGTGCTTATTTTTGAGCCCCTAGGAGCCTGTTTCTGCGAAGTATTAGCCCTCCTAGCCATTGATGCGCCCTTGTTTCCATCACTAGAGTACAAATGTGCCCTCTTCCACTAATTTAGTTGATCTATCAGTTAGTTCCATGATTTGGGGGTCAGTTCCTTGATTTGAGGATTGATTGCTCAGTTAACTAACTGTAGCTCTTAGATTGATTGCTACAGAGACTAGAGTAGCTCTACTTGACCACTGACAGCTGGACTGTGCCCTCCTTGGAGTAACCTTCCCTATATTTGTGCTCACATGACTCATTCAAAATTAGTTAGACTCACATTGACTGATCTTTGACTATCTGTGACTATTACCACTGATTGGGTGATGTCTCCAATGCAGTCCAAGCCATGCCTTGAGGAGAATTCGAAGCACCTTCAATGATATCAAATTCATTCTATTTTTTGTCATATTTTTTCCATCTTATAGCTGATGAATGTATTAACAACAATCTCTCACATCTTTTGAGTTTCATGTGTGAAATTTGATCATATTCTTTCTATTCTTCTTTGCAATTCTTTGAGTGAAATTGTGAGGTTTGTTCAAGCTAAAGTGATCTCCTCCTGTGGAATTTCACACAATGTTCATAAAAGAATGATTTGATTTTTAAAATATTTTAGTAGTGTGGGAAGGCGTGGAGTGATCTAGTTGTCTTATCTTAAATTCCTTTTTATTAAAATTAGTTTTCGAAAATGAAAGGCTCAAGTGACCCTTCAATCTTGTCCATGTTCAAGATGCTTGGATTTGGATATTTATTCCTAAGAGCAATGGAAACTCTCATTTATAAGCCTTATTCCTACATAGCCATCAATACATATGTAATTATATGATGTGTATCTCTTTAGGTATATCAAGCAAGCTTACCCATTGGTATCAACTCTCTATGTTATTGCAACCCCATACTATTTTAGGTATCACATTTCCATATAATAATCTTGGATATTATCAAAGGAATCGCTCTCCCAATGCATGGGTTTTCCATCTGGTTAATGGTCACTTTGTATATGAATCCTTCCTTCCTCTTCATGAGGACTTGGTCACTAAAATTTGTGTCGAACTCCTCTTTGCTTCCTTATATTGGAATCTTACCCCTAAGGAGAAAAAAGTTCGATGCACTATTATATTCTATGTAGCATGGTAACTTATCATAATCAAAGTGATTATTGTAGGGTTGAAATGAAATGATTAGCATATGTTTAATAAGGTGTATCATGATGGGGCAATAAGAAAGGGGGGCTTATTTTTGACCTCAAAGGAATTAGTGAAATTGGATTCTCTTAGGGATTAGGCACAACAACGAACAATCAAGTAGAAGCATTGGCTCTTTGGAAGGGTCTCTACATAGCTAAGGAAAAATGAGTATGCAAGATGAGAATTGTAGAGGACTATAGGACTCTTGTATTATCATTCAACACCTAAAAAGAAAATCCCAACCAAAGGACATCGTGTTGGGGCATATATTTATGAGGAATTTTCCATTGGTCAAATAATTTGAAGAATTGCATTGCTACCATGTTCTTCGTCAATTAAACAAATTGGCAGGCATGCAATCAAACATAGAAAGTACTTTACAAATTGGTGCTTTACATCTAGAAAGGGATGAACGTTTTAACCCTATACCTTAATGCTTTTAAAAAATTGATGGTTCTCCCTATGTCTTCTCGGTGATTATATCAACCGCACTTGTGACAAAATGGTTGTGACCCCCTTGGCATGTCACTTGCTAACTCATTCTCTTTATTGTTTTATAGGGAACAGGGGTCGGTCCTAGCCCCACCATGAATTCTCCAATTGAATCTCTTAATATGGTTGTGCAATGATTCAAGCAGAGATGTGACGAGTCCCGAGAAGCATTCAATGGCTTGGTTTCAAGTCTCGAAGCATGGAAAGGGTATTTGGTTAGAAGGGTTGAGGGCATGGAGAAAAATCAAATTATGCACAAGGAAAATATGGGACATTAGAAATATCAAGTGGCCATGTTGGAGTGTGAAATACATTGTCTATGGGGGAAGGAAAAGGAATATGAAGAAGAAATAAAAAATTTGCAAACGGAAATTCATTGAATTGAAGAGGACTGCACACCCCTACTTTCCATCTACATGAACCTTTATGTGTAGAATTCATCAGTAGGCTCATTTCCATTGGTTGAATTAAATGATTAGGGTACAATGGAGTAGTTGCACCGCTAGTTGGAGCAGCAAATCATCATGGATCACACTACAACAACAACAAGTGTCAAAAAGGAGGTTCCAAAGCATGGTGGATTTTGTAAATTCCTATAAATTTTTGATATGTATTGCATAATTGTTTATTTAGAGGGTAGTTTATAAGACTTTATACGAGTTGTCATCTAGGTAGACACCTAGAACTTTAATATGCATATGTTTAAGGAATAAGACTCTATATCTTTTTTACTTTGGGCCCAATTCAAGGCCTGTTCTTTTGCTTTGTTGTTTGTATCATCGACTGTATGGTTAGGCTACATTCCTTTTTTCATTTAATACAAATAGAAACCATTCTTGTAAAAAAAAGGGTGTAGCATGCTAGATCATTTTCCTAGTATTGTAGCCTACTAACTTGTGTTAATTTATATATAAAAATTATTGCACAAGTGCAAGAGATTGAATTAAGCATGGCACACCCACACGAGCTACTGAAGTACTAAGATAATTCTTCCTAAACCATGAACACGATATATTGCTTGACTCCCTAACCCATTTTGATCATTTAAGGAAATCATAAAGTTATTAGGGGAGGCCATGAAGTAGAATTAGTTGGATTATTTCTGAGATAAGTCAATGCCACCATAACAATCACCTCTGACCATAATGATAAAATGATAATTTTTGCATTATGTGTTTGGTATTTATGAGATTGAGAAACCTCCATAGGAGCTTGTGCAAGTTAATGATGGTTGGGTCATTTAGTTTAAGTGGGATTGACTAATGATGGATGGGGGTCCATCCAAGAGGATAAAGATGATCCATCACCCATTGCAAGTCTCATCCCATTAGAATCCTAACTTATTATTCTTGTTATGTGCATTGGCAAAGCACCATACTTTATTATTGTTTGTGGTCATATAATACCTATATTACTTTTATCCCAAGTCGTTGGATCCACCAGTTATCACCAATGTTGCTAGGGATTTGGCTAGTTATATACCAACAAGTGCATGGTTCAAAAACCCCTTGGTTAGGCTCACTAATCAACAAAATGGGTTTACTAGGGATTCCATCCACGAATGTGAGGAAGCATCCCTTGGATTTCCAAGCAAGGTTACTTTCCTAGGAAAACCAATATTGCTTTTAGAATTTATATATATACCTAAGTAGCATTTTGGATTACTATAATTATCTATGTAAATCTGAAAGTATGTCGTCCCTTCCCATATTTAGATAACTTGGTGTGATTACTTAGAAACAAAAAATATTTTATAAAATTTCCTATAAGTGCATTATTATTTATATTAATATTTATTTGAGCATTTTAGTGATAAAAAGTAAAAGTATTTATGCAATTGGTGTATAAACTACCTCTTTATTCTATCATGTTTATTCCAAAAACCAATATAGTAATTTAGGATAGTAAGGGTTCCACATAAGGAGGAATTGATATAAGATTTTGTTTGATGTGCTCGAGCACCCATCATCTATCAAAGTCGAGCTGTTAATTTTTTTTATGTAATATGCCATTCTCAAATAGAATTGTTAAGATTTAATATGCTAAGACAGAAAATAGCAGCATTTCATTCCATTTCACAATAATAGCATATACAGGATCACTAAAGAAACAACAAGCACAGCATAAACACAAGAGACACAAATTTATCCTGGGAAACCCTCATGGGGTAGAAAACCAAGCAAAGCTTCCTCAATATAGATGACCAGCAATATACAAAGATGCAAACCAAAGACATGATCTCCTCCTCCACCATAGCAGACCTCTCCTCCACAAGTGCGCTACTCTCAAGTGAGTGAGTGTGTGTTAAATGAGGAATACACCTCCTCTATTTATACACTACTCCGACTTGTCTTTTACACAAGTCATGTAGGCTCGTATTTAACCATTGGGTTAAATACCCCATTACAACTGACTGGGCCGACCCCTCTAGGGTGGTCTAATAACCCTTTGACCCACATAACACATACAGGGCCGACCCCCACTAGGGAAGTCTAATAACCCAAGTTACCACATTCCGACAGAGGAATAAACATCTCCGGATATACAATAAGATCTTCATGGAGGAATGAAACATCTCTGGAGGAATAAGGTACAAATATAATATTCTTTGAAGTTACAATATTTCAACACTCCCCCTTAACGAGAAGGATATGATAATAGCATCTACACGAGAAAGGAGTCATCAACATCATACACGATTCATCTATAAATCATTGGAAGCTTTCTCAACATCATCAGTAACTCAAGCAGTTATTGGAAATTTTTCAATACTGGAACATCAACATCTTCAGTACTGAGTCTTTATCTTCTACAACACTCGAACAGCTACAACAACATCAACATCTGGATCCTCACGATCATCAGCATCGTCATCATACAATCATCAACATCGGGATCATCTCGATCTACAGCATCTGGATCATCACGATCTACAGCATCTGGATCATCATGATATACAGCATTTGGATCATCACGATCTACAACATCTAGATTATCTCGATCTACAACATCTGATCATCTCGATCTACAACATCTGGATCATCTAGATCTACAGCATCTGGATCATCTCGATCTACAACATCTGGATCATCACACGATCATCAACATCGTCATCACACGATCATCAGCATCGTCATCACATTATCATTAGCATCGTCATCACACGATCATCAGCATCGTCATCACATGATCATCAGCATCATCATCACACGATCAACATCATCAATACAAGTATAAATATCATTTAATACAAGTATCCTCATCAATACAAGTATACATATCATCAATACAAGTATCCTCATCAATACAAGTATACATATCATCAATACAAGTATACACATCATCAATACAAGTATCCTCATCAATACAAGTGTACATATCATCAATACAAGTATCCTCATCAATACAAGTATACACATCATCAATACAAGTATACACATCATCAATACAAGTATCCTCATCAATACAAGTATACACAATAGCAGCATACCCTGCAACACACATGATCCAATTACGGGATGATCAATCCCTCTCACTTTAGGACATAGGTCCAAGGATGATACAATCCTAATCTATTTACAGGATGATTAGTCCTTATCACTTTAAGACACCTCACCATGTCTAGGGACGATGCAATCCCGACCACAGTGCCAGTCCTCTTTCATACTGGATGTGACCTAGATTAAATCTAGGATTTTATCACCTGTGAATGATCACCTGCTGCAGTCCAGGAGCGAACATTACATCATTACAGGACCTACGAATGATCACCTGCTGCTACACTGAGTAGTCCAGGAGCGAACATTACATCATTCCAGCCAACCACAGAGCCAGTACTATTTCAACTGGGGTGTGACCTAGATCAAATCTAGGATTTACAACCTGTGAATGATCACCTGCTGCTACACTGAGCAGTCCAGGAGTGAACATTACATCATTACAGGTTTCGTGGATGATCACCCACCACTGAGCAGTCCAGGAGCGCACATTACATCATTCACCAACATCTTTCTTGAAGACAAGAGTTTACGGATCACTTTAGGACTGAAGTCCACGGATGATACAATCCTCTTACTCTTGGAGACATCTGTCTGCGGATCACTTTAGGACTTAAGTCCACGGATGATACAATCCTCTCATCCACTAGGGACCACATTCTCGGAGACATACATCTACGGCTCTCTTTAGGACTAAAGTCCAAGGATGATCCAATCCTCACATGTCCACTAAGGACTTCATTCTCGAAGACATACGTCTACGGCTCTCTTTAGGACTGAAGTCCAGGGATGATCCAATCCCCACATGTCCACTAAGGACTTCATTCTCGAAGACATACATCTACGGCTCTCTTTAGGACTGAAGTCCAAGGATGATTCAATCCCCACATGTCCACTAAGGACTTCATTCTCGAAGACATACGTCTACGGCTCTCTTTAGGCCTAAATTCCAAGGATGATCCAATCCTCACATGTCCACTAAGGACTTCATTCTCGAAGACATACCTCTACGTCTCTCTTTAGGACTGAAGTCCAGGGATGATCCAATCCCCACATGTCCACTAAGGACTTCATTCTCGGAGACCATACATCTACGGATCCTTTTAGAACATGTGTTCAAGGATGATGCAATCCCCTCATCAACTTAGACCCTGTCTAAGGACTGTTCACCAACCTCTCTATTGGCATCACCAATATAGGTATTCACATCATCGACCTCACTGTCGCTGTGGGAAATCTCATCATAAGTGATCACATCACTCCCCCTTTCGAGGAGGGTCCTTCTCGGAAAACTTTACTTGAGGTAGAGGTTTGGTTAGTACATCGGTAACTTGTTACAAATTCGAACTTTAATTCCTTTCTGCACCATATCTTGGAACATTGGATTCTCTGCCATCTTGGTACAACTCTGTTTGTCACATAGGATCACAGTTGGGTCTATCTCTAAGTCAAACAATCCAGAAGCCATACTGCTTCACAACTAGCAGAGCAACCAGCCATATATTCCGCTTGTGCTGAGAGCCACACTAGACTACTTCCAGCTAAACCACGAGATCATGGCTGGTCCCAAACAATAACATCCTCTCGATGTGTTCTTCCTGTCTGATACTCTTTCTGCCCAATCAACATCTGAGTAGCCATCTGAAGTCATGATCTCCAAGATAGCATAGATCAAAGTCTATTGTATCCTTTAGGTGCCTCATCACATGCTTTGCAACTATCAAGTGAACACATCTAGTTTCCACTAGATACTGACTCAAGGTGTTCACATCAAAGCATATATCTAACCTAGTATATGTTAGATACATCAATGACCCAATAATTTGACTGTATAGAGTTATATCCACTAACTTTGATGAGTCATCCCCTAACAGCTTCAAGTTGGAATCCATAAGAGTGGCCATTCCAACATATCAAGTCCTTTTAATATTTCTCGGCATACTTTCCCTGGTTGGGAAAGATTCCTTCTGATCCTTGCCATACTTCTAGACCTAGGAAGTAATGCATCAATATGAGATCTTTCATTTTCATTTCTGCAGCCATCTATCTGTGCCATCTCTCGTCAGATGGGTCTACTGATATAAGCCTCAACATCATTCGAACTCTGTGGTGAGTTCCTTCTTGCATCCAGTTCATCTGTGTATAGAAACCATATTCAACCTTGTAGCAAAGGTTGTGATCCACATCACCCATGATGATCATTAAGCTCATCAATTGACTATTGATCATACAGAACCTGATTCACACTTCTTCTTTAATTACACCATTAAGAGAATGGTCTTATCTAGCCACTTGGAGCAAACATCCCGTCATGATTCTCTTCTTCTTTCTAAGAGAATCTTCTAGCCATGAGCCTTCTATATTTTGTTTGATTTGTAAATATTCTTGTTGAACATCCATCACTTGTTCGGTGTTCATCATTCTTCATGATCTTTCCTACAAATCAAAATTAAGTATATGATTAGTAATGCTTCATAATCATGAAATCATGTTGACATGATAACCTATTATGCATACAGATATCATTTACATAGTTATGCAACTATCTTGACCAATACTTTGGCACAACACTTTTCCATATCCTGTATGCATACAGTGGCTATCTAGATGCCTTCCATCTCTACCAAAACATACTATCGAGAGTGTGCACAGCTCTCAGCATGTCAGCAAAGAGGTTTCATTCTAGACAAGCAACAATGGAATGTTTGTCCAACTTACCAATCATATGCATATCAGTAGTATACTGTTCAATGCTCTATGAATGTTTACACTCAGCATGATATATTCTAGGAATACAAATATGCATACAAGCAATATCATTTACAACTCAAATACTTATCTTTTATGTTTGTGTGGTTGCCTCTCGCTTGATCTTCTTATATGTCTTTTGAACTTCTATTCATTCTATACCACTGTGCATGCTCAAGTGTGCACTCATGATCTCATACACAAACATACATTCATTAGTATATTCTCAACATTATAAAAAACATTATAATTCTAAATAATCTTGAATATGTATAGTCATGATCATTAGTATTCAGGGTTTCAAGGAAGTCTTCTTTTACTCATGCATATTCTTGTTTGATCATAGTACTCTTCTGGTTAGTTAAGTCATCAAGATAAGAGACATAATATGCACAAACCCTTTATTACTAACTTTATGAATAAGCACAACCAATCATACCAAGTATACTTATATAAGGGATCCTAACACAAGGTAAGATTCTAACTTGACATAGGAAAACATACCTGGATTAGTATACATGCTTAGTTATGTCTAACATACCTAGACAATATCTTCTTTGTTCTCTTCAATGATTTAAAGATCCTGTACTAGAACCTGCATATCTCATAGGTTAAGCATAATATAACAAAGTAATACATACCTCGTAAGTAGAACAAAGATTATGGATGAGTCTTTGTCTTCATGTTGTCATGGTCATGGAACTTGATTTGTCTTTCGTGATGTACCTGTATCTTGTTAGCAGACAACATCAACCTCATACAGCATCATAATGCATTAGTACAATCATATAGCCCTAATCAATGAATGTCTTCGATCATTCACATGCATTCATACTGTTACTAGGGTGATAAGACAATTGTAACATTAATCAAGATTGTACTAATAAATAACATGAAGACAAACACATTATGAACTTAATCAAGAATCAGATTTCAAGACATACCTGAACCTCCTTAAGTCATACTTGTCGAGACTTCTTGTAGTCTTCTTATGTAAGGCCTTAGCCTCAACTCCCCCTGAAACTTGATCTGGAGCTTGATTAGGGTTTGCTAGAAAAAACCCTAAAAATTCAATCTTTGACTTTCACACTTCTGAATGGATGGAAGGATGTGTCTTGCTGAGCTGATCAAACTAGCATGTTTCAATTTTGAAATCTCCAAAATTTGACCCCTCAAAATTGCCTTCGAAACTTCTGGATCTTCTGGACAGGATATCGAACTAGGGTTTGATGAAGCCCACCCTTCTACCCAATCAAAAGTTTAAATACAAGGCTCTAAACTCTTATTTTTCTGAGGAGCTTCCAGCCATGGTTACAGACTTCAAAAAATTCCAACTTTTGCTGAAGCCCTAATTTTCCATCTTTCCGATCAAAATCCCGAATTGGGGTTTGATCAAGCCCGGTCTTCTACCCAACCAAAAAATTTGATCTTGGTCTCTAAATTTTGATTTTCCTGAGTAGCATTCAGCCGTGGATTCCGATTCCAGAAATTCTAACTTTCTCCGAAACACTAAATTCCGGAAGCCATGAATGAAGGTGCTCCAAAAATAATTCTGTTTTGACACAAATATGTACCTGATTGTTTATGTTGTAACTCTGAAATTTTCGCTCCATAGGGTCTGAAATTTTTTTCTGTGGTATCCTGACCTGTCATCTTTCCATCCCAATAGGTCTGAACTCAATTGGATTTTTTGAGAAAGATTTATGTCAAGTGTTGCAACGTGACCTGTTTATGGGATAAAATAGGAGAGCGAACTTGTACGGAGTGACACATGTCACTGTTTCAACTTCGGCCTCTGAAAACTTTTACTGAGATATCTCACCCTGTTATATTTCCATCCTGATAGGTCTAAACTCAATTGGACTCTCTGAGAGAGAGTTATGCCAATTGTTGCAACGTGACCTGTTTATGGGATAATACAGGAGAGCGAACTTGTACGGCATTCCACGTGTCATTGGTTCAACTTTGGCCTCTGAAAAAGTTTCCCGAGATAGTACAGTCTGTGTACTACCTGTCACATTTTATGAAATTTCATTTGGAGCTTCCTAGCCCAAGTTATGACCTTTTTTCCTAGGTCACCTGATTTTGACTGAGATATGGAAGAGGCGAAAACCCTAACTTGTACTGATCATAACTCACAAAGTACAACGAATCTGAGGGTTTCCTTTGGACACAAGGTACCTGGGGATGTTATCTATGACCTATAAATGTTTCAGATCCTGAACCTTCGCATAAATGGATTTATGGTGAAAGTTCCATGATGACTGGTTTTTTCTATGTAAAACCCAAACCTTCAAATTGTCGTAAGTGAAGTAAGTGTCGTAAGTGCCATACATTGCCTTCCTTCAGGTTAGCTATGATACCATGTTAAGATTTAATATTCTAAGATAGAAAATAGCAGCATTTCATTCCATTTCACAATAATAGCATATACAGGATCACTGAAGAAACAACAAGCACAGCATAAACACAAGAGACACAAATTTATCCTGGGAAACCCTCATGGGGTAGAAAACCCAGCAAAGCTTCCTCAATATAGATGACCAGCAATATACAAAGATGCAAACCAAAGACATGATCTCCTCCTCCACCATATCATACCTCTCCTCCACAAGTGCGCTACTCTCAAGTGAGTGAGTGTGTGTTAAATGAGGAATACACCTCCTCTATTTATACACTACTCCGACTTGTCTTTTACACAAGTCATGTAGGCTCGTATTTAACCATTGGGTTAAATAACCCATTACAACTGACTGCGCTGACCCCTCTAGGGTGGTCTAATAACCCTTTGATCCACATAACACATACAGGGCCGACCCCCACTAGGGAAGTCTAATAGCCCAAGTTACCACATTTCGACGGAGGAATAAACATCTCCGGATATACAATAAGATCTTCACGGAGGAATGAAACATCTCTGGAATAATAAGGTACAAATATAATATTCTTTGAAGTTACAATATTTCAACAATAGCCACGATGGCCCCACTATTTCATAGACAAAATACACCACACTTAGAGAAAAATTAACTTAGTGAAGGGATATCATCACCCCCATTAAACCAATTTATTAAACTCCTAATCAAGTCAAATCACCATCTAAAATCCAATAAAAAATTCCATATATAAAATTGGAAAAATTCTCTCTCTCTCTCTCTCTCTCTCTCTCTCTCGATATATATATATATATATATCATTTTAAAGATAAAAGTGTCACATGAGATGTTTTGTGTTATATTGTGCCCCATACAATTGAATATAAATGAGCATATTTTGTGAGCCGATCCACTACTACTATGATGATTGTCTTTCATTCTGACTTTGGTAGATTTGCGATAAAATCCACTGATACCTCTTCCCAACGTTGACTTGGTGTCGCTAATGGTTGTAGAATACCTAGTGTCTTGATTGTCCCTCCTTTGTTTTGACATCATTTTTAAGACCTTCCTAGTAGAAATTCTTATTGATCTTGTGATATGTTGTCAAGAACCCTAGTCTTCCTATAGGAGAAGTGTGCGATTTCAAAATAAACTTATGTTTGAGTTGATAATTCTTACATAAATATAGGAAATCTTGGTACTATAGTGAATCATTATTTCACAAAAAATTATCTAGTGAACTAGGATCTTCTTGTAGTTGTTGAATTATCTTGCATGCCTTCTAATCATGTTTCCATTATGTCCTTGCTTCTTCTACCCACCTGGATTGAATAATGTAAATGGTACAAAGCAAGCCGTCAATGTCATCTTATTTCTTGAAAATGCATCTACCACCACATTTTGTATTCCTTTTTTGTATATAACTTCAAAGTCATAACCTAACATTTTTGTGACCCTTTTTGTTACTCTTCTGAAGAGAATCTTTGTTCCAAGAAGTACTTAAGATTATCATGATCAATTCTTACCTTGAAGTGTCTTCCTATTAGGAAAGGGAACCATTTCTTAATTGCATGTAATATGGCCAACATTTCCTTTTCACAAATTTATTTAGTAAGTTTTATCCTTTAAGTTGGCAACTTTCAAAGGAAAGTGGCCTTCCTTCTTGCATTAAAATTGCACCAATGCCATGCCCTACGGCATCACATTCCACTATAAATGTTTTTGTGAAGTCAAGTGTGGATAAAACTATATTTGTACACATAACCACTTTAATTTTTTTCAAAAGATGAATTTGATTCTTGAGTCCAAGAGAATGTAACATCCCTACCATGTAACTTCTCAAATTTTTCCAAATTTGAACCTTGGCTTAATGAACTCAAACTGCTCCAAAAGAACCCAAATCATTTCAAATTATGTATGGAGGGGATTGGGAGGAATTAAGACATCCTAATGCAGCTCTTATACCCTTATACATTCATTATAAAAATTCAGGGTTTGCATCTCTCAAGGAGGAAGGAAGGGGAAAAAAACTAGGTGAATTCGATGGTTGAAAACCCCACTAGTCTAGGAACTTTTTGGCTTCCCAAACACTATATGAACTTCCATATTTTTTTAAAAGAGACTTGGATATGATAGAATACATAAATGGAAACAAAAATGAAGCATTAACTCAGGTTTTAGGGTCTGCTATAACTCCCATATAACAATAGATTTTGAGACATAGAAATTGTGAGAAAATTGTTAACAATGGACATAAGATTTGATGCACAATATTTAATAAAAACTCAAAGGTTCTGAACATAATATTTTTGTAATAAATTGTTCATGTAATTGTAACTTCAGAATGTAACTTGGATATGATAGAATACATAAATGGAAACAAAAATGAAGCATTAACTGAGGTTTTAGGGTCTGCCTATAACTCCCATGTAACAATAGATTTTGAGACATAGAAATTGCGAGAACATTGTTAACAATGGACATAAGATTTGATGCACAATATTTAATAAAAACTCAAAGGTTCTGAACATAATATTATTGTAATAAATTGTTCATGTAATTGTAACTTCAGAATGTATTTCACCTATGTATATTGTATTCCTATAGAGATGTTATTATTCCTCTATACGGAAGTGTTGTCATTTATATTGTAAGTGTCGTAACTTATACTTGATGGGTTATTAGACCACCTTGTTGGGGTCGGCCCTGTATAAGTCATGTGGGTCAAAGGGTTATTAGACCACCCTATTGGGGGTCGACCATGTGGGTCAAAGGGTTATTAGACCACCCTATTGGGGGTCGACCATGTGGGTCAAAGGGTTATTAGACCACCCTATTGGGGGTTGGCCCTGTCAGCATTATGTTATGTGGTTAATTAAGGCCGACATAGTTAAGGTTATTAGGCAAGTGAAGTTAGTGTATAAATAGAATGCAGGAGGAATTCTATTTGATCATTCACTTCTCACTCATGCACTCATGAGAGAGTGGCGCACTAGTGGAGGAGGAGAAGCTGCCTCTAGGAGGATTATCTCTTATGCTTGGGTTGTATCATTGCTCTATCTATCTCTAAGGAAGTTGTGGGGTTTTTCACCTTTATGGTTTTCCCCACGGAAACTCTGTGTGTCTATTGTCCTCATGTGATTGCTTATGCTTGCTTGTTGTGATTGATATGATTGATATGTTGTACATGTTATTCTCTCATAAAGATCCTAGATCAGATTGAAGTAAATTATGAAAAACTAACATGGTATTAGAGCTATCTTGAAAGAAGGCATGGTATGGCATGTATGACACTTGTTGCACTTGCAAAGCTAGGGCTTGATATAGAAAAAAACCAGTCATTTGTAGAACTTTTGCTATAAATACATTTTCGAAAAGGTTCAGGATCTGAAAAGTTTACAGGTCGAAGATAAGATCCCAATGTACCTTTGTCAGAAGAAAAACTTCTAATTCGTTGTACTTTGTGTTTTAAGATTTGTACAATCTAAGGTTTTCTGCCTCTTCCTAGATCTGAGTCATAAACATGTGACCTAGGAAAAAAGGTCATAACTTGGGCTAGGGAGCTCCAAATGAAATTTCATAAAAAGTAGAAGGTAGGGAATGGACTGCACTTTCACATGCCAAAGGTTCAGAGGCCGAAAGTGAACCAGTGACACGTGGCACTCCGTACAAGTTCGATCTCCTGTTTTATCCCATAAACAGGTCACGTTGCGACACTTGGCATAACTCTCTCTCAGAGAATCCATTTAAGGTCAGACCTATGGGGTTGGAAAGATAACAGGTTGGGATACAACAGGGAAAATGTTTAGACCTATAGTTCTGAAATTTCAGAGTTACACTAGAAAAAATTAGGTGCATAATTTTGTCAAAACAAAATTGGATTTTGAGCACCTTCATTCATGGCTTTGGGAATTTAGGGTTTCGGAGAAAGTTGGAATTTTTTTAATCGGAGACCATGGCTGGATGATCCTCATCAAAATAGAAATTTAGAGACCAATATCGATTTTTTTGGTTGGGCAGAAGGTCGGGCTTGATCAGGACCCTAGTTCGGGACTTTGATCGGAAAGATGGAAAATTAGGGCTTCTGCAAAAATGAGAATTTTTGAAATTTGTGACCATAGCTGGAAGCTCCTTGGAAAAATTGAAGTTTAGAGCTTTGAATCAAACTATTGGGTTGGGTGAATCTCTGGAAAACTCAAACTCTAATTCAGGGTCCTTCCCAGTGAATCCGAAAGATTGAAAAACAAATTTGAGGGGTAAAAATTTGCAGTTTTCAAATTCTGAGTGTACCAGGTTGATCAGCTCATCAAGGCGCATCTTTCTATCCCTTCAGAAGTTTGAAATTCAAAGTTTGAATTTTTAGGGTTTCTCTGACAAACCCTAATCCAGCTCTAGATCAACTTCTGCAATACAAAGTGGATTGGGTTTAATACTAGAAAGAGAATGGATTGAATCATCTGCATAAGTGAAGAAGTTATTGTTTCAGAGGGAGATGAGGCTAAGGCCTTACATAAGAAGATTACAAGAAATATCGACAAGTATGACTTACAGGTATGTTTCGAATTTTGTTCATTATTAAATTTATATGTTTGTCTTCATATTATTACGGTTAGTACAATCTTGGTTAATTTTAGACTTGTCGTATCACCTTAATAAAATTATGAATGCATGATAGAAGATATTCATTGATTAGGGTTTTTGACACTTATGATTGTACTAATGCATTGTGATGTTGTATGAAGTTGCTGTTGTTCGCTAACATGAAAGGTACTGTTATCACACAACTTGTAGTTGCCCCTAAAGGTTATCCCATCCGGGACGGTAGAGGTAGTTAGGCAACTAAAGAGGTGACCTAAGAGATGCCACGATTCCCAATGCAATGTGGGAGTCACGTCAACCGAGGCACTCTTCGCTTTAGGTCAAGGTATAATTAGACCAAGGGGGAGACCCTATAACCCCAATCACAATTGATTGGGACCCAAGCAAAGGTTTTAAAGGGTGAATGAGTGATAAGTTACGGAAACCAATGCAAGTCTAAGTGGACCTAATGTTTAGGGCATGGTTGAAGGTGGTATCAAGGATAATTAGTGTTTCAACCTATGTATGGTTTAGGCCACTTGATGGGGTATGATTATTAAGTATAGTACCATGTGTTTACACAAGTGGGTCTTATTGCCTTGGGAAGTGTGAAATGGTTTTAGATGGGCCCACAAGGTGATGCTAAGTGGTGAAGATGGTACTATAGGCTAGATCTAGGTTGGATCTACAAGTTAGAGTTGGTTCTAGGGTTACCCATGTGTTAGATCTAGGGTTTTGACCACTAATCCCAAGAAGTGCGCCTTGCTTGGAGAAGGACTAGTGCCTTGTTGGATGGGCTAATGGAGTCAAGAAGGATGTCAAGGTGTAGATCGGGACACCTAGAAGCCAAGTCAAGTGGTTTGGATGAGATCCAATGGTTGGATCTTGCTAGATCTAGGTTTTTAGGTGATAACCAAAAGTGGACCACAATTCCTTAAAACAAGGAATGCAATCCCCAAGGTGGATCGGGACAAAAGAATAGTCTAGACCTAGGTTTCAAGGCATGGGCATTCCAAATCCACCAAAATATCCAACACCCACTTCCTAGAAGTGGTCCAACTCAAAACTCCCAAGGGGTGCGACTTTCTCAAGGAGAGGCAAAAGAGGGGTTTGGTGGACCAAACCAAGTCCAATGGCCACCAAAAAGTAGATCCGGGATGCTAGTACCCCCGATCTATGCATGTTCAAAGTTTCAAGTGAATCGAATGGGTAGATCTTAGTAGATCTAAGTTTTAAGTTACCAATGAGGTCAAAAGGGGGTCTCAACCCCTCAAAACATGGAGAGATGTCCACAAGGTAGTTTTCACCAAAGTAAGGATATGGGTATGTGTAATTAAGTGTCTAGTTGTCAAATCAAGCGGGATCTCACATACCCATGTACTAGATCTAGCCCAACAAGCCTCCCTCAAGGAAGTGCGCTTTAGGTCAAGGAGAGCTTTTTGTCTTAGAAAATGGGTCAATTCTTAGCCAATCACCACCAAACTATAGATCCAACTAGGGGTGGATGCTATAGAGGTGGGTTTTCAATATCTTTTCAAAATGAGGGCTAGATCTAAGTAGATCTAAGAAATACAAAAATTGGGATTTTGATTTAATTAGGGTTTTATGACCAATGGAGATAGAATGGATGAAAGAGGCACATACCTTGTAGATCTTACCTCAATTGCTTATGGCCACCTTGCAAGTTGATAGCATTCTCCTATGTTTATATTCAAGAGTGAGATCCAAGTGCTCCAACCAAATCGCCCTTCTCCAAGATAGCCAAATCGTCCTCCTCCTACAAGACAAGATCAAAGAAACAAGTCAAGCAAGATGATTATGAAAATGGTAGAAAGATGTAATAGAAAGCATCAACTATGTCACGAAGATACAATAATGATACTCCCTGTCACAAGATCAACCCAAGAGAGAATATGTGGATCCCTCCAACAATAACCCTCAAAAAGTCGCCCTCCTCTCTCCAATTCGACTTTCCTGTCAAAAGGTTAGCAAAAACACCAAAATCCACAATGATACATAGAAGAGATACTTTATATTCAATATGCAAGAGAATCCACAATGCAAGAGAGATGTGCTCCACAAAAAATCTTCTATTCCAATATTCCAGAGCTCCAAAGGTGAGCTTTACAATGGGGGGGTCTCCTCCTTATATAGGATAATAAAGACCAAAACCCTATACCACTTTACAATACTACATCAAATGAGTGGTTGAGATTATAAGATCTCATCATACAATCAATGGCTAGGATGAATCCATAACATAATATCACATGGATCACTCAACATAACAATAGCGCCCTCACTAAATGGTACAATGAGGGTGACGTCATCCCATAAGAGGGGTATAAAGTACAATAATCCACCTCATGATGACTAGGACAAGATAAAATAAGCACATAGTGGGGCTAGGAGGTATAAATCCTTGCTAGCTCACCCCAAGGCACAATAAAATAATAAAATATGCCCAATATAATGATAATGACCAAAACTGTCCTCAGAATCCATGACAGTCAAGCAGTAAATGTCCTCCTGTGATCAATCTGGAGATACCCACATGGTGAAAACTGACTGGAAGATAGTGAGATCACCCTGGAAGACCTCTGTGAAAACCAAATGCCAAAACCTTGCCTCAATTGCCCAAATCGATTTCCTCAGTGACCACTTTATCCCATTTTTTAACTGCCTCGGGAACTGTGAAAGTGCCAAAACTGCCTCCTAGGGTGCTAGCGCTGTCAAACTGAGCCCACCAGGCTCTCCGGGAGGGGGGATAAATGGTAAAAACAAGTGGCTGGACCACCCCCTCCATCATCAGCGCCCTAGGTGAACCGGCCTCTCGGGGCCCCTGCTGCTCAGGCTGGGAAATCAGCCCCAAATCTGGTCAACAAGTGTAAAACTGCATCAATCACTGTCAGAAGTGCCCGGATCTGAAAGATAAGTGTCTCAATGGATCCAGAAGACCCAAATCCACTAGGAATGAGTACTCATACACCCTGGGTTGCCCTAATGGGCCAGCTGTAGGGTCCACCATATATGGACAATGTATAATCTGCTGATCTGTAATGATAATAACCTGTTGAACTGGATCAAACATCATCTGTATCATATGTCCATCATATAATATCATCATCAAACATGTGGGACCATAAATCATCATCAATAATCATCCATACATGGTCCACATCATCACGGATCCCAAGAATATATATAATCAAGGATAAATCACATCAGTAGACTAAGACAATGCTTTTTTAATCATTTCATAGCTAAGCTCAAAGTACAAATTCCATTCAGTGGCATTAATTATATTAACATATTCCGTGGTTATAATAAATCACTTGCACCATAGTTCAAATGACAAACTCACCCATTGGACATGGTCAAACTGCTAGTGAAGGATGAAGGCTAGGCAGCAAGGTTGGGCCAAGGGTGTGACTTGTCTAACTCAACTCAAAAATACTTTGGACTGGGAGAGGGGGAAGCTACAAACTCTGTGTTGGACAAAAGAACACGGGGAATGGCTGTGCCTCACAGATGGATAAGTTGTTTAGAGAGTGCTTATTCAACTTAGGCATCATGTCTACATCAAGTTGATCCAAGTTCATTAGGATCATTCAATTTATTTCCATGGCCTTTTTGGCCTACATAACCCTTCGGATTTCAGATGTGCTGAGAAGCACAACTAGTTGCAGCTTGCATCCAGGGCATGTTTTTCATATTTTCACAAGGTCAGCAATTGTTTAGATATAGCTTTTAAGAACTATTGCTTTTTGGACCTTTCTTTATACTCTTCGAGGAGTATTTTTTTTTAGCTTTTCATTGCTCTTGCCCTCTTTTTGTTTCCATGGGCGAATTTATTTAATTTCCACAGGTAGAACATGAGCTTTCAGTTTTAGCCAACAACATCTCAAGTGACTAGGGGGAGTTCGAGCCAAGGCCTACAATCCAACTCACCAAAGGCAAGTTCTGTCACCAACTCAGAGCCGAGACACTGAATAAACAGGGATGCGGTCCAAACACAGAGGTAGAAAAATGGGGAAGTCCTCAGCATCAGAAAGTCAAATAAGACAAGTCAGGGTTTAAAGTCAAACAGGAAGGTCATGTATGGATGGAGACAAGTGGATATGGAGCCTACACTAGCAGACAAAAGGTGTCGGGAAAGACCATGTCTATGTAAGGTGAAATACCAGTAAGTTTTGTTAGATGACCTAAGAGTGCAAGCAATTGTCCATTTTAAGGTTTACAGTTCATTTTAAATATTTTTGCCACATCAGGAATAATATACCAAGCACATGCTATAATCATGATTAAATCAACAAGCTAATAATCCACAGTCAGTGAGAACAATATCCATAGATCATACAACATCATCATAATAGCAATCATCATGCATCATCTGAAACACTGCTGAAGTAAATCTCTAGGCACTGAACTGAAACTGTAATGGGAAAAGTGGTCACATCAGTCATCAAATCTGAACTCTCAAGGCTCAGCCTTGACACAAGGTCATACAATCTGAATAATGTACTGCTCTGATCATGAGTGATCCAATATATGTAGCCATGCTCTGGAATAAATGAAGCTCTGGAATGTGCAGATATCTGATGTACAAGAATAGTAGCCCTGCTACTATGGTGTGATAACATCTGGCTCCAGCTGGGACAAGTGCTCTAAGGGAGAGAGCGCTTGAGAACCTCAGAATCTCTGGTCTCGAACTGCTCTGCATCAATCTTCAATCCAGCACTGCACCATCCTTGCTTTCAGCTTTTATCTTGCACCTGTTCCTGCTCTCATAAAAACTAGAATACCATCATGGAGCATGTATGGGATAAAAATAAAACAAAACTGAAAACTAATCTAAAGCATAAACTGAAAAATGCGTCAAAAAATATAAATTTAAACTAACATGGCATATATTATTCATTTATCATTTTCATTTACTGTGCAGGATGAAAAGAATACTTCTTCAATCAGGCAATCTCAACTTGCACAGGCAGCCACAAATAGAAATGCCAACTACAATTTCTTAAATGCATGCAGGAGAAGAGACAAGCTTAGGAAGGAGCAAGGCTCAACTCAATCAAGGATGGAAACAAGCAGACACTCCAGGCAGAAAAAAGAAAAAGGGACAATACTCGGCACACAGAAAAAGAAAAATCACACAAATCCTACTGCTCAAGTGAGCTTATTCAATACCTACCTACCCTACTCTAACCAGTGAGCACAAATGTTAGGTAAAATCATAAATCCAGTGCAACCATTCATCAAATAAATTAATGATTCTTCTTTGATTTTTGTTGATGAAACAAGTCAAGATTGGATTAAAAATTATTGAAATTGAGAGCACAATCTTCTTGACTTGTTCAGAAATTGAAGAAGGGTTTGAATGGTGCAAAATGAAATCATGCCAAGGGAAAGATTGACTGAAGCCGACATCCTCCATCAAAGAACTGATAGGATCATAAAATTTATGCAAATGATTGTTTAAATTTGATGGAGGGAAAACATATGGCATTTGATTTAATGCACTACTTTCCTCATTCACTTTACTTGCATATTCAATACGGTTCTCCTTGGGACTGATGATCAAATAAAAACCAAGTGGGGACAAATCAAGGCTTAAAAGACGAAAAATCAAAACTAGACCCTCTTGATGCTCAAAAATGGAGAAAAGATGAAATTGATCTTTAAACACCTTTTCTAGCCACCAAGAATGATTGATAATTTGACAACAAGCATTATTGTTCCAAGGTGACTGAAAAGGGAAATGAAGTGCTTTTTCTCCAATCATGTAATCGTGCATATACTTCCTATTGAAAAATTCCAAGGCAAAAATTTGACTAGAGCACCAACCCAAAGATGATTGAAAGAGTTGGGAAGGGAGGGTGGATTGCAAATATGAAAATTCTCCCAAATGAATAAATAAGTTTGACCTTGGATTTTGACAAAAGAAAGCACTCTTTACTGTAGGAATGATTTTAACCTTTTGATCAAGTTTAATATTTACAATATGAGGACAAGATTGACCATAGCTATCTAACTCTAAGTTATCTTGATTAAGGATGGAAAAAATTAAAGACTCATTATAAGTGGAACACAGATTAGAGCATCTAGTGCGATTCACTAATTCATCCTCATCTTGAGATTGACCTTCTATTAATTCATCATTAAAATTATAAGAGGATGAGTGATCATTTTCATTTAATTTGTCAGGAAGAAAATTAACAAGTTCATTTAAAACATCCTGATTATTTGCACAATGATCATGTGAAACCACCACTAATGGATCTTGGTCAATGTCCCCACTTTCTTCTTCAAAAAGATGATGGGAAATTAATGGATTGTTAATGATAGAATGATTAAGAAGTTCTTTTTCTGAAGGATCCACAGAATCAGAAATTTCTTCAAGGTCAGAAGAGGGGCTACTCAAGGACTGATTTGAAGTGTCATTATTATTATCATGGTCCTTATCAAACTGATCCTCAACAGCACAGTTATTGCTTGATGTCTTTGTTAAGGATTCTTCAATATTTCTACCCCATTTATTCTTTAATAATCCAGTAAACATATCATATCCAGTGATGGATCTCGGGGCTAAATTATCAAACCATAAACCGGCATTTCCACCTAATGTCTCACCCAGGGCCCGCATATAAACATCTTCATCATCAGCACCCCTAACTTCCATATAATCCCAAAATCTTTGTAAGTGATTTTCAATTGACTCAAAATAATTTCCATAGAAACGAGGCAACCTTTCAGAGTAATTATTTGGCATAAGATGAGGTGCCCCATGAATTTCAGAGAAGTCAAAAGGAGATGGCTTAGCTGGATTTCTAATAACTTTGGCCATTCTACTAGGGATTAGTTTTGGATGCCTAACTGGAATGCTAGAGTCATTTGACCGAATGCTTTGGTTGCAAGGCCTTGGTCGAGATTGACTTTTGTTTGAATTAATTGGGTTAATAGTTTTATTTGAAGAATGAAAAGAATGATGAGAGTCATAAGAATTGTGTACATAATCACTCCCATATTGATATGTTGACTGATTTTCATTACTTTCTTCCAACTGCCCTCTATAGCGAGATAGATTCTCATATATTTCATTCATACACCTTGTCATTTGGAAGAAAATGTCTGAATTCATTTATGATTTACAAATTACAAAATTGAAGGATGGGAATGGGGTCGATCCTCAGCGGAGTCACGAATTGGAGTCGCCAGGTAGATTTTTAAACTCTTCTACCAAGATGTATGTCGTTTAAAGTGCAGGGAGAGAGTGAGACAAAACATATGTTGAACCAAGGTAGGCCTCTACCTCCCCGGCAACGGCGCCAAAAATGTTATCACACAACTTGTAGTTGCCCCTAAAGGTATCCCATCCGGGACGGTAGAGGAGTTAGGCAACTAAAGAGGTGACCTAAGAGATGCCACGATTCCCAATGCAATGTGGGAGTCACGTCAACCGAGGCACTCTTCGCTTTAGGTCAAGGTATAATTAGACCAAGGGGGAGACCCTATACCCCAATCACAATTGATTGGACCCAAGCAAAGGTTTTAAAGGGTGAATGAGTGATAAGTTACGGAAACCAATGCAAGTCTAAGTGGACCTAATGTTTAGGGCATGGTTGAAGGTGGTATCAAGGATAATTAGTGTTTCAACCTATGTATGGTTTAGGCCACTTGATGGGGTATGATTATTAAGTATAGTACCATGTGTTTACACAAGTGGGTCTTATTGCCTTGGGAAGTGTGAAATGGTTTTAGATGGGCCCACAAGGTGATGCTAAGTGTGAAGATGGTACTATAGGCTAGATCTAGGTTGGATCTACAAGTTAGAGTTGGTTCTAGGGTTACCCATGTGTTAGATCTAGGGTTTGACACTAATCCCAAGAAGTGCGCCTTGCTTGGAGAAGGACTAGTGCCTTGTTGGATGGGCTAATGGAGTCAAGAAGGATGTCAAGGTGTAGATCGGGACACCTAGAAGCCAAGTCAAGTGGTTTGGATGAGATCCAATGGTTGGATCTTGCTAGATCTAGGTTTTTAGGTGATAACCAAAAGTGGACCACAATTCCTTAAAACAAGGAATTCAATCCCCAAGGTGGATCGGGACAAAAGAATAGTCTAGACCTAGGTTTCAAGGCATGGGCATTCCAAATCCACCAAAATATCCAACACCCACTTCCTAGAAGTGGTCCAACTCAAAACTCCCAAGGGGTGCGACTTTCTCAAGGAGAGGCAAAAGAGGGGTTTGGTGGACCAAACCAAGTCCAATGGCCACCAAAAAGTAGATCCGGGATGCTAGTACCCCGATCTATGCATGTTCAAAGTTTCAAGTGAATCGAATGGGTAGATCTTAGTAGATCTAAGTTTTAAGTTACCAATGAGGTCAAAAGGGGGTCTCAACCCCTCAAAACATGGAGAGATGTCCACAAGGTAGTTTTCACCAAAGTAAGGATATGGGTATGTGTAATTAAGTGTCTAGTTGTCAAATCAAGCGGGATCTCACATACCCATGTACTAGATCTAGCCCAACAAGCCTCCCTCAAGGAAGTGCGCTTTAGGTCAAGGAGAGCTTTTTGTCTTAGAAAATGGGTCAATTCTTAGCCAATCACCACCAAACTATAGATCCAACTAGGGGTGGATGCTATAGAGGTGGGTTTTCAATATCTTTTCAAAATGAGGGCTAGATCTAAGTAGATCTAAGAAATACAAAAATTGGGATTTTGATTTAATTAGGGTTTTATGACCAATGGAGATAGAATGGATGAAAGAGGCACATACCTTGTAGATCTTACCTCAATTGCTTATGGCCACCTTGCAAGTTGATAGCATTCTCCTATGTTTATATTCAAGAGTGAGATCCAAGTGCTCCAACCAAATCGCCCTTCTCCAAGATATCCAAATCGTCCTCCTCCTACAAGACAAGATCAAAGAAACAAGTCAAGCAAGATGATTATGAAAATGGTAGAAAGATGTAATAGAAAGCATCAACTATGTCACGAAGATACAATAATGATACTCCCTGTCACAAGATCAACCCAAGAGAGAATATGTGGATCCCTCCAACAATAACCCTCAAAAAGTCGCCCTCCTCTCTCCAATTCGACTTTCCTGTCAAAAGGTTAGCAAAAACACCAAAATCCACAATGATACATAGAAGAGATACTTTATATTCAATATGCAAGAGAATCCACAATGCAAGAGAGATGTGCTCCACAAAAAATCTTCTATTCCAATATTCCAGAGCTCCAAAGGTGAGCTTTACAATGGGGGGGTCTCCTCCTTATATAGGATAATAAAGACCAAAACCCTATACCACTTTACAATACTACATCAAATGAGTGGTTGAGATTATAAGATCTCATCATACAATCAATGGCTAGGATGAATCCATAACATAATATCACATGGATCACTCAACATAACAATAGCGCCCTCACTAAATGGTACAATGAGGGTGACGTCATCCCATAAGAGGGGTATAAAGTACAATAATCCACCTCATGATGACTAGGACAAGATAAAATAAGCACATGGTGGGGCTAGGAGGTATAAATCCTTGCTAGCTCACCCCAAGGCACAATAAAATAATAAAATATGCCCAATATAATGATAATGACCAAAACTGTCCTCAGAATCCATGACAGTCAAGCAGTAAATGTCCTCCTGTGATCAATCTGGAGATACCCACATGGTGAAAACTGACTGGAAGATAGTGAGATCACCCTGGAAGACCTCTGTGAAAACCAAATGCCAAAACCTTGCCTCAATTGCCCAAATCGATTTCCTCAGTGACCACTTTATCCCATTTTTTAACTGCCTCGGGAACTGTGAAAGTGCCAAAACTGCCTCCTAGGGTGCTAGCGCTGTCAAACTGAGCCCACCAGGCTCTCCGGGAGGGGGGATAAATGGTAAAAACAAGTGGCTGGACCACCCCCTCCATCATCAGCGCCCTAGGTGAACCGGCCTCTCGGGGCCCCTGCTGCTCAGGCTGGGAAATCAGCCCCAAATCTGGTCAACAAGTGTAAAACTGCATCAATCACTGTCAGAAGTGCCCGGATCTGAAAGATAAGTGTCTCAATGGATCCAGAAGACCCAAATCCACTAGGAATGAGTACTCATACACCCTGGGTTGCCCTAATGGGCCAGCTGTAGGGTCCACCATATATGGACAATGTATAATCTGCTGATCTGTAATGATAATAACCTGTTGAACTGGATCAAACATCATCTGTATCATATGTCCATCATATAATATCATCATCAAACATGTGGGACCATAAATCATCATCAATAATCATCCATACATGGTCCACATCATCACGGATCCCAAGAATATATATAATCAAGGATAAATCACATCAGTAGACTAAGACAATGCTTTTTTAATCATTTCATAGCTAAGCTCAAAGTACAAATTCCATTCAGTGGCATTAATTATATTAACATATTCCGTGGTTATAATAAATCACTTGCACCATAGTTCAAATGACAAACTCACCCATTGGACATGGTCAAACTGCTAGTGAAGGATGAAGGCTAGGCAGCAAGGTTGGGCCAAGGGTGTGACTTGTCTAACTCAACTCAAAAATACTTTGGACTGGGAGAGGGGGAAGCTACAAACTCTGTGTTGGACAAAAGAACACGGGGAATGGCTGTGCCTCACAGATGGATAAGTTGTTTAGAGAGTGCTTATTCAACTTAGGCATCATGTCTACATCAAGTTGATCCAAGTTCATTAGGATCATTCAATTTATTTCCATGGCCTTTTTGGCCTACATAACCCTTCGGATTTCAGATGTGCTGAGAAGCACAACTAGTTGCAGCTTGCATCCAGGGCATGTTTTTCATATTTTCACAAGGTCAGCAATTGTTTAGATATAGCTTTTAAGAACTATTGCTTTTTGGACCTTTCTTTATACTCTTCGAGGAGTATTTTTTTTTAGCTTTTCATTGCTCTTGCCCTCTTTTTGTTTCCATGGGCGAATTTATTTAATTTCCACAGGTAGAACATGAGCTTTCAGTTTTAGCCAACAACATCTCAAGTGACTAGGGGGAGTTCGAGCCAAGGCCTACAATCCAACTCACCAAAGGCAAGTTCTGTCACCAACTCAGAGCCGAGACACTGAATAAACAGGGATGCGGTCCAAACACAGAGGTAGAAAAATGGGGAAGTCCTCAGCATCAGAAAGTCAAATAAGACAAGTCAGGGTTTAAAGTCAAACAGGAAGGTCATGTATGGATGGAGACAAGTGGATATGGAGCCTACACTAGCAGACAAAAGGTGTCGGGAAAGACCATGTCTATGTAAGGTGAAATACCAGTAAGTTTTGTTAGATGACCTAAGAGTGCAAGCAATTGTCCATTTTAAGGTTTACAGTTCATTTTAAATATTTTTGCCACATCAGGAATAATATACCAAGCACATGCTATAATCATGATTAAATCAACAAGCTAATAATCCACAGTCAGTGAGAACAATATCCATAGATCATACAACATCATCATAATAGCAATCATCATGCATCATCTGAAACACTGCTGAAGTAAATCTCTAGGCACTGAACTGAAACTGTAATGGGAAAAGTGGTCACATCAGTCATCAAATCTGAACTCTCAAGGCTCAGCCTTGACACAAGGTCATACAATCTGAATAATGTACTGCTCTGATCATGAGTGATCCAATATATGTAGCCATGCTCTGGAATAAATGAAGCTCTGGAATGTGCAGATATCTGCTGTACAAGAATAGTAGCCCTGCTACTATGGTGTGATAACAGGTACATCAAGAAAGACAAATAATGTTCTAGTTCAAGAACATATGACCATTGTGACATGAAGACAAAGATTCATCCATTGTTATGGATCACATAGAAGATCTACTTACGAGGCATGTATAACTTGGTTCTATAATGGTTAACTTATGAGATATGCAGGTTACTAGCACAAGTCATTGAAGAGAACAAGAAGACATCATGTGGGTATGTTAGACATAACTAGCTAACATGCTAATCCATGTATGTTTTTCCTATAGCAAGTTAGAATCCTACCTTGTGTTAGGATCTCTTATATAAGTATACTTGACATGATTGATTATGATTATTCATGAAGTTATAGGTTGAAGTAATCATGGGTTTAGGCATATTATGCTTCTTAATTTGATTGATGATATGACTAACCAGAAAAGTCCTATGGTCAAATAGGAATATGCATGAGTAAAAGAATTGTGATATATTATCTGTGTGTAAAATGATCATGACTATACATGTTTAAGATTATTGTGTTTTGATAGTATTGAGATTATACTAATGAATGTATGATTATATATGAGATCTTGAGGATAACACAATGATGATACTAGTAAGTATGCATAGTGATCGAGGATGGATATAAGTTCAAGGACAGGTAATCCAGGAAGCAAATATCAAGAGGGAACAAACTACAGTAGTTTCTGCAAGGATGCAGATATTCAGAGGGAGCACACTCCAGTAGTTTCTGCAAGGATGCAGATATTCAGAGGGAGTTGACCACTTCTCACAATCCACATCAGAATGGAGTTGCAGAAAGGAAGCAAAGACTGAGAGGGAGTCAACCCTACAACCAAACAAATATAAGTATTTTAATTGTCATTTCTTGCATATTTGTTTGTTTAAATAATATTGTTCAATGATGTATATGCTTATGTTCCTATACTTAGGGTGTGTATTATGCATATTAGAATAATTGCATTAATGAACAGTATACTACTAATATGCATGTGATGGGTAAGTGGCTTATGGCACTGTACAAAATTCCATTGCTACTTATCTAGAATGAAACCTCTTTGTTGACATGTTGGGAGTTGTGCACACTCTTAACAATGTTCTGGTAGAGATTGGAAGGCATCTAGAAAGTTACGGGATATGGATAAATGTTGTATTGAAGCATTGGCTAAAATAATTGCATGACTGTATGACATATTTTTTTATGTGTAAGAATTTGTTCTAGAAAACTATGAGATGTTTCTAATCATGCAATTTAACTTGTTTTGTAGGAAAGATCGTATACCATCACCTACAAAAGAAGGACTACAACATTTGTTCAGCAACAAAGTTATCTATTGAAGATATTGAAGATATTGAAGTTCCCAGGATCTGGGAAGAATGCCATGATCGAGGAGTCCCAGTCAATCATGAAGATGTTTGGGATGCAGTCCCAAGACCTGAAGGGAAGTCTGTAATGACTTCTAAGAATATCTAGAAGATCAAGCATGCTGCAGATGGTAGCATAGAAAAATACAAAGTAAGGTTTGTAGCTCGTGGCTTCTCCCAGAAAGAAGGATTGATTATGAAGAGACTTTTGCTCCTGTGGCCAGATACACTTCCATCGGATCAGTACTTGCTCTAGCTATAGTGATGAAATGGAAGATACACTAGATGGATGTCAAGATAGCCTTCTTGAATGGTGTAGTCGAGGAGGAAGTGTATGTGGAGCAGCCACTTGGTTTTGAGACACATGACAGGAAGTTATGTGTGTGCAGGTGGAAGAAAGCCTTATATGGCTTGAAGCAAGCTCCTAGGACTTGGTATGGTAGGATGGACAGTTTCCTATCTAGTTTGGGATTTACCAAGAGTAAAGCAGATTCCAACCTTTACTACAAAGTTGAGGAAGGCAATCCTGTGATACTACTCCTGTACGTGGATGACCTGTTTGTTACAGGTGATGATAGTTTGATTGCTGATACTAAGAGGAAGCTTGCTGCCGAGTTCGAGATGAAGGACTTGGGGATGATGCACTATTATCTAGGCATGGAGGTGTGGCAGAGGGCAGATGGAATCTTCCTTGGACAAGGGAAGTATGCAGTAGAGATCCTGAAGAGGTTCAGGATGATGGACTGCAAGGCCATGGCCACACCTATGGTATCGAACCTGAAGCTTCTGTGTGATGCTTCATCTAATCCGATTGATGTCACTATGTATCGTCAGATGATTGGGTCCTTGATGTACCTGACGAACACGAGACTAGATATTTGCTTTGTGGTGAACACATTAAGCCAGTTCCTGACGGATCCCGGAGATGTTCACCTGGTTGTTGTAAAGCATATTCTGAGGTACCTAAAGGGTACAGTTGACTATGGGCTCAAGTATGATGCCAATCAAAAGATTAACCTGGAGGGTTATGTTGATTCAGATTCGGTAGGTAGTGCTGCAGATATGAAGAGCACTTCTGGGTGCTACTTCAGTATGAGATTAGGTGTGATCTCTTGGTTTAGTAGGAAGCAGTCGTGCGTAGCACTGAGTACAACCGAAGCAGAGTATGCTGCAGCTTGTTCAGCTAGTTGTGAGGCAATATGGCTACGGAAGCTACTGTCTGATTTATTTGATCTTCTGTTGGATGTTGTTGGTATCTTTTGTGACAACCAGAGTTGTGTGAATTTGTCTGAGAACCTGGTGTTCCATGACAGGTCGAAGCATATCGAGATCAAATATCACTATATCATGGATATGGTGCAGAGAGGAGCAGTGGAGCTCCTGTATGTTGCGACGGACGTGCAGATTGCAGATGTATTGACCAAGACATTGGCAAGAGTGCAGTTTCAGTAATTCAGAGAAAGGCTTGGTGCACTTTAGATCGAGGTTACTTCCAAAGGGAAGTGATGAGTCCAGAAGATGCAGATGCACATGAGCTTTTCCGACATGATTGATGTGTTCTCCCATGGTCGTGATATAATTGCTGAGCCATTTTCACATGGTGGTAGATGTGTTCTCCCATGGTGAAAA
The DNA here is from genome assembly GCA_027924585.1 of Larix kaempferi. NCBI lineage: Eukaryota > Viridiplantae > Streptophyta > Pinopsida > Pinales > Pinaceae > Larix > Larix kaempferi. The sequence continues at coordinate 17,874,716 of BSBM01000194.1, forward strand.
AGTAAGTACTGGAGCCTTCCTCGAATGGTGGTAGACGTGTTCTCCCATGTCAGTGGTGTAAGTGCTGGATGATGTGCATCTGGGCTGTGCTTCGTGGACGTTGAGATGATCTGAAGAGGACGATGCTCCAGTTACTGCTTTGTATATGCATCATGTTGGATGCTTGTTATGATCAGTTGATCATGTATTTGTATATGCATCATGTTGGATGCTTGTTATGATCAATTGGATCATGTATATGTATATGCATCATGTTGATGCTGGAAGTGATCAGTTGGATCATGTATTTGTATATGTATCAGGTGGATACATTGTATGATCAGTTGGATCATGTATTTGTATATGTATCAGGTAGATACATTGTATGATCAGGTAGATCATGTATGATGATATGTATCAGGTATGCATCAGGTGGATGCATGGTATGGTTAGGACGATCATGGATGATGAGCTTCAGGATGTCACTCCAGAAGATATGTATCAGAATGATGCTATGATGATCAAGATGATCATGTGATGATGTACATTAGGATGATGTATGGTGAGTATCAGGTTGATACTCTATGGCCGTGGATCAGGTTATGCAGATGAGCATATAAGTAGACCTGGGAGATCCGATAGGTTGGGCTGTGTGCCCGTAATAAGTCCTGGGATTCTCTTTCGAGGCATTTCTCTGGGAGGACATATAAGTAGACCTGGGAGATCCGATAGGTTGGGTTGTGTGCTCATAATAAGTCCTGGGATGCTCTTTCGAGGCATTGTCCTATGGCATATAAGTAGACCTAGGAGATCCGATAGGTTGGGCTGTGTGCCCGTACACTAGTACAAAAGAGAGATAAGTGACCCAAAAAATGACCAAAATCCACATATAAATGACCACTTTTGAGTTGGTGACCATTGGCAGCAAATTAGCGGTCATATATCACACGACCAAAAATGTGGTCATATTTAGCTTGGTCATTTATAGTTTATCTTGTGGTCATATATTTGGTCATTAATTTGGTTATATATAGTGGTCATTAATTGTCACAATTAATGACCAAATTTATGACCACATTTCTTGTCATGTGATAAATGACCGCTAATTTGCTACCAGCGATCGCTAACTCAAAAGTGGTCATTTATATGCATATTTTGGTCATATTTTTGGTCACTTATCTCTCATGTTGTACTGGTGGTCATTTATATGCAAATTTTGGTCATTTTTTTAGTCATTTATCTCTTTTCAGTGGTTTTAGAATATAAACAGGGCACGAAGGAATCGAACCACCAACCTTCTGCCTATAAGGAAGGTGCTCTACCATTGAGCTAGCACCCTTAAATAGAATTCCTTATGGATTGATATGAGAATAAAATTTCCAATAGTTAACACCATCTTGTCAAATTTTGGAAAAAGGGTCACATACCTAGTGAAGCAACAAAGATTACCCAATAGTCACAAAAAATGGTCATGTTAATGATAACCTTCTTTTGCCAAAATCTCTCAAAAATAAAGAATGCAGTTGTATTGTCAAATGTTTCTTTGAGTGGTACCAAATCAAGAATAACAATTGTCTTTTCCTGATCTTGGGCATCTGCATTTTCTCCCATTATCTTTTCCTGGTCTTGGGCATCTGCATTTGTTAGACTACAACGACGACCTATGTCATATTCAAATGTAGATTAGCTTGGCCCTCTTGACCACAATGTATATCATGTGTGTCAAACAATTTTTGGGTGTAAATTCAACTGATCTAATAAAAATAGATATGTTTTGAGGAAAGGAAAAGAAAAAAAAAACAAAAATGAATTATTATATTCTCCAAATATATTGATTTTTAAGCAAAACCTATACAATGAATAAAAATTGATGCAAGTACTTAACCCATGCCTGGAGATTTTGGACTTTATCTTGAAGGGTGTAGGTTTTTGTGGTAACAGTTTACAAATAGTGTTTCAGTGTAACATCCAAGTAAATGTAAGTAGCTCTGTTGAGTTCATCTATTCCACCCAGAAAAACATGTGCAAACAAACTCACTAAAACAATTATAAGCACAGAGAACTTACAATTCATAAGCAACAATAATCAACAAAAGAGGAGCATAAAACATTCACTTTTTCTACAAATGTATGGGCTTCACATTGAGTATCCAGATTCCACTTTATTTACAATCTACATGAAAGGATTTCCAATAAAAAAAGTAAGCCTTTCCATATTAAAAGTTAAAGATAATAGCCACTTTTATAGTTCCAAGTTTTAACAAAGAATCATTGAAAGATAATCAAATACATAATAGCCTCTACCTTACAATTTTTCATTGTAAGAAAATTAACTAAATATATAATAGCCTCTAACTTAAATTTTCTATCTCGAGAGAATATGAGAACTGGTTTTATCCAACATCTAGGATGACTGTCAATGGGTCATCTATAGATACACTCCATATCTTGTAATGAGAGGAAGCTTTGCTAAAATACAGCAGCAGGAAAGTTCTAGTAAATCTCAAAAATTCCCATGACAGCAAGAAAAAGAAGATAAAAAATGTTGTGCCAAAAAGATAGGCTACTAGAAAAACAATAAGAGAGCCTGTCCATGACCACCTCCTTCTAAGGGGAGAGAATAAACTGAATAACTCTCCTGGCTGCTAAAAACTAAGATCGATACTATTAATATGTTGTTTAGCACAACCATACGATTCATCCATAACTACCCCACTCTTCTCTTCATCAACAAACTGAATGTTTTGGGGTTCTAGCTTCATTCTGAATCTCAAGCTAGATGAGACTATATTTGATGTAGGGAATCCAACACCTTCAATGGAGCATGTATTGATATATGACATAGCAGTAACATGACCATTGTTAATTGAAACACCTGCTAATCCATAATTAGTCGCAACATCCAAATCTAGGATGCCCTTGGCAGGGTTCAAATTAGCATTGTACTCCATTGCAGAAGCTGGAATTGCAGGAATGCATCTCAAAAAATTTGAGAGGTTTTTAGAGGGTTTGGAATCTTCATTATGGAATGTAACAACCATTGTTTCTAATGAGATTAGTTCCAATCCATTCATCTGTGGCCCAAGCTCCAAAGAAGAAGTTCCTGAATTTTCTAGAACCTTTAGAGGTAGTGAGTCCTTACCTAAACATGTTGCTTGTGCTAGTATTCCTATAGCATTTTTAGTTGTTGAGTTTTCACTTTCCTGAACATGTTCTGTAATTGACGGCTTACTAGAATCTAATGCGTATTGTTCAGACGAAGTCTGATTATTCATTTTAGGATTGGACATTTTATTTCTCATGAACATAGCTAGGCTAGAATTCCCAGTGCTTGATGATGGTGTCAAGTCCCGAGACAGTGACTAGAAGTCATTCACACAATTGGTTTCATCTTTCATGCTTGTCTGAAAGATGTTAATGGGCACCTCAATTATCTCTGAAGTTTCCTTATTTATGAATAGCCCATATGAAGATGAATACATGAGATATGATGTAAGACTTCAATTTGATTATATACATAATTTCTATTCATTATTCTGATCTAAAAATTACAATAGTTTCAGAAATCTGTGTTGATTCAACGTTTTTGGCGCCTGAAGTGTTTTGTTTTGGCCTAGACTTCCTTTTGATGGTTTATGAAATTGATGATCATATTTTCGATCTTATATATGTATATATTTACTATATCTGTGCTTATTTACCTGTCCCTTCCACGGTGACATTCTGTGTCTAGGTAATGCTTTTAATCACCACAAGTTGGCTTGGAAAATATTTGTAAGTTTTAGATGTACAAGAGTTTTTCATTAGCATTGTTAGGTGCCCGATAACTGGCCTTTATTGACTACTACTTGTGTTCCTTGTGTAAATGTGTTTACTTCGTATTGGAAGCTGGATTTGAAGTTTGGAGTATAGTTGGCTTCTACACTTGGACTTTACTCTTTGTAACTTGGCAAATTGGAATGCAGCTTGAAATTAACTTGAATGATGTGCACGTAGAATAAATTGACCAATAATAACAATTGAATCTTGATGTATTTGTAAACATATGGAATAGAAGTGAGGGATTTAGTATGACTAGGGTTTAATAATGTATGATCTTGAGTTGTTGTGTGTATTTTGCATGTGAAATGGGAATATGCTTTATGAATGAAACTCATGATAGGCATCTGCATATGGCATGAAAGAAGGGATTTGAATTGGAAAAAATATTATGTGAACATATTATGCATGAGGATCGTGGGAAGTCTATTTTTGTTGTGCAAACAATCCCATATTGTGAATCATATGTGGTATGTGTTGGTATTGTGAAGCAACAATATTTTGTCAATAGGACTGTAGTTGATGCATTTGGGTCTTGAGTTATTAATATGAAGAGAAATTTGTAAGAGGTTATGAAAGTTGTTCCCATTTGGTCCACATGACATATGATAACTTAGAGGGTTCCATGATAGTTGGCTTCTATATTTGGACTCTCCCTTTGGAACTTGGCAAGTTGGAATGGAGCTTGAAAATAGCATGAATAACAGAATAATTTGACCAATAATAACAATAGTCTTAATGCATTTATGAGGGTTTTAGTATGACCAGGGTTTGATAATGTATGATCCCGAGTCATGGTTGTGTATTTTGCATGTGAAATGGGGATCCTTTATGAATGCAACTCATGATAGGCATTTGCATGTGGCATGAAAGAATGATTTGTGAGTGGGACCATATCCTATGTGAACATATTATGCATGCGACTCATAAGAGGTGCATTTTTCTTGTGGAAACAACTGCATTTTTTGCATGTTATGGGGTATGTGTTATAGCCAATGCATTTGAGCTTTGAGTTATAAATATGGAGAGCAACACGTAAGAGGTTACAAAAGTTGCTCTAGTTGGGTCCACATGACATACAATAGCTTTGCGGGTTCTGTAAAAACTAAGGCTTGGAGATAATATTGTAACATGTCTTTAAAGAATAATATGTTAACTCGTATATTCAATTAACAATGATGTTTTATGTTTTCACCTACCAGTTTTTCATGAAATCAAATTCTAACCTCCCTTTTCCAAATCCAAGATATATTTTTCTAAGTGTCTTTAATGGAATACATTATTAAGCATTTTCTGTTTTCATTGTAGACAAGCATACATGCTCTTTTCCATTTTCCTTACAACCTAAATACTGCCACAGACCCACAATATATAGAACAATAAAATCAATTTATAAGTACATGAGAGTAACGTATACAGGCATCACAGAGTGGGGATCGGATCCCTCTGTCTACATAAGCAAAGAGATATCAAGTAAGATAGTTGTGGCTTGGATTTAGTGGAAAGGGGGACACGTGGATGATATAGATTGCTGGAAGGAGTATGTTATATGTGATAGTAGACAACATTGTAAGGAATGATAACTTGAAAATTGACAAGTTATAGGCCCTAATTGATTCATTCTGTGTTTTTCTTACTCTTTGCTTCCGATCCTTCCTTGAAGCCTCTTAAGAGGATACCTCTACACTCTCCTGATCTATATTGTCCTTGTCATGCTCTTCTTTGTACTTTCCTCCCACTCAAGAGTCTGATACCCTAGCCCACCATGGTTTGTAAACGTTCTTCAACGCACTACAAAACTGATGTATTCAAATCAAACATAAAATAGCATACAATAAGTCAACACCACAAACCAATTTTGACTTAAAAGTTGTGATTGAACTTATTCTACCTTTTCTGTGAACTGTTATGCTGTTATTATTATTATTCCTTTCCTATTATTCTTAAACCATTAGACAACTTATCCTTACAATGTTTTCAATGTCTAGACGTGAAATATTATTTTGTGTTAAACCATGATTAATTTGTTAGTTAGTGAAGGATGTGATTAATTTATTTTTTAGCGCAGGATGTGAAGTCTTTGAGCACTCTACAGTTTTTTTTAGTGAAATAGTCTTTTTCTTATCTTGCACTTTTTGGTGTCATTTTTTTATGCTATCTAGGTACAACTGGAATTGTGGACTACACGAACTATGATGACATGAAATACGCTGTAAGACTTCAGTTTGATTATATACATAATTTCTATTCATTATTCTGATCTAAAAATTACAATAGTTTCATAAATTTGTGTTGGTTCAGCTTTTTTTTGGTGCCTAAATTGTTTTGTTTTGGCCTAGACTTCCTTTTGATGGTTTATAAAACTAACGATCATATTTTCAATCTATATATGTATATATTTACTATATTGTGCTTATTTACCTGTCCCTTCCACGACGCCATTCTGTGTCTAGGTAATGCTTTTAATCACCACAATTTGGCTTGGAAAAATATTTGTAAGGTTTAGATGTACAAGAGTTTTTCATTAGCATTATTAGGTGCCTGATAACTGGCCTTTAACTGGCCTTTATTGACTACTGCTTTTGTTCCTTGTGTAAATGTGTTTACTTCGTATAGGAAGTTGGATTTGAAGTTTGGAGTACAGTTGGCTTCTACACTTGGACTTTACTCTTTGGAACTTGGCAAGTTGGAATGCATCTTGAAATTAACTTGAATGATGTGTACATAGAATAAGTTGACCAATAATAACATTTGAATCTTGATGCATTTGTAAACATTTGTGTCAGTAAAACAATTCCTGTTGTCTTAAGGCTTAAAATATATGTAGCTTACTGTGGTATTCTGAAACTCCTATGTTCTCATCCTTGGTAGGCCATGCCAGGTCTCATGCCAGTAGTAAATCGGAATCAATAAAGAACAACTTTGAGTTGTGAATCCCTTTTATTTATATAGTACCAGGGAATTAACTAAATGAAAGGTCAGCGGGCGACATCCATATTCTTTCTGGCAATGCTTTATAGCAAGAATTACCCAATAACTAATTATATCCTTTCTTTTGTGTAATGGACATAACACCCCATAGACCAAGACGTACTGACCTTACCGTAATCGCATATATAACATCTGCATTGTGAACGCGAATCTCACCAGAGATAGCATGCAGGGATCTTTAATAGGAAAAGACACTGAAAAAATATAATCTGAGAAATAACGTATGAGCCTGGAATAGTTCTGCCCTTCACAAGAAAATTTATTTTGTTTATAGCATTGTCAAATAAATTGGGTCTAAATAAATATCAAGTTTACCTATAGAGATATAGTAAGTATGATGCCATCAACAACCGTAACCATAATAAAAAGAACATCTTTGACAATTTCTCTGCTCAAAACCTCATATAGTTTGGCGACAGTCATCTTTCCCTTTTTCCCTCAAACACACCATAAGATAAGCGAAGTCCATTAAAAACCATAAGGTTTACTCAGTCTAGGCCATAACATAAATCAGCTCAGTCTTGCTGAGAGGCTACCATAGCCCGTAAAAAGGTAAAATAAGCTACTGATGAAGCTATATATGAACCAAACTCTCAATTAGACGATGTATCTTACCTTTCACTGCTAAGATAAATTTCCTCAAGTTATATGAACCAAACTCTCAATTAGATGATGACGTTCAACCATTTAACCCTTATGGGAACATAAGATATTCTTAGCAACTTTTGGGGTAGGGGAACATAACAGATTTTTAGCAACCTTTGGGGTAAGATACACTTCTGCAATTATGATCCAACTACAACTCCATAAACGGAACATTTCACATCAACGAGAAAATAAAACTTCTAACATAGATACAAGTGTATTACATAGTGAGTTTGAAATAATTTTCAACACCTAAAGGAGAAAGTGCTGACACTTTTTAGGGCAGACTATGAAAGCAAGGGCACTTTTTGGCCAAACCAGGAGTAATTGGTATGGATACTTGTCATCTTGATAAATTTGACTAATCAATCAAACACATTTTCCTTTCCAACAACACACTATGTAATTAAAAGTTTGATTTCATGTATTAGATCAAAGGACAAACACATTTTCCTAGTGAATAGGCTAGAATATGGGATCAATTGTCTGACTGCATGCAGCCTGTACGTGGTATCTCGATATATCTGTAGGAGGAAAAGAAATGTTTAGGAATCCTCTTGCAGTGGATATCACATAGAGGATTTTAATGCTCAAAAGAGCTACCAAGTATGGAAACATTGTCCTTCACACAAATAGTGTTACATACCTCCCCTTTACAGCCCTGAGACGGAAAAAAATCTCAACGACAGTTGTAACGTAGTGTAACTCTAGTTTGACAATTCCATTAGTTAAATTATGTTTATTACAGAGTCTCCCTACCATAAAATGAATGAAATTATCTCAAAAGATTTCACCAGACAGGAGCCGTTCTCTTTCTCTGAGAGACCGCTCTTCCAAAGTACAAAAAACTAACCTTAATGTCATTGAGCGACCTTCTTATGCAGAGGTCGCTTTCTAATCAACTTAATTCACTTTCTTTGGTATAGGCATCCAAAGCCTCGGTCTAAAGTTGATATCATAGGAGAAATACCACTATGTACACTAAAGATACTATTCAATAAGCGCATACAAAATCCAACCATCTAATATATTCGTGCGGTATCACTACTCATATGCTGATCCAAACATTCGAAGACATTCATCCTAGAACCTACTGATGTGCATCGTCTAAGTGTAATAAGGGATCTACAGGAGTGGTGAAATGTATAATAGTAGATGAAGCTACTGATGTGGTACCTTGTTGGCCTGTAAAAAATAATGGAACTAAAGGGTTAGGTTAAGACTCTCTGATATGGCGTTCCTAAAGAGCACAAGTGGGAGTGAAGTGTGAATCGGCCAGGATATGTGTGATGGATTGCTGGCTGATACAGTATGTGGTTCAATCTCTCTGAGGATCATGCGACAGACAGACTCATAGTTTGAGTGCTACTAATCTCCGGTAGTGCCAATATTTTATGGAAAGTCGATGCTTGATAGTAAACATTTGGGAGGGACATAGTTAAATTAATTGATTACTTAGTTCGACCAAAACAAATTGGCTAGGAATCAGCTATTTCACTAAAAAGAAATGCTAGTTCGAAACCATGGTTGGTATGGATTTCAGGTAAATTGAAATTTTTAGAAGTGATTTCTAGTACTTATTTAAACCCAAAAAAATATAGTTCAATAATACATGCACATACTAAACCCAAAAATACAGATATTTAAACCCAATGTCCATGGCTTCCCGGGAATCAATCAAAGGTGGAAAGAATATGTGCAGATGGAATTCCAACTGTTCAATGATATATGCAGATACATAAACCCCAAAAGAACAGATATTTAAACCCCAAAAAACACAAAGGACTGTAGACATACCATTTTCAGGAGAGTTGTAATTGACATACTCATATCCCAAAGAACTCTTGGTGCTGATCACTCTGCATATGCGAACAGAGATCACGGGGCCAATTTGCTGGAAGAGCTCGAAAATCTAGCCATCGGTAACACTGGGCTCTAGATCCCCCACATACAGAGATGTCGATATGAACTGGCTGGCCGGATTGTTGCTCCCATTACCAACTGCCTGTTGCACATCAGGGTTTTGCGGTTGCACTTGAAACTGTGCCATTCTCACTTGACCTTTTTTTAGTTTCCCCAAAAGAAGTCATCAAACGCTTTAGGGTTTTTTCAAGGGATCAAAGAATGATGGAGAGATAATCTGATGAATATTCAATAGGCAACATAAAATTCAGAGTGGAAATCTTCTGAAAATCATTTTCCCTTAACCAAGATACAAAGTAAAACCTAAAAAAAATAGAGACAATTTACCTCCGGAGATAGCTCGCCGTAATGAATCACTATGTATGATGAATCGCTACAAAAAACAGAGAAAAGTAAAATCACTTTGCTTTGAGATAGGCCTTATTATTTTTATTTTCCCTCTCAATCTATTTTCTAATAAACCGCTCATTTATTTTTCACTTTTTTTAATTTTTTTAATTTTCCCTCAATCTATTTTCTAATTTACTGTTGATTCATTTTTCACTTTTTTTGAGTTTCCTTTATTGTTACATTGGTTTAGTTTATATTCTTTTTTTTTCTTAATTTGTTAATACTAGTTACGTCATATATTAATCATATATATATATATATATATATATATATATATATAATAACTATACAATATATTAATATTATATATGGGTGAAAAGGTACATGGAAAAGAGGTTTTTGATCATTTATTTATTTTTATTTTTTTCAGCCTAATATTGTTATTTATAATTAAATCAAATAGTACAACGATGACTCTATTAAGATGAGGAGCGAATGTGGACTCTATTAAGATGAGACAAGATAAAATAAGATAATTTTATTAATGTCCCTGAATTACCAATAAGGTAAGTCAATGGAGCATAAACTCTAGGAGTGCCAAAGAAAGTCCTAAAAGTTAAAAGCAACTTGTAGATGTCTCTGAGGAGTCCAAGCCAGATGTTAATGTCAAGCATCCCATTTCCAGTAGTGGTGATGAGTATGACGATTGATCATTCATCATTGATCATATTTTTTAGATTGTGGAGGCTATTTAGATAATAAAGGCTCATTGATATTGTATTTTGTTTCAGAATATGAGATATGTACTATGTAGAGCACTTGTGCCATTCTATATCTTCCAAATGATGAGACTGGCGTACAAAAAGAGATGCATTCTGCTCCTTTCCTTAGGCTAACAGTAGGTACACGTAGGCCAGTCTTCAAAATATGAAGGTTGTTGCTGAGATGGAAGTTCAGGCCTCTATACAAATATTAACCAGAGGTTGTTACAGGCCACAAGGCACCAATTTATCCTTGAGACAACCTGGATCTCATTGCTAAGGGTTACTACATTTGCGGGTAACATTTTCAAATGATTAATATCATTGTTTAAATACTATACAACACCCATAATTGATCTTATTGCTATTGCTAGTGCTGAAAAGAGGGACTGTTGTTTTCCATAACTTGTTGCTACATGAAGACTGTTCTTCCCAACAAGGAATACCTACAAGCCTCCTTATTTTATCACATGCTCAGGATGATTTCCTATGACCTTTCAGATGCCCAGAATTGAAATGGAAATATTTTTTAGGACAATTTCACTACCATCAACTTCCATAACTACTCACCAAGATGCTAGCACATAGAATAAAAAAAATGATATCTACATAGCACATCAAATCATAAAATCTACATTTTTGATCTCATTCATCAACACCCAAATCCTAAGGGAGAAATGTAAGCTTGATATTTAAATAGAACATGTATAATGCACACTACTTAGCAATGCCCCACCAAGTTTTTGGAATGTATGGAGGCAATACACATCCAAGGAACCTATGGAGACACCCCTAAATTTCAGGAAGCATCACTAAGGGATGTTGAGATCCCTTGCATAGAGGACCCCATCTTCAAAATCATAAAATAAAATATAAATATATGAAAAGAAAATTGATACATCTAAGTGTATTTCATCAATTACCATTTGAAAATTTTGATAAAGCGACACAACTTGGGTTTTATAATTTAGGTTTCAGGCTTTTCATTTTTTTTACTTCAATTTTTTAGTCAAATTTTGAGAATTGCACCCAGTCATTCCCCACACATGTAAAACATATCTCATTTCATGATAAAATATTTGCACTGCATTTTTCCGAGTTGTACTTTTTGGGGGCATAGAGAAACATTTCTCATTGAGTTTCACCATCCCTGGAGCGTGGGAACTACACTCTCTAGGTAGTGCATTGATGTGCATGCTGCTATTTAGATGTGCATATATTTGGGTACTCAACAAAGATATATTTCACTTTGTAGATTATTTGTCCATGGAGGACCAACAAATCTCGAGTATTTTTGAGCTAATAGTAAGCACTCATTAAAGAAATAGCTATCTCCAAATAAATGGTTGAATAATGTAATAGTAAATCTGATAGTTATAACTTATTATAGTAAGGATTTCCATTGCTATCTATGTCAGACTGGACCTGAGAAACATCACATCCATTATTGGTAGAAATTATTTGAATGTAGAATCCCGAGCGGTTGAGGGCTGTTGGTACTAGACCAAATGGATGACTTTGTTAATGTAGATCACAAAAAATCAAATATTGCTAAAATATATTTCAATGTGGAAGCTGGGCATAATCTCTATTTAAAAAAAAAATGCACCCGAGTAAGCTTCTCTTTATAGGGTCAGAGATTACATAAAACCTCCAGAGAAAGCTTGCCTGAGTTTATTTAGCATGCGTTGTACACTAAAAAAAATTAGACCAATTAACTGTGAGGATTATTTCGAATCCAATACAAGGGTTGTTTGCCCAACTTATATTTCAACATAATCAACTATGTTATAAGATATGATGAATTGCAACCAATAGACACATTGTTGAGGATAAACTTATAAAGCATTTCTCTGGCCAGTCTCCTGCCATATCCCTACTCATACCAAATATCAGAGAGACATTGGAACCACCACTTACTGATCAATTAATAGAATTATAGGTTCATAATGATTTAGTTGATTAAAATTGATAACTAAGTGGAAGCCTAGTTGGGGAGGAAGATCCAATTTGAACATGTTGTTGTTGATTTATTGAAGAATTACATATGGCCCATATCTTAGAGGTTTTAATCTATGATGATTTTTCCCTTTGAAATGTTGCTACTGCATGTACAACAAGACCTTGTCACCCATGTGGAATGATGAAGGGAGCTTGTATTTGTCTAGAATTCACTCGTATTTTTGTTGGGATATTTACAGGGCCACCTTTACCTGGTCATGAATATTTCTAATCTTGTGCCCAAAGGTTGTCACTTCAATGTGTTGTTTTATTGAAGTGTTGGGTGTTATAGAAAGAGGTAATGGCATTCCTCAAACGAAGACACCTTGTGGATGAGTGGATTTCCTATTGTAACTATGCTACACAATATGTAGTGTGGCATTCCACTGTTTTTTGCTGCTATACCATATGCGGTGTACTGCATGTGGAAATGTATGGTTTATCACTTCAGTATGTCCATTCATGTTTGGATGAAATGTTGTTGAATATTGTAACTTACATCCTAATAGCTTCCATAGAGTTTCCAAAATGGACCGAGGAATATGGATTCTCTTTGGATACAATTTACAAAGGTAAATCGAAGTGTGCCCAAACCTATTTGAAGAGTATTTTTGTTTATTTTTGTTTTGTGATGGGTTTGCTGTAGAGAATAAATAATGCCCTCTTTGAAAATCTATAGACTACCACAAATATGTAGTCATGTTTGTGAAGAGTCATTGGTAATCTGGTGATGAAAGACATGGATATTGCTTCCTATGGATTGGAAGGAATAGGGAGTGGCCGATAGAGTGTCGGAACTAAAAATATGTGTGTGTGCTTACAAAATTTGATTCACCAACAACCTTATAAATTGAGTTTAAACCAATGAAAACACAATCAAATGAGTTTAATTTTCCACAGTTATTCCATTGGAGGATATGGATCCATCTGGATCCATTCAAATGTTTAAAAAAACTACGCTTAAAACTAAAAATCCTAAAGAAACCCTCGAACAGAGTTTTACATTTAAAGGGTTTGATGACCAATTTCTTGACGGGCTGCAGGGGCATGCATGGCCTTCTTTCTTGACAAATTGGTGGTGGTTTCGTAGGTCAAGGATCCTTTGTTCTTCAGATCCACCATCATTTCGTCCTTTGATTAAAGATCATTTTGGACCCCATTCTTATTGAATGAATAAAGAACAAATTGTGACATGGTTTTCTTCATGGTTGAATCTGTACCACTATTGTTATTGTTTGTATTGATGTCGCTACTAATATTGTAGATTGACCTCTTTAGCTGAAACATTAATCAAAATCATGCATTTAAGCTCTCCATTCTCGATATTTCTGCAAATTAATGACCCCATTGAGCAAATTCTCTTACCAGTCCCTTCCTACCTTCGATCCCCATCGAATACGAATCCATGCTAATTCGTGATGCTATGAAGGGAAAACCCCGACCCTTCCTACCTTCGATCCCCATCGAATACGAATCCCTACAAATTTGTGATGCTATGAAGGGAAAACCCCGATGCTGCCAACAAGCTATTATTCAATTTGCTTCTGGATATGAACTAGGTTAAGAGTATTTAGAACCGATGTTTCGGGCAGAGTCTATGCCCATATTTAGGGTAAGATGAACATATATGGAAACCATAGTTTTATCAGCTATGAAGAATTAATAATAATGTTGCAAATGAATAGTGATAATAATAATGTTGCAATTGAATATTGATAGCAAAATTATTAAGGATTAGATTCATATATTTGGTATTTTTTATTTGATAATATTATTGTGTATAATTTTTTTAAGGATTAGATTCATATATTTGGTATTTGTTATTTTATAATACTATTGTATATAAATTTTTTGGCAATGATAATAATGGGATTTAAAATTAAATAGTGTATTAATAAAAAGAATAGGTTATTATTTTTATATTTGGTTATTGATAAAATTATTGTTTATATTAAGAAAGACATATTTAATGATAATGGGATTTATTGTTAAATAGTGAAATATTAAAAGAAGGACAGATAGATAAATAAAGTTTTATTTTAATTTGTTAAATGATATAAGGAGAGGGATTAATTTATGATTTCCTTATCTAACATTCAAGAATCAATGTTGGGTTTTGATGTTTTTCCCCTTTCATATAACTTATTGTGTCAAGAGAAGTGAAGTGTTCTCATAATCATTTATTTTTCTTTGACAAAGGAAAGTTATAGGATTCATTGCTTTGTTATTATCAAACTAATCATTAAATTAATAGAAATTACAAAATTGGACGCAAAACTAGGTGCAACTGGGCACAAAAAGCTAGTTGCAAAACTAGGCAAAAAAACTGGAAGCAAATCCCTTGCAAAAAACTCAGTTAAACCTTGCAAAATTGGGTGCATCACCTTACCAGCTTTCAATTTCTATGCTTACAAATATGGACTCAAAGAAATGATCCCTTAGAAGACATGTATTGAAAAATAATCCAAGTTGTATAATATTCATGTTACAATTTACTAAATTTTAACACTGCAGATGGATTCAGAGACTCCCAAGGGGGTCTTCGAATCCATTTGTAGTGTTAAAATTTAGTGAATTGTACAAATTCATTATCAAAGTTACAATTTTCCACTATTGGAATGACACAACTAGAAATGACCACATAAATGACCAACTGTTATGTGGTCATTTTTAGTTCAGTTCTTATCTCGTGGCCAAATTGGTCATTTATCTTGGTCATTTTTAGTTTAGTTCTTATCCCGTGACCAAATTGGTCATTTATCTTGGTCATTTTTAGTTAGTTGACTTAAAATTTCTCAATTTTGGTCATTTATCCCTTGAAAAAGCTATGGTGACCAAATTTTTTGGTCGCGTGGTCACTTATCTCTCATTTTGTATTAGTGGTAATAAGTCCTGGGATTCTCTTTCGAGGCATTGCCATGACCACATGTAAGTAGACCTGGGAGATCCGATAGGTTGGGCTGTGTGCCCGTAATAAGTGCTGGGATGCTCTTTTGAGGCATTGTGGTGGGGGTCACATGTAATATGTCCTAGAGATCTGGATAGGTTGTGCTAGTCACGTAAAAGGCCTCGGATTCTCTTTAGAGTTCTTGCTAGCCAAGACACTCTTTTAAGGTTTTTTGATGGTCACATATAAGTAGACCTGGGAGATCTTGTCGGTCGTTCTTTGGCACATAAATGGTCCTGGGATACTCTTTTGAGGCATTGTGATGCACGTAATAAGTCCTGAGGATTCCACAGTATGGCCAGTGATGATGAAGACCTGCAGGTGGTGGGCCTACATCCAGTATGAAAAAGGATTGGCTCTGTAGAACTTCCTATGATGAGTAGATTAAGAGATTGATTGAAATAGCAGCAGCAGTGACGATGACGATGATTCGATGACGATGATCCAGAGAAGAAGACTTGTGCTAGAAGACCTGTGTCGAGAAATACCTTCCTAGTTAAGAGGGAGTGTTGATGTAATTGTAACTTCGGAATGTATTTCACCTATGTATATTGTATTCCTATAGAGATGTTATTATTCCTCTATACGGAAGTGTTTGTATTCCTATAGAGATGTTATTATTCCTCTATATAGAAGTGTCGTCATTTATATTGTAAGTGTCGTAACTTATACTTGATGGGTTATTAGACCACCTTGTTGGGGTCGGCCTTGTATAAGTCATGTGGGTCAAAGGGTTATTAGACCACCCTATTGGGGGTCGACCATGTGGGTCAAAGGGTTATTAGACCACCCTATTGGGGGTTGGCCCTGTCAGCATTATGTTATGTGGTTAAGTTAAGGCCGACTTAGTAAAGGTTATTAGACAAGTCAAGTTAGTGTATAAATAGAATGCGGAGGCATTCTATTTGATCATTCACTTCTCACTCATGCGCTCATGAGAGAGTGGCGCACTAGTGGAGGAGGAGAAGTTGCTGCTAGGAGGACTATCTCTTATGCTTGGGTTGTATCATTTCTCTATCTATCTCTAAGGAAGTTGTGGGGTTTTTCACCTTTATGGTTTTCCCCACGGAAACTTTGTGTGTCTATTGTCTCATGTGATTGTTTATGCTTGCTTGTTGTGATTGATATGATTGATATGCTGTACATGTTATTCTCTCAGTAAAGATCTTATATCAGATTGAAGTAAATTCTGAAAAACCAACATAAATATTACATCATATGAATCTAGAAACATATAAAAAACTCATAAAAATTATGATGTCAAACAGATACGAAATCACTCCAAAAGCTCCATGTGAAAATAGAGACGAAACTAGCTCAAATCAAGAGTTTGCTTGGAAATATTACATGAAAGGTATGGTATTTAGAGATGTGAATCCAATATGAAGTTAATTATAGTGATATACATCATATAACATAACCATGTATTCACTAAATAATCCTCCACAAAATCTACTCAACTACGACTGCACCATAAAACTTGAACATGGACATTGGGAGAATATTGAGAGAGATAGTGGAGAAAGAAGGTAGAATATGAACTCGAACTGAAAGGGGAATAAAAAATAAATAAAAACACCTTCATTAAGCTCTTATAAGAGGTCTTAATGGCCTCTCATGCAACCAACTTGGACAGGAATATTTCACCTTCGAAATTGGTTTAATGGCAGGGAGGATGAACATCCACCGTGCAAGGACAAGCTAAGCTCTCCAAGAGTGCAAATGAGAAATGAAAGAAATATTCTCTCCTTCATCCTACTTCTATTTTATTAAATTAAAATGAACTCAAGAGCTCGAATTCCCTCCAAGAGTATTTACTCAACTTGAATTAGTGATAGATTCTCATATGAGACACTTGCCCACTTCTTCCTTGCATTCTTCTTTCCCCAATTCGAATTGGGAATATTGGATGACCATAACTCCCTCTATACACTCTTTTGGTGGATATTTTTAGGCCTGATATGTAATATGTGTCATAGGTATGCAATCAGGTCTGAATTTATCATATTTGTCATAGATTCCTTCATCATTGTTGTCATAGATGCCATGTAATCTAGTCACAAGTGTCACAATTTCTCTATGATGCCTCTTCCTCTTCCTCGGGAGATACTCTTCCACTCCAATTCAAAATTCCTATATTCTTTCTATGAATAATGCCTCTTCATCTCCCCCAAGTACGTTACCTTCCACCTTGGACTCAAATTGGTGAGAAAATGATTCCAAGTGTAGTGGGGAATCTTGCCACATGTGGGTCCCACACCATCTTATGCGCCCTCATGACCAAATTCCACATTATTTTTCCTTTATTATTATTTATTTGACCCAAATAATTTGGATTTGTAACTGTAAATTCAATTTGGGGTCTTGTAGCTCCCTTATTCCAAGTTTTAATGCATCCACCCCAACCTAGGGAACTAGTAGGTTAGTGGAATTTTTCCTCCATGAAAATTTATTTGGATGGTGAAATTATAGTCCTCCCCACCCAATATTGATTGTACCCAAGCAATTTCAAATTTGGATGCTGCAAAATTTGTTCATCTTCCCATGTGGCATCCTCACTTGGTAAATCCTTCCATTGCACCAAGTATTCTCTTATGGTTATGCGCCTTAATTTTCTTTCCATTACCTTCATTTTTTTTTTGGAATGAGTATGAGCTTCCCTTCATCATCCAATGGAGGAAGTGTTTCTGAAATGGAAATTTGCTTCCCAACCACATTTTTAAGACATGAGACATGGAACACATTATGGATTTTACTTCCTTCCAGAATTTCCACTTCATAAGCTACCTCCCCAATCTTTCGAATTATCTTGTATGGGCCATAGAACCTTGGATTTAGCTTTTCTGATCCCTTTCCTTTTAAGGTGGATTGTTTGTAAGGTTCTATCCTCAAATATACAAAATCATTAACTTGAAAATTTCTCTCTTTCCTATGTTGATCTACATATTGTTTTTGTTGATTTTGGGCAACCTGCAAATTGTCTTTTAAAAGATTCAACATTTCTTGACTTTCCTCAATCCAATCCTTAGCTTTTGGAGGCCTACTATAAAAAAAATGTGATAAAAAAAGGTAGGTGATTCATAACCATATAGAGATTTTAAAGGAGACATGCCAATGGACATATGAAAGGTAGTATTGTAGCAGAACTCACACAAATGTAGCCATTTAACCCATGCTTTTTGTTGCCCACTAACATAGTTTATCAAGTATCCATCCAACCATTTGTTCACCCTTTCGGTTTTACCATCAGTTTGTGGATGATAGCTTGTGCTAGGAGTCAATTTTGTTCACACCAAATTGAAGAATTCTTGCAAAAAAGCACTCATAAGCCTATTATCCCTGTCACTAACAATGTTTTTGGGAAGTCCATGTAATCTGAAAACATCTCTAAAGAATAGCTCAGCTACTTGTGCAACAATAAAAGATGAGGCAATAGCAAAGAAATGAGCAAATTTGGTGATTCTATCCACCACAACAAAAATACAGTCCTTACCAAGTTCCTTGGGAAAACCGGTGATGAAGTCCACCACTTTTGTTCCGGAAGAGGAAAGGGTTGTAAGAGATCAACAGGATGGTTGTTCTCAACTTTGTTTTGCTGACATATCTTGCATTCATTCACATACTTTAAAACATATCCCTTCAAACCTTTCCAAAAGAACGTTTCTCTTAACTGCCTATATGTTTTAAAGAAATGAAAATGACCTACTAAAGGAGAATCATGAGCTGCATTCAAATTTGTTTTGCTTCAAATTCAAACCAAAAACTAAGTAGATTCAGTCTTTATAGTAGATTAGGCCATTCAATACTTTATACCTATCATCTACATTGGCCCCATCTAACATTTCACAAGAAAATCTATCTTTGGCATACTCTACTATTAGTATGGTTTTCCAATCCTTTGAAACATACATAAGAGAGAGTGGGGGTCTTCTAGACAATGCATCTGCTACCACATTATTCTCCCCTTTAACATATTCAATGTCAAAATCAAAGGCTTGAATCTTACTCAACCATTTTTGTTCCCTTTAATTGAGATCCTTTTGTGTAAGGAAATGATTTAAGCTATTGTGATTAGTTTTGACCTCAAATTTGGTTCCCACAAAATATTGTCTAAACTTGACCAAAGCATGCATGATGGCCAACATTTCCTTGTCATATATAGAATATAGTCTCTCACGTGGCTGCAACTTCCTACTTTCGAAAGCTATGGGATGTTGATTTTGCTTTAAGACTGCTCCAATTCCTTCCGTTGATGCATCACATTCCAAGACAAATGGTTTAGAAAAATATAGTAAAGCAAGTACAAGACAACTACTCATTACCTCTTTCATTATTTGGAAGAATTTTTCTGTGTCTTCATTCCATTGGAAAGCATCCTTCTTTCTCAAGTCAGTAAGGGGAGCTGTCAATTAGGAAAACCCTTTCACAAATTTTCTATAGTAATTGCAGATCCCAATAAAACCCCTCAATTCAGTGATGTTCTTGGGTGATGGCCAATCAAGAATGGCCCTTATTTTATACAATTTGACCTTTACACCATCTTTCCCAATGATGTTCCCAAGATACACAATTTCTGTCAACCCAAACTCACACTTGGACAACTTAGCAAACAAATACTGTCCATGCAAGATTTTCAATAAAACTTCTAAATGATGCAAATGTTCCTCCCATGTCTTACTGTAAATCAAAATATCATCAAAGAAAACCCAAAAAAACTTATGAATATGCTTGGAAAATATCTTATTCATGCATGAATGGAAGGTTGCAGGAGCATTGGTTAATCCAAAAGGAATGACAAGGAATTCGAAATGACCATAATGACACCTGAAAGCAGTTTTTGCACATCTTCCTCCTTCATTCGAATATGATGGTAACCATATCTAAGATCAATATTTGAAAATAATTTGTCTCCAAATAGTTCATCCATGATCTCATCTATTCGAGGAATGGGATATATATTCTTCACTGTCTTCTTGTTTAGAGCTTTGAAATCAATGCACATTCTCAATGTTCCATCTTTTTTCTTCACTCAGGCAACCGATGAAGCATAGGGACTTGAACTTGGTCTTATGAGTCCCAACTCCAAAATTTCTTTGATAGCATTCTTGATCTCATTCCTAACACTTTTTAGGTGTCTGTATGGTTTCATTTGGATAGGTTGAGTACCTGCCTTCAACAAAATGACATGTTCAACTCCCCTTCCAGGTGGCCTTCTAGGGGGAAGGTCTCTAAAAACCTTTTCATACTTGTGCAATATCTGCCTTATCTTCTTTGGATGTTCTGAAACTTTTATGCTCGGTTTGGGGGAAGTGATTAGCCATTATGTAGCCCATTCAATTCCCCCATATCTCAAAATGGACCTCATTCTGTGGTAGGACACTACTTGGTAAGGATAGGTGTGCATTCCCCTCACTAATATTGGCTTTCCGTCTGAATATTTAAAAATCATTTTAGGTATTTGGCAGTTCACTGTATGCTCTCCTATAGAGTACAACCATTGGACTCCCAAAACCATGTTTGTATCAGTAACATTCACCACATAGAAGCTTTCAGTAACAGTGTAGTTTCCTATGGTAAGTTGTAGCTTTGGAATCCATGTGTTACAGTCCATAGAATTGTTACTTGGAATGATGACCATAAATCCATCAAAATTCTCGCTAGGAAACTTTCTCCTCTCCACCAAGGCTGCATCAATGAATTTATGGGTCCCTCCTCCATCCAAAAGTACTATAACCTTCTTCCCTTAGACAGCTCCTTTGCATCCGAGGGTATGAAACCAAGGCACCCTTGATAGTACTTCCATCTTCCCTATTTCATGTGGTGGTTGATTTTCTTCTGCTGTTTCATATTCTTCTTCCAAGGCTACTTGTTGTGTATCTTCCTCCATTTCCTCCTCATCATCAGAAAAAGCTTCAATGAAATGTTCTTTCCCCTTAGCACATTTATGTCCGAGTACCCATGGTTGATGACATGTGAAACATAGATTCTTCCTCTTAAGCTCTTCCTTACTTGGTCCATCCTTCATATCCTTCCCAAATGAGTCTTTTTTCCATGGTTTATTGTCATCCCTAAACTTGGAAGGAAAAGTAGGATCGGGAGGATACTTTATCTTGGGTAACACATTTTGCAGATCTTTGGTCAAGTTCATGGCATATTTCAAGGTAGTTGGATTGTGGGATTTAACCAATCCTTTCAAAGGTTCAGCCAACCCTTCAGTAAAGAGAAATACTAAGCGAGCCATAGAGATATCTGTAACCATAACTGAAAATTTTTGGAACTCCAACATGTAGGCCTCAGAGGTTCCAGTTTGCATCAACTGTTCCAATTATTTGAAAGTCATTTCAGGGTCCTTTCAATGAAACCTTTACACAAACCTATTAAAAAAATATTCATAGGATGTTATTTGATCATGTCCCAAGGTTTTAATCCCATGGAACCACCAATCATTTGTTTCTCCTTCAAGATGCATAATAGCCATTTTCAAAGCATCCTCTTCAACCATTGGATTCAACTAAAAATACACATCTAATGTTTGTACCCAAGCACTAGTAAAAATTTGTGGCAAGCCATCAAAAGTGGGAAGGGATACCTTGCCTAGGGTAGAATTCAATTCTTGATTTTGTAAAGGGATTCTGCTACCTCCTCTGGATTTGAGCTTGTTTGAGACATTGAAAAATGGTTCAAATTGTAAGGTCCTCCTACACTCTTCACTCAACTATTGCCATTCATCTAAATCTTCCTTCATCCCATACTGAGTGCCAGGATCATATTTAGACTCAAGAAAATTGGGAATGGTGGCTCTTACTAAAACCTTGAATTCATTAGGTTGATTGTGAGGTGTTGAGAGGACCCTTCGAGGCCTTAATTGTCATTGTTAAATCTTAATTAATGGATGGTTGGAAGCAGTATAACGACTACAACCATATTCTTGTTGTATAAAATAACTATGAGAAGATCAATACAAACAGTTGAAAGCATTTGTCTCATCCCTTGTCTTGATTATCTCTGTGTGTGTGATGTTCTCTCTGTTTGAATATGATGTGAAATCCAAGCTTCCAACATCTAGCCCCATTGCCCCTTCCATTCGGATGAGTGACAGCAACAACAGATGGGAGCAGTCTAAACCTGGAAGAAAGTGAGGAGATATCAAGAAGCCTGCAAGAAATATCGAAGTTTGCCTGTACGCCCTGGTAGAAGCCGTGAGATGCTTGGAAGAAACCTGCAAACATAGAAAAGATTTCTCATGCGTAACTTCTTGCATATGGATACTCGGGGAAAGATTGAGCAAGATTGCGCTGGATACCTCGTGTAGTTATTTTGATCGATGACTTATCTGCCTAGCAATTGCAAGTTCTCATCAGAAGTATTAAAATATTTATTTCTCCATCGCCGTCTTCAACAACCTGTCGACTGAAATGACTGACATGATAATGGATGATTAGCACTCCGTCGACCTCCAGAAGTTAGTCGACTAAACGTTAATTAATCCTTTCAATGAAATTAGCAGCTGCATAATACTGAAGGGAAGTACCTTACCAAACTTGAACACCGTCGGTCGATATCATCAGTTATCACGAGTTCAATTGTCATCTGGAGAAATGCATCGACCAGCCTGAGTAGTTCGTCTACCAACATAAAAGATGCTCACTACACCAGTGTTCGCCGACCAAATAACTTACCTCCCGACCAATTAACTCTGCCAACCTATTTTTATATCGACTGAATAATGCAACCATCGACCAAGGTTTCTATGTTGATTAGTCTATGTCGACCGTTAATCATCTGAAGAAAACAATTATGGAATAATCTGCTCAACAAAATTATGATGTCAAGAAGTCTAGAAGATATAACGCGGTCATGATGGGTATCGATAAGTTATTTTAATTTTGTAATAAATAGGATATAGTCATGAGTTGAGTATGTAGTCGAGTCAAAATATGTTTGTAATTGTGTTTGTCCATATGTTAGTCGGGTTTTGGACGACTCAGTCGATGTCTCGTTGACTTTAGTCGAGGCTTAACCGACATAAAGTTTTGTAAGATGAGTCTTGTCATGTATGGAGTTAGGGTCAAGTTGTCATATCCTTCATGCATTTTGCATTTCAAATCATTGATTAAATTGATGACATCTGGCACATAAATTAAAATAAGACCGACCAAGTACGAGAAAAGAGACAGAGTCTGATGGAGTTGTAAGTAAAGTTTGGTTGATGTTCTTCAAAATGGTCGAGGCCTTAACCTATGAATTCGAGTCACTCTTACATCTAAAGGAGTTAATTGGTCGAGTCTGTAAAACATGGTCGGTATCTACATTCGGTCGATCTCGACATCTTATTAAAGTCACTTTATATTTTGGTCGATGTAACATAGTTGTTTCCATTTTGGTCGAAGTTGATATGTATGGTTGGCTATGTAAAAAAAAGTAGTCAATGCAACATGGTGGGTTATTTTGCATCGATTGAGTCATGTATACTTATAAATAACTCTTCATTAAAAGTTTGAAGTTGAAGGGGGATGAAACGTGAGTCTTTTCAAGGCAGGAGATCCCCTTCATCTTTGTAAATTAAGTCGGTCTCTTGTCGACCATTGTCAGTCGAGTCGAGTCAAGTCGGCCACGACTAATAGCAGTCAACATCGACCACAAGCAGCGAAACATTTAGAAACTTGAAGGAATCCCCACGATAGATGAAGTAGAAGATTCCCACATTCCAGCAGAAGCCATCTTGCAGCACACAGCAGAAGAGCTTAACGCTTGATGATGACAAAAGAACACTTGTAATGACCAAGCCCCCCGGTGCTGAAATACAAAAACATCTATTCAGTGTCATTTTAGAAGTTTGAAGGTAGTTGGTGAGATGGTGTAAAGGTAGAGCATGGAAGCCCTCGTAGTTCCTGGACCGATGAAGATGAATTCTGGCAGGAAGGAGAAAGGATGAGGCTCAATTGACCGCTACCTGATTGCTGACAAAGGATTAAGAAATCACAGTTCATGGTTGTTCCTATTTTCTTTGGGACAAAGAAAGGCTTTGTTGGCGGGGGAGATGTTGAGAGGACCTGTTATCACACAACTTGCAGTTTCCCCTAGTGGTATCCAACCCGGGACGGTAGAGGAGACAGGAAACTAAAGAGGTGACCCAAGAGATGCCATGGTTACTAATGCAAGGTGGGTGTCACGTCAACCGAGGCACTCTTCGCTTTAGGTCAGGGGTAACAAGACCTAGGGGGAGACCCTATAACCAATCACAGTTGATTGGACCCAAACAGAGGTTTCGGAAGGTAGGTAAATGAAGAGTTACGAAAACCAATGCAAAGATCCTAATGAAATGATGGAGAGCATGCATGAAATGATGAAAAACTTAACTCTCCTAACTAGGGACCTAGCTAAGAGCAGAGAAGGGGATAGGTATAGGCAACCCTACGGCCCTAAACCTTATTGGAATCAACAAAAGAAGCCTAATGAAGGTGATAGAAGAAACCCTATGAACCAAGAACCTCCTATCATAAACTGGTCTGAAGAGAAAAATTTGGAAGATCCTGAGTACACCACCCATGGTGATGATACTCCGGATTCTCCAAGAACATTAATTGGGTTGATGACTTAAGACTTGACAAGGACTTCGGAAGGATTTTGATTGACCATGAAGAAGAGTCCATAGAAGAACTCAACCCTAGTGGTCCCATCTATGCCACAGAGCAAGTCAGTAGTAGTAGTCAAGTTCCCCCTAAAACCTATCAACGAAGAAAGGATGGCCAAAATCCTATACCTTTTAGTGAAAAGAGAAACAATGAGCTACCTAGTCCAGTGAGTGAGCCATTCCCTCTGCCTGAGTATGACTTTGATATCAACATCGAGAGAGAATTGGACAAAGTTATGCATAACATTCCACTTACTGAGTTAATAAAGGAACAAGTGGTAGAGTTTTTCGAGAGTATCCCTGAGACTGCCATTAGTAGTGGTGAAGGTTCATCTTCTCAAAACCCAACACCTTGTGCTATGATTGATGAAGAAGATGATCCTCCCATTAACATCCAAACTGCCCTATATGAGAGAAAGAACGGTGGTCATCAACCATTTTACCTTACACTTCGCATTGGTGACATCCTTCTCCACAATTGTATGTTAGATTCTGGCGCCTCCATGAATGTGATGCCCTTACAAGTCATGGAAGCTATGCGATTAAAAATAACTAGATCTTATGGGAACGTTTGTGGGATTGACTCCAAACGAGTTAAAGTCTTTGGTTTAATTAAAAACCTGAGAGCTGACCTATTTTCTTGCCCCGACATATCCATGCTAATGGATATAGTAGTTATAGATCTCCCTCTAGCCTATGGTATGCTCCTTTGTAGGAAGTGGTCCGCTGGGCTAGGGGGACATCTGCAGATGGACTTATCACATGCTACTATCCCCAACTCTGATGGGTCCTTGGTTAGGGTGTATCGGGAGCCATTTTATGATGGACATCTTGAGAATTATGAGGATGGTGTGAGGAACACTTTCGGTGAGGGTGAGTTATTACCTGAAGGTATTTTTATGGTTATGGGTGGCCAGGATGATGATCCTAGTCCAGAAAGGGAGATTGCTGTTGACCCTGAATCCATTCGGGGTGAACTGTCGGAAGAGCTTAGGACTTCAAACCAGCCTAGTAGTACAGGGCCACACATTGAACAACCTGAGCCCACTATTCAATTAAACACTTCTGAGGATAAATTTGATCGAATTAGAAGGGGTGAGTACATACCTAGGACAATACATGAGTGGTTGTTCCTATTTAACCTTAACACAGAAAGAGGAAGACAAGGCTTACCTCACATCACTCCTTGGGCAAATAACAATGAAGGAACACACCTTCCCTCATCTGGGGGGAGTAATGAAGAACTAGTTGATTATCACTTTGCTGATGTTCCTGATCATTTGTCCCATTTGTCCTTGGAAGATGGGGTTTTGAGGCAGGTGAATGAAAACTCTATGAGTTGGAAAGAACATGCCTCTACCCATGATGACCCTGGGGAAGACCTTTCTTTGAATAATCTAGCCATTCTTAAGGAAGAACCCGCTGAGCTAAACCAACTTCCACCTTACCCTAGTTTCCTTTTGCCTAGAGAATTACCTACTGGCGAGGAGAATATGGACTCCACAGATTCATTTCATGTTTCTTCACCAACATCTTTTGGTATGAGGGCTCAAGGTACACCTAGCACAGTTCTTAGTCATATGTCCCTTCCTACTGACCATCTGGCAGTGTTAGAAAATATGAACATCCCTATCCCATCTGGAAAGGGTAGCAGCAGAAGTATTGAAAATCAAAACCCGCCACCCATAGCCCATGCTGAAATAGATGAGGATGTTGATAGAGACTTTTGGACTGTGGGGGAAACTCCAAAGTACATCATTCACTCACAAGTAGAAAGTCCTCCAAGAAGAGTAGTCAGAGAAGTTCTGATTGGTAGGGTAGCTGTACCTTTAGACGGTGGACCTCCCAGATTTGATGCCATTCCTCCTAATAGGAATTTAAGCATAGTCTCACCTCAACCTCGAGGCAATTCCGATATCCAACCTATTCCGGAACATGTAATTGAAGCCATCCCTCAATCTATAAATCACTGAAGGTTCGAAATCGGTGATAAGGTTGTAATGCCTAATGATTTATTTTATATACGATCCAGGGGATCAGGGGACTTTTGGGTTGGA
Source organism: Larix kaempferi (assembly GCA_027924585.1). NCBI lineage: Eukaryota > Viridiplantae > Streptophyta > Pinopsida > Pinales > Pinaceae > Larix > Larix kaempferi. The sequence continues at coordinate 17,901,803 of BSBM01000194.1, forward strand.
CCCCTCACTGTTGAGCGCTGCATGGGTGAGATGTGTTTTCTCACCACTGGGACTGGCCAACGTATCTTACTCCCTATCAACCAGAGGGAGTTAAGGGATTATCATCCCTGATCTTCCTCGTCTTGCCTTGCCTTGCATGTTTAGAGTAGATAGTTTCTGAATAAGCTCACTTGAGCAATAGGATTTGTGTGATTTTTCTTTTCTGTGTGATGAGTACCGTCCCTTTTTCTTTTTCTGCTTGGAATATCTGCTTGTTTTTCTTCTTTATTGAGTTGAGCCTTGCTCCTTCCTAAGCTTGTCTCTTCTCATGCATGCATTTAAGAAATTGTAGTTGGAATTTCTATTGTTTGGCTGCCTGTGCAAGTTGAGATTCCCTGCTTAAAAACTTCTCCTTTCCTCCTGCACAGTAATAAAAACAATGAATGATGAATAAATGATATATGCCATCTTAGTTTAGATGTAATTTTCTTTTACGCATTTCAGTTTCTATTTTAGAATAGATTTCAGCTTCAGTTTTATTTTATATATTTTTCCCATACATGCTCCATGAGGTATTCTAGTGTTTGTGAGAGTAGGAACAGGTGCAAGATGGAAGCTAAAAGCAAGGATGGTGCGGTGCTGGATTGAAGATTGATGCAGAGCAATTCGAGACCAGAGATTCTGAGGTTCTCAAGCGCTTTCTCCCTTAGAGCACTTGTCCTAGCCGGAGCCAGATGTTATCACACCATAGTAGCAGGGCTACTATTCTTGTACAGCAGATATCTGCACATTCCAGAGCATGGCTATACATTTTGGATCATTCATGATCAGAGCAGTATATTATTCAGATTGATGTTTGACCTTGTGTCAAGGCTGAGCCTTGAGAGTTCAGATTTGATGACCGATGTGACCCTTTATCCCATACAGTTTCAGTTCAGTGCTTAGAGATGTATTGCAGCAGTGTTTCAGATGGTTCATGATGATTATTATTATGTTGATGTTGTATGATCTATGGATATGTTATCACTGACTGTGGATTATTATCTTGTTGATTTAGTCATGTCCATAGCATTTGCTTGGTATATTATTCCTGATGTGGCAAACTGATTAAAATGAACTGTAAACTTTAAAATGGACAATTACTTGCACATTTAGGTCATTTAACAAAGCTTACTGGTTTTCCACCTTACATAGATATGGTCTTTCCTGACACCAGTTGTCTGCTAGTGTAGGCTCCATATCCACTTGACTCCATCCATACATGACCTTCCTATTTGACTTTCTGATACTGAGGACTTCCCCATTTTTCTACCTCTGTGTTTGGACCGCATCCCTGTATATTCAGTGTCTCGGCTCTGAGTTGGTGACAAAACTCACCTTTGGTGGGTTGGATTGTAGGCCTAAATCATTCTGGTCGGTTGTACCGATGTTTGACATTGGCTCAAACTCCCCCTAGTCACTTGAGATGTTGTTGGCTAAAACTGAAAGCTCATGTTCTACCTATGGAAACTTAAAAATTCGCCCATGGAAACTAAAACAAGGGCAAGAGCGATGAACCGCTAAAAATACTCCGCGAAGAGTATAAATAAAAAGGTCCAAAAAGCAATGGCTCTTAAAAGTTATATCTAAACAATTGCTGACCTTATGAATATTTGAAAAACATGCCCTGGATGCAAGCTGCAACTAGTTGTGCTTCTCAGCACATCTGAAATCCGAAGGGTTGTGTAGGCCAAAAAGGCCATGGAATAAAATTGAATGATCCTAATGAACCTGGATCAACTTGATGTAGACATGATGCCTAAGTTGAATAAGCACTCTCTAAACAACTTATCCATTTGTGAGGCAAAGCCATCCCCCGTGTTCTTTTGTCCAGCACAGAGTTTGTAGCTTCCCCCTTCTCCCAGTCCAAAGTATTTTTGAGTTGAGTTAGATAGGTCAAACCCTTGGCCCAACCTTGTTCCTAGCCTTCACCCTTCACTAGCAGTTTGACCATGTCCAATGGGTGAGTTTGTTATTTGAACTATTGTGCAAGTAATTTTATATAACAACAGAATATGTGTACTTGATTAATGCCACTGAATGGATGTTATACTTTGAGCTTGGCTGTGAGAATGATTAGAGAAGCATGTCTTAGTCTATTGATGTGATTTATCCTTGGTTGTATATTATTGGGATCTGTGATGATGTGGGCCATGTATAGATGCCAATTATGATGATTGATCGTCCCACATACTTGATGATGATATCATATGATGGATAGATGGATTAGATGATGATAGATGCAGTTCAGCAGGCTTTATTTTTACTTCAGATCAGCAGATTATGCATTTGTCCATATATGGTGGACCCTACAGCTGGCCCATTTGGGCAACCCATGGTGTATGAGTAAACATTCCTAGTGGATTTGGGCCTTCCGGATCCAATGAGACACTTATCTTTCAGTTCCAGGCACTTCTGACAGTGATTGATGCAGTTTTACACTTGTTGACCAGATTTGGGGCTGATTTCCCAGCCTGAGCAGCAGGGGCCCTGAGAGGCCAGTTCACCTAGGGCGCTGATGATGAAGGGGGTGGTCCAGCCACTTGTTTTTACCATTTAGCCCCCCTTCCAGAGAGCCGGGTGGGCTTGGATTGACAGCGCAGATGCCCTAGGAGGCAGTTTTGGCACTTTCACAGTTACCGAGGCAGTTAAAAAATGGGATAAAGTGGTCACTGAGGAAATCGATTTGGGAAATTGAGGCAAGGTTTTGGCATTTGGTTTTCACAGAGGTCTTCCAGGGTGATCTCACTATCTTCCAGTCAGTTTTCACCATGTGGGTATGCCCACATTGATCACAGGAGGTCATTTACTACTCGACTGTCATGGATTTGGAGGACAATTTTGGTCATTTATATTATCTTGGACATATTTTATTATTTTATTGTGCCTTGGGGATGAGCTAGTAAGGATTGATGCCTCCTAGCCCCACCATGTGCTTATATTGTCATGTCCTAGTCACCATGAGGTGGATTTTGGTACTTATATTTCTCTAGTGGATGACGTCACCCTCTTATTGTACCATTTAGTGGGGGCGCTATCATTATATTGGGTGATCCATGTGATGTATTGTTATGACTTATTGTTAGCCATTGATTAGATCTTGAGATCTTTTAATCTTAGCCACTCATGTAAAAAGTGGTTAGGATTGTACTCTCTCCCCATCCTATTTAAGGAGGGAGCCTCTCATTGTAAAAATCATCTAGAGATTTTTGGCTCTTGGCTCTTGGAATAAAATTTCTATCTTTTGGAGTACATGCTTGGATTGGAGTGGATGTTATTTGTTTCTATTGTAAATGCTTTTGTCCATTGCACTGGAGGATCTATTGTAGCTATCTTGCATATTTGCCATATCTTATTTACAGGTTAAGAGGACGATTTTGGACAAGGGCGAATTGGTGGGGAGGCTTGCCCTTCAATCTTGGAAGAAGTCGTTTTGGTTTGACAGGGAGTAGTTTTGCCTTTGTGTCAACTATTCTATGTTTCTCTCTCTCTTGCTTGTATCTACCTTCAACATGTTAAACTGATTGATGCTTTGCTCCTTGGTTTTGACAGGTTAGAGGGAATCACATGTGGCTTGGAAAAATCGATTTGGAAAGAGGGCTTCAAGAATTCTCCGTTTGATCTTTGGCAAAGTAATCCTCATCTCAACTAGCATTCATCTCTTCATATAGGTATGCTGCAAGAGGTATGATCTTCTTCTTCCTTGAATCATCCATAATTTCTAGATCATAAAAACCCTTGTTTTTGGTTTTTCTTAGATCTACTTAGAGCTAGCCTTGCTTTTGAAGAGATATTGAAAACCCACCTCTATAGCATCCACCCCTAGTTGGATCTATAGTTTGGTGGTGATTGGCTAAAAATTGACACACTTTTCAAGGCAAAAAGCCCTCTTGAACCCAAATCGCACTTCCTAGTGAGAGGCTTGTTTGGTTAGATCTAGCACATGGGTAGGTGAGATCCCACTTGATTTGCAATCTAGACATTTGATAACCTACCCCGAGATCCTTACTTTGGTGAATTCTACCTTGTGGACATCATTCCATGTTTTAAGGGGTTAAAACCCCCTTTTGAATTTCCTAGCACCTCAAAACTCAGATCTACTAAGATCTAGCCCTTGGATTGACTTGATTTTTGGGATCCAAATAGATCGGGGCATGAGCCACTTGGATCTATAGTTTGGTGGCCATTGGACTTGATTTGGTCCACTTAACCCTTGTTTTAGCCCTCCTTGAGCAAGCCGCACTCCCTTGGGAAGGTGAGTTTGCCTACTTCTAGGAAGTGGGTGGTTGAGATTCTTGTGGATTTGGAAAGGCCATACTTTGAAACCTAGGTCTAGGGTATCCTTTTTTGATGATCCGCCTTGGGGGTTACATTCCTTGTTTCATGGGATTGTGGTCCACTTAGGGTTATTTAATTAAAGCCTATATCTAGCAAGATCCAACCATTAGATCTCATTGAGCCCACTTGACTTGGCTTCTAGGTGTCCCGATCTACACTTTGACATACTTTTTGACCCCATTAGCCCATCTACCAAGGCACTAGTCCTCCTCAAAGCAAGTCGCACTCCTTGGGATTTGTGTCAAACCCTAGATCTAATACATGGGTAGTCCTAAAAACAACTTAGATCCATAGATCTAGTCATTACCTAACCTATAGTACCAACTTCACACCTAGCTTCACCTTGTGGGCCCACATAAAGCCATTTCACACATCCCAAGACAATAAAACCCACTTGTGTAAACATATGGTACTACACCTTGTCATCATACCCAATTATGTGGCCTAAACCATACGTAGGTTGAAACAATAACAATCTCTCACACCACCTTCAACCATACTTCAACTTCTAGGTCCACTTAGCCTTGCATTGGTTTCCGTAACTCTTCATTTACCTACCTTTAGAAACCTTTGTTTGGGTCCAATCAACTGTGATTGGTTATAGGGTCTCCCCCTAGGTCTTGTTACACCCTGACCTAAAGCGAAGAGTGCCTCGGTTGACGTGACACCCACCTTGCATTGGGAACCGTGGCATCTCTTGGGTCACCTCTTTAGTTGCCTGTCTCCTCTACCATCCCGGATGGGATACCACTAGGGGCAACTACAAGTTGTGTGATAACATTTTTGGCGCCGTTGCCGGGGAGGTAGAGGCCTACCTTGGTTCATCATACCTTAGTGTCTCTTTCTCTCCCTAAGTTTTAAACGACATATATCTTGGTAGTAGAGCTTAAAAATCTACCTGGAGACTCCTAATCGTGACTCCACTGAGGAGCGAGCTCATAGTCATCCTTACAACACTCGAAGTAAATCAAATCCAAATCAATTGGAAGGAACCCTACTCACATATCACAAAATAGATCCTAAAGCCCAATCATCTAACTTCTTTTGGAAACTTGTTAACTCAGAGTCTCCAAACCGTGTCTTAGGATCCCCTTTGTTCAATTCAGTTCCTCCTTCATCTCATAATCACAACTCTGTTTCTGTTTCAGTCAACTCAATGGCTGGACAAAGTCAGTCCAACTCTGGAAATAACAACCAAAACAATCCTCCTATTGCTCGTTCTTTTGGACACAAGGCTAGGGCCTCTCCCTTAGATTTCTCTCAGATCTTGGGTGCTCCCCATAGCATGCCAGACAAGTACTTTGAAAAGATCCCAAAATTCAATGGCAACTGTGCCACCTCCATTGAGGACCACATAGACAATGTTTGGGCTCATATGGAAGCTTATGGGGCTGAGGAAGAAGATGTGTTTATAAGTGGTCTCTTTGCATCCTTGGAGGGTGATGCTCGCAAGTGGTTTGACCGATTGCCTGCATCATCAATCAATGGATATGATGTATTCACCGATAAACTTAAGCAAGAGTGGTCAGTCAAGTTAGATGGGCGCTTCCTTTTACACCAACTTTTTGACATCAAAAAGAAGGAGAATGAGTCTATCCATGAGTTTAACCAACGCTTCGATAAGACTGTTTCCAACATCCCAAGTAACATAAGGCCCCTTGATCAAGCCATTTTGATTCATTACCTCAATGCATATGACGGATACTTGGGTTTCCATTTAAAAGACAAAGACCCTAGTAGTTTGAAGATAGCCCAAGATAATGCTAAGAAAGCTGAGGCAAACGCTGCCTCCATGGGAAAGCAAAACTTCTTTGACCTAATCAGTGGACCTTCCTCATCCAGATCTGAGCCTAAGGTTAAGAAGAGTAAGGAACCTAGCAAAGATCCTAATGAAATGATGGAGAGCATGCATGAAATGATGAAAAACTTAACTCTCCTAACTAGGGACCTAGCTAAGAGCAGAGAAGGGGATAGGTATAGGCAACCCTACAGCCCCAAACCTTATTGGAATCAACAAAAGAAGCCTAATGAAGGTGATAGAAGAAACCCTGTGAACCAAGAACCTCCTATCATAAACTGGTCTGAAGAGAAAAATTTGGAAGATCCTGAGTACACCACCCAAGGTGATGATACTCCGGATTCTCCAAAGAACATTAATTGGGTTGATGACTTAAGACTTGACAAGGACTTCGGAAGGATTTTGATTGATCATGAAGAAGAGTCCATAGAAGAACTCAACCCTAGTGGTCCCATCTATGCCACATAGCAAGTCAGTAGTAGTAGTCAAGTTCCCCCTAAAACCTATCAATGAAGAAAGGATGGCCAAAAGCCTATACCTTTTAGTGAAAAGAGAAACAATGAGCTACCTAGTCCAGTGAGTGAGCCATTCCCTCTGCCTGAGTATGACTTTGATATCAACATTGAGAGAGAATTGGACAAAGTTATGCATAACATTCCACTTACTGAGTTAATAAAGGAACAAGTGGTAGAGTTTTTCGAGAGTATCCCTGAGACTGCCATTAGTAGTGGTGAAGGTTCATCTTCTCAAAACCCAACACCTTGTGCTATGATTGATGAAGAAGATGATCCTCCCATTAACATCCAAACTACCCTATATGAGAGAAAGAACGGTGGTCATCAACCATTTTACCTTACACTTCGCATTGGTGACATCCTTCTCCACAATTGTATGTTAGATTCTGGCGCCTCCATGAATGTGATGCCCTTACAAGTCATGGAAGCTATGGGATTAAAAATAACTAGACCTTATGGGAACGTTTGTGGGATTGACTCCAAACCAGTTAAAGTCTTTGGTTTAATTAAAAACTTGAGAGCTGACCTGTTTTCTTGCCCCGACATATCCATGCTAATGGATATAGTAGTTATAGATCTCCCTCCAGCCTATGGTATGATCCTTTGTAGGAAGTGGTCCGCTGGGCTAGGGGGACATCTGCAGATGGACTTATCGTATGCTACTATCCCCAACTCTGATGGGTCCTTGGTTAGGGTGTATCGGGAGCCATTTTATGATGGACATCTTGAGAATTATGAGGATGGTGTGAGGAACACTTTCGGTGAGGGTGAGTTATTACCTGAAGGTATTTTTATGGTTATGGGTGGCCAGGATGATGATCCTAGTCCAGAAAGGGAGATTGCTGTTGACCCTGAATCCATTCGGGGTGAAGTGTCGGAAGAGCTTAGGACTTCAAACCAGCCTAGTAGTACAGGGCCACACATTGAACAACCTGAGCCCACTATTCAATTAAACACTTCTGAGGATAACTTTGATCGAATTAGAAGGGGTGAGTACATACCTAGGACAGTACATGAGTGGTTGTTCCTAGTTAACCTTAACATAGAAAGAGGAAGACAAGGCTTACCTCACATCACTCCTTTGGCAAATAACAATGAAGGAACACACCTTCCCTCATCTGGGGGGAGTAATGAAGAACTAGTTGATTATCACTTTTCTGATGTTCCTGATCATTTGTCCCATTTGTCCTTGGAAGATGGGGTTTTGAGGCAGGTGAATGACAACTCTATGAGTTGGCAAGAACATGCCTCTACCCATGATGACCCTGGGGAAGACCTTTCTTTGAATAATCTAGCCATTCTTCAGGAAGAACCCGCTGAGCTAAACCAACTTCCACCTTACCCTAGTTTCCTTTTGCCTAGAGAATTACCTACTGGTGAGGAGAATATGGACTCCACAGATTCATTTCATGTTTCTTCACCAACATCTTTTGGTATGAGGGCTCAAAGTACACCTAGCACAGTTCTTAGTCATATGTCCCTTCCTACTGACCATCTGGCAGTGTTAGAAAATATGACCATCCCTATCCCATCTGGAAAGGGTAGCAGCAGAAGTATTGAAAATCAAAACCCGCCACCCATAGCCCATGCTGAAATAGATGAGGATGTTGATAGAGACTTTTGGACTGTGGGGGAAACTCCAAAGTACATCATTCACCCACAAGTAGAAAGTCCTCCAAGAAGAGTAGTCAGAGAAGTTCTGATTGGTAGGGCAGCTGTACCTTTAGACGGTGGACCTCCCAGATTTGATGCCATTCCTCCTAATAGCAATTTAAGCATAGTCTCACCTCAACCTCGAGGCAATTCCGATATCCAACCTATTCTGAAACATGTAATTGAAGCCATCCCTCAATCTATAAATCACCGAAGGTTCGAAATCGGTGATAAGGTTGTAATTCCTAATGATTTATTTTATATACGATCCAGGGGATCAGGGGACTTTTGGGTTGGACCCCTCACTGTTGAGCGCTGCATGGGTGAGATGTGTTTTCTCACCACTGGGACTGGCCAACGTATCTTACTCCCTATCAACCAGAGGGAGTTAAGGGATTATCATCCCTGATCTTCCTCGTCTTGCCTTGCCTTGCATGTTTAGAGTAGATAGTTTCTGAATAAGCTCACTTGAGCAATAGGATTTGTGTGATTTTTCTTTTCTGTGTGATGAGTACTGTCCCTTTTTCTTTTTCTGCTTGGAATATCTGCTTGTTTTTCTTCTTTATTGAGTTGAGCCTTGCTCCTTCCTAAGCTTGTCTCTTCTCCTGCATGCATTTAAGAAATTGTAGTTGGAATTTCTATTATTTGGCTGCCTGTGCAAGTTGAGATTGCCTGCTTAAAAACTTCTCTTTTCCTCCTGCACAGTAATAAAAACAATGAATGATGAATAAATGATATATGCCATCTTAGTTTAGATGTAATTTTCTTTTACGCATTTTAGTTTTTGTTTTAGAATAGATTTCAGCTTCAGTTTTATTTTATATATTTTTCCCATACATGCTCCATGAGGTATTCTAGTGTTTGTGAGAGCAGGAACAGGTGCAAGATGGAAGCTGAAAGCAAGGATGGTGCGGTGCTGGATTGAAGATTGATGCAGTGCAGTTTGAGACCAGAGATTCTGAGGTTCTCAAGCGCTTTCTCCCTTAGAGCACTTGTCCCAGCTGGAGCCAGATGTTATCACACCATAGTAGCAGGGCTACTATTCTTGTATAGCAGATATCTGCACATTCCATAGCTTCTATTATTCCAGAGCATGGCTATACATTTTGGATCACTCATGATCAGAGCAGTATATTATTCAGATTGATGTTTGACCTTGTGTCAAGGCTGAGCCTTGAGAGTTCAGATTTGATGACCGATGTGACCCTTTGTCCCATACAGTTTCAGTTCAGTGCTTAGAGATGTATTGCAGTAGTGTTTCAGATGGTTCATGATGATTATTATTATGTTGATGTTGTATGATCTATGGATATGTTATCACTGACTGTGGATTATTATCTTGTTGATTTAGTCATGTTCATAGCATTTGCTTGGTATATTATTCCTGATCTGGCAAACTGATTAAAATGAACTGTAAACTTTAAAATGGACAATTACTTGCACATTTAGGTCATTTAACAAAGCTTACTGGTTTTCCACCTTACATAGATATGGTCTTTCCTGACACCAGTTGTCTGCTAGTGTAGGCTCCATATCCACTTGACTCCATCCATACATGACCTTCGTATTTGACTTTGTACCTTGACCTATTTCATTTGACTTTCTGATACTGAGGACTTCCCCATTTTTCTACCTCTGTGTTTGGACCGCATCCCTGTATATTCAGTGTCTCGGCTCTGAGTTGGTGACAAAAATCACCTTTGGTGGGTTGGATTGTAGGCCTAAATCATTCTGGTCAGTTGTCCCGATGTTTGACATTGGCTCGAACTCCCCCTAGTCACTTGAGATGTTGTTGGCTAAAACTGAAAGCTCATGTTCTACCTATGGAAACTTAAAAATTCGCCCATAGAAACTAGAAAAAGGGCAAGAGCGATGAACTGCTAAAAATACTCCGCGAAGAGTATAAATAAAAAGGTCCAAAAAGCAATGGCTCTTAAAAGTTATATCTAAACAATTGCTGACCTTATGAATATTTGAAAAACATGCCCTGGATGCAAGCTGCAACTAGTTGTGCTTCTCAGCACATCTAAAATCCGAAGGGTTGTGTAGGCCAAAAAGGCCATGGAATAAAATTGAATGATCCTAATGAACCTGGATCAACTTGATGTAGACATGATGCCTAAGTTGAATAAGCACTCTCTAAACAACTTATCCATTTGTGAGGCACAGCCATCCCCCATGTTCTTTTGTCCAGCACAGAGTTGGTAGCTCCCCCCTTCTCCCAGTCCAAAGTATTTTTGAGTTGAGTTAGATAGATCAAACCCTTGGCCCAACCTTGTTCCTAGCCTTCACCCTTCATTAGCAGTTTGACCATGTCCAATGGGTGAGTTTGTTATTTGAACTATTGTGCAAGTAATTTTATATAACAACAGAATATGTGTACTTGATTAATGCCACTGAATGGATGTTATACTTTGAGCTTGGCTGTGAGAATGATTAGAGAAGCATGTCTTAGTCTACTGATGTGATTTATCCTTGGTTGTATATTATTGGGATCTGTGATGATGTGGGCCATGTATAGATGCCTATTATGATGATTGATGGTCCCACATACTTGATGATGATATCATATGATGGATAGATGGATTAGATGATGATAGATGTAGTTCAACAGGCTTTATTTTTACTTCAGATCAGCAGATTATGCATTTGTCCATATATAGTGGACCCTACAGCTGGCCCATTTGGGCAACCCATGGTGTATGAGTACACATTCCTAGTGGATTTGGGCCTTCCGGATCCAATGAGACACTTATCTTTTAGTTCCAGGCACTTCTGACAGTGATTGATGCAGTTTTACACTTGTTGACCAGATTTGGGGCTGATTTCCCAGCCTGAGCAGCAGGGGCCCTGAGAGGCCAGTTCACCTAGGGAGCTGATGATGAAGGGGGTGGTCCAGCCACTTGTTTTTACCATTTATCCCCCCTTCCGGAGAGCCTGGTGGGCTCAGATTGACAGCGCAGATGCCCTAGGAGGCAGTTTTGGCACTTTCACAGTTACCGAGGCAGTTAAAAAATGGGATAAAGTGGTCACTGAGGAAATCGATTTGGGCAATTGAGGCAAGTTTTTGGCATTTGGTTTTCACAGAGGTCTTCCAGGGTGATCTCACTATCTTCCAGTCAGTTTTCACCATGTGGGTATGCCCACATTGATCACAGGAGGTCATTTACTGCTCGACTGTCATGGATTTGGAGGACAGTTTTGGTCATTTATATTATCTTGGACATATTTTATTATTTTATTTTGCCTTGGGGATGAGCTAGTAAGGATTGATGCCTCCTAGCCCCACCATGTGCTTATATTGTCATGTCCTAGTCACCATGACGTGGATTTTGGTACTTATATTTCTCTAGTGGATGACGTCACCCTCTTATTGTACCATTTAGTGGGGGCGCTATCATTATATTGGGTGATCCATGTGATGTATTGTTATGACTTATTGTTAGCCATTGATTAGATCTTGAGATCTTTTAATCTTAGCCACTCATGTAAAAAGTGGTTAGGATTGTACTCTCTCCCCATCCTATTTAAGGAGGGAGCCTATCATTGTAAAAATCATCTAGAGATTTTTGGCTCTTGGATCTTGGAATAAAATTTCTATCTTTTGGAGTACATGCTTGGATTGGAGTGGATGTTATTTGTTTCTATTGAAAATGCTTTTGTCCATTGCACTGGAGGATCTATTGTAGCTATCTTGCATATTTGCCATATCTTATTTACAGGTTAAGAGGACGATTTTGGACAAGGGCGAATTGGTGGGGAGGCTTGCCCTTCAATCTTGGAAGAAGTCGTTTTGGTTTGACAGGGAGTAGTTTTGCCTTTGTGTCAACTATTCTATGTTTCTCTCTCTCTTGCTTGTATCTACCTTCAACATGTTAAACTGATTGATGCTTTGCTCCTTGGTTTTGACAGGTTAGAGGGAATCACATGTGGCTTGGAAAAATCGATTTGGCAAGAGGGCTTCAAGAATTCTCCATTTGATCTTTGGCAAAGTAATCCTCGTCTCAACTAGCATTCATCTCTTCATCTAGGTATGCTCCAAGAGGTATGATCTTCTTCTTCCTTGAATCATCCATAATTTCTAGATCATAAAAACCCTTGTTTTTGGTTTTTCTTAGATCTACTTAGAGCTAGCCTTGCTTTTGAAGAGATATTGAAAACCCACCTCTATAGCATCCACCCCTAGTTGGATCTATAGTTTGGTGGTGATTGGCTAAAAATTGACACACTTTTCAAGGCAAAAATCCCTCTTGAACCCAAATCTCACTTCCTAGTGAGAGGCTTGTTTGGTTAGATCTAGCACATGGGTAGGTGAGATCCCACTTGATTTGCAATCTAGACATTTGATAACCTACCCCCAGATCCTTACTTTGGTGAATTCTACCTTGTGGACATCATTCCATGTTTTAAGGGGTTAAAACCCCCTTTTGAATTTCCTAGCACCTCAAAACTCAGATCTACTAAGATCTAGCCCTTGGATTGACTTGATTTTTGGGATCCACATAGATCGGGACATGAGCCACTTGGATCTATAGTTTGGTGGCCATTGGACTTGATTTGGTCCACTTAACCCTTGTTTTAGCCCTCCTTGAGCAAGCCGCACTCCCTTGGGAAGGTGAGTTTGCCCACTTCTAGGAAGTGGGTGGTTGAGATTCTTGTGGATTTGGAAAGGCCATACTTTGAAACCTAGGTCTAGGGTATCCTTTTTTGATGATCCGCCTTGGGGGTTACATTCCTTGTTTCAAGGGATTGTGGTCCACTTAGGGTTATTTAATTAAAACCTAGATCTAGCAAGATCCAACCATTAGATCTCATTGAGCCCACTTGACTTGGCTTCTAGGTGTCCCGATCTACACTTTGACATACTTTTTGACCCCATTAGCCCATCTACCAAGGCACTAGTCCTCCTCAAAGCAAGTCGCACTCCTTGGGATTTGTGTCAAACCCTAGATCTAATACATGGGTAGTCCTAAAAACAACTTAGATCCATAGATCTAGTCATTACCTAACCTATAGTACCAACTTCACACCTAGCTTCACCTTGTGGGCCCACATAAAGCCATTTCACACATCCCAAGATAGTAAAACCCACTTGTGTAAACATATGGTACTACACCTTGTCATCATACCCAATTATGTGGCCTAAACCATACGTAGGTTGAAACAATAACAATCTCTCACACCACCTTCAACCATACCTCAACTTCTAGGTCCACTTAGCCTTGCATTGGTTTCCGTAACTCTTCATTTACCTACCTTTAGAAACCTTTGTTTGGGTCCAATCAACTGTGATTGGTTATAGGGTCTCCCCCTAGGTCTTGTTACACCCTGACCTAAAGCGAAGAGTGCCTCGGTTGACGTGACACCCACCTTGCATTGGGAACCGTGGCATCTCTTGGGTCACCTCTTTAGTTTCCTGTCTCCTCTACCATCCCGGATGGGATACCACTAGGGGCAACTACAAGTTGTGTGATAACAGGACCCTTCGGGACCTTAATTGTCATTGTTTAACCTTAATTAATGGACAGTTGGAAGCAGTATAATGGCTCCAACCATATTATTGTTGTATAAAATAACTATGAGAAGATCAATACAAAAAGTTGAATGCATTTGGCTCATCCCTTGTCTTTATTATCTCTTTGTGTGTGAATCTCTGCTTGAATATGATGTGAAATCCAAGCTTCCAACATGAGGCCTGGTCCTTGAGAAGATTGTTTCACTAGCTGCATTTTTCACTGGATGAGAGCTACTACTGCCTCCCGCTGCCAATTTGATCCCAATTTGGCTAGCCATAAATTTGAACCCTTGCATTATTTGACTTGTCATTTCCCCAAAAAATTGTTTCATGAACTTCCTAAAGTCTTCTTGCTCCTCCATTTCTGAGGCTCCCTTGTCACCTTTGGCCATGGATTCAACAAAATTTACTTCTTCTCCTACTTCTTCTTATTCACTAAATATATATTCAGTATTGGTTTCTAGCGGTGGGGGATCACTCCTTGAACTCATTAATGTTCACCCTGATAAGGTGCAAGGACCATGCTCTTATACCCCTTTAACATCCCTACCATGTAACTTCTCAAATTTTTCCAAATTCGAACCTTGGATTAATGAACTCAAAATGCTCCAAAAGCATACAAATGATTTCGAATTTTGTATGGATTGGATTGGGAGGACTTATGAAATCCTAATTCATCTCTTAGACCCTTATACATTCATTCGAAACATTCAGGTTTTGCATCTCTCAAGGAGGAAGGAAGGGGAAAAATACTAGGTGAATTCGATGGTTGAAAACCCCACTAGTCTAGGAAATTTTTGGATCCCCAAACAATGTACGAAATTCCCTATTTTTTGAACAGAGACTTGAATTTGATAGAGGACCTCAAGGGAAACCAAAATGCATCATTAAATCAGGTTTTAGGGTCTGTTATAACTCCCATAAAACAACATATTGTGAGACATAGAAATTGTGAGAAAATTGTTAACAATGGACATAAGATTTGTTGCACAAAATTTAATAAAAAATAAAAGGGTATGCACATAATATTTTGGTCATAAATATTAAATCATATTCAGCTTTAAACATAAGCAAAAACTCAGAAAAATTATGATGTCAAACAGATACAAAATCACTCCAAAACTCCATGTGAAAATAGAGAGGAAACTAGCTTGAATCAAGAGTTTGCTTGGAAATATTACATGAAAGGAATGGTATTTTGAGCCGTGGCTCCAATATGCAGTTCATTATAGTGATATGCATAATATAACATAACCATGGAGTCACAAAATCATCCTCCACAAAATATACTCAACTATGAGTGCGCCATCACACTTGAACATGGACATTGGGAGAATATCGATAGATAGATAGTGGAGAAAGAAGGTAGAAGATGAACTTGAATTGAAAGGGGACTTGAAACTGCATCAAAACACCTTCATTAAGCTTTGATAAAACGTTTGAATGGCCTCTCCTCCAACCAACTTGGACATGAATCTTTCACCTTCGAAATTGGTTCAATGGTAGGGAGGATGAACATCCACTGTGTAAGGACAAGCTAAGCTCTCCAAGAGTGAAAATGAGAAATGAACAAAAGATGCTCTACTTCATCCTCTTTTATTAACCTCCAATGAAATAAAGATCTAAAATTCCCTCAAGAGTATTCACTCAACTCAAATTAGTGATAGATTCTCATATGAGACACTTGTCCACTTCTTCCTTGCATTTCTCTTTCCCCAATTCTAATTGGGAATATTGGTTGACTATAAATCCCTCTATGCGCCCTCTTGGTGGATATTTTTAGCCCTGATATGTCAGATGTGTCATAGGTCTGCAATCAGGTCTGAATTTGTCATGGATTCCTTCATCATTGTTGTCATAGATGCCATGGAATCTAGCCACAAGTGTCACAATTTCTCTATGATGCCCCTTCCTCTTCCTTGGGAGTTACCCTTCCACTCCAATTAGACCTTCCTAGATTATTGCTATGAATAATTCCTCTTCATCTCCCCCAAGTACGTTACCTTCCACCTTGGACTCGAATTGGTGAGAGAATGATGCCAAGTGTAGTGGGGAATCTTGCCACATGTGGGTCTTGTTGGCAGGCGGTTTGGTAAGGTAATATCGCAGCATCTCTGATGCTGCGACAAGATAGAAGATAGCACAGAAGGCGACGAGCGAGGCATGAAGAAGAATAGTTTATGCATTTTTTGGGTCAATTGTATTGCAGGTTGCGGGTTTTGGGTCACCATATATTATGTATTGTTGAGTCAGTTATACCGCATAATGCGGGTTTTTGGTCGTTTTTGGACTAGGTCAGTTAGATATTGGGTCATTTGTCCATAGTGTCGGTTAAGAAGTTGTTAGAAAGTGGAAAAGAGTTGTAAGGCAGAAGCCTATATATAGATAAGAGTTGTAAGTGTTAAAGCATGGAGTGCTTGAATGAATTATGCAAGCTTATCTGATGTTGGATCTCGGATGTATGTTTCCGGTGTATGTTTGAGGTCAGAAGTCATTGTTGAGATCTAGTGTTTGCAGAGACATTGTATTTGGGTTTTGCAATGATAATATGATGAAGCTATTTTGGTACAATCTCTATGTTCAATCTGTTCAGTTATGGTAATGTAATGTTGCACTATACGAATAATGTCATGCTTCTTTGATACAATATTTTCTTTACCGTTACTGTTACTGCAATGATGAATGTCTTGGTTGAATAATGCTCTAATGATACAGTCAAATATTAAGATCTCTGTTTTAGTGTTGCAATAAGTTTAAGTGATATAGCCGCAACCATCCTCCTTAATTCGGAGGAAACATGGTTCCGTTTGCTCTTCCTGGACGCCTCGGGTGAGACCTCATCTGCTCTGCAGGTGTTGCTGGGTGGGATAAAACTTGTCGAGTTGGTGCTCAAGGAGACCGTGGTATGTGTCGACAGTGAGTGGAACCCCTATCGACTGGTTTCACTCTAACAAATGGTTTTGTTGTTGGGACTGTGTGCAGAGTGAAAGGAGGATATGTTGTGGCACCCGACGCAACCGGAGATATAGAGCTGGTTTGATCAGAAGTTGCAGGAGTTTGCTGAAGAAGAAAGTCGGAACACTTGACTGACAGTAGATTAGTGGGTGGGAAGATACATTCACGACGGTCTGCACGAATGGTTCTTCTGTGAATTCCCAGTCATCTTGTACGAGTGGTTGTCGAAGCTGACCTTCCTGAAGAGGAATTTCCAAGGTGGTGAACCGATGACTTGGACCCCAGAGTTGATTCAGGAGCTGCAGGAAGTCGATAATAAAGCATCGTGGGCTGTTGAAGTTTGGATCGATAGCATCTTGGAGGGATCTATCACTGAATTCATGGTTGAGACACAAAAGTATTATAGTGAGGCCGAAAGATATTTCTTCCGCGGACCTAGGGGAAGGTTCCTGCTGTCGCTCCAACTGTCAATTAAGATGCTTATCTGCGAAAAGGGTATATTAAAGATGCACATAGATCAGTAAACATCTTGGTGGGCGGAGGCCGTGGGTATCGCAACTGTCGAGGCATGGTACATGGAATGATAAGGGGTAGATGGGTGTAGGTCATGAGGAGACTGTGAGCAAAGCCAAGGAAGAGAGTGGTCTTACAAGAGGAGGAGAGAGGTTTCGACAAGAGAAAAGGCAGAGGATAGGAGAAGGTCTTGCTATGATCGAACCGTAAGGCCATGAAGGAAGACCACACGGGAAAAAGTGACCTCACAGTCTTGACAAGGACGACCAGGCTATGCCCAGGATAGAAGCAGGACCAAACCCCTACACCAACGTACCCACACCTCCTCTCACTATCTCACAAGCGGTAAGGAATACTTCTTCGACACCACCGAGTTCATCAATTCCACAAAAATTAATTACTAGTCATTTAGCGACTGGAGGAAGGAAGCCCAGGATAGTGGGAGAGGATACTAAGTTACCACTATTTCATGGAAACGGAACATACAACCCTGAACAGTACTAGTTTTTATGTGAGGCTGTATGGACAGTAAAACAGATCACTGATGATGATGCGAAAAAAGGAAAATTGGCGACAAATCTCCAAGGTCGCGCCTTGGATTGGTTTATGAAGTTTATGCAGGTTCCTGTTGGTACTCCGGCGAAGACACTGGATGAAATTCGCATGGGACTAATCGCTGAGTTCCGGAAGCCCAAATCCGAAGCACAGTACATTACAAAGCTTAAATAAATTAAGTAGTATCCCAATGAGTCTATGTGGGACTTTGATCAGCGTTTCAAGATGCTAATGGTAAGAGTTAGTTTTGATATGAGTACTGTCCAACATAAGGAGTGGTTTATTGCAGCGTTACTCCCGCATATTCGACTGCCGCTGATGCAGCAAAACATTACCACACCAAGTGAAGCTCTAGAGATTGTGATGCGGCTTGAAGCGTCGCCGATTGGGGAGAATGCAGCTGGAATGTCGTAGATCCAAACACAATTGGCTAACCTTACTATACAACTACAAGATCTGAAAAAAGGAAAGGATTAGCGAGAAGAGATTTGGTGTACACGCTGTCGAGACGAGGGCCATACTAAGGATAGTTGCCCCAACTTCCGCAATTATCTTGTTTCAGGAGCGCCGAACCCGTTGAATGGTGGCGGATTACCATGGTGTCGTGTTTTCCATGTATATGGGCACTGCCATGAGGAATGTACTTATATGCAGAAGATGGTAACTAAGCCCATGAATTTGTATTGCACGTTTTGTTGATGAGTGGGACATGACGACAAATATTGTCGTGCATATGGATTGCTTCAGGAGAGGATGCATGATGCCTTCTATGTGAAAGAAGATCCGCATGCCATACAACAACCACAACTCTAACAACAGGTAGCCTAGCCACTACCTCAACCACAGGTGCAGTTTGTACCGCAGCAACAACCACAGCAGTTCATGCCGCAATATACTTCGATGCAAATGGATCCACAGCAGCCACAATACGTCCAGCAACCGCAGTATGCACCGCAAGGGCAAGGCATGCAACCGAATCCGATACAGCCGCAGTGCCAGCAGCAGGGAGGATTCTGAGGAGGATACCGGGGTGGATGTGGCAGAGGATTTGGTCGAGGAGGAGGACGAGGTGGTCGTGGACTTGTTCAATGCTATCACTGTACGGTATGGGTTCATTACCAGCGAGACTGTCCACTACTATAGAACCAGTCTACATTCTATTTTGTTAATGATCATACAGTTGAGAATTGTCCGCAGTTGATTGCACGATGGTAGGCCGGGAATGTTCCGCAGTTACAGAATC
Organism: Larix kaempferi; assembly: GCA_027924585.1. Classification (NCBI taxonomy): domain Eukaryota; kingdom Viridiplantae; phylum Streptophyta; class Pinopsida; order Pinales; family Pinaceae; genus Larix; species Larix kaempferi. The sequence goes on from BSBM01000194.1 coordinate 17,920,906, forward strand.
AGAATCAACCACAACAAGCAGTATAGAACCAAGTGCAACAATCGGTACAGAACCAGAATCCGCGACGGAATCAAAACGCAAATCAAAATGTAAACCAACCCGGGAATTTGCCGCCGATTCAGACGTTGGGTGCAAATATTGCGACAATTTCTGCAGAACCGAGACCACAAGATGCTTTTGTTGTTGTTGTTACTCGCAGAAGTAAAATGACTGGGGAAGATAGCTCACGGCCATTGATTCGGTTGGCAGGCCAGAAGACGGTATCGTTTGACATCGACGCTGAGCGGGAGGCATTCCTTCAGGCACGTCGCACCTTGGAAAAAGATCGCGGTAAGGCTGTTATTTGCGATATGCCTCCTATCTTTGATGCTACATCTGAGGTAGGCCTGTAGACACCGTCTGGAACTCTACAAAAGTTTCTCGAGAGCTATCTGTTATTGGCCTAAGACCCGACTACCCTGGCTAATATTGAGGGATGGTTGCAGCGATTTACGAGGGGACGACAAGAGTCTGCAGTGAACTCTTTACAACGGTGGAAGACAGGTAAGGAGATGAGAATGAACATTCATATTTCCGACTACAATGTTGATTCCGTTATTCTTGATCTTGGTTCATGTGTTAACATCTTAACCAAGCAGGCTTGGCAGAAAATTGGGAGCCTACCATTGAGCTGGTCTCCTGTACAGCTCTGGTTAGCTAACCATGCGAAAGTGACACCCATTGGGTGAGTTCCACGGCTAATGGTAGACATTGAGGGCATGAAAACCTATGTTGACTTTGATGTCATCGAAGTTGTCAAAGGAGGAAGCTCTTATCCTGCACTGTTGGGGATTGGATGGGCTAACGATAGTGGAGCTGTAATCAACTTCAAGCGACAAATGATGAACTTTGAGAATCGCGATCTCAGAGTCATAGCCCCGTTGGATTTGGCTGAAGGATGTCGATACATTGAGCCCGTAAAGGATGACGATCCCACTGGATGGGACCATGCATTCAATATTTCTGAAGACTATATTCATCCTACTGCCAACGGTGAGCTGGGATGGTACAGCGAGAGCTCTGCGTCTTCTGACTCTGATGATGCGCTAGAACGTTGGCAGAACCGCTTGCATGAGGTATTGCTCAGAAAATGTGGCTTAGTCACGCAATCCTTATGCCGTGTTGCGACAGAAACGGTCACACTGCCAGTCTATGAGGGGTTTCCTGGCTTAACCGACTTTTTGATAGAATTTTAAGAACGAGTTTCAGAACCCCAGCGATTGCTGGCGTTGGAGGAAGCACTGAAGGTTGCTCCAACACGCTGGTGGGAGACACACAAGAAATCCATTGATGGTTGGTCACAGTGTAGGAGGTTGATGATGGTTCATTTCGACGATACTGAGGTTTACCACACAGGAAAGTATGATGGTCAGAATAATCCCAATGATCATTTGATGGAGTGTCAGCGGCTATGGGTAGTGCGACCACGAGATGAGTGGGTCCATGCTTTTATCCATACCTTAGATGAGATGCCACGCTCGTGGTATACCGCCACTGAGTTGCGCAGAGAAATTACAATGTGGGGGGAGTTGACGGTCTGTTTCACTCATACGTTCACTTTCGCGGATGCCAACCCTGATGTCAATAATGCATTGCAGCTCATCCGCGATGCAGTCTTGCAGGTTGTTCTGGCGGCCTACCCTGTGGATCTGAACACGTATTGTTAGATGCAGTCCCTCATGGAGTGCTTCAACATCACTGGGGTGCTAGACAACGGTGATGATCCACGAAATGTCAACATTCCCGAATCAGAAGGAAGTCGCGATGTGGTACCACCTGATGCACTAAGTAATCCGTTCAGTCAGCCCTTGAAGCTTCGTAAGATCAATATTGGGACGGAGGCCACTCCCAAGTTTGAAAATGTTGGGGACTATTGGGATGATGAGATGATGAGAAAGGTCACCGATTTACTCCATGAATTTCAAGACTTATTTCCCACGAAGTTTTCCGATATGAAGGGGATTCTGGGCGATTTAGGGGAGATGAAGATTCCATTAAAACCAGATGCTAAGCCAGTCCGACAGTGACCCTATCGGCTCAATTCGTGACATAAGGAGAAGGTCAAGGTAGAAATCGATCGCATGTTGGATGTTGGTATCATTAAACCAGTCGAAGAGTCAGAATGGATCAGTCATATGGTGGTACAGGACAAGAAAACTGGTGAGGTGCGCATTTGTGTTGATTTGCGGAAGTTGAATGATGCCTGCTTGCATGACCCCTTTCCGAACCCGTTTGCTGACGAAGTACTTGAAGGGGTGGGCGGCCAGGATATGTACTCATTCACAGATGGGTTCTCTGGCTACCATCAGATTCGCATTTAGAAGGAAGATCACCATAAGACAACTTTCGTAGCTGAATGGGGCTACTTTCAGTACATTGTGATGCTGTTCGGCCTTAAGAATGCACCTGCGATATTTTCACGAGTTGTTGTTGCTGCATTCAAAGACTTTATTCAGAAGTTCTTGCAAGTATATATGGATGATTGGATAGTTTATGGTTTGATCCGCGATCATCTGGCCAATCTGCAGTTGATGCTTGAGCGCTGCCGACAGCACCAGACATAGCTGAATTTTAAGAAATGCATATTTTGTGCACCATTTGGGATATTGCTGGGCCATATCATGTGTAAGCAAGGATTGTTGGTTGATCCAACCAAGATTGCACTCATTTTGAGCTTGTAAACGCCGACCACTGTTAAGCAGTTACGGGTGACTCTGGGGCATACGGGGTATTATCACAAGTTCATCAGGGGATATGCAGCGATTACCGTCCCTATGGAAAAATTGCCGAAGAAAGACGTGCTATTTCAATGGACCCCAGAATTTCAAGACAGCTTTGAAACACTGAAGGCGAAGATGGCTTCGGCGCCGATATTGGTATTTCTGGACTGGAGTAAGGACTTCCATGTCCACATCGATGCCTCATCGATCGCACTGGGAGTAGTATTGGCTCAGCCTGGAGAGGGGGATCTTAATCACCCCATCGCTTTTTCCAGTCGGAAGTTGTCATCTGCAGAACGCAACTACACCACGACGGAGAGGGAAGGCCTGGAAATGGTTTATGCACTGTAGAAGTTCCGTCATTATTTATTAGGTGGCCATTTCAAGATGTTCATAGACCATTCCGCATTAAAATACCTGGTCAATAAGCCTGTGTTGGGGGAGAAGATCTGTCGATGGCTACTTCTTTTTCAGGAGTTTAATTTTGAAGTCATTGTGAAGCCAGGGCGGTTGAATGCTGGCCCTGATCATCTATCATGGATTGAAACAGGGGAGGAGCTCACTAACATTGAAGACGGGTTGCCTGATGCGCAACTGTTTAAGGTTGGCATCGTTGATGAATATTTTGAAAAAATCATTCAGTTTCTGGCAACAGGTACTGCACCCGAAGAATCCACCATTAGTTAGAAGAAGCAGTTGGTAGTCAAGGTTGCAGACTTCCAGCTAATCGTGGGAGAGTTATACAAGATGGGTGCCGATGAGATATTGTGCAGGTGTGTCTTGCCGCATGAGCAAGCGCAGATATTGGCAGAAGCACATGGAGGAGTAGCTAGAGGGAACTATGGCAGTCGGGCGACTGCTAGGAAGGTGCTGTGTGCGGGGCTTTGGTGGCCCACACTGCATAATGATGCGACAGACTATGCGCGGTCCTGTGATGCTTGTCAGTGAACTGGAAAACTGTCCAGACGTGATGAGATGCCACTGATGCCTCAATTAACATTGCAACCGTTCGACAAATGGGCAGTGGACTTTGTAGGACTGATCAATCCACCAGGGAAGCGCACGGGGGCATGATACATCATCACGATGACATAGTATTTGACCTGAGGGGCAGAGGTGGCACCAATAGTTGATTGTTCCACAGCCACTACGACGCGATTTTTGTTTGATAACATCATCACTCGCTTCGGCTACCCCAAGATATTGCTGAGTGACCAGGGCAGCCACTTTCTCAATCGCACCATTAGCGCATTGACGGAGGAACTGCAGATACATCATAAGAAGAGTACGCCCTATCATCTGCAGGAAAATGGCACAGTGGAAGCTTTCAACAAATTATTGGAGCATGCGCTGACAAAGGTGTGCAATGCGAACCGTGACGACTGGGATCTGAAAATTCCAGCAGTGTTGTCGGCCTATCGCACCAAATGTAAAAGGCTGAGAGGTCAAACACCATTCGGGTTAGTATATGGACAAGAAGCGATTATGCCCATGGAATATATTGTCCCGAGTCTGCGCATCGCGGTAGCGATAGGCCTGGATGATGCAGCGGCACTAGATGAATGTCTAGAGCAGTTGGTGCAGCTGGAGGAAGATCGTTTCATCGCTGGTTTCCACCAAGGGGTGGAGAAGGATCGCCAAAAGGAATGGCATGATCGACATATAAAAAACAAACAGTTTCAGCAGGGCGACTTGGTGCCGTTGTACGACAGCAAGTTTATGAAACATCCAGGCAAGTTGCAGATGCATTGGCTTGGTCCATAATGCATCAGTACTATTACTTCAGGGGGAGTGGTTCAGTTGCAACAGTTGGATGGGGCGATGCTCCCAAAACTGGTAAATGGTCATAGGTTGAAGCCCTATCAGTTGGACTTGGAATAGCGCAATGCTTGAGTCACATCGGGAAAAAAAAATTGTTTTAGGATGACTGGTGGCAGGATGGCACACCGACAGAGAAATGAATGCGCAAGTAGGGAGGCTTGTGTCGTAGGTTAGGAGCGGTTCGCGACAAGTGGCAGAGTTACAACTGGGTCAAATCAGCAATAAATGCCAGACAATTAATTAATGGTGCTTGTTTGAATGATGGGAATTAATGGCGGATCCGGCCGATCGACGGGCAGGATCGATGATGGATTTGGGGAATTAATATCGAAATTTGGTTGAGTTAATGCAGGATTTAGTCATGATTATGGAGGATTGGGTTGGAAGCTATAAGAACGGGTAGATGTCGGTCGGAAGGCACCGAGAAATCAGCTATTTAGTATTGTTGCTGTTTGCTGAGTGCAGTCGTGAGTTGGGCAGGGTTCAATTGACCTTTCGATAGATGGTTGTTGGGTGATGAGTGGGAACTATGGATAACGTTGTGACAAGTTGGTGAGCACTCACAAAGGTTGACGTTGCGAACATACCGGTCAGAAGGAGTCTTACGCAGTTCGCGATAGAGGCAGATTGCAATCCTGTCACCTCATGGCCCTATCATCCCTACAAATGATTGCTTCTGACAGATCCAGCATGCTTACCACCCGACGACGATATGTTTTGCACAGGGCGCGCTGGGCCAGTATGGTCGGAAATATGCAATGGGATTGATCACACACTTCGACATGTGGGATCCTCAATGGCAGCATGGTTTCCACTCTATGAGTCAGTTGTTGGGTTTACACACACAGATGAATGGTAGTGGGGCATCATTACCACCGTTGATGACTCATGAACGGTTCAGCTATAAGTAGCAGACGCCGAAGGTAGTTTGCTACAGAGCGGTCCCTCCGAAGTAGAGTGTTCATGCTAATAGAACAGTCCCGATGTTGATTAGTTTCAGAGTTCTAAGGAGGCTGTGGAAATACTTCACTTCATTTCCCACGGCAGCACCCCAGGGGCCCTGCGAGCCCGAACGACGAGTGTGAATGAGCTCCCTGATATGGCGGCTGTACTTACACTGTGGTATGGCAGAGCTGAGGGTCTGTCTAGAATGTTTAAGCATACAGTAGTTGTTCGAAGTTTTGTGGCTGGGGTGGCCGCTCCCCGGCCCCAGTAGGAGTTGATCACTGGTGCGAAACAGATGTGCCGGAGCCATCTGCTAGTTTCACACCTTGGTATTGTTCGTCCTCTTTTTATTCTAGTATTTACCGTTCATAGAGACTGGAGGATGAGTTTGGACAATTCCTAGTCGTCCGTTCGGCGATCCCGGCGTTGGCATGAGGCGTGCATGCTAGGAAACCTGTAGACCAGACCACAGTTTGACAGATAAACTGAAGCAAGATCCAGATAGCACGAGTAAGTTACCAACCGTGGTGCCATATTTTTTACAGTTTGGAGAGATAAGACGACGGAGTACACCATGTCCAGTTGACGTGGATCGAGGGCGAGCCACAAGATTGTGTTGGGGGCCTATTGGCAAGCGGTTTGGTAAGGTAATATCGTAGCATCTCTGATGCTGCGACAAGACAGAAGATAGCGCAGAAGGCGATGAGCGAGGCATGAAGAAGAATAGTTTATGCATTTTTTGGGTCAATTGTACCGCAGGTTGCAGGTTTTGGGTCATTTGGACCATATATTATGTACTGTTGAGTTAGTTATATCGCCGAATGCAGGTTTTTGGTCATTTTTGGATTAGGTCAGTTAGATATTGGGTCATTTGTCCATAGTGTCAGTTAAGAAGTTGTTAGAAAGTGGACAAGAGTTGTAAGGCGGAAGCCTATATATAGATAAGAGTTGTAAGTGTTAAAGCATGGAGTGCTTGAATGAATTATGCGAGCTTATTTGATGTTGGATCTCGGATGTATGTTTCCGGTGTATGTTTGAGGTCAGAAGTCATTACTGAGATTTAGTGTTTGCAGAGACATTGTATTTGGGTTTTGCAGTGATAATATGATGAAGCTATTTTGGTACAATCTCTGTGTTCAATCTATTCAGTTATGGTAATGTAATGTTGCACTATACGAATAATGTCATGCTTCTTTGATACGATATTTGCTTTACCGTTACTGTTGTTGCAATGATGAATGTATTGGTTGAATAATGCTCTAATGATACAGTCAAATATTAAGATCTTTGTTTTAGTGTTGCAATAAGTTTACGCGATATAGCCGCAACCATCCTCCTTCATTCGGCGGAAATGGTTCCGTCTGCTCTTCCTGGACGTCTCAGGTGAGACCTCATCTACTTTGCAGGTGTTGTTGGGCGGGATAAAACCTGTCCGGGCCGGTGCTTAGGGAGACTACGGTATGTGTCGACAGTGAGTGGAACCCCTATCGACTGGTGTCACGCTAATAGGTCCCACACCATATTATACACCCTAATGACCAAATGTCACCTTATTTTTCCTTTATTATTATTTATTTGACCCAATTAATGTGAATTTGTAAGTCTAAAGTCAATTTGGGTTCTTGTAGCTCCCTTATTCCAAGTTTTAATGCTTCCACCCCAACCTAGGGAACTAGTAGTTAGTGGAATTTTTCCTCCATGAAAATTTATTTGGATGGGTACATTACAAAGAATGCCTCCTTTTTCAATGACCATAATTCCTTATGAACTGTAGGTAGTAACCCGCCAATCCTAAGAATCCTCTAAGGTTCTTCAAGATTTTGGAAACTAGCCATTCCATGATAGCCTTATTTTTGTTTGGGTCCACTTTGATTCCTTCGTGAGATAGAATATGACCCAAACATTCCACAATCTGAACCTCAGAGGAACATTTAGAATTTTTTGTATACTATTGGTTCTCCTCCAATAGTTTTAAGATCCTTTCAACATGTTGTACATGATCCTCCCAAGATTTTCTATAGATTAGTATATCATCAAAAAATAGCAACACAAATTTTCTCAAAAAGGGTTTAAAAATAGATTCCATCAAGCTTTAAAATATGGAAGATGCATTGGTAAGGCCAAATGGCATCACAAAAAATTCATAATGACCTTGGTGTGTTCAGTGAATGTCTTCTTTCTTCATTATGATGTCTTCTTTCTTCATTATGATTTGATGATATCCACAACAAAAATCCAACTTGGTAAAGAAAAATGCCCCATATAATTCATCAATGGCAAGAATATGAAACTTATATTTTATGGTCATCCTATTGATCTCTTTGTAGTTTAGACACATATTCCATGAATCTTCATTTTTATGAACCATCACCACTGGTGCAGAGAAAGAACTTTGACTAGGTTGAATGATGCCTACATTTAACATTTCTTGAACCATTTTTTCAATTTCACTCTTTTGTGCATATGGGTACCTGTAGGGTCTAATGTTAGGTGGTACATTATTTGGTTGCAAGTGAATAACATGGTCATTATATCTAGTAGGTGTAATTGCTTTAGGAATTTATCCGAATACCTTGGAATGTTTGTCAATAACTTGTTGGAGATCCACTAGAATAGAGGGCATTGATGTTTGCACATCTAGCAAGCATTATTCCATAGTGTCCCTTTTTTAGCAATTTTGTCATGCTACTAGAGCTTATCACTTTAGAGGGTTTTATTTGGAGTACCTATGATCCAGATCTTGAGGGATCATACCAGGAAATCTTGAATGCTGAGAGAGGAGGAGAGAAAACATATAGTTATGCTATGAAATTCATATAAAGAACATAAACAAGAAACAAATAAATTAAATACACCATGAAAATACAAGAGAGAGTTGGAGAAGAATGATTCCTTTAAGATTAACCATTACATGCAATGAGGTCAGTTTTAGGACCTCTCCTTCCTGATTCTAACTCTCTCCCTACTACCTTTTTTATAAGGTGTCTTGTTGTCAATGTCAACTTTTAATAACTAATTCCATTAATTACATATCCATCATGGTCTCTTTTTACATTTAATAAAAATATGGATATTTGAATTTCACATCCGATCTTATACTATAATCCCCCCTAAGAGTTGGATCATTCTTCCCCCCCTTAGAAAATAATGGTCCCCATCATTTCACTCATGCTAAAAAGGATCTATTATGTTCATTGTACCTTGCCAAATGCCAATGAAGAGAAAGTTTTTTTTGGTTAATCCATAACCGTGGGTTTTGTGTGGTTGATCCATAAGCTTGTGGGAAATTACAATGGGTAAATATTACAATAGGATTTAATAAATCCAAAAATTTAAAATTCATTAAAAATTTTGTGACTTTTGTTGTAGTTGATGTCTTGCTGCAAATTTGTTCATAACTTAAGTTGTAGGATATGAAATTGAATTCTGTCAGAGACCCATTTGAGATATTAGAGAGACATTTCCATTGATATATAAAAAATGTTCTGTGGTGGGTTGTGGAGTGAGAAAATTACCACCGAATCTGCAGATGCGCGTGGCCGCACTAGTCAGCTACATGTAGAGCTTCATTTGATGATATTTCTCAAACCAGGAAGCCAAATGAAAAAAATGTGAAATACCCATTTTAGCTAACGGAAATACATTTCCAATGAAATATGGTAGAGCCTCTAAAAATTTCTATGTATTTCATGGAACTTGTCTAAATTTTCTATACATGCGGCTGCACTATGTACAGACACGTGCTACGTCCAACAAGTATATCTCACAAACTAGGCAACGAAATGAGATTCCGTGAAATATCCATTTGAGATGACATAAAAAAAATTTCAAATGAGATATGGTAGACCCTCTGAGACATCTTGCATAATCCACAACATCTTTCTAGAGTTTGCAGAAGTGGGTCGTCCGACATATAGTGATGAGTGTAGAGGGCCAGAAAGGATGCCAAGGGTTTGTAGAGTAGCATGGGATGTTTTATAGGTTTTGGAACCTATGTGGACAACAAGGAATCCCTGCATTTTTTTTGAAAATTTTGTAGACCAATGGATTTAATAGATCCATGTATGGATTTTCCTGCAATGGTGAACGGAGATTTGAGGGCATAAAAACCTTGTAGTGCATGTGGACCAACTGTGATGCTTACAATGTATGGTCCAACAAATGGATTTTGAGAGTACCAAAAGGAGTTTGGTGATTGTTGAAAATATTTGAACCCACAATATGCTTCAAACCATTGTTCCATGGAGTGCCTACTCACTCTAATACCATTGATCCGGATCTTAAGGGTTGAGACCTGGAAGACTTGAATGCCGAGAGAGGAGGAGAGAAAATATATAGATATGCTGTGAAATTCATATAAGGAACATAAGCAAGAAACAAATAAATGGAATACACCATGAAAACACAAGAGAGAGTTGGAGAAGAAGGGTTCCATTAAGATGAAACATTACATGTAATGAGATTTGTTTTGGGACCCCTCCTTCCTGATTCTAACGCTTTCCCTACTAACTTTTTTATAAGGTGTATTGTTGACAATGTAAAATTTCAATAACTAACTCTGGACATTAATTACATGTCCATCATGCTCCCTTTTTACATTTAATAAAAATATTCCCTTTTTACTTTCACATCTGATCTTAGACTATAATCCCCCCTTAAGATTTAGATCAAACTCTAAGTTCAATTTCCTTTCCTTCTAAGGGGAATCTCATGAAACATTCTTGAAAATTAAGGGTCACTATTCCTAATGATTGTAGACACTAGACCCCTAGTACAATATCAACACTACCCATTTGGATTGCAATCATTGGACTATCCAATAAATACCCCCCATAGTAATCTTAATACTGTGGAATTTCCTTGAACAATTTATGGTACCTCCATATGTAATCATTAATTGAAATTCTGGTGTTGTATACATAAATCAACTGATAAATTCGGTTGATTTGCAATTAATGAAGTTATGGGTACAACCTAAATCAATCAACATTGTTACCTTTTTCTTTTTGATATATCCTTATATCTTAAGAGTTTGTGGAGTTCTAATGATGGCCAGTGCATGGAAATATATAGTTGAAGTAGTATCTTCTAGATTTAACACTTGGGATTGTTCTAGTTTTGGATCATCTTCCTCTTCACAGTCTATGTAGAATAGTTTCTTCTCATTGCACTTATGCCCTTTATTGTACTTTCTATCGCAATTGAAACATATTCTCTTTGCTATTTTTTCCTCCAATTGTTGAGGCATCAACCTTGTAGGTTTATTATGGTTGGGGGAGGAAACACTTCCCTCCCTATAAGTGTTACTAGTAGCCCTTCTAGCAACCATATTTTTAGTTTCAACTTTCCTTTCCAAACTAAAAGCATTCTCTAATTATTTAGGTTCAAAGAGGTGTACCTCATGTTGAACTCTCTCCTTTAGAGTTTCCATAAAGAGATCCAATAAATTATCCTTGATATTGTTCTTCACTCTAAGAATTGGGTTCTGAAACTACTTAATATGATCTACCACTGGAACGTTTTTCTTGAGATTTATCCATTAACTAAAGAAGGTGTTAGTATTAATATCCCCATAATGTTCTATCAATTCTTCCATAAAAAATACCAAGAGATGATATAGTCCTTTTTACGATCACAAATACATTGGTACTAGACAAATTTACTAGGTTCTAAATATAATGATGCAATAGTTACCTTTTGTAAAGTTGGAACTTGGTGTAGATTGAAGAATTGCTCCATCCGAAATATCCATGCTATTGAATCATTACCATCAAAATTTATCATATCAATCTTGGGAATGAAGTAGTTCCCTGGTACAATGATCTAGGTGGATATCGGTGGCGACCCACCTCTTCAAACTGGCTCAAAACAATCTTCTGGCAATTTTGGTAATTTACTATTTTAAGCAGCTTTTCGGGTCCTGAACTTCCAGAGCCATTTTGAGGCCCTAAATGACATTTTTTGGGGAATCTTGATCGAGGAATTTATCCATTCATGTTTTTCAGCGTATTTCTCAATAGATCTTTCCAATGAGCTATCCTGCAACCCAAACGGAGATCGTATGCCAAAGTTACGCCCTCGGGAAGTTGATACACCAAACTACCCAAAACGGGGTCCACGAATCTGTTGGCTTTTCATCTTCCAGGGTTAGGGTTTTGGATTTTGGGATTCTTTCCCTAATGATTATGATAAATAGGCCCTTTTGGCCTCCTTTTGTAATCATCTTGGCACGAATGAGCATAGCAGCCACATCTCTTCTTAGAGATAGCTACCACCATTCTAGCTATTGTATTTTACATTCTGTTCTATTTCCGCTATTTAATAGAATATGTGTTTACTGTATCACTGTGTTCTTTTCAATATATTTGTGTATAGGATTATGTATTTTATCTTTCATTTCGTTCCCACATAAATCCGGATTAGTGGTATCAGAGCAATCTACTCTTTGATTGTTTCTCGGTGCATGTCCCCGACGAGGTCAGCATACAGAGAGTTGGGTCTCGAACTAGTTTCACTTGGGGAAGATCACTCTCACCGCCCCAAACGGCCTCCCACGGCGGATGAAAAGAGAGATGACGGAGTAGGATATCCTATCAAGTTTTTTCTTGAGGAAGCCCTCGTGCGATAGAGGAATGGGATGATGGATAATTTCACCCAGATCCTTCGATGCATGCAGTTGACGACGAATACACCTTCAACGAGTAGCCATTTCGGAGATGCGACTCCCTTCAAGGTACAAGTTAATTTTGATATCCCTTTATTTGAAGGCCAAATCGATGCCGATGCCCTAGATAAATGGTTGAATCTACTAGAAGGGTATTTCTCTATCCACAAATTTTTCGATAGGGAAAAGATCATCTTTTCCCTCCTCAAGGCTGTCCCCCATGTCAAAAATTGGTGGGAAACTTATTGTGAGCAAAACTCATTAGACAAGTCTAGATTGTTTGATTATGCCAATCCCACTTGGGCCTCTTTTATGGATGCCTTCAAGGAACAATATTACCTTGTTGGAAACCATGATGACCAATACACAAAATGGACCATTCTACGTCAAGAGAGGGACCAAACGGTGTCAGAGTACACCAACAACTTTCATACCTCGCGCACAAAGCTGGGTATAAAGGACTCCGAGCAACACCTCGTAATAAAATATCGCAGTGGCCTACACCGATACATACGAACATAGATGGATTTCCTGGACATCTCTTCACTCGGATCCACCTATCGATATTTTGTTAAAATCGAGTAGAAATTTCAGCAAAAGAACAAGCGTGACTTCGGACCTGCGTAGAAGTAGGGCAAGGGAAACTCTGGCTCATAGAACACGGGTCAGGGAAAGGACAACCAGGCCCAACCACAAGCGAAGAAGGGTAATGAAAAGACAAAGAAGGACACCGAGAAGTGGTGCGAGTTCCACAAAATCCCCTGGCACAACACTGATGAATGTCGCTCAAAACAGTCATTGGTGGCTGAGATCAAAGCTTCAGAATCAGATCCCATTTCCGATTCTGAATCAGAACCTAATTTCACAGTTGCGCAAAAAGGGAAGCAGATCATTGATGTAGAACCCAGTGCCGTTGTTGCCACCACATAGATTCAACCAGAGGAACTTGAAGAGTCGGAAGAAGAGGAGCGCCTTTTCCACTCATAGATGTGGGTGAGGGGAATTCCCCTACACTTTGTTGTGGACAGCGGCAACCAAAAGAACTTGATCTCAGAGGAAGTCATCAAGAAATTGGAGCTACCAATAACACCACACCCACAACCATACACCATTGGATGGCTAAGCCAAGGATGAGGGATCCGCATCAATCATCAATGTTTCCTACCATATGGCATCAAGCCCTTCAAAGATGAGGTATTCTTCAATGTGGCCCCACTTGAAGTATGTGATGTTCTTTTAGGACAACCATATATGTGGAAGCGTCATGTTGTATATGAATCACGACCTCGCAGTGTCATTGTCACTTTGGGAGGACAAATCTATTGGATACCAGAGACAGTTTCACCTACCCCAACCAAGCAGGGAAGGAAGATAATCTCCCACACTGGGAAATTTTCCCTATTTGCAATTTCCACTAAAGGATAACACCAGATCGCAGAGACATCCACAACCTCTGCACATTATCCCTCTACTCAGCAGAAACAAGAAGAACACAAATTCAATGCAACATCGCCTATTCGAGTACCTCTGCAGCGCAAGGCCTCCTCCAAAAAGAAACCATCCACACCAGTGCAGACCAAGGATACCACAACAACCAAAATTGTTGAACAGCTCCAGCGCATCCAACAACAACAATTACAACCCTTTGAAGATTTCAAAGAAAGGCAACCTTTTCGCTTCAGCAAATGCTGCACCAAGAGCTCAACTCAACACACAGTTCGACATATGATAAGGGATTTGACGCAATGGAGACCATTGCTTCCTAAGGAGGGACGATTGATCCAGGTGGATATCGGTGGCGACCCACCTCTTCCAGCTGGCTCAAAACAGTCTTTTGGCAATTTTGGTAATTTACTATTTTTAGCAGTTTTTCAGGTCCTGAACTTTCGAAGCCATTTTCAGGCCCTAAACGACGTTTTTTGGGGAATCTTGCTCGACAAATGGATTTGTTTGCATTTTTCGGCGTATTCCTCGGATAGATCTTTCCAATGAGCTATCGTGCGCCCCAAATGGAGATCGTATGCCAAAGTTACGCCCCTGAGAAGTTGATACACCAAACTACCCAAAACGGGGTCCACAAAACTATTGGCTTTTCATCTTCCGGGGTTAGGGTTTTGGATTTTGGGATTCTTTCCCTCATGCTTATGATAAATAGGCCCTTTCAGCCTCCTTTTGTAATCATCTTGTCACGAATGAGCATATCGGCCACATCTCTTCTCAGAGATAGCTACCACCATTCTAGCTATTGTATTTTACATTATGTTCTATTTCCGCTATTTAATAGAATATGTGTTTATTGTATTACTATGTTCTTTTCAATATATTTGTGTATAGGATTATGTATCTGCTCTTTCATTTCGTTTCCACATAAATCCGGATCAGTGGTATCGGAGCAAACTGCTCTTTGATTGTTTCTCGGTCCATGTCCCTGATGAGGTCAGGATACAGAGAGTTGGGTGTCGAACGAGTTTCACTTGGGGAAGATAACTCTCGCCACCCCAAATGGCCTCCCACGACGGACTAAAAGAGAGACGATGGAGTAGGAGATCCTATCAAGTTGTTGCTCGAGGAATCCCTCGCGCGACAGAGGAATGAGATGATGGATAATTTCACCCAGATCCTTCGACGCATGCAGTCGACGACGAATACACCTTCAACGAGTAGCCATTTCGGAGATGTGACTCCCTTGAAGGTACAATTTAATTTTGATATCCCTTTATTTGAAGGGCAAATCGATGCCAATGCCCTAGATAAATGGTTGAATCTACTAGAAGGGTATTTCTCTGTCCACAAATTTTTCGACAGGGAAAAGATCATCTTTGCGCTCCTCAAGGCCGTCCCCCATGTCGAGTCTGGATTGTTTGAATATGCCAATCCCACTTGGGCCTCTTTTATAGATGCCGTCAAGGAACAATATTACCCTGTTGGAAACTATGATGACCAGTACACAAAATGGACCATTCTACGTCAAGAGAGGGACCAAACGGTGTCAGAGTACACCAACAACTTTCATACCTCACGCAGAAAGCTGGGTATCAAGGACTCCAAGTGACACCTAGTACTAAAATATCGCAGTGTCCCACACCGGTACATACGAACAAATATGGATTTCCTGGACATCTCTTCACTCGGATCTGCTTATTGATATGCTGTTAAAATAGAGTAGAAATTTTAGCAAAAGAATAAGCGTGACTTTGGACCTACGCAGAAGTAGGGCAAGGGAAAATTTGGCTCGAAGAACATGGGGCAGGGAAATGACAACCATGCCCAACCACAAACGAAGAAGGGTAATGAAAAGACAAATAAGGACACTGGGAAGTGGTGCGAGTTCCAAAAAATCCCCTAGCACAACACTGATGAATGTTGCTCAAAAGGTCATTGGTGGCTGAGATCAAAGCTTCATAATCAGATCCCATTTTCGATTCTGAATCAGAATCTAATTTCACAGCTGCGCAAAAAGGGAAGCAGATCATTGATGTAGAACCCAGTGTCTTTGTTGCCAGCACACAGATTCAACTAGAGGAACCTGAAGAGTCGGAGGAAGAGGAGCGCCTTTTCCACTCATAGATGTGGGTGAAGGGAATTCCCCTACACTTTGTTGTGGACAGCGGCAGCCAAAAGAACCTGATATCGGAAGAAGTCATCAAGAAATTGGAGCTACCAATAACACCACACCCACAACCATACACCATTGGATGGCTAAGCTAAGGACGAGGGATCTGCGTCAATCACCAATGTTTCCTACCATATGGCAACAAGCCCTTCAAAGATGAGGTATTGTGCAATGTGGCCCCACTTGAAGTATGTGATGTTATTTTAGGACAACCATATATGTGGAAGCATCATGATGTATATGAATCACGACCTCACAGTGTCATTGTCACTTTGGGAGGACAACTTTATCGGATACCAGAGACAGTTTCACCCACAGGAGCTTCACTCAATAAACCGCTATCATAACACATTCGTTCGTGGCATATGAAACAATACCCCTAATTTCACTAAATATTGGAAAATACCTTCCAAAATCGTTTTTTTAATCCCCTCCCAATATGCCTTCCCAATTTTAAAAAACCCCTATTTTCACTAGATATTGTATATATCAATTTTTTCATTAACATTTTTTATACCCCTTTATATTTCTACCTAGTATATTGATATGATACCCCTCTTATGACCCCACATGCATTCTACAATGCACCTTGCTTCTTTCGATGTATATTGTGGATGCACATTACTTCACTCACAATGCAATTACTCAACCACATATCATTATGATTTGCAACATCTAATGGTCTAATGAAGAGATAGGAGATCACTTCTTGAATGTCACTAGAGCCAATGAACATAGTACAACATTTAGATTGCATTTTGCAGTTTCCCAATCATTGACTAAGCCTATTGTGGGCTAGGTATCCAAGCCCCCAGGGCTTGTAACAAGCTCTAGGAGGCTGACTAAACCTCCAAAGGCCTGTAACAGGCACGAGTGGTTGGGTATTCAAGCCCCCAAGGCCTATCGAGGGCCTATAACAGGCCCTGGAGGCTTAGAGCCTCCCAAGGATATTGGTAACAACTGGTTGAGTGCTATTGGTAACAATTGGTTATCAATAACCACTGTCTCTCGACTATGATCGACTGGAAACCCACTTCACCACGAAACCACTGGCCTCAAGCATGCCTCAAGACGCGATTTTCCTGCGTACTGGTAAGCTTGATCCTTGCCTCAACCCGATTTCTCATCCAGCCGTGATCCCACCATCTCCATTTGGCGGATATTTGTCAGCCTGCCCATATAAAAAAGACCCCAAAGTATTTTTGTATTGTTACATTAAATAAAAAAAACCTTTCCCCCTTAATATATAAGTAATATAATTTTTAGGTTTTCACGAATATTTAATACCGCAATATGAATGAACATGATATTATATTGCCTTCTAGTGAAGCCCCTGTGGTTTAACCCACCCCAACCAAGCAAGGAAGGAAGATAATCTCCCGCACTGGGAAATTTTCCTTATTTGCAATTTCCACTAAAGGAGAACATTAGATTGTAGAGACATCCACAACCTCTGCACATTATCCCTCTACTCAGCAGAAACAAGAAGAACACAAATTCAGTGCAGCATCGCCTATTCGAGTACCTCTACAGCGCAAGACCTCCTCCAAAAAGAAACCATCCACACTATTGCAGACCAAAAATACTACAACAACCAAAACTGTTGAACAGATCCAGCGCATCCAACAACAACAATTACAACCCTCTGAAGATTTCAAAGAAATGCAACCTTTTCACTTCAGCAAATGCCGCACCAGGAGCTCAACTCAACACACAGTTTGACATATGATAAGGGATTTGATGCAATGGAGACCATTGCTTCCTACGGAGGGAGGATTGATCCAGGTGGATATCGGTGGCGACCCACCTCTTCCAACTGGCTCAAAACAGTCTTCTGGCAATTTTGGTAATTTATGGGTCTTGAACTTTCGGAGCCATTTTGAGGTCCGAAACAACATTTTTTGGGGAATCTTGCTCAATGAATATATTCATTTGCATTTTCTAGCATAGTCCTCGGATAGATCTTTCCAACGAGCTATCGTGCACCCTAAATGAAGATCGTATGCCAAAGTTATGCCCTCGGGAAGTTGATACACCAAACTACCCAAAACAAGGTCCACAAAATTGTTGGCTTTTCATCTTCTGGGGTTAGGGTTTTGGATTTTGGGATTCTTTCCCTCATGCTTATGATAAATAGGCCCTTTCGGTCTCCTTTTGTAATCATCTTGGCACGAATGAGCATAGCGGCCACATCTCTTCTTATAGATAGCTACCACCATTCTAGCTATTGTATTTTACAGTCTGTTCTATTTCCGCTATTTAATAGAATATGTGTTTATAGTATCACTATGTCCTTTTCAATATATTTGTGTATATGATTATGTATTTGCTCTTTCATTTCGTTCCTACATAAATCCGGATCATCCAAAGTTGAACCCATGATGATGTGATGAATAGTCAAATGTCATGGACTCGAACCTCTTATTCTCTCACTATTTTCAATATTATCAATATGTGATTGGGACGAGTCCCTTGTGTTCTCCCTCTCCTCTTCTTTAAGATCCAAATTATGAGGAAGGGCAAGCCTCATTATATTCAAAATTTCAATTTTCATATCTTTTGAGACCCTCTTTTCTGGCCATATCCTTGAGATCCTCTTTTATGTCCATCTCCCTAAGATCCTTTTTACCAGCCATCTCCCTAAGATCCTTTTTATCGACCATCTCCTTGAGATCGTCTTTGCTAGCCATCTTCCTGAGATCCTCTTTACTGGCCATTTTTCGAGATTCTTTTTCAACTCCTTTTCTATATCACTTTTTGGTTCAACTAAAACGGTTTCATTGAATTATCATTCAATTGCTTCAATTTTTCATTCAATTTGGACAACTTGTGTCTCATTTCATCATTTTCTTCAAAAGTCAAGGTTGAGCTTTTAGGTGGTTTGTTGGATGTAGGATATTTGCCACACCTTTTCCCATTTGATCCAAATGATATTTACTATACTTTCTCTCTATTTATTTTTTATTGCACCTTTTGAATAATCCAAAATAAATATTCCAATCAAAATATATGTAAGTTCAAGTTAACATACCTTTAAAAACCCAGGTTTAGAGACTGTCTTGCTAGCCAACCTTCCAATTGAGCTAACTCTGCAATTTTTGTCTCTCCGAGTCTAAAATTTTGTCTTATAGTTGCATGTTATGTCTTTTCTATAATGCCACGGTCTGACCTAATTCTGGTATGCCAAGACAAAGCTATGATAACTTTCCCAAAACTAGTTATTTTTTCCTATTCATGAGAGTGATAGTATACGACCTGCCACATGTCCAATTTTCTAGATATGATTCTAAAATTTATACTACAAATACCACGGTCTGTCTTATTTCTAATGCAATAGGTTTCATTCAATTTGTATTTCTTAAGCTCTAGATAAAACAATTTTACCCAGAACATCTTTTTGAGACTAATTTTTGGACTAGTTAGAAACCCTACTTTCCACTGGGTATAAATCCTCACCTGTAATGAATCAAGACTTGAAAATAGTAACAGAAAGACTACTATCTTTATTATTTTATATGTAACAAGTCTCACTCAATTTGGATATTCCAAGCTTCATATATAATAGTTTGACTCAAAACACATGTTTGAGACTGGATTTTGGACTTGTCAGAAACCCTAATTTCTACAAGTTATAACTATGACCCTATACTGAATTAGGATCTACAAATCGTACCACAAATAGTTTGATATGTCCTCTATGCCCCCTCTAAGTTTTTTTGTCTGGAACATCCAAACAAAATTTATAGAAAAATGTCAATATGACTCATGTTGCAATTGTCAAAGCTATGATACCAAATGTTATGCACCAAATTCACCAAAAGAGCATAAAATAACCAAAAAAGAGTAATCCACACCTTAGTAATGAAAAAAAGGGATGAATAACAAGCCTCTTTGAGGGAAAGATCTCCTTATACAATGTATTAAATGTGTAAGATAAGATGAGATGATCATAAAACTAAGTCTCATTGGTATATATATGAGACAAATGGTACAAGTACAATTCTAGTGGACCCTACAATTACAATTAAGGTCCTAGCCCACCAATAAAGATAATACAAATATAACAATATAAATATAATGTTACAATATATAGAACTTAACTATACCTAAGTAGCATTTTGGATTACTATAATTCTCTATATGAAAATGAATCCTTCCTTTCCATTTTTGAAATAACTTGGTGTGATTACTTAACAACCCAAAATATTTTATAAAATTTCACATATAAATACACTTTATTATTATTTATATTAATATTTGAGCGTTTTAGTTTTAAAAATAAAAATATTTATATAATTAGCCTATAAACTTCCTCTTTATGGCGGTAACTCTTGTATTCAATATGCTTGGGCTTTCTATTAATAGTCTTTGACTTTTCATATTTTTCTTATATGTTCCAAAGTTTTTGGCATGGATTGTTATGTTTTTTAATTATTTATTGCTATAATTTTTGTTTTTCTAGATTGCTATTGGGCTATAGTTTTACCCGTTATTGCCTAGCGGCGGCGTAATTCTTGGAAGTTGGGTTGGTTACTTAATGCAGTTAGCTATGTGTAAGGTTGAACTTTAATGCGGTTAGCTATGTGTAAGGTTGAAGTTTCAAGTTTGCATTGTGCTTGTCCATTCACCGTTTGCACAGCTCTTGTCCATTCACAGTTTGCACAGTTCTTGTCCATTCACCGCTCACCGCTCACCGCTTACCGTTCTTTTGAATTTATTTGCGTTATAAAGCTATTCATCTTTTAATTGTTAAGTTATGTTTGTTTGAAGCTTCGCTCACCGCTTACCGTTCTTTTGAATTTATTTGCGTTATAAAGCTATTCATCTTTCAATTGTTAAGTTATGTTTGTTTGAAGCTTTGTTTCTGAATTACAGAATTACAGTGCTATTGTTGCTAGTCCGTTGGATTCGTGATTTAATTCGTGATTTAAGGTATTTCCTGGACTGGAACTGAAACTGTGTTTTTGTTGTATTAATGTTGTTTATGTTACCTGCAATTTAGTTTGCATGAAAAGCTTTGCTTGTATTTGGTACAACTGAACTAGTTCAAATCTTTTTATATAAATTATCTATACTGATCTATGGGTGGATGTATTTCTATGCCAATAACATTAGATTCAGTAATTTTAGTTTACCCATTCTTTCTCTTCCTCATTCATTTAAAATTGAGGACAATCACTTCCATGTATTTTAACTTCGCTTCTACTACCTAGTAGTGAAGATATGAGCGTTATGGAACTTAGTGGAGTGTAGTATTCGAATATAAAGTAAGACTAGAAACAACCACATTTTTAAATGTGGTTGATATTCCCCAATCCACGTATATCAAACATGACCACACATTGTGGTTGGTATTAGTTGTTGGTATTCGGACGTCTGAAAGAACACAAATTAATAACAATAATGAACAACAAACACATTCAATATACACAGAGTATTTAACGTGGTAAAACCCCAACACTTGTGGAAACATCCACCCGGCAAAGTATCGACTTCTATTCCTTTCAATAATGGTGATTACATACAAGGCATTCCTCACTCATCGATTCTCCTCGGTTACATACTCTCCTCTCCAAGATTACATATAAATATGAATAGGAAGGAGTTACGTACATCCATCGGTTAGAGAAACCGCTAACCAACCAACGGTTAGGTGAAACCATTTTTAATTATAGTTTTAATTAGTTGTCATATTTTAACAATCTCCACCTTAACAACAAATTTGTCTGATACTTTGCCGGAAACTATTCATCACTTTCTTTTCAAACCAAGAGAAGCTACACACCACCGTAACTTCTCTAACAACACTGGCTTTGTAAACATATCTGCAGAATTTTATTTAGTATGAAATTTTCTCAGATCTACTCCACCTTCACTAATGGCTTGTCTTACAGAATGATATTTTTCATCAATATGTTTAGTCTTACTATGATAAACAGGATTTGTAGCCAAATGTATAGCACTTTGGCTATCACAGAAAACAGGCACACTGTTCTGCAATCTTCCAATTTCTTCAAGTAGACCTTTCATCCAAATCGCCTCTTTGCAAGCATGTGAGGAAGCAATGTATTCAGCCTCTGTCGTGGATAAAGCAACCGTTTCTTGAAGCTTTGACATCCAACTTATAGCTCCACCTGCAAAAGTAAATACATATCTAGAAGTAGACCTTCTCTTGTCCAAATCACCTGCAAAATCTGAATCAACAAAACCGCATATAGAATTACTATTCTTATTAAAAGTGATACAATAGTCACTTGTGCCTCTCAAATAACGAAGCACCCATTTCACTGCATTCCAATGTTCTTTTCCCGTATTTGCCATGTATTTATTGACAACACCTACTGCATGTGAAATATCAGGTCTAGTACACACCATCGCATACATTAAACATCCTACTGCATTGGCATATGGAACACGAGACATATAACCCTTTTCTTTGTCATTACTAGGACATAAACCTGAAGAAAGCTTAAAATGGGAAGCAAACGGAACATTCACAGGTTTTACCTTATTCATTCTGAATCTTACCAGTATTTTCTCAACATACTTCTCTTGTGAAAAACTAAGCTTACCATTTCTTCTGTCTCTGTGCATTTCAATACCCAAAATTTGTTTTGCAGCTCCAAGATCTTTCATATCAAACGCCCTAGCCATCTGAGCCTTCAACCTGTCAATCTCATCCATGCTTTTACTAACAATAAGCATATCGTCAACATACAATACTAAGATAATGAATATGTCACCCAAACTTTTGAAGTACAAACAATGATCATATTCACTTCTCGTATAACCGTGGCTCACCATGAAAGAATCAAACTTCTTGTACCATTTCCTAGGTGATTGTTTCAGGCCATACAATGATTTTTTGAGCTTGCAAACTAATTTTCCTTTACGATGTTGTACAAAACCCTCTGGTTGTTCCATAAAAATCTCCTCATCTAAGTCTCCATGTAAAAATGCAGTTTTAACATCTAGTTGCTCTAACTCCAAATCAAGCAATGCAACAAGTGCTAACACAATACGAATAGATACAAGCTTAACAACTGGTGAAAAAATCTCATGATAATCAATACCTTCCATCTGAGAATACCCTTTTGCAACCAATTTGGCTTTGTATCTTTCAATTTACCATCAACACCTTTTTTCAACTTGAAGACCCACTTACATCCAACAACCTTTCTATCCTTGGGAAGTTCAACCAAATTCCATGTCTCGTTCTTGTTTAGAGAATCCATTTCTTCTTTCATAGCCACCTTCCATTTAGCATTGTCAACACAATCAATGGCTTCCTGAAAACAAGACGGTTCTCCATCATCAGTAAATAAAGCAACAGACAAAACATAATCTGAATACCTTTTAGGAGGATTTCTTTCCCTCGTAGATCTTCTTGGTGTAGGTGGTGCAAATTGTGGAGTTTCCACAATTTCTTCATCTTCTATGACTTCTTTATTACCAAAAACTTCTTCTTGTTTCTTTAAGTCATTAGAAGATGGAAACTTCAATTGAACTAGTTGTTTAGATGGTACATGTTCCTGTTCCACATCAAGTTTTACATTTTCTGATTTAGTGAGAGAAGATTCATCAAAAATTACATCTCTGCTAATGACGATTTTCCGAGTCGTAGGATCCCACAACCGATAACCATTCGACACATCATCATATCCTACAAAGATGCACTTCTTTGATCTGTGATCTAACTTAGAACGCTGATTTTTAGGAGTAAGTGCATAAGCTTCACAACCAAAAATTTTCAAATTCGAATAACTACAAGTATGACCAGTCCATACCTCTTCCGGAATTTGACAGTTTATTGCAATTGAAGGTGACCAATTTATTAAATAACAAGCAGTAGAAACTGCTTCTGCCCACAACTCTTGACCCAAATTAGCATCACTGAGCATGCACCTTGCTCTCTCTAGAAGAGTCCTGTTCATGCGTTTTGCAACGCCATTCTGCTAAGGAGTGTATACATTTGTTTTATGTCTTACGATCCCTTCTTCTTTGCAAAAATTTTCAAACTCTAAAGAAGTAAACTCACCTCCGTTATCCATTCTTAAGCACTTAATCGTCCCGCCTGTTCTTTTTTCAACCATAACTTTAAAACATTTAAAAGTATTAAACACATCATCTTTTCTTTTCAAAATATAGACCCAAACCTTCCTTGAAAAATCATCAACAAACAACAAATAATATGTTGCTCCTCCATAAGAAATAGTAGGAGATGGACCCCATACATCAGAGTGTATATAATCAAGCACACCTTTACTTGCATGAATCCCTACTTTGAATTTTTGTCTACACTGCTTTCCAAATATACAATGTCTACAAAACATAAAATCTAAAGATTTCAGATTTGGAAGTAATGTACGATCCACTAATACCTGTAGTCCTCTCTCACTCATATGACCAAGACGCTGATGCTATAATCGAGTGGATTTTGATGCCACTTCAGATACCAATGCCGTTTCATTAACCTGAGTTTTTCCAATCAGTTCGTAAAGGTTTCCTACTCTCAATGCCTTCATAACCACTAAAGCACCCTTGGCTACTTTCATTACCCCATTGAAACCTGTAAACTTGTGACCACAAGAATCCAACACTCCCAAAGATATTAATTTTTTCTTTAATTCAGGCACATGTCTAACATCCGTTAGTGTTCTAATTGCTCCATCAAACATTTTAATTTTAATACTTCCATAACCAACAGTCTTACATGAAGAATTATCTCCCAAAAGAACTACACCATCATTAACTGTTTGATAAGAAGTAAACCATTCTCTATGAGGACATACATGGTGTGAAGCACCAGAATCTAACAACCATTCTTCTTTGTAATCAGAAATATTACAAATAGACAACACCTCATCAACCATACCTGAATCAGTTTCAACTGAATTTGCTTCAAACTTGGAGTCTTCCTTTTTGGATTCTTGTCTTTTCCAACAGTCCTTCTTGAGATGACCGTTCTTGTTGTAGTACCAACATTTGAGTTTGCTCTTTTTTCCCTTTGATTTAGACCTTGAAAAACCTCTTGATTTTTCCCCTCTTTCTTTGGATCGACCTCTAACAAACAAAGCTTCTGGTGTAGAGGATTCAATTCTGGCTTTATTTCTTAATTCCTCAGACAACAAAGCCCCAACCATGGTGTCAAATTCCAAAGATGTGCTAAGACTAATAGAAGATACTACATGATTCCAAGATTCAGGTAGAGTAACTAAAAGATTTACTGCTTTATCTTCATCTTCAATCTTAACATCCATACTACTCAACTGACAAATAAGAGTATTAAAATCATTCAAATGTTCTGCAATTTTCGTACCTTCTTTCATCTTCATGCCGTATAACTGTCTCTTCAAGTAGATTCTGTTTGTCAAATATTTCGTCATATACAAGCTTTCCAATTTGCACCATAAACTTGCTGCTATCTTTTCTCCAGTGATATTAAATAAGACGTCATCCACAAGACATAATCGAATTGTGCTAAGTGCTCTTGCATCTAGCTGTCATGTGCTAAGTGCTCTTGCATCTAGCTGTCATAGATAAGGGTTGTTTTTTCTTGCCATCTAAGGCTTTATGCAACCCTTGCTGAACTAAGAGATCCCGCATCTTAAGTTTCCACAACTCAAAGTTATTCTTGCCATTAAATTTTTCAATCTCAAACTTAGAACTGGATACTTTCACCATCATTATTTTTTTTTATTAATTACTTGACTTCTCAAACTTTCCAAATAATTAAATATATGTGACCATAGACTTTTCCTCAAAAAAGATTAAAGAACTTAATTTTTGGAGACTTTCTACTTTCCAAAAATATTATGATATATATATCTTATATATCCAAAATCTTTTTAATAAAGAATACCTTTAACAGCTTTTTCCTTTGGCACTGCTCAAACCTTCACGCTCACTCGTGCTCGGGTTCACAGGACCAGCTCTCTGCATTTGTCAGAACCACCCTCATTCAGCATACCGGCGTCAGACTCGTTCCTCTAGGCTGGCTGCTAGAACTGCCCACGGCGACTGGTTTCAGTACATAAATCCTCCGCAGACACTTCACAGTCACCTACTGGCTGGCTCCCCGGCTCCTTTGGGTGTGCTTCACTGCGAATGGACTCCCTTCTGCACGTTTCCCCGGTAGATTTACAACTCGTGGTCACTTGTTGTCTCCACTTCTGCCTTCACGGCTTCCTCTCGGTGGTTTCCACTAACAACACAGCCTCTCAATGGCTGCTAAACCTCCATCACGAGCAAACTATCATACAGTTAAACCTCCATCACGAGCAAACTATCATACGGTCTCCTCCTCAAACGACTGCGCG
Organism: Larix kaempferi; assembly: GCA_027924585.1. NCBI lineage: Eukaryota > Viridiplantae > Streptophyta > Pinopsida > Pinales > Pinaceae > Larix > Larix kaempferi. The sequence goes on from BSBM01000194.1 coordinate 17,947,027, forward strand.
AGCTCCTCCAGGCGATGAGACAAGCTGGCACTATATGCACACTATCTTCTTCTTGGTCGATGGCTGACATACAGAAGAATGATCTCTGTCTTCAACGAGTCTACCTTTTCAAAACTGCAAGAACCTCTCCATTCTGACGCAACGGATCTGGAGACTTCACTCTCTTTCTGGATCTGGCACCAACGCTCTGATACCACTTGTTGGTATTCGGACGTGTGAAAGAACACAAATTAATAACAATAATGAACAGCAAACACATTCAATATACACAGAGTATTTAACGTGGTAAAACCCCAACACTTGGGGAAACATCCACCCGGCAAAGTATCGACTTCTATTCCTTTCAATAATGGTGATTACATACAAGGCATTCCTCGGTTACATACTCTCCTCTCCAAGATTACATATAAATATGAATAAGAATATGAATAAGGAGTTACGTACATCCATCAGTTAGAGAAACCGCTAACCAACCAACGGTTAGGTGAAACCATTTTTAGTTATAGTTTTAATTAGTTGTCATAATTTAACATTAGTCGATAGACCAATATCAACCACATTTAAAGGTGGTTGGTATTAAAATGGTTCATTTATTAGGTTTTCTTAGATGAAGGCTTTGAATCTCCTTGTAATTCATGGTCTTCTGCGGTAAAATACTATAGAATTGGATAAAATGCTATAGAATTGGATAGATAAATGTTTGCATAGGGTTTGGTGAAGCCTTGTTATAGGTTGACACTACTAAAATTGGATCGATCAATACTTTCACATAGTTTGAGAAGCCTTGTTAATAATTTGGCTTGACACTTTGTTTCAATTATTGTTCTTTTACAATATGTTATACAAGATTGGTACGAAGATGTTGAATGTATACGAAATCATCCACAGAATCTTTCTGAAACCAATTGGGAGTTCAGTTCAATTCAATGTCTGCCATACGATATTCAAAGCCCTAGAAATAGATTTATCAATTTAGTTAGTGCATTTTTCTGCGTATATCTCTGTTCTGAGAGTTGGTGAATATTTGATCATCGTGCATGGTTATTCTTTATTTTGCAGGTGACAAGGTTTGGCTGTGGAAGTTTATCAATTGGATTCGGGTACAGTCACTCTTTGTTTGATGGGATTGGTGCATTCAACTTCCTGGAAGCTTGGGCTGCCCTTTCGAAAAGCACAGAAGGACAGGAGCGGTTGCAGCAACCGAATCACTCTATAGCACTCCTGTTGACTACAAGTCCAAGTGGTAACGAGTCCATCTGCAACCAGTTTAATTCCATACCTGTACAGGACCTATATGGAATCCCCATGAACGCCACAGTTTCAGATGACAAAATCTGGGAAACGACCCTTTCCTAGCTATGCAACCTCAATAAACAGGGATGCAAACTCAAAACATTTTTTGTCAAGAAAGAGACTCTTGAAACCATGAAGAACCAGGCCTTGGCAAGCGAGCAACTCTCTGGAAATTGCTCTACGTCTGAAGTGCTAGCAGCTCATTTGTGGAGAGTAAGACACCTAATTATATATTTACTAAGCTATACATACATACATATATGATTGGTTAATTATTCATCGTGTTTTTATATTCTACATGGCAGGCCAGAGTAAAAGCCCTAGGGCTGAACTCCACGACCAAAATATGCCTCCAATTCCCAGTGGACGCCAGGAACCGACTGGAACCCCCACTAGGGAAAAATTTCAGTGCCTTTGTGCGCGCTTCCACTTCCTGTTACGTCTCTAAAGTGGTTGAGGAACCCCTGCATTGCACTGTAGGACGTGTTCAAATAGCAAAGAATGCTGTTAGGGATGACTACATCGGGTCGTATCTGAAGGCCTTAGAAGCCTCAGACAAGGTCTTTCCATCCATGAGGGAGCTTACTATTGTCTCAGACTGGAGGAAGTTCCCATTCCACTGTGTGGACTTTGGTTGGGGAGAAGCAGCATGTGCAGCTCCATTGGCAACGCCGGTGCCACAGACTACATACATCATGCAGAGCCCAGACATTTACTGTATATCTCTGCACTATTACTGTTTTGTCATGCTAATTTCAATTTCAACCTAGTTTCTTAGAACTAATTCAGAATGCAGGTAATTGATTGTTTCTTGGAACTAATTCAGAATGCAGGTAAAAAGTATTTTTTTCATACCTTGTTCCATCTGTATCGATTAGCTGTAGTTTAATGTTGGCTGTGGCATGGTCTCCTAACTGTAGCAGCTTTGCAATCCCTTGCTGAACCTCCAACGGGAACTGGAATTGGAGCTCGAGTGGAACTGCAGATTGAACAGAAACGCAAATCAGAACTCTAACCGAAACAAAAGTTGGAACTCGAAGGAATGGCGATTTGTATAGGCGATTTGTGGATGGATCGTTTCCATATTGAAACGATTGCGATTTCGCTTTCCCTTTCCATATTGAAACGTTTGAAACGATTGCAACAGATTTAGATTAGCAAAAAAACGGAATTCGGAGTTTGATTAGTAATGGACGTTTGGGTAGCCTGTGAGCTCACACCAAATCTAAACCATTGGATGTGTGGGCTTGACGAATCTTTGCTGAGGTATATGCCAACGCATTGAATCCCTGACATTCATCCTTAATTAGGGATTAAAAGGTAGCGGTCGCCTCCCACTATCACATACAATTCTCATTGTAACGCCTATCGGCGAACAACTTTGAAGTAGAACAACAATCTTACCTCCCATAGTCTGAAAACCGTGAGTCTCCCATCCTGCAATCCGACCAGGCGTGGTGGAATCCATTGAAATCAAAACAGTTCATTCAATTTCTTCCGTTTGCATATACCTAGGATCGCCCTGAAAAATATGCAATTATTCCATTATATGTTGTTGCGACACATTTACTGAACTTTCCCGCTGCTCCGCGTAGATTTCCAGCTTCTCCTTATTTCTAGTCTAAGTTTCCTGCTTATGTACAGCACAGTCACATACTACACCAGAAAATGAGCTCCAGGAATTAAAATACAAATTATATGCCCGAAAGAATAACCGTCCAGAAATCAAAATACAAATTCTATGCCTGAAAGAATAACCGCGTGAAATAATCTCGGCTTAAATTTTACATAATCTCCGCTTAAATTTTACAGAGAGTTGTTGTACAATTGACTCAACATATAGTGTGACAGTGAAAGCGCTGAATATTTGAGTTATTATGGTAGAAACCTGTTGTATCTCAGCTTCACCTTCTGTGCATACACTTTTTCTTCTCCCTGCAATTATATTATATGCTAGCTTTGATTCTGTAAAAGGAGAATAATAGCACAAAATACGTAATACCTTTGGTGCATAATAATCCATTGACATATGCTGCCAGTAACAATCAGAACTTCCAGGAAGCTAGTGAATGAGCTTCCCTCTGGTGTAACCTGAATGTAGAGTCCCCCCATAAGCAAGTTCGTGATAGAACACTTTCTGCCAATCTAATATTCTTGAGATTTGCAACAGCGGCTTGCATCTTGTGAACTTTTGGAGAAACTTCTTTTCTCATTCTTTTTTTTCTTCTGTTATATTAGCACTGCAACAAATAGATTGACCCACATCTTCGCTAGAGACACCTTCTGCAACAAAAGTATATTCAGAAGTCAAGAAAGCAGCGCCAATTGATCGTGATCCAGTTCTAGTTGTTTCACAGAGTTTTGTTAGTAGACAGAGCAAGTTTCAAATCTATTTTCTTAGTATATTATATTAGAATAAAATAAATAATTGCTGCACCAATTGATAGATATTGTATTGCTTTTATGTCAGCTGCATCTTATTGATTTCTCTGCTAAATCTAGGTTGGCATAGTGAGACTTCCCTGAATGAAATAAAATGAAGGATTAACTTTAGCACAACATCTGGGAGAACAAAGCACGCATACTCAAACTGACAGAGAAACAACAGACCTTAGAAAAACATAGACCAGGGAGAGGTGGAGGTAACCTATTTATTTACCTGTTTATAAATTTCATATTGTCAAACCTTAGTTTGCATTGAAGTAATTTATGCAATTATTTAAATTTTAGATATATTGCATTTCATGTTTATGTATATGCATAGTTTCTGGAGCTTAGAGCTACTGTTTGGAGCATCTTTGAGATAGATGCAAACAAATGAAAACTTCAGAACTATTCTGATTCCATTTACAGTCAATACTAGATTCTGATGCCTTTGACAGTCAACACCAAGATGTCCTCCAGGCCATTGAACTGTGAGTTTACTTTCCTGCATGTGGTTTTAACTCTTACAAACTGCATACAAGTGAATCCGTACATACAAAACATAGGAAGACCGGCCAGCTGCAAGCCTTTTCATTTTCAACATAGTGTTGTCTGAATCTAATTTTGTCTGCATTAATAAAATTCCCTGGAGATAACAAAGGTAAGTAGGTTTGGAAAATTAGATTTGAGTTTGTGCTCCACATTTGCTGGATCTGTGGTAAGAACAAAGCTGTAGGTAGGATACGCTATTATGTGATCATGAAGAAAAGCCTGAGGCATTGCTTTATGGAGAATTTGTAATTTTAAATTTTAAATTTTGCAGCCTCTGCTAAGAGAAATCAGAATATCATTATCTAGAAGACATATGTGGAGTTTTTTAAAACTCATTAAACTATACATTTTGTACTGAAATCTCCGAACGATCTCCTGCTTTCTTCCTCTTGGTTTCATATTCAATTTATATAGTTCGTAATATCTTCTAGCAACAATACAGGAAAGGAATAACATCTGGAACAAAGTTCAAAGATTAAGAAATCCATAAACACTAACGTTGATGCTTTCCATGACATAGCAATTTAATTAACAAATGCCAACCTAATCTGTAATCCTCTCGATATCATCTATATTAATATTTTCTAGCATCAATACCAGTGCACTGCTATTTGCTGAATATCATAATTCTTATTATCATGCCTTGGATGATTCATTGCTATTTTGGTCAATACTCTCACTCCACCACATTATTGAACCATTATTTTGTCTTCGCCCAACAATAGGATATGTCATATGGAAAAATCGTTTTAGTATTATTTGCCTAATGAATTTAAAAAACAATAACCACATCCGGTTTGGTTTACAAGCTTGCAACTTGTGAACTCGACATAATCTACATGACGCGATTGTCTAAGGGCTCGCTTCTCAATTGAAACATGCATTATCACGTCTTGACAAATGTTACTGTCAGGTGGAATGCATGTTCCACAACTAGGACACCTCTACAAATTGGAGTAATAAACATCTTCCATCAAACCTTTCATTAATCGCATTAATTGACTAAATGGTACTACATTACAACTGTTGGCATTGAATCCCTCCAAGGGTTAAGAACAGGTGGCACCAGGAGTTCATTCTCTGGAGAAGTAGAACTCTATGACCTGAGTTTTCCAGTACTTGTATCTTGCACCAATGCAGCATGAAGTGCTTGGGCCTCAGAAATTGCAGCTTGAATTTCCATTATACTGATATCCTAATTATGTGGCATTTCCTAAGCATAACAGAGATGACATAGTTGTTTTAGAGTTCCAGGCATCAGACCACAATCATCGCAGTTGCTTTCAGTTCTTCAGGCATCTGATGATAAATTCCAAGGTTAATTAATACATCCTCTATCTAGAATATAATGCAGTGCCGTGGATCCCAGAGGTGACTATGGCATACATTTTAAGTGAAGGTAACCAAGCTTGATGCTGCTCTTCCATTGAAGAAAATTATAGACTACCCTGTGATGGTCTCATAGAGTCAGAAATCCTTAAAATATCACAGCATTATTATTGAGCTTGTACTTCAATTTAAGTGAAATCTCAGGCCTCAAATTTGTGGATGAATTGGAGAAATACTTATTTTTTGTTCAAGGTAAGAATCATAGCAACTTTCGTTTATGTGTTACAGAAATGACTAATTTTTGCTTTCTCAAATACCTATAATACTGTCCTATCCATATTATTTGACAGTATACCAATCTAACCTTAATCCTTTGCAATCTTGGTGCCTAGGCAACGAAACAACCTACTCGACACCTTTTCCATCCAGATTCGATTCATGATTCCGGTGGAGCAAAATAGCAAACCTATAGCAAATCACACTGTAGCTTATGGTATTTACCAGGAAAAGCAAATCATGCCTTGTGGTCATGAATTAGAGAATTTTTTTAATTTCTGTTAAGAGGCAAAGTAAATTTGGGGATTTGAAATTCTGGTAGAAGGTTAGATTAGTAAAGCCCGGTCACTCAAGTTGTTATGAGCTCACCGACCCAAATGCCAAATATCATAAAAGGAAATCCGACATATACTTCCATTTTCTTTTAACCATATAAGCCCACCTATGAATAGTTGGTTTTGGCTTTTGTTGCATTATCTAAGGAATTGCTATGGGATACCCACTTTTGCTAGTTATAGATATTCCATGGGTAGGAAAGCAAAATTGTCCTCCTTTTATCCTAAGATTGTGAAAAGACCATATACACCACCTCTTACCACTAGTTTCTAGCGATAGAAAAAACCGACAACACATGCAAATATAATCCAAAAATATGGAATTTGTGGCTTTGGTAACCACTGGTTTCAACATATTGTGGTTCCTTTCATCTTCTTGTGGTTTCCACCCAACAATCTCGAAATAGAAGCAACTTTGATATAATGTGGTAAAGGCACTACTCTAATAATGTAAAAGCACAAATACCCTAATCCTCGACCCTAAATAATTGATAATTCATATGAAATTTAAGTCAATTAATGTTAATTGCAATATACGAACGCCATAGAAACTAGCGGGCTTCCAGACAGAGTTCGAAGGGATGTGCAGAAAGCTTAATTTTCTTTTAAAGAGGCATCAACAAGTTAATCAACACGAAAGGAAACAAGGACAATATAACAATCTTAGGCGATTGAGTTGTAATAGCAAATTATTTTTAGAGTCATTGATCAGAAGGTTTACCTCATCTGACAACTTTCAACGCTCATGATCTAGGTGCATTTGGTTTTATCCAGGTCAGTTAAAATTCAAATACATCTGCTGATATTGGTGCTGGGTCAACTGCTTCAACGACTGCTTAATCTAGGACTGGTACTACGTTTGCTTATGCTAATGCTAGTAGATATGCTACTTATTGCTGAAGGTGGTACTAGCTCTGCTGCTGCTGGGTAAACTGATGGTGGGTATCAATCCAGAGCCTGGAATGTGAAAAAAATCCTCCACACGTAGGGCTGCTAATTCACCGAGTGCTAGGAGCATCTTTAGATACACCTGTTCAAGTTTTATAGCTAACATCTTAGATACCAGTTCCAGCTTTTTCACGACAACCTTGTCGGAAATTTTTTTCCTGCAATTGCCACTACGATGCTGTGAAGATAAGCTTTCAAAGCTAGCCCAAATCCTCAGTGTTATTGTGCGAATAGAGCACTGTAAAGCGAGAATAAGCGTGACGCCAATACATTGTCATGATTCTGTTGTTGTCCTTGGTGCGTACCAGGTGAATGTGTATATTGTTATCCCTCTGGATCCGGGCAAGCATAATCTTGTCCCAAAGGAGAATGCAATTTCAGAGTTGTAGTAGGGCTACGGGTGTCACAATTGTCCCATGCAGTCGATGGATAGTGTCTAAATGCAGTGCACTGTTAATTGTGCACCCGATACCACTTAATTAATTCCCTCGGATATGCTGTATTCCACAGCTATTTGTGCACCCGAGACAACCTAATACGTGGATACTATGTTACATGCCACCGCCTGGATCATTAAGACTTGTTATGCTAATAACAAAAAGTACAGACGACAGCATCATGCCAATATAGCGAGGCCATCACAAATTGCATGCACGTCGACAGATGTTAAAATTGTTCCATGCACTTGATGGATGGCCTCGTATATGGGAACCTATGGGAACCTGACCGCACTATTTGTCTTCAATGTTGCCTTTATCGAGATATAGTCCGTTGTAACTTTTCCATCTGGCATCATTAATTTTTCTTCCCTGCTCAAAGCTGTGGTTTCACTACGAACCATATTTGATTTCTCCACCAGTTCAATTGCCTTTAATTCTAAATACTTGTTCGCAGCCACAGGTTTGAGGGACAGTAAGTGCTCAAACCATGAAGGGTGCATTTTCAGGGATTTCCAGCTGCTTGTTATTCACAGTCTGGTTGCTTGCCATCCCCATTGCAGAAAGCATGACAGAATCGCCCTTTTAGCATTCAAAAACAGTTTGAACGATTCCATGAATTCATTGTCTTCATGGGAAGGACAGGACTGCTGCCACTGGAATGGAATCGAATGTTATAATCTCATTGGACCGATAACCAAGCTGAATATGAGAGGAATGCAAATTCGTGCTCTGGCAGATTCCATACATCCATCGTTGTGAGAAGTAAAAAACTTGGAGCACCTCAACCTCTGCTTCAGAAATTTCTCAGGAGTTATTATCCCTGTAGAGCTCAACTTGTTGGACAAATTAATATATTTGGACTTATCTTATTCTGGATTCGTCGGTCTCGTTCCATGGCAGCTGGGAAATCCGTCGAAGCTGGAACACCTTAACCTTTCTCGTGATACTTTTACCATCTCTTCCGCAGGACCACGTGTATCAGACTTGTCATGGATTTAGAACTTGTCTGCATTGAGGTATTTGTCTATCAATAGGGTCGATCTCAGGAGCTCGAGCGATACTTGGGCTGATAGTATTTCACAGCTTTCTGAGCTTCGTTATCTTGGCTTGTCAGGCTGTCGACTTAGAGGGCTTATTCCTATGTCGCTTCCTCCCCGCATATGCCTCCATGGTTATCAAATATGACATCTCTGGTGTCACTAAACCTCAGTGGATGTGCACTCAGAGGCCCTATTATAGGGGTTCCAAATCTTCGCTTCACTTGCTCTCCACACTAGGCCAGAATGTACCGTATCGTTTCCTTTCAGTCGAGTGGGCCTTACGTTTTGCTTCCTTATCCTACTTTCATGTACATCTGCTTCTCTCCTTGCTTGCAGAGTTGTGTTTCCCGTGTTCTCGCTGTGGACAACCCGAATGGTTTAAACCATATTCATAATCTCACCTTTTCACCTTTCAGAAATACATATAATTCTCTTTTAAAACGGATTTGGGAGATGTTCGGCCACTCAAACCCTCCTTGTCAGGGTTTCAACTTCATTAGCTCTCATTAGCTGTACCGACTAGCTCCAAATTTCTGGCTGTTTCCGTCGATCGACTTAATTCGCGTTCTTTGCATGTCTGAGATTCACGGCGTCTGTAAATTTGCTCCAGGTGAGAGGTTTCACAGTTGAATTTGACTTTGTTTAGACATTTCGGCCATTTAAATTTTCGGCCCCGGTGATAGGAAATGTTAGAGAGTCTGCTAAAAGATTGATGTTGATGGGAGTTAAATCTGTTTTTGGAATCTACATTGAATTATTTTCAAAAGGTCATTAGATTCTGCTGATGATAATTTAGTTTTCAATAATTCAATAACTAGCTTTAGCAACTTGCAAGAATTTTGTAGGCCTTGTCTTTTGATTTTTATTTATTTATAGAATTTATGTTTCGTTAAAATATTTCCCTGCTAATGTAGTGTTGGAGCACATTAGGGTTTTCTTACAAGGTTACCCTTTAGTTTATAAGATCTGTTCCGTCTCTGCCATTTGTAAGTTTCTGTAAGTTATATTGCCAAGGCTATTCACCCCATACTCTTGCCAAGGCTATTCACTCCATACTCTGAGTTCACAAAATGCACAAGGGGTTATGGTTCGGTGCATGCCATTTTAATTTACCTAAGTCATTTATGGGATAGCAAGTTACCAGATACTAGAAGTATAGAAGTATATCAGCTGTGCTGAGTATGGAAAAATGCATTTGTTAGACTATGAGACTTACGAAAATTGAGCCACAGCAAGTCAAGAAAGTTAACTAGGAAATTTTATATGTAAGCTACAAAATGAAATTATACTATACTCAGTATTATAACTAAATTATATCCTATATATAATTATGCAATAAATTGTGTTGCGGACCGTATGCATTCATTCTTCTATGAATTTAGATTGTAGTCAATCTAGTAGCTAGTAAAATCCCCTTGGTTTAGCATTGCTCTCTTTACTTGTTCCCTTCTCTATTTTCCTCTCTTCAAACCTTCAACCATCCCTTTTTCCTCTTTGTTATCTTGTCCCTTTGGTTTCTTTTCTTAATTAATTTTTAATAACTTTCCTTCGTTTTCTCATTATTATTACTATGTGATTATTTTTATATTATTTTATTTATTTATTTATTTGTTTGCTTTTATTTTATATTTATTCCCTATTATTTCGTATTTATTTTAGTCTGTAGTTATTTACATTTTGTATTATTCGATTTTACATTATTTTACTTATTTGTTTGTTTGCAATGCTTCTTGATACCTCATTTGAAATCAAAGAGAACAGCTGGTACATGTCTTTTACATCATTTTGACTTTATTATTACTGTCCAAAAAACTATTTATGAACTAAACCCTTTCCACCATTGCCACAAAATCATCCCCAAAATACAAGTTCCCATGTATAAATATTTTTTTTAGTTTATAAATTATTTCCATTTTTAATTGATGATTATCAATAATGATTCAAAATACTTTATTATTTATTTATATTTATTAGTTTGTAAAATAGAAGTTTTATTAGAACCAAAATCAATTTTAAAAAAGTAAAGATGCATATTTGATTTTTCAATTAACATTAAAATTCTAATCTAGTAATTTTTACAATGTAAGTATCATTTTGTTACCAAACTTTTATTAAGAGATAGAAATTCCTTGTAACAGATATCTTCTTTGTAACATATATGGATTTGGAATATCTTTCAATATTGCATTCCTATTGCCGCCAAATAGAAGAACAACAAAATGCTATTCAACAAATAGAGAGGAAATTTCTGCCACATCTAATATTTCCACTATACTGTCTACGACCAACGATAAATTTACTATCTGAGTTAAAGTCATTTTGTGAGAAACTAATTCATTTTCATAAGCAAGATACAATGAAGTCGATAAGAAAGGATTGGCTACTACGAAACACGCACATCTTTCTACATTTGGATGTCAAGTGGTGTTGTGAATGTCATGCATCACCTTGTATATATGAGAAGTAATAAAATCCATACAAATTTGGATCTTAATTGTTGTTATCAATGTAACATGACTTGTATATTTGAATAGAATATATGAATAGCTAAGAACAATGTAACATGACTTTGTATATTTGAATAGAGGTGTTGTGAATGTCATGCATCACCTTGTATATATGAGAAGTAATAAAATCCATACAAATTTGGATCTTAATTGTTGTTATCAATGTAACATGACTTGTATATTTGAATAGAATATATGAATAGCTAAGAACAATGTAACATGACTTTGTATATTTGAATAGAGCGTGTTTATTAATATATATATAATTTTGTATATATGAATAGCATGTATTGTATCGTATGTTGAAGATATTGTTTGCTAACTTTTTATTAGCAAACTGTTTTAGAGTTGGATGTGCTTTGAATTGTATTAGAAAATTAGCAACCTCCTTCTCAATTATTTAGCAAAAATGATTTATCTAAGTTTTGTACTTTTTCCAATTTTGCAAATCCATAAGTTTTGTACTTTTGCCAATTTTGCAAATCCATTTGGACTTACAAATGCTTGCAATGATTTTAAATTACTTTGCTTTTGCATATAGCAAATAAATCAAATTACCTTGATTTTGCATGATCTTTGTTTTTTTTTATATTGAAAGCAAATCATATGAATACTTAGTTATCATACAATTACTATTTGCTTATTATTGGTAAAATTTGCTTATTATTTGCAAACATGTACTTATTATTGCATTGTTTCTCAAGAATAAACAAAAAAAACACACAATCTATGTTTAGATAAAGTACACTGGATATATCTGAGTGAGTAAATCAAGCAAAGGATAACAACTTGACAAATACGAGAAATAAAAGGTATGCCTCTTTGTGTTTGCATGATTGTCTTGCCATTGCATTATATGTAAGCTAATTTTGATCACATATTTATTTACAATTTGATACATGTCATGAATAATACATAGTAGGGATTATAATAAAAAGTGCATTGTATAATCTAGACTTGACAGCATCTTAGAGGAAGAACTATTTTTCATATCATATGCATCTTTTTCATCTTTAAGAATAATTTGAAAATTACAACTTGCAAAATGTCAGGGATAATAGATGTTGAAGATTATAAGAAAAAACGCATTGTAGAAGTTAGCATTGACAATGTCTTAGAGGAACAAGGGATTTTTCAAATTACATGGATTTTCATATACATCGGGAGATTGTTTATTTGATACATTACAAGTTTTATTGCATTTTCGATACTCATCTATCGAATTGCGAAATGGCCTAGTAGATCACTTCTTAGAATGCTTAGGAAACAACAATACAAAGGCGTTGGAGTCATATCAATATGAACTCTCTCTTGAATTCCTATATCAATTACATGGTATTTGGTATTTTTGATGTTGATACATATCTATCCAAAATGCGGTTATATGCATCTATCAATATCAATGAGATGGAGAGAGGGCTATGGGGAGATACATTTTGCATACGTTGGATAGCAAAGTGGTTGAATATATCAAATGGGATTTGGTCATTAACTAGGAAGAGTAGATATTTGTTGTTCAGTGCAATAGCAAATATAAATCCATATTGCATCTTGTTTCATGATGCTAATCCTACTTGCGGTCACTATGAACCTTTACTATACAAAAGATTGACAATATGCAATTCCATAGGACATAATTTACTTATTTGTCATCGATGTGCAAAGAACTTAATCATCATTGGAACTCCATTGCATTTGACATGAATTTACGTGGGTTAAATAGAAAAATACAAACATAGGAAATTGTGGAGACAGTATGTTCAACGCAATATGCTATTTGATAGCATTCGACTTTAATGTTCGGTCTCTTAGATCGTACGTAGCACAATCGTTTTGCAATGCAGTTATAAGCGGTAATCAAAATGCATTTCATTGTTTGAAACAACATCTACCGAATAACGTGATATGCAATATGAAAGGAATTACAAATTGGCAAGGATATCTGATAAATATGGCAATGCCATACAAATAAGGAAAAATAGAAGGTGGAGCATTTTGTTTGCAATGGATATCAATCATATTCAATGCAAATATTCATATATGGTCTTCTGTTACTAAGACAATATCGGAATCATATTTGTAAATTCGAATTCTAATGAAACATATGACATACTGTCATTCGAAATAGATACATCTCATATACATTATGAGCTAATTATTAGACAAGAACATCAACGCAAATTACATTTGCATTATAGTCAATTGACAGTAGGACAAAGTAAAAACCATAGAACTGAACATTTGATAGGAAGAGAACATGATATCACATGCAACGTGGAACAACGTGAACTGAATATGCATTCAACGAAGAGACATAAAGCACATTGCAATAAATTAAAAGAAATTGCATGTATGACAATTATAGAAAAAGACAAAGAAACTAGTCAACATATTGTCAAAGACAATGAAGAGATATGCAATGCAAATCGTAGAAAGACAATAGCATTGTCAATGGATTATGATAAGTGCAAACTGAACAGTGATGGAAACGAAATAGAAGTAGGTAACGTCTCTTGTCCAGATACGTCCAATCTACTAGACCAATTGAATATGCAATCAAGTAAGAGGCATAAGTTAAATTACAAAAAAACAATCCAAACAATGTCTACACCAATTTTAGTCACTCGCAATGAATCCAATAAACACATGATCTTAGACAATGAAGAACTATGCTATCCAAATTTTGCAAACCCAGGTACATTGTCAATTGATCATGACAAATGCAACTACAATAACAATGAAGAGCAAATAGTGGCTATTAATAAAATCTTTGCAAATGTCAACGATTTAAGAAATGTACCTAATAACACAAGAAAACTTAGGTATCATAAACTGAAACAAATATTACGTGCAAACAAGGTTACTGAAACTTTTTCAGTTACTAGGCATGTACCTAGTAATAAAAAAACAACAAGGCAAATATATATGACATAGATTGAAGATACGCCAAAAAATATTTGTTCAATTTGTGAATAGTTGCAATTCGAAAAAAACATGAACGATATGACAGATGACATAGAAATTGACTACCAAAGTTTAGTACAAAATCAAAAAGAATTTGCAACTAAAAAAATATGTACAACTTGCAAAAGATCAATTCAAAATGGGAGATTACCACAATTTGCAGTACTTGAACAAACTAGACGTAATATTCCACTTCCTACTGTAGCAAGACTGTTAGAACTTGAAGAGCGATTAGTATCCCTACGAATTTCTTTTGCACAAATAAGACAATGGGGCTATAAACGATCACAAATGGGACTGACAGGTACAATCATCAACGTCCCTGTTCATATGGATGTCATTCAAAAAGCATTACCTCACTTTGTAGATGAAACAATGATAATTGCAATTGCATTAAAAAGACGATTGCAATACAAAAATGCATATCAAACAGGAAAAGTGCATGTGAGAGTTGTTGTGCGCACATTGAAAGAACTATGTTCAAGACGTCTATACAAAACAGAGAACATTTGTATAAACAATGAATGGAACATTGCACTTGGACAAAACATCAACAATTCAATGCAAAATGGCAGCGATGATGATAGTGATGACATGCATAATGACTCGGAAGATGAGAGACCCACTGAAACATTAATACATGGATTTACAAACTCGCAACGTGTTCGTGATCTACAAGATAAAATTGTTGAAGTTGCACCGGCTGAAGGACAACGTCCACTTGGAATATTCAAGGACAAATATGCAGAGGAAATGAACTTTCCAACACTTTTCTATGGAGATCCACGTGATGATGACATTGAAGAAAGATTCAATTATCATAAAATAGTAAAATGGGAGTTACAACATGCATTTGGTGACTTTTCAAATCACACAACAAATTTGTTTTTCAAGGCAATGCATATAATCATTAACCAAGTCATGTCTTGCATATAGATATGAATAAGGAAGGGACAACTAAGAGGAAGGTAGTTAACTACAAAGGATGTTAAGTACAAGACAAATTTAGAACAACTATTGAAATTCGACATTGGCTACGTAGACTTCAAGAACATACGCATTTCTCCTGATTACCTACAACAAAGAAAAAATAATATATTTGCAATGATACAACAATTAGGTCCACCAACATTCTTTCTCACATTTACAAGTGCAGAGCATCAATGGACACCATTAGTAAATGTATTGATTGAGTTGTCCAATAAAAGAAGAAACATAAAACACATTGAAACCATAGAATACCTTGATATCGATTACATTATAAGAAAAGACCAGTAACATGAAGCCGTTACTATAGACATAAAATCAATGCCATAAAACAATTGATATGTCATGATGATGCATTCTTTGGAAAGATTTTGGATTACTACTTTGTAACAGAATTCCAAAACAGAGGAAGCGAACATGATCATGCATTGTTATGGATAGAAGTTGCTCCAATATTTGGAAAAGATTGCAACTCAGATATTGAGAAGTTAGTCGACAATCATATAACTTGTAACACAAACCATTTGGATGCAAAACTAGCCAATATACATAAACATCACCATACAAAATGTTGTAAGAAGAACAAGAAAACGCGTTGTAGATACAACTTTCCCATGCCTCCAATGAAAAGCACAAGAATCCTTATGCCAATGGAATCCACATATGAAACCATTTGCAATAGATCAAAGTCGTTGTTTGCAACTCTAGATAATACCCAATATAATGACTTAATGATTTTTGAGACTTCTTGAATGACCAACACCTATCATAAATTGATTACATTGAAGCAATACAATGTCACATAAAACAACCAACAATATTTCTAAAGCGAAAACCATCACATACCTGGAACAATAGTTTTGCACCAGACATGCCATGCCTATGGAATGCAAACACAGATGCTCAATACATACTCAATGCGTATGCAACAACATCTTATTGCAGTTCATATATGACCAAACTAGATAAGTCTATGACACATGCGTTTAGAAAAATACGCAAAGAACATGAGAAAAGAAAAATCAATGCTATAGAATTGATACGTACTCTTGGAAATACACTACTTAATCTTCAACAAATGTCTGCTCAACAAGCAGTGCATATATCGCTTTCAATGCCCTTAAATTGCAGCTCAAGAAAATTTGTTTTTATAAACACATCTCCATCGGATGAACGGACGTTTATTCTCAAGCCAACATTTATGTTAAAACAAGAGCCTGACAATTCAGAAGATGTCATGTGCCACTCTATCATTGATTATTACATAGCATGCCCAACTGCAATCAAACAAATTTGCCTAGCAGAGTTTGTATCCAATTACAAGAAAGATGGGACACCAATATCAAAGAGAAAAAAAACAAATGTAATTTGATTTGTCAACTACAAAAAGCATGTTGACTTTGAAAACTACTGTAGAGAGAAGCTATTACTATATGTCCCATTTCAGAATAATGAACAAACATTGAAACACTGCCTCCCAACCTGGAAAGCAGCCTATACTTTGAACCAACATACAATACAAATGAATGAATCCAAATTTACATGCAATATCAATCCTTTGTGGGGTGAATTGGATATTGTAGTTGAACATGTAGAAAATAAAACTATGGACAATTCTTAAACATTAACAAATAAACAAGAAACCATAAATCCTTCCGAAGACTACGACTTGCAAACAGATTTAGAATCGATATCACACACTCATTTGAAAAAATCTATCAACATTGGATATCAGGTGACTGAGCATCCATTTCTTTTAGAAAACCAAGAATACTACAAGATTAGGAGGATGCTTAACAAAGAACAAGCAATTGTTAAAGACATTGCAATGAAAAAACGTAGAGACATATACACGCCATTATACTTGTTCCTTACTGGTGGGGCAGGAACAGGCAAAACATTCACAGCAAAGGAAATATTTCAAATGCTTATACGAATCTATGATGCGCATGAAAGTAATGATCCTCTAAAGCCAAAGGGATTGATCCTAGCATATACTGGTAAGGCTGCATATAATGCAGGTGGAACAACAATTCATTCAGCATTGTTGATGCCATTCAACAAATCGGAATTCCTCCCACTTAGTAAAGACATGTTAGATACATTGTCAAAACTCTACCATGAGTTGCAAGTTGTCTTCATAGATGAAGCATCTCTGATTGGAAGTCGATTCCTATATTCAATTGATGATCGCCTCGGAAACATAAAACATGTACAAACCAAATACTTTGGAAACATTGATATGATATTTTGCGGTGATCTATATCAAGCACAGCCTGTGCAAGATTCATGGATATTTGAACAACCTATAATAAGTAAACAATTGACAACTCAGGACTTCTGGAAAGAAAATGTAAAATGCTATCAACTTCATATTACAATTCGTCAAACAAATGCGACATTTATCGCTATTCTAAATAGAATGCAAACAAATACACAAACAACTAGTGACATAGCATATCTGAATCTAAATTACATGCGACCTGCATCAAACGACCCTAATTTTCCTTATCTCTTCTACAAAAACAAAGATGTTGCGACACATAACAATTTTTTTTTATTATCTATGCCAGGCAATGAAATTGTAATCAATGCAATTGACAAAGAAGAACAAAGTGAGGGCAACTTACCATACCATTTACATATGGCAACTCTTCCTTCGCAACTAGTTTTAAAGATAGATATGCTAGTTGAAATATGTGTTGGCAATTACGACTCACAAGATGGTCTTGTCAATGGTGCAGATGGCATAATAAAAGCATATACAAAAACAAATAAGCTTGACATCATATGGATAAATTTCCATGATCCAAAAATTGGATGTCGTCAATCCAATAAATTAGCTTCTCTGTACACATCAAACATATGCCAAGACTGGACACTTATATTGCAAACGTCAAAACCAATACCAAGAATAGGAAAAACAAACAATTTGAAAGTTCGAAAACAATTCCCAATGCAACTTGCATGTGCACGAACAATACATAGATCACAAGGATTAACATTGGATGGTCTTGCATTTGACCCAACTGGAATACGAATACACGGATTAGTGTACACAGCATTGTCTCGTGTAAGGAACATACAATCATTGTATCTGCTAAATGCTCTTACAAAATATAACTTCAAGGTCAAAGACAAAGTTCATATCGAAATGCAACACTTACGAAGAAATTCAAAATGGATTTTGCAATATGATCTACAAAGCATAGAATTAAACTTAAGCATTTTAATATGCTCCCTTAACACACACAATATGCATGTGCACATCAACGACATATTAAGTGATCATGATACAATGACATGCGACATCTTATGCTTACAGGAAACATACTTGATAGAGTCAATGCTATACGAATTGCTTCCAAATTTCCAATGCATAGCAAATTATACAAAGCACGATATACTCACATGTTTCAAAAACCATATAAGCATATTAGACTATGTGCATTTTGAAGAAGCGGACATTGAATCAACTCTTGCAAAAGTAGTTGTCCACGGTTCACAACTTGCAATTATAAACATTTATGCTAGTCCAAATGCAACATTGGACAACATAACCACTATTCTCACAAAAGCATTATCCAATTTACAATTGCATCAAAGAATCATGATCTTAGGTGATTTTAATGTCTACATATCTCAAACAAACAACAAAACAAAAGCATTAGAAAACTATATGCACAATTACAATTTCCATCTACTTCTGGATAAGACAAATATTCCATCAAAGACAATTATTGACCATGTATGGTCAAATGTAGCTACACAGAATTGTAAAATATTTACATTGGATATGTATTGGAGTGACCATGATACGATTTGTGTTTTCCTCGACAATACAAACACAAATAACACATAGTACACTTCTCATATGAACATAAACAATTATTATTCCTTTTAACTAGATATTTCTTTTATATGAACTTTGTTTTGCATATTTCTGACTTCTTTCAACTTGATTATACCAGGATAACATGGCTACAGGATCTAACAAGTAAGTTTGTTTAAATTTCCATATGTTTTTTCCACATTTCCACAACTCTAGAAACGTCTATGTCTAGAGAGGGATATATTTTTATTTGACATATAGTTACCACAATCCCAAAATCAGGAACACTAATGTGAATGATGAAGAAGAAGTCATCAGCCCATATCAAGACCCAGTTCAACAAATCTCCTCTAAAAGGTAGATTTATAGCCATAGTCAATACAATATCATTACATGATCAACAAAACATCATAAACATAGAGATGACTAATTATTTGAATCAGAAAAAGTTGGACAAGTGAAACACCCATTAGCAGCAGTAGCTCACAAACATCACAACAATCGGCTTCACAAGGGTAAATGTCTATGCAATTCTTCATTTCGTTTTTCAATATATATATTTGACTATTCACTTTATATTAATTGAAATCATTACTCTTAGGTTGAAGGAACTAATAGCAAGTACAATTACACCAGGAAACACAACCACAACTACACCAGGAAATACAACCGATCAACAACAACCAAAAAGGTACGCACACTTCAATTCTTGCTATATTCAATAACAATGATTATTATGCTCTGACAATAAGACAAATGTTTCTACTCTGATACAAATTATCAACCTCAAACATTGTCTCAATTGAAGACTTGAACAGTCGTAGAACTGGACAAGTTTTCATTGGGGACATCATGGTCATATATAGTACATTCTTAGATAAAGCAAATAGATCATGAAAAATTTTGTGCGCTGACATGACCGATGAAAAAGGTATTATGACAGTTATAGTAACTGTACCAACACGTCTTATTCAATGTCATGAACAAAAAATTGTAGCTGGCAATGGCATCCACATAACAGATTTCAAAATCTCTCCAAAAATAGAGTATGAACGTGGAGATTGTGATCGTATCATATTTTTGAACGAAACAAGTGTAGTTGAAACAATTCCTCCAGTTTGCAATGATTACAGTTTCATACCAAATACAACTGTAAAGCAACTATCAGAAAATACAGATCCCTATCCAAATGCAACACTTGGCATACTTGTTACAGCTGCCAGACCAATGGGAACGAAATATAATCTACAAATAAGAGATGGCGGCTCAAACGATGACAAAGCGACGATATGTTTTAATATATTGTTCTGTAGTTACTTCATTTCCAAATAATGTGGTTTTATAAGTCATAATAGTTTTTTTTTTTTGCATAATAGTTACAGTTATATGAAACATTTGGACACTTTTTTACATCAATGGAAAAACAACTACAAAGTGGAATATTTCTTATGATTCTATTAAAAAATATTACAAAGAAAAGAGAGACAAAGGAAATAATATTCCAAACAACACAAGCAACATTCATGACAGAGCTAAAAACAGAAGCAATGCAAAGTTTAGAAAAATTAGTTGGTTCGACAACTATTGTAAGTAACAACATGCATATTCATTTGTTAATTCCATTTGCATATACAATTGCAAATATTCTTACATTGCATTGAAAACTACTAACTAAGGTGTTTGAACAGGTTCAAGGCATATTGAAGGCGACAAATGCATATTCAATGCCATTCGAACCCATCTCCATAGAATGCAATTCTCCTGCTGGAACATCTGCATTTATAGAAGAATCACTCATTGCTTGTGCAAAATGCAATAAAAACTATCCTTTTACATATGCACATTCTCTAAATGCTACTATCAAAACTATGGGAAACACTTTCATACAATGCACACCTAGAAATCCTATGTTACAAGAACTACTCCCTGCACTACAACAAATGTCATACGACGAATATTTACAAAAGAAAACAGCTACTATATATATGCTACATGATCTACAAGTGCACGGCCATTTCACATTGGACAAAGACAACATAATAGTACACATGGCATAAGAAAATGGTAAGATAACATTTCAATTACTTCTTCATATTCCTAATAGCAACTAGCATTAACATTTCGAAAACATTTTATATTTTGCAAATCAAAGGAGCATAAACAAAGAATCGGGCAAGCATAAAGGAAGAAGATGACAAACCGTTCCAGTTAGTAGTTTTGTAACAACCCATTCCAGTTGCCAGTTGGGGGTTTTGTACATATACTAGTAGTTTTGCATGTTATGTACATATTCTGAACATATAAAACTTTGTAGCTTTGTAACTTTGTATTAGCAACACTTTTGACAGTTCTGCGTTTACAATTTATTGCCCTTCTTAAAAAATTTAAAACTTACGGCAGGGACATCGCCACCTTGTGACACTTGTTCTATCATGTTTATTCCAAAAACCAATATAGTAATGTAGGATAATAAGGATGCCACATAAGGAGGAATTGCTATAATTTTTGTATAATGTGCTGGAGCACCCATCATCTCTCAAGAGTCGTAGTGTCTATTAACTTTTTATGCAATATAATACATGATGCATTAATGCCCCCACTATTTCATAGACAAAGTATATCACACACTTCGGTGAAAAAATGAACTTAGTGGAAGGATATCATCACCCTCACTAAACCAACTTATCAAAGTCCTAACCAAATCAAATCACCATCTAAATTCCAAAAGAAAATTCATATATAAATTTGGAAAAACATAATATATAATTATACCATTTTAATGATAAAAATGTCACATAAGATATCTTGTGTTATATTGTTCATTTTAATGATAAAAATGTCACATAAGATATCTTGTGTTATATTGTGCGCCATAGGTTGAAGAGATTTGCAATCTAATCAAAGGAATATCATCACCCCCTTCACCAACCAAACCCAACCCCTCCATGGTAAATTAGCCACATAGATATGTGTT
Organism: Larix kaempferi; assembly: GCA_027924585.1. NCBI lineage: Eukaryota > Viridiplantae > Streptophyta > Pinopsida > Pinales > Pinaceae > Larix > Larix kaempferi. The sequence continues at coordinate 17,968,928 of BSBM01000194.1, forward strand.
ATGATGAGTTTTGTTTTAAGTTTCCATATTAGGAAATGTGACACATGGTATAGAATCCTAACAATATTAAATGGTGAACTAAAATATAGGGTTAGCAATGGATGTCCCCAAAAGAAGCAATCCTCGCAAGTCATTTCAACTTATACTTTCTATGAAGAATATACATTAAAAGGCCTTAAGTTTTCCTAAGTATATTTTTATTCTATAAATATAAAGTCGCCTTTATATTCGGGGTTATAGAGGCACGCAAGTAGTTCGCTTCTTTATAATGAGGATTTATATATGGCCGTTTACACCCATCCATGGAAGGATCCATGTTATCCACTTCCTTGCGTTAATGTGGTATTTTTTTGAATATATATATATATATATATATATATATATATATATCTCATCCTAAAATAGGTGCATGAGTGCCAAACCAATCTAAAAATAGTATCTCAGTACAAACAACCTAAAAGTGTTTTTACAATTATGGGAGGAAAAAATGACATTGAAGTAAATTATTTTACAATAAATTGACATTAAATATTAATGGTTTTTTACGAATTTATGTTGATATAAGTTAATAATAATGTTTCAATGTTTTTTTTACATGGTAGACTTACTTAAAAAATGTAAGATTATTTGATTTGATTTTGAAGTCTACATAAAAGTAGAAGTTGAGTATATTTGATTTTCCTTAAAAGTAGAACATTTGATTTTGAATTTCCTAATAGTAAAGTGTTATTCTACTTTGTCATGAGCATCTATGACATTCTTACCTACTTTTCACTCCAAAATGTAATTTGTATTTTAGAGGACACTCACACATGTTACAACATCTCCCCCTTAGCTTAGTGCTCTCCTAGCTACTCAATACAATTTAATGTACTTAATACTAAAAAAATCTATATATCTTACTAAAATTTATGTATCATTATATAGATGTCTTGTAAGTATGCTTTGTATCATGGACAAGATTATGCAGAGACAAGATTATGCCATGACCATGAGAAGGTTGGGTCAAGAAGTGGAAAAACTAAAATTTGAAAAAAAATATATGAACTATCTGGCCCATTACATGCGGAATTTGAGGCCTCCTTCAAATTTGTATTCTATATTTTTAAAAGAACAACTGATATCTTTCAGGCTGTCAATGGTAGCTATGGGGTATAATGATCATATTGAGACAGTAGATCAGTTTGTTGCTGCCTTTTCCAGGGGTAATGACGAAGAGCGGGATTTCCTGTGTGAATTATACATGCACAATTGGTTATGACAGATTATGAAGATTGGGATCCAAACCCTCATGTAGGGGAAGTACAATTGAGGGCATTTATGTCCTTCATGAGAAATTATTTGAGATGGAACAATGCTGCCACTGCTGTAGAAAATATTGAATGGGAAGATACCCTTTTGGTAAGAGGCTCTCCCTCAGTTGAGAAGTTATTTTTGGCCAGGAACCAGGTGATGCAAGATCAATCCTTCGTTACCCTCCTAGAGACTTCCCAATCTAAGGTTGTTCATGAATGCAGGAGTTGGATTCCCTTTCATAGGTTGGAGGTTATGTTTTGTTTACGAAGGAGGGTTAATGCCCTAAGCCTGGATTTGAAAAGAAAAGACCCCTTCATTGTCAGAATGTTTGAGTGAGCTCTAGATAGAATACATGTGTATTTTGACTGCCTGAGTACACAGAGGGCCAACTGGATTGGGCTCTGATTTCACTTCCCTATATCTGGTGCCCTGTGGTGGATGGGGAAGACAGTGAATTTTTCAAGATTGTTGGTGAAAATAGAGGTTTTTTCAGCATAACAGAAGGTGGCCACTCTTCCTATAAGTGGAGTGATGAATGCCTAAGCAGCTCTCCAAGAACCCCTGTTAGTGGATCACAATCGTAGTTTGCATAAGGACTTGCAAACCCTTTGGTTGGGAGGAGATGACGGGCTATGTATATGCCCCTTTTTGTTCCCTTATTTTATCTTGTTCTATGACTCTTTTGACACAATCCTGTATTATCATTGCCTCTCTTGGATAGAGTTATGCGGCCATTTGTTAAATTTTCAGAATTTACTTCAATATGATCTAGGATCTTAACTGAGAGAACAACATGTACAACAAATCTACAACATATCAATCATGGACACAATAATGCAAGCACACAAGAGACACAGAGTTTACTTGAGGAAAACCATAAAGGTGAAAAACCCCAATAACTTCCTCAGAGATAGATAGAGCAATGACACAACCAAAATACAAGAGATAGTCTTCTCCTAGTAGCAGATCCTCCTCCTCCACAAGTGCAACACTCTCCAAAGTGTGAGTGAGAGAATAGAATGTGTAAAATGAGAGAGACACACTCTATATTTATACACTAACTTGACTTAACCTTTACTCAACTAGGTCGGCCTCAACTTAACCACTTAACATAATGCTGACTGGGCCGACCCCCACTAGGGTGGTCTAATAACCCTTTGACCCACATGGACGACCCCCAATAGGGTGGTCTAATAACCATTTACCCACATGAATTATACAGGGCCAAACCCAACAAGGTGGTCTAATAACCCATCAAGTATAAGTTACGACATATACAATATAAATGACGACACTTCCGTATAGAGGATTAATAACATCTCTATAGGAATACAACCACTTCCGTATAGAGGAATAATAACATCTCTATAGGAATACAATATACATATATGTGAAATACATTCCGAAGTTACGTATACATCAACACTCCCTCTTAACTAGGAAGGTATTTCTCGACGCAGGTCTTCTAGCACAAGTCATCTTCTCTGGATCATCGTCACTGGATAATCGTCATCGAGTCATCATCATTGTCACTATTGCTGCTATCTCAATCAATCTCTGAATCTACTTGTCATAGGAATTTCTACAGAGCCAGTCCTTTTTCATACTAGATGTAGGCCCACCACCTGCAGGTCTTCATCATCACTGGCCATACTGTGGAATCCTCAGGACTTATTACGTGCGTCACAAAACCTGGCTACAGCATCCCAGGCTATTACGAGCACACAGCTCTACCTGTCGGATCTCCCAGGAGCACATTACATGTGACCCATCAAAAAACCTGGCTGAAGCATCCCAGGCTGTTACGAGCACACAGCTCTACCTGTCGGATCTCCCAGGAGCACATTACATGTGATCTCACCACAAAACCTGGCTGAAGCATCCCAAGCTGTTACGAGCACACAGCTCTACCTGTCGGATCTCCCAGGAGCACATTACATGTGGTCCACCACAAAACCTGGCTGAAGCATCTGAGGCCTTTTTCATCCTGTCCAGATCTCCCAGGAGCAAATTACATGTGGTCATGGCAAAACCTAGCTGAAGCATCTGAGGCCTTTTTCATCCTGTCCAGGTCTCCCAGGAGCAAATTACATGCCATAGGACAAAACCTCGCAAGAGCATATTAGGATGTTATGGGTACACAACTCCGACCTGAAATCTCCCAGGTCACAAATTACATGTCCTCCTAGAGCAATGTCTCGAAAGAGCATCCCAGGTTGTTACGGGTACACAACTCTGACCTATAGGATCTCCCAGACATGCTCATCTGCACAACTTGATCCACGGCCACAAAGTATCATCCTGATACTCATCATACATCATCCTGATGTACACATGATCATCCTGATCATCATCACTGCAACATCCTGCTACTTGTCATCTGGAGCAACATCCTGAAGCTCGTCATCTATGATCATCCTGATCATACACTGCATCCACCTAATGCATACCAAGTATCTACCTGATACATATCATCATACATGATCTACCTGATCATACAATGTATCCACCTGATACATACACAGATACATGATCCACACAATGTATCCACCTGATACATATCAACATACACGATCTCAATATCCACCTGATACATATATAGATACATGGTCCAAGCATCCAACATGATGCATATACAAAATACATACAAATGATCCAACTGATCATATCTAGCATCCAACATGATGCATACATACATAAATGATCCAACTGATCATAACAAGCATCCAACATGATGCAATGATCCAACTGATCATAACAAGCATCCAACATTATGCATATACATAGACAGAGTAGTAACTGGATCATCGTCCTGATGCTCATCATCCATGATCCTCCTGATCATCATAGCATCGTCCTCTTCAGATCATCTCATTGTCCACGAAGCACAGCCCAGATGCACATCATCCATCACTTACACCACCGACATGGGAGAACACATCTACCACCATTCGGGGAAGGCTCCATCCCTTACTTTTTCACCATGGGAGAACACATATACCACCATGTGGAAAATGGCTCAGCAATTACATCCTAACCAAGGGAGAACACATCAACCATGTCAGAAAAACTCATGTGCATCTGCATCTTCTGGACTCATGACTTCCCTTTGGAAGGAACCTCGATCTGAAGTGCAACAAGCCTCTCTCTGAAGTACTCAAACTACACTCTGGCCAATGGCTTGGTCAATACATCTGCAACCTACTCATCTGTCACAACATACTCTGCTTCAGCTGTACTCAGTGTTACGTAGGACTGCTTCCTGCTAAACCGAGAGATCACACCTGATCCCTATCTGCAGCACTGCCTGCCCAATCTGAATCAACATAACCCTGCAGGTTAAACTTTTGATTCGCATCATAGTTGAGCCCATAATCAACTGTACCCCTCAGAATATGCTTTACAACAACCAGGTGAACACTCCTCGGATCCGTCAGGAACTGGCTCAATGTGTTCACCACAAAGTAAATATCTCGTCTCGTGTTCATCAGGTACATCAAGGACCCAATCATCTGACGATACATAGTGATATCAATCGGCTCAGATGAAGCATCACACAGAATATTCAGGTTCGATGCCATAGGTGTGGCCATTGCCTTGCAGTCCATCATCCCAAACCTCTTCAGGATCTCTACTGCATACTTCCCTTGTCTAAGGAAGATTCCATCTGCACTCTGCCACACCTCCATGCCAAAAAAAAATAGTGCATCATCCCCAAGTTCTTCAACTCGAACTCGGAAGCAAGATTCCGCTGCATGTCGGCAATCAATCTATCCTCACCTGTTACAAACAGGTCATCCACATAGTAGTATCACTAGATTGCCTTCCTCAACCTTGTAGTAAAGGTTGGAATCCGCTTTATTCTTGGTAAAGCCCAAACTGGATAGAAAGCTGTCTATCCTACCATACCAAGTTCTGCATATATATGACTCCCTGTCATGTGTCTCAGAACCAAGTGGCTTCTCCACATATACTTCTTCTTCAACTACACCATTCAAGAAGGCTGTCTTGAAATCCATCTGGTGTATCTTCCACTTCATCACTACAGCCAGAGCAAGTACGGATCTAATGGAAGTGTATCTGGCTACAGGAGCAAAAGTCTCTATGCTACCACCTGCAACATGCTTGATCTTGTAGATCCTCTTAGAAGTCACTACAGACTACCCTTTGGGACTGCATCCCAAACATCTTCATGATCGACTGGTACTCCTCGATCATGGCATTCTTCCTAGATCCTGGGAACTTCAATATCTTCAATATTTTCAATAGATAACTTTGTTGTTGAACAAATGTTGTAGTCCTTCTTTTTGTAGGTGATGGTATATGATCTTTCCTACACAACAAGTTAAATTGCATGATTAGAAAACATCTCATAGTTTTCAGAACAAATTCTTACACATAAAGAAATATGTCATACAGTCATGCAATTATCTTAGCCAATGCTTCAATACAACATTTATCCATATTCCGTAACTTTCTAGATGCCTTCCAATCTCTACCAGAACATTGTTAAGAGTGTGCACAACTCCTAACATGTCAGCAAAGAGGTTTCAATCTAGATAAGTAGCAATGGAATGTTGTACAGTGCCATAGGCCACTTAGCCATGTATATTAGTAGTATACTGTTCATCAATGCAACTATTCTAATATGCATAATACACAACCTAATTCTAGGAACATAAGCATATACATCATTGAATAACATTATTTAAACAAACAACTATGTAAGAAATGACAATTCAAATACTTATCTTTGTTTGATTGTTGGGTTGACTCCCTCTCAGTCTTTGCTTCTTTTCTGCAACTCCATTCTGATGTGGATTGTGAGAAGTGGTCAACTCCCTCTGAATATCTGCATCCTTGCAGAAACTACTGGAGTGTGCTCCCTCTTGATCTTTGCTTCCTGGATTACCTGTCCTTGAACTTATATTCATTCTCGATCCCTATGCATGCTTGTTAGTATCATCATTGTGTTATCCTCTAGGTCTCATACATAATAAAAAATTCATTAGTATAATCTTAATATTATCAAAACACAATAATCTAAAGCATGTATAGTTAGGATCATTTCAAACACATATAATAAACATTAGTATTCAAGGTTTCAGGGAAGTCTTCTTTTACTCATGCATATTCTTATTTGATCATAGGGCTCTTCTGGTTAGTTAAATCATTAATCAAGATAAGAGATATAATATGCATAAAACCTGTGATTACTCAAACCTATACCTTCATGATTCTTCTGGTTAGTCATATCATCAATTATGGTAAGAAACATAATATGCATACAACCATGACTATTCAAACCTAAGACTTCATGAATAATCATTATCAACAACACAACAGTATAAGATCCTAACACAAGGTAGGATTCTAGCTTCATATAGGAAAAACATACCTGGATTAGCATACTAGCTAGTTACGTCTAACATACCCGCATAATGTCTTCTGGTTCTCTTCAATGACTTGTGCTAGCAACCTGCATGTCTCATAAGTTATCCATTGTAGAACCAAGTTATACATACCTCGTAAGTAGATTTTATAAGTGATCCATGACAATGGATGAATCTTTGTCTTCATGTCATCATGATCATATGTTCTTGAACTAGAACATGATTTGTCTTTCTTGGTGTACCTTTCATGTTAGCGAACAACATAAACCTCATACAACATCACAATGCATTAGTACAATCATAAGTGTCAAAACCTTAATCAATGAATATCTTCTATTAAGGTAATACGACAAGTCTAGTAATTAATCAAGATTGTACTGTAATGATATGAAGACAAACATATCATAAAATTAACTATGAACAGAATTCGAAACATACCTGTAAGCCATACCTATCAAGATTTCTTGTAATCTTCTTGTGGAAGGCCTTAGCCTCATCTCCCTCTGAAACAGGAACTTCTTCACTTATGCAGGTGACCAATCCATCCTCTTCTAGGATTAACTCAATCCACTTGATTTGCAGGAACTGGATCTGGAGCTGTAATAGGGTTTGTCAGAGAAACCCCAAAAATTCAAACTTTGAATTTTAAACTTCCGAAAGGATAGAAATATGCGCCTTGATGAGCTAATCAAGCTAGTATATTCAGAATTTGAAAACTGCAAAGTTTCACTCAATTTTTCCTTTGAAACTTCCAGATTCACTGGACGTGACCCCGAACTTGGGTTTGATGAAGCCCACTCTTCTGCCCAATCAAAAGGTTTGATCCAAAGCTCTAAGCTTCTATTTTTATGAGGAGCTTCCATCCGTGGTCACAGATTTCAAAAATTCCCATTTTTGCAGAAGCCCTAATTTTCCACTTTTCTGATCAAAGTCCCGAACTAGGGTCTGATCAAGCCCGACCTTCTGCCCAACCAAAAATTCTGAGCTTGGTCTCTAAATTTCGATTTTGATGAGTAGCATTAATCCATGGTCTCCGATTACAAAAATTCCAACTTTATCCGAAACCCTAAATTTCGGAAGCCATGAATGAAGGTGCTCAAAAATAATTCTGTTTTGACATAAATATGTACCTGATTGTTTTTGGTGTAACTCCGAAGTTTTCAATCCACAGGGTCTGAAATATTTTTCTCGGATAGCCCGACCTGTCATCTTTCCATCCCGACAGGTCTGACCTCAATTGGATTCTCTAAGAGAGAGTTATGCCAAGTGTTGTAACGTGTCCTGTTTATAAGATAAAACAGGAGAGAGAAATTGTACGGCGTGCCACGTGTCACTAGTTCAACTTAGGCCTCTGAAATTTTTTTTTGAGATAATACAGTCTGTTTACTACCTATCACGTTTTACTAAATTTCATTTGGAGCTTCCTAGCCCAAGTTATGACCTTTTTTCCAAGGTCGCTTGTTTTTTACTCAGATCTGGAAGAGGCAGAAACCCTATATTGTACAGATCATAAATAAAAAAGTACAAAGAATTAGTGGTTTTCCTTTGGACACAAGGTACATGGGGATCTAATCTTCGACCTGTAAAAGTTTCAGACCCGAAAACTTCTCCAAAATGGATTTATAGCGAAAGTTCCACGATGACTGGTTTTTGCTATATCAAGCCCTAGCATCGTAAGTGCAACAAGTGTCATACATGCCATATCATGCCTTCTTTCAGGCTAGCTCTGATACCATGTTAAATTTTCAGAATTTACTTCAATATGATTTAGGATCTTAACTGAGAGAATAACATGTACATCAAATCTACAGCATATCAATCATGGACACAATAATGCAAGCACACAAGAGACACAGAGTTTGCTTGGGGAAAACCATAAAGGTGAAAAACCCCAATAACTTCCTCAGAGATAGATAGAGAAATGATACAACCAGAATACAAGAGATAGTCTTCTCCTAGCAGCAGAGCCTCCTCCTCCACAAGTGCACCACTCTCCAAAGTGTGAGTGAGAGAATAGAATGTGTAAAATGAGAGAGACACACTCTCTATTTATACACTAACTTGACTTGACCTTTACTCAACTAGGTCGGCCTCAACTTAACTACTTAACATAATGCTGACTAGGCCGACTCCCACTAGGGTGGTCTAATAACCCTTTGACCCACATGGCCGACCCCCAATAGGGTGGTCTAATAACCCTTTGACCCACATGACTTATACAGGGCCGACCCCAACAAGGTGGTCTAATAACCCATCAAGTATAAGTTACGACACTTACAATATAAATGATGACACTTCCGTATAGAGGAATAATAACATCTCTATAGGAATACAACCACTTCCGTATAGAGGAATAATAACATCTCTTTAGGAATACAATATACATATATGTGAAATACATTCCGAAGTTACATATACATCAACACCATTATTGCCTACTAAAGAAGTGATGTTTTCAGGTTCAGTAACAGTCTCCCTACAGGTCACAGAATGAAGGATTACGAGAGCTGGAGGATAGGCATTTTAGTATCGAGCTATTTCTTACATTGTTTTGGTTACCTATCTAGCGTCTAGATGCTGATGCAGTCGATCCAGGAATTGGAGGTTTTGTACTTAATTCAGTATTTTGAGTCTATGATGACTCATAGTTGACCACTCTGATATCCCTGGGATCATCTCCACTCTCCACAATGCATATCCCTGAATTATCTCTTTGAAAATCTGAAGATAGGATTTCTTTGGAAACTTGTTGTAACTATGTGATTTCTCCTATTTTCTCATAAGCGTTGATGTATAAAAGACATGGGGACTCTTCAGAAGGGTTAGCCTCAATTACATAAGATCTATTGAACATTGTATCAGGTTTATATATATAAGAGATTTATGCTTTATCTGATTTAATGTGTTGATAAATTTTGAGTGATTGAGAGGCTATTCAGCTCTTGTTGCCAAAGGCAGGGCCCCCTTCTATAACAGGTGCTGTTATAAGTAGGATTTATTTCCTTTATGCATGTGTGTTCAGATTGATAGATTAATTATTGATGCAGTGTTGATTAATTCAATTATTTGATATTCAGAATTTGTGTGTTGATCATAGCTGAGTGTGAATCCTTTAATGAGTGGTGTGATTGGATTACAGAGTTATTCTTATTATTATTTACAGAGGTGCATATGAATGATGAATGCCAAGTTAGTATTATTTCTACAGTGAATGGATGCATTAGGTTATTTTAGAATTCTGTTGTGAGTGTGTAAGGATATAGGCAGACTGTGGAATTCAATTAGTTATTCAATTTCTTCATTACAGTTGTGATTCATTGAATTATTTTCATTAGGGATTTCTCAATTGGTTAATTTAGAATTGGAAATTAATTTGCTTTCTGTAATTTGACAGAATGTTGTTGGTAGTAATTGCTTTCTGTAGTATAGAAGAATCTCATTGATAGTTAGATGCTTTCATTAGAGTGCAAGATCCTTTCTGTAGTTGGCAATTTCTTAGGAGTCCATTCACCGAAAGATTGAATCCTAATTTTGGTTCAGTAATTCATTAATCTTCTCTATGTTAAGATCTTCCAAGTTGCAGTGTCTGGCATATATTTTGCTTGGTAGCTCATAAGCCTTTGTGGCCTTGGGTTGATAATTTATGAATAGATTTTCATTTCAATTTAATTAAAAAGGGGATAAAAGAGCTCGTCAATCAACCCCTAAATTTCCCTTTCTACTTCCTCAAAAGCCTAGAAAAGATGCCTAGCCAAGTTCGAAAGAATTGTGTTAACCCTGCTGGTAGTTTGTATCACCATTGCCTTATAAAAATACAGATTACTCATCAATTGGAAGAAAAGGGCCAAACCTGGGAAAGTTTTGTCTTTGAAACCCTGAACCCTCACCTAGTCAAGAAGCCCACTGTTAAATCCCTTGCTTCTCGAAAATGCCATCATTTGCTAACCCGTAGCAATGAGTCGGCCCAAAAATATACCAAGAAAGAAAAGGTTGCCAAGGTTGTAAGGTTTAGCGAGGGCACCCTCGGAGAAACACGCCCTGATCATGCATCTTCCCCTGAGAATCTCCATGAGGATATAGCCACAGAACCCTCGTTCTTTTCACTTGTACCCACGAATTCAAGAAGGGATAATCATGACCAAACAATCGACCCGGCCATCATCCAGTCCGACAAATAGACCATCGATAAGCCCATCAATCAGACAATCAATGAGCCAATGCACCCGGATAATCCTGGTGATCAAACAAATGACTCTATCCCTGAGTCTCCTCTTCTCACGTTGGCTAATTTATCAGCCAGTCTACTTGAGGAACTTGTCTTGGAGCCTGCCTTTGCATATACTGAAGATAAGGTCATTGAGGCACCTATTACATCTGCTGACCCCGAGCTACCTTCTCAGAAGAAATTCAGCCCTCAAAAGGACCTGATGTCCTTAACATAAGTCTTTGTTCCACTCCAGTAGATGGTGGATAGACCAACCCAGGATGAAGCAGATATTAGAAGCCGAAATGAGAGGTATGAAGAAATCATTTCCAGGCTTCATCAAGAGAACAAGGAGGTGCGTTTCCAATTGAAATGTCTAGAAAATTTAAATGAGGCCAAAACCGCTTCCAACCTCTCTCTCCATTTGAGGTATGATAATCTGAAGGAGTAGCTCCAGAAGTTGAAGGCCAAACCCACTACCTCGTCTAAGTCAAAGGCAGTTGCTACCGCAGCTAAGCCTTCTTCTTAAAAAAAAAATTCTATGTTTGCTCAATGGGACCTGGCATATCTCCGGTTTGAGGGAATGTTGGTGCCCACTTTTATCACCATTTTTGAATATCAAATACACTATGATCGGTATTACTTTCACCATTTTTGATGTAATAAGTCACTCTCCTTGCTATTCAGACCATCAAATGCAACAAGTATGCATTTACTTACACATCACATGAATTTTGGGTAAAAATTGTTATATTATGGTTTATTGATGTTTATTTGGCTTGTTTAGTAACTACATTTTGTTTTACAGGTTCTGTCTCTGAAATGAATCTTCAATTGGACACCTATGGAAGTTGTGGGCGATCATCTGCATTCAACCCGCCATTCAGACCCGCATTTGACCCGCGAAATTGATGGTTGAGATATGCTCAGACCGTTAGAGAGTAAGTCAGCACGTGGATTCTGTTTGGGATATGGCCTTGATGGTATGTGAGCTGATGTTCTGGAAGATCCTTTCTCCTGTGTGCTTAGCTTGACATCACATCCATCTCTACCCACATCAAAGAAGCATTGACGCTTTAATAACTGCATGAAGGATCAACGCCGTGGAATCTAGAACAAAGCTCTGTGTGTTGTCATGAACCTTATGAGGTCATTCTTTGGCTACAAGCTATCACAAAATGATTAAAGCAGGGTTGTCCCTTGGCTTATACGTATCACGAGCTATTTAACAGAGCCATTTTTGGGCATTTAAGACAGTATGTTATTAAGTAGTCGACCACTAAAGGGTTGACTTGCTTTCTTCATTGTAATGCTATATAAATAGACATCCCTATAGCAGAGACGAGTTAGTCCTTAGTCAGTAGTCATTCAGTATTTTATCTTTAGACCTGTTAATCTCTTTTAGCTGCAAATGGATACAAAAGCACTGTAACTCTGCCTCTTTTATTTAATACATCTTTGTTCTAGTTTTATGGGAGATCTATCAGCATGCATCGTGATTGAATGATTAAGGTTCAGCCTCTGTTTGTTGAGACGAGCCCCTCAACGATCAGCGGTTTCCTGTTTGTATATATACTTTGTGTTTGTTTTCTGCAGATAAAATTGTGTTGTTTATTTTCTCTCTATATTTATTTTATATCTGATGCTTTTGTCCTGTAATATACTTGATGTTCTGTTAATTACATAGGTGAGATTTTCTGTTTCGTACCATGTATTTTGTCATTATTCATGTCCAATATAAACAAGATTTCTGTGTTGTGTCATATGTATCAGATTGTTATTTATGTTAATAATGTTTTAGAATATAACTGGTGATCGGTCACACTTAGGTTCATTTAGCTTGTTTTACAGGTTAAGTCACACTTAGATCATTTATTTTGCTTTAATAGCTTAAGTCACACATTAGTTTATTTGGTTTGCTTAAATAGTTTAGATTACATCTAGTTTACTCAGCTTGCTTAAATATTCTTATTTAGAAGATGTATCCTCCTAGTTAACTTAAAATCTAGTTAGCTTAACCCCCTAGATCTGCTCATAGACTAAAAGTTCTGTAGTTTCTCTCTGTAGTAGTAGAATAGCTTCAACCATAACCTAGGATTGCTTTAGGATAAAATAGGAATAGCTAGTTCCCCAATTCTGATTAGCATAAATGACTTCTTATTATTCTAATTCCTAGATAGCTCATTCATTGCTTCCCCTACACTATAGGATCATATGCATTAACTAGCTGGTAAATAAGATCATCCAATCTTCTTTTCCCCTTAGTTTAGATCATTTTCTTCTATTCGGATTGTCATTCGGACCATCATCTGGACCGGCATTCGGACCTAAATCTTTCTTGCATCAATTTGTTTAATTAGAATCTAGTTTCTTAGATTTTTCAAAATTGTAATCTTTCTCATTCTTAATTAATATTTTCACAAGTCTTCGTTTATTTATGCATAGAGTTTTAGTTAAGTTCCCATTCTATCTTTCCCTTATTCTACTTTAGTTGTCATATGTCTGATTCATGAATTCTTTACTGTTAAAAAATTTATCAGTCCCATCTTCAGTATAGTTTATTGTATTAACAATCTTAGTTTAGTTCTAGTGATTTCATTCTCCAAAATTATTTCAATTTTGAATTATTCTTTTCATATCAGTAATAAACACATTCATGGAATAGGATCTAGTTCAAAAATACAATATCTCTATCAAGTTTTCTACTTGCTTCTAGACTTCTTCAGTTCAAGGAGATCGATCATTATGTTTAAAATTAATTGTAGTTGGATAATCTTTAGCCTACATTTATTTGTAGAAGTCAAGTTAGATTTAGTTCCATTTTGTTTTCTTGTTACTTTTGAAAGCCATTTTGATACATTCACCCCTATCCCCATTACATTTGATACACTTCCTCAGGATCCCCAAGGAGAATGGAATTAGATGCTTTAATAGTTGTTGAAAATATTAAATAACTCATAGTTTGCTTTAACTGAATTTCTTGTCCATATGATAGATTTATTTTATAGATAGGTCTTTTCTTTCTTCTAAATTCCTAGATTCAAATCTGAAAATTGATTAAGTAGTTTCCATTTTTACAAAGAGTAATTTGTTTTTGCTTTCTTTATTGTTTGACCATGGGATAAGAGTAGTCTAGTTTGATACCATCTTGGTTCGGTAGTTTAGATAGGGTTAGCCAGTTTTACTTCTTGAAGTCTGATTCCATTTTTCATTTTGAAAGATCTTTCAATCTTTTCTTTATTAAAATATTTTTAAGGTCTGACAAGCCGAAACTTAGGAACCACTCTACCTTAGCATATACTTTGCCTCAACTCTAAGATAACCAACCCCAGTCGATAATTAAATATTAGGTGTTTTCTTTGAGATAGCTCACACACCCAACAGGAAACACTTGACTTTTGGAGGAATCTACCACTTCCACAGATTTTTATACCACCAGTGTCGGATAAGGATACATTTATGTTTTATTACTTCCTCATAGGCAGAATTTGCACTGATATTTCCAGTGGCCAAGTTTCCATCCCAATTAAGCTTGTCCTTTTCGATGTTAAGTCTGCACCCAACTAGATTTAGCCCCCTAATATATTGTTCCCATTCGAAAGTTGTCGGACCCCATAAACCTAGATCCTCAGCCTTGTACCAATAATTCCCATCAATTCCGACATTCTAACCCTTCTTAATCTGATTTAGAGTGTAAATGCCAAGATTTTTTAAAGTAGTATGAATACTGTCTGAGAGCTCGTAGTGCTCATCCAACCCCAATATTGGATCCACCCCAATGTGGACATCCTTACCATCTCCTACCTGCCACTAAAGATCCACCACAAGCCAATAGTAAACTCTGACAAAGACCTGCCAGAAGGAGGAAGCCCCTTTTGAATTTTTGATCGGATTCCTCAACCAGAGAGTCAGATCACCCTTAATATATTTCTCACCTAGAACTTTGGACCATAGCGACGATCCAGTCAAACCTCTCCACAAGCTTTTCAGTCTATGTGCCGCACTAAAGCTTTCCAGCTGCTTGATACCCCACCCCCCAAATTTCTGAGGCAGAGTAATACTCTCCCAGCTGGTCATTATAATACTCTTTCGCTCTTTCCCTCCATTCCATAAAAAAATTGAAATTAATTTTATGAGAGACGTTAAGATAGATTTTGGCACCCTAGCCAATGAGAACCAGTACACTAGGATTCCAGTTAAAACCGCCTTAACCAATGTCAATCTCCCAGCGATTGAGAGAAATATGTAAGAGGAGTGATTAATTCTACATTCCACCTTCTTCATCAACCACAACCAATCCTTAACCCTATAATCATTTGGTTTTATGAAGTAACTTAAATACTTAAACCCTCATCTAGATTACAACAATTATAGGGCAGTAAATTCTTAATTTCTGCAATTCTGGCCTCCTCCAAATTATACTGATAAAAACATGATTTACTGGAACTCACCTTCATTCTTGATGCTTTGTAGAATGAGAGAGTTAGCTCATTGTACTGCCTCCATTCATCCACGGAATATTTTCCAGCCAATAAAACGTCATCTATGAACAAGAGATGCGTAATAGAGAGGTCTTTCGATATTTTAATACCCTGCATTCTTTTTTCAGATTTTGCTTGTGATAAAAGCCTGTTGAATCCTTCAATAGTGAGTAAGAAAAGGAGAGGAGACAAGGGGCATCCCTATCTGATGCCCCTACTGCATTTGAAAAATCCCGAAGGGATCCCATTGATGAGGACCACAATATTAGCAGACGAGACACATGCCATAACCCAATTCAAAACCAAAGGGGGCAATCCAATCTGAATAAGGATTAACCGGAGGAAGACCCAGTCAACCCTATCATAAGCCTTCTCAAGATCCATCTTGAGTAAAACTTCCCTTTGCTTTCACCTTTTGATGGAATGAGAAATTTCTTGGGTAATGCCTATGTCATCTAGAATCTGTTGGTCCTGCAAGAAGCCAAATTGTTCTGATGAAATGAACATTGAGAGAGAAGGATTGATTCGATTGGCGATGATCTTAGATATTAATTTATAGATTAAGTTACATAAGGAAATGGGCCTGAAGTCCCCAAACGTTGAAGGCTTTCCACACTTTGGGATAAGAGTTAGGAAAGTAGCATTCAAAGCCCCAGAAATGACCCCATTCAATCTAGAGTATTCCACCAGAGCCAGAAGGTCATTCCCCATGATGTCAAAGAACTGAAGAAAGAGCTCGATTTTCTAGCCATCCGAGCTTGGGCTCTTTTCTTTAGCAAATAGTTTTAATGTCTCTTCCACTTATTCAATAGTCACTTCCATCCCAACTTCAATAGCCTCTTGATCATTAAATAACTTTGGAAATAAATTGGCAATCTTAATTTTTTCAATCAAGACATAGTCACCTACGTCAGTGTAAATGTTACCGAAATAGGCTTTGGCCCTCTGCTGTATGTTTTCTAATCCAGAAATGGAGTTTCCATCTGAATCCATGATATCCCATATAGAATTGAAATTCCTACGATGGGAGGCATAAGCATGAAAGAACCTCGTGTTGCAATCCCCATAGTTAACCCACAATGCTCTACTTTTGAGACACCATTCCCTTTCCTCATGAAGCAAAATTTGTTCCTTTTTTAGCTCGTAACACCTTAACTTATCATTCTCAACACTGTCTAATTGCTGCAGAAGATTTATCTTAAACAGTTCTTGTATCTCACAGTCTAGAGCTTTGAGCTCCTCCCCTTCCTTCAATTTCTAGGCTTTAATCCATTTAGTAACATAATCTTTCAACTTTCAAAGCTTAAGAACAAAAGTGTCCATAATATTCAAATTCCCCCCCACCCTAAGCTTTGACCAGAAACACTTCACATCATAAATAAAATCCACATTTTTCAACCAAGTGGAATTAAACTTAAAGGGAAAATTTAACTGAGATGATGCTTCCCCGACTTGCAAGAAAATAGGCCAATGATCTGAAAAGATACTATCACCCACCCAAGACCTATATCTCGACACCTTCTTAAGCAGACTAGATTTAACCAGGAATTTATCCAGTCTTTTAGATATACTCTCTGGACCTTTCCTTCTGTTTGTCCATGTAGGAAACGATAATGAAGAAACAACATCCACCAGGTCAGAATGTACTAATAGGTCATTGAAATAATCAGACAAGCTATCCAATCTGGCAGCAGAGCCCCAAGTATCAATTGCCGAGCAAGTGAAATTCAAATCTCCTGCAATTATTAAATTTTCCAAATTGAAGAGCTCGGAATCTCTCATAGAGTCCCAAAAAATAACCTGCTCCTTATATGGCCCATAACAATTCAGAATATTTAAAGACCGATTTAATAAAAAACCCCTCCCCTTGAGAAGGATACCCCACCAAGTTTTGGAAGCACTGAAACTGTAAAGCTTAGGATTCCACTCGACAAGGAGGCCCCCCGACAAGCCCAGTTATCTAAGGGCTGCAAACTCCCAACTTGGAAAAATATTAGAGAGTTTTAAAACAACAACAACATCTGTACAAAGGGTTTCTTGAAGAAACAGGATATCTGGATTAGTAGCAGTTAAAAGGTTGGATAGGGCCCTAATTTTCCCAACCCTACCCAAACCCCTAGCTTTTAGAGACAATAGTAACATTAATCACTAATCTCGATGTGAAATGGCTCTCTAAGTGCCCTTGGTGGAAGACTAGTGACCTCTCCTTTTCCGGAAGAATCTAACCTTGCCGAAACTGGAGTATAATGCAGAGATTCCTCTCGAACAACAGACCCAGGAATACCTCTCCTACCTTTACGGATACTAACATTCTAGAACCATAAATTATGAGCAGGGATAACTTCACTATTAATAGTAGTATTTTTTGAATAGACCGGGATAGGAGTGACAAAATCCAGGGAGGGTTTGGAGGTGTACCCACTCTCTACCAAAAATTTTTCTGTCAACCCCATCTAAAGTTTCCAAAATTAATTTCGAGGGTTCCAGGGGTCGTGGAGGGACCGAGGTATTGAAGCTGGAGGGCAAAGGAATTTCAGCAGGAAACCCATATGAAGAAATCCCCAAATTGGTATTTAATGGATCAACATAAATGGGCAAGTCCCCGGACTTAGGGCTTCCAACCCTGGACCTAGACTCAAAACCAGAGGACCCCTCAATTGAGGATTTAACTAACCCCAAGACTCCAGGGAAAAACTCCGAAGAAGATAGACGATGGGAAAGGGTATTTTCAACAGAAACATAGAAGTCAAGTTCACCCTTAGTGACATTTTCATAGTGTGTAGACGATTCAGAGATAGACTTACCCGAAACATCTTGGCAACTAGAAGAGAGTTCAGGCTCCAAAAACTTCAAATGTTCACTTCCCTTCACTGGAGAAGAATCCGTGGAAGTGGAGGATGTCCGAGGAGAAGAGAGACAGTTGGCACGCACATGACCCAATTGACGACACTGAAAGCACCGAAAGGGGATCTTGAAGTAATCCAACTATTGAAGGTAAACCCTCTTCCCCCAAATAAATTCAATTCCAGCCGGAAGCCCAAGCTATATATCGAATTCCACCATAACTTTAGCCACTTTTTTTTCCACACCATGTAAATAATTTTTGTCAAACCTAACAAATCTACCAATTGTATTAGCCATACCCATAAGAATTTCTTCGGTCCATAGTTCGAAAGGGATCCCGACGCCAACATACACAAATGCCTCATAGGTTGTTTTTCCTTGGTCGGGTTAAAATCGACATGCCAATGCTTAAGAATGAGCGAGCCTTCACGATATGACCAGAACTCCTTCCAAAAATTATCCAGCGAGGTGTTAGCCAGAAAGATGAAAATGATCCAACCCTTCATCAACAGGTTAATGCGTGGAGCTGTAGGGAGCAATGGAGTCCAGTGACTATTTACCCATTCGACCAACTCGACCTTATTAAGTCGGGAAAACTCCACGTGGCCAACCAAAGCTCGTGTGGTTAACATCTCCAACCTATCTACACCGACATAAGTACCCAGAATGTAACTATGCAAGCCATCTCGAGCTTTCACTGTTTTATCCTTCTGCCTTTTACGAGCTGTAGCACCACTCCACCACCCAGACGCAGGAAAAGGAGATGAAACATGGGCGAGACGAGGGTTTTGGGCGTCTTTTGCATAAGAGGCAAGATCAAAGGGAGAGGGCTCCATCGAGAAAAGTTCCCAAGCTGAGACACGAGAGCATCAAACCTTAGTGTCAGAGAAAACTGCAGAATAGACCCCACTAAAGAGAGCTACCAACAGGTGGACAACGATCCTCAAGGGCCCACTAAAAGCTTAACTAAAGACTAGCCTTAACAAGACGAAATAGGAAAAAGTTAGGAAAAATAGTGATCCAAACGAAACCCTAGCAGGACAGGAAAGCGAATGAAACTAGAATATTTGGTGGCAGGGAAAAAACAACATTCCCACTTTTTTCTCTTGGCTGGTACTGGGCTGATCCGAAGGATCAACTTGACTCCAAGTCCCAAGACAAATACTATAGCCATTCACTCCAGATCTATAGGATACACCCGGACCAAACATCCATTTTCCCCCATCCAGAATCATTCCTTATTATAAATTATTTTCATTTATTATTTTTTTTCTTATTTAAATATAAGTATATTTTCTTATTTATAATAATAAAAATATTCTTATTTTCTTATATTTTTTAAATATTTTATAATAATAATAATAATAATATTTTTATTTTCTTATTTATTATTTTCGTATATTTTTTAAATATTTTATCATAATAAAAATAATTATAAATTAAAAAATATAATTATAATAATTATAAATGAAAATAGGAAATCAATTAAAATAACAATAATAAAATTAATTATTAATTAAAATAATTGTAAATAAAAATAATAAAATATAACTATAACAATAATAAATGAAAATAATTTATAATGAGAATTGACAACTTTTTTTTTGTAAACTAGTAGTAGGTCCTTATATTATCATCCTCAAAATATAGAGAGACATCAGCATAAAAAAACACAGAGTATCGGGTCTTCTCTTCATGGAGAAAATAGACCCATAAAAAGTATGTAAAAGTATCATCAAGATTGAACTGTTATCTAGAGAACTAGAAGTGATATGAAGTAGAAAAACTATCATAACTGCCTATGAGTAGACCCAAAAACTATTGATCCTTGAATCTTATCTCATTGAAAAATAAGTACTATTCTGATTTGTGAATCTTATCTCATTGAAAAAGCAGAATGGCGTCGTTGATTGTATGGAGTTTTATGTGTTATCTAAATGATATAATTCCTCTTTAATACAATCCCTAATTACATGGATAATGTCATGGTGTATCTATCTCTCCAATGCAGTGGTGTTACTGTCACCACTGTGATCTATTGTAGATGGTTATGTGCAAGTTATTTTTTCAGGGTTAGTCAACGGCTTCATTTATAAGTTCAACAAAACAGGTATCTTTTATGTCCATATTACGATACTTTTATGTTGATATTAGGTTATTGGGTTAGTTTAATTTAAAAATCTTTTGGGTAGTTTTCATGTTGAATTTCTGACTTGCATGAATTGAGCAAGTAATGTGTGGTGACTTAATTTTTACAAATATCAATAATTTGAAAATCTATAAAAATAATTTTACACATGCATCTATTTTGGATTCGAAAACCTATACAAATAACTCGGAATAACAAATTTTAATAAATCTCATCTTTAACATTCAAATATTGTGTCTGTTGAAAAATTAATGGAGTATGGCTTCCGCACTTATCTCAATATAATGAAATATGTATTGAAATATTTGGACAACTTCCTTGACATAAAACAATAGTATACGGGTCGAAATCCTTTTCTATTTGAACAAAATAATCAATGAAGGCTTCTTTCGAGTACGGGGACCTTTTGTTATGATATGATAATCACGGAATAAGGCCGAGATGGGGGACCTTTTGATCACTTTGGGAAAGATAAATTATTTTAATGGCCAATCTGTTTTTAATGAGGTGCTAGGTTGAACAATTTAAACATAGAGAGTGTGTTCTCTAGGTTTTAAGCTTGAATGTGTAGTTCTCCGTAGAAGGTATATATGTACTTTGAACATATCTTGGTAAGTGAATTTTGTGGTAACTAAATTTTAAATGGAGTAAGTCAGTGGTGCAAAATTTAATAAAGTTAAAAATAATAAAGTTTTCTTTAATTTATTTTTAAGATTTTATTTTGATATTGTGAAGTGTTAAATATTTTATTGATTAAAATTCTTTACAATTTTTTATTGACAAAAATTCTAATTATAAAATTTTATTTTCTTATATTTTGATTAAATATATAAAATTAAAAACATAATAGAAACAATAAATGGATCAAATTATAAAATTGAGAAATTCATTTCATAATGTTGAATTTTTGCATTTCTTAAAATCATATGTAATTGTATCTATACAATTATCATAAAAAAATTGCATGTAACGTGATGTAGAACATTATTCTATTTCAATAAAATTTCATGTTTTCATAACTAATAGTATTTGGTTAAAGACTTTCGACATTCATAACTCTCTTTAGTCTTTGATTCTATCATGGGAGCCTTGAAGTTTTCTTCTTTTGTCTTTGATTCTATCATGGGAGCCTTGAAGTTTTCTTCTTTTTATGATGACAAGGTTATGTTGCGCAACATTGATCAAGGGTCATGTGAGACATTAATAATTTGATATTCTGCGTTCATCATGCGCTATGTCACATTGTGATGCTTATCAAGGGTTACATTGCATTTTGACATTTATCAACCATTATGTCACATTTTGATGCTTAATAAGGGTTATGTTGCATTGTGGCGTTCATTAAGGATTATGTCGCTTTGCAACATTGATCAATGGTTATGTCTATTTTGACATAAGGGTTATGTCCAGTTCTAACATTCATTAAGGATTAAAAAATGGCATATGCCGACAATGCCCAAGAAGTGACACATAAATAATGTGACAATTCATCAGGGGATATGTCACATTGTGACGTATATCAAGTGTTATGTTGCTTTGCGGCATTCATCAAGGATTATGTCGCATTGTGACATTGATCAAGGGTCATGTGAGACATTAATAATTTGACATTCCACATTCATCATGCACTATGTCACATTGTGATGCTTATCATGGATAAGTTACATTGCATTGTGACATTTATCAACCATTCTATCACATTTTAATGCTTATCAAGGGTTA
The DNA here is from genome assembly GCA_027924585.1 of Larix kaempferi. Classification (NCBI taxonomy): domain Eukaryota; kingdom Viridiplantae; phylum Streptophyta; class Pinopsida; order Pinales; family Pinaceae; genus Larix; species Larix kaempferi. The sequence goes on from BSBM01000194.1 coordinate 17,991,017, forward strand.
TGTTGCATTGTGGCTTTCATCAAGAGTTATGTTTCTTTGCGACATTGATCAATGGTTATGTCTAATTTGACATAAGGTTTATGTCTAGTTCTGACATTCATTGAGGATTAAAAAACGATATACTCCAACAATGCCCAAGATGTGACACATTAATAATGTGACATTCGATATTCCGCATAGGATATGTCACATTGTGAGGTATATCAACTGTTATGTTGCATTGCGGCATTCATCAAGGATTATGTGGCATTGTGACATTGATTAAGGGTCAAGTGAGACATTAATAATTTGACATTCTGCATTCATCATGTGCTATGTCACATTGTGATGCTTATCAAGGGTTCCATTGCATTGCGACATTTATCAAACATTATGTCGCATTTTGATGCTTATTAAGGGTTATGTTGCATTGTCGTTTTCATCAAGGGTTATGTCGCTTTGTGACATTGATCAATGGTTATGTCTTATTTGACATATAAGGGTTATGTCCAATTCTGACAATCATTAAGGATTAAAAAATGGTATACGCCGACAATTACCAAGATGTGACACATTAAATGTGACATTTAACATTCATCAAGGGATATGTCATATTGTGATGTATATCAAGTGTTATGTTTCATAGCGGCGTTCATCAAGGGTTATGTCGTATTATGACATTGATCAAGGGTCATGTGAGACATTAATAATTTGACACCGACAATGCCCAAGATGTGACACATTAATAATGTGGCATTGGCATTCATGAAGGGATATGTCACGTTGTGATGTATATCAAGTGTTATGTTGCATTACGACATTCATCAAGGGTTATGTCGCATTGTGACATTGATCAAGGATCATGTGAGAGATTAATAATTTGACATTCTGCGTTCATCATGCGCTATGTCGCATTGTGATGCTTATCAAGGGTTAGATTTCATTTTGACATTTATCAACCATTATGTCGCATTTTAATGCTTATTAAGGGTTATGTTGCATTGTGGCGTTCATCAAGGGTTATGTCGCTTTGTGACATTGATTAATGGTTATGTCTACTTTGACATAAGGGTTATGTCCAGTTCTGAAATTCATTAAGGATTAAAAAATGGTATACGCTGACAATGCACAAGATGTGACACATTAATAATGTGACATTAGACATTCATCAAGGGATATGTCACATTGTGATGCATATCAAGTGTTATGTTGCATTGCGGCGTTCATTAAGGATTATGTCGCATTGTGACATTGATCAAGGGTCATGTGAGACATTAATAATTTGACATTCCACATTCATCATGCGTTATGTCACATTGTGAGGCTTATCAAGGGTTACATTGCATTATGACATTTATCAGCCATTCTATCGCATTTTGATGCTTATTAAGGGTTATGTTGTATTGTGGCGTTCATCAACGGTTATGTTGCTTTGCGACATTCATCAATGGTTATGTCTAATTTGACATAAGGGTATGTCCATTTATGACATTCATTAAGGATTAAAAAATGCTATACGCCAATAATTCCCAAGATGTGACACATTAATAATGTGACACGACATTCACCATAAGCTATATCACATTGTGATGTATATCAAATGTTATGTTGCATTGCGACATTCATCAAGGGTTATGTCGCATTGTGACATTGATCAAGGGTCATGCGAGACATTGATAATTTGACATTCTGCATTCATCATGCACTATGTCACATTGCAACGCTTATCAATGGTTACATTGCATTGTGACATTTATCAAACATTATGTCGCATTTTGATGATTATTAAGGGTTATGTTACATTATGGTGTTCATCAAGGGTTATGTCGCTTTGCAACATTGATCAATAGTTATGTCTAATTTGACATAAGGGTTATGTCCAATTCTGACATTCATAAAATTAAGGAATATCGTAATGATATAACCTCATTTATAAAATTAAATGATTATTAAATATAATCACCATTATGTAATATTAAAATAAATATTATTATTATTATTATTAAGCAATATATGGATATATTTAAATGTAATATTTAATTAAGAAATATTATGGATATATTTAATACTTTACACATTAATATCATTTTATTAATACTATTTAATGTTGAGAGGAGACTGCGTTGGTGAAGAGGAAGGTCTCAACGTTTCAAACCCTAAATGCGGGTCCATCTTTAGGAGAGAGAGGCTCACGATTTTTACATTAGCATTTATGGGATATATATATATAGTTGATGCTGCTAATGTAACTTATAAAGATAAGTCAGCCCCCAATTTTAATTAATAAATTAATGAATCGGGTTTTGACTTTTGTTGATGGTGTGAGAGTGAGGGTTGTTCTGTATAGTGCATACAATTGGTTTCCATGCTTCCTTTATTTTCATGTCGTCGTCCATGTTTAAGTTATCCGCAAATTTCTCAATCTCTGGAGCTTCCCTTAGTCTCCTTCTGTAGTAATGAGGGATGGATGCGAGGACCTCTGCCTTCTCAAAACACATATAATGTTTTGTGTTATAACAATGCTCAGTGATGGCAGATTTCTTGATTCATTTGTGGTGGGCATTAGCGTTATGTTCTTTTAACCTTGTCATTATGGAACGTCCTGTTTCCTCGATGTATTTCTTTCCACATGAGTAGGGTATAGCATATACCCCTTTCTGTAGTTTTGGATCAATGGGATCTTTAGCTGAGTCTAGAATGCTTCTGAGGGAGTTTGGAGGGGAGAAAGCAACTTTTATGTTCCTCCTTCTTAGAATCTTGGAAATCTTTTCAATAGTGCCATGGATGAAAGGGAGAATAGTCTTTGTCACAAAGTTGTCTTCCATCCGGGTTCTTGCTTTATCGTTCCATGCTTTACGAATAGTGTTATCGATTTGTTTATCATTGTACCCATTGCTTATAAGGACCAATTTATTAATTAAAGTCAATGAAAGTAAAAAATCTCACACACCATCAACCCTCACTCTCACACCATCAACGCAAGTCAAAACTTGATTCATTAATTTATTAATTAAAATTGGGGGCCGCCTTATCTTTATAAGTTACATTAGCAGCATCAACTATATATATATATATATATATATATATATATATATATATATATATATATATATATCCCATAAATGCTAATGTAAAAATCGTGAGCCTCACTTTCCTGAAGATGGACCCGCATTTAGGGTTTGAAACGTTGAGACCTTCCTCTTCCCCAACACAGTCTCCTCTCAACATTAATTTTATATGCATGAAAATCATGAATCATAATACTATTTAATTAAATAATATCATTTTATTAGTACTATTTAATTAAATGGTATTATAATTAATTAATTATTAATATAATTTAATTAAATAATTCTTTTTTTTAAATACTATTGGATAAAAACATTATTAATGTATCAAATATATCATAATGTAATTAAATGTCTCCAAAACACATCATAATATTATACATATCTCAAATATTAATAAATTAATCATGTTTAATTAATAATATTCTTTAATTAAAAAATATTATTATTCAAACAATTAAAATATGTATTTCGTTAAATAATTAAACAATATTAATATTTTAAAAATAATAATAATTAATTAATTATTGTTATTATTAATTAAATAACATTAATATGAACTAAATTTTTTTAGAATTATTATGTTTAATTAAACAATGTTATTAAATATGTATTTCATTAAAATTATTAAACAATATTGTTTTATTAATATTTTGGATATATGTGTATGTGCCCACTTGTTACTAGCAACAACCACATTAATAATATTAAAGCGTATGAATACACGGATAGACGTAAATGGATCACATACTTTTCATATTAATATTTTTTCCTATAGTATGTGTCCCATTTACGCCTATCCACGTATTTAGACACATTAATATTATTAATGTTGTTGTTGCTAGTATTATTAATGTGGTTGTTGTTAGTCTCTATCCCCTCAAACTTCCACTTCCATTTCCTCTCAATGTTCATTATGTAACTTGTTATTTATAAATATATAAAATTTTAATCAAAATAAAAAAACAATGAAACTAAAATAAAAATAATAATAATAAATTAATGCATTATATAAAACATTAATTTCATCATTTATTTATTTTTTATTTCATTGATTAATCGTTCATAGAAGTCACCTCCCCCAATCAGTGGCTTTCATTTGATAAACATGAACCATAAACAATCCATGTTCGTGGGAAAGCTTAAAAAAAATATCCTGCACGTAATTAATATTCATGTCAACTATAGAGTTGTCGGTTAAAACTTGTGTAATGACTTCAAAGGTTACTAGTACAATATGAGATGCAAACAATTGATGTAGATTGAATTTAGTAGGGCGAGTTTAGTTTTAGCAGGGCCATAGCTGGAACCCGGGTACATAGCTGTTGGAATTTAAACCGAGGCACGACAGTTTGGAAGATGTTTATTGATAGATACCGGGCAGTTTGGAAGATGTTTATTGATAGTTACACTTAAATATAAGTATCACTCATTGGTCCATTCTATGACAAAAATGAGATATCTAAGCAAACAATACATTCATTCTAAACTCTCGAAGCATACTCATTATACACTCTCCTATAAAAACATTACTCACAAAAACGACCAATCCCTTGAGGGCTTCAACCCAAAACAAAAACAACCACGTCAGGAACGACAAGCTTGGTCTCCTTACAACAGCTTGGCTTTGAATATTATCAGTGTGTTTTTAGTCTACTCTCTCCCTGGTCTTGCGTAGACATGCATATAACTTAACAAAAGCGACCAACCTTTCTAGTTTTTTTTTTTTTTTGCCAAAGAAAAAATCATATTTTTCATTTATAAAGAGTTGAGAATACATTCCACAGGTGCTGTTGCACCATTTTAAAGAGAAAAGTTTATGAGTCTCACTAGAGATTAACTGTTCAATATACTTATCATAATAGTTACAATTAACTAGATTTTCAAAATAAACTATCCAAAAATAGTACTAGGGTCACTTCTTTCAAGTATTCCAAACTGATCTTTGTCATGTTACCCTTTCCAAAAAATAAAGGATATTCCAGCTGATTTCCTGATTGCCAATGCTTTTTGTGATTATCTTGCACTTACCAGTTTCCAAAAGAAGTCCTTTTTTTGCGAGTTCATCAACTTGCCCATTTTGTTCTCTGTAGACATGGATAAATTCCACTTTACTGAATAAAGAAACCATAGTTTCCAGATTGCTCCCTAGATTCTGTAAAAAGTGATTTTTTATGTTGTTCTCTTTGGTTCATGTGTTTGATCCACAGCTCTGAGTCCCCTTAAATTTTTAAAGAGTCCACCATTTTTTCTTTAGCAAGTTGCAGGAGGAATCTAGGGCTATACCTTCTACTCTATTGTTTGTTTCTTCTCCTCCATTAGCAAGAAATTGTATCTTAACTGATTTTGAAAATATCTGGTAGCCTCTAAGCTCACACTTTCTATTTTCACATGCACCATCGAAAAACCCCACTATTTCTCCCTCACCATACTTTAAGTCTTTAAGATGTCTTTCCCTTTAGGTTATGAGATCATTTCGATAGTGAAATACTGTAGGTTGTGAGATCATTTCGATAGTGAAATACTGTAGGTTGTGAGATCATTTCGATAGTGAAATACTGTAGTTAAATAACCACCGCCATTGACTATTTCAAGAAATGAAACGATGCGAAGGCGTTCTTTCTCCGAGGTCGATTTTCTGGGCACAATTACCAATTCGTCGTCCCTCTGCCGAATAAAATCCTGTCATATATTTCAAAAATTTTGCGTCATTGTTTTAAATCCATTGCCCTTTGCCGAATAAAAGTCTGTCACCTTATGGATTGTTTGTACAAGAGCACCTGAGTGGGCCTAATGGTTAAGAACATGTGTTATCTCCGAGGAGGTCACAAGTTCAAAACCGACAGGGGGTAGGGTTTCTCATTGGCCCCGTTGTGACAAGGCTCGAAGGGTAGGAGACCCCTGGGATAGAGGCTCTCCCTAGGATAAAAGGGTCTCGGGACGTCTTGGCCCCTGCTAAGTCACAAGTTTCTAGTATATCTAGCTTACGTACTGTTGGATATACCCTTGGGAGGTTGTTGTTCCCAAGTTAAAAAAAAATATAGATTGTTTGTGCAGCTTGCTGTGCCAGTTGGATTGATTGCAAGCTAAGAACATGTGAATGAGGAAGCTGTCAAAGTTGTTGAGATCGAACCCACGACCGAAAAGGCTTTCGAGGAAAAATTTCCTGCCTTAGTGCTGCTAAGAATGTTCCTGCCACAGAGGAAACAGTAGATGAAATCCCCACCGCGAGTAAGGATTCTGCAGAAAATTTAACTATAACATCCCCAGCCTCCGAGCCCGAAGCAGATTGGAAATAAAATTGAACTTAATTTAATGAAAAATATATAAAAATTGTTAGATCCTTTGTGGGAGGAGATTGGAAATAAACATAAGAGATAGTTGATTTCCTTATTTTTTTGGATTTTAAGAAGTTGTCTTTGTTCTATTTCAAAGGTTTTATTTTATTGGTGTGCCACTATACATTCTAATTTATTTCTCAGAGATTGATGAAATGAAAAAGATGGAGTTAATGTCATGGCCAAAATGGCTGGTGGGATGATGAATTTTCCATGTATTCTGCATTATCTGTTCTTTTTTTTGGTGGGATGATGAATTTTCCATGTATTCTACACTATCTGTTCTTTTTTTCCTTATATGGATAGTGATGGATTGTTATGAGGCTTTAGCGTGCCCATATTTTTTCTCTCAAATTCTTCCAACCATTAATTTAAATTTCCAACCCAATAACAAACAGACAAGATGGGTGTTATTTAAATTTTCAATTTTTTTTTAAGTAACCAAAAAAAGTTGATCTGAGCGGGGACCAAACTTGCAACCTTCCGCTTGCTCTTAAAGCCTTACATAAGACCAACACTCTAACCAGCTAGTTACAGGACCAAGCATGAATACATACAGAGAAAATATAGTTAATCAAAATGCTATCTGCATTTTACATGTTTGAAATTTAGGGTTTTCTTCCAATGGCGATGAGTATTTTGAACTTTTTACTTTGTGGTTGTATTTTCTTTTAATGGAGTTTTACTCTCACTCTTTTGAACTTTTTACTTTGTTGTTATATTTTCTTTTAATGGAGTTTTACTTTTCATTTGCCTGGATGTTTGAAGTGCAGATTCATTTCCCAACATGTTTGAAGTGCACACTTTCAGTTTCATGGAACTTCAATTTTCAATTCTCCGACCAGTTGTCATATGCTTTATATTTTAGGTTTTATATTTCTTGTAGTTTTTAAAGGTGTAGTCCAAATATTGAAAGTTTTTAACTTTTTCCATATTTTCTTGTTTATACTCCCATTGGAAATCTTAAAAAAATATTTCTAAATCACCTATATTAGTTATGGAAATTGCATAATTTGGGTGCCATGAGGGTATTTGAAGGTGTTGAATCTATTTATAAATTCAAAAATACAATTCAAACACTTAGAAATCTAGATTTTACCAAAAATAAATTTATCTGATTCCTACCAAAACCCACTGTAAAGTTGAAAACATAGAATAAATAGACTACTCCATTTTTAAATTAGAATTTAATCCTTCCATAATAATTATGTTTTATATTTTATGATTTATATTTCCTATTTTATATTTTAAGTAGTTGCTAAATACAAGTTATTATTTTCAAAATATATTGATTTACATTTACATATAGTTTCTTATTTTTTTTGTGATTAACCTAATATTTATGTTCAAGGATATCCAATAAATATTCCCCTCTCTATATATCATTAAAAAAAATAAGATTTTTAAACTATATATATTATGTATTATTTATGTGATGTATCTCTTTGCTATTTTATTTGGTAAACATATTATTTTACGTGTGCATTTTATAATTATCTCGGGAAGAGGTATATTTATGTTGGTTAATGAATTATATTTTTATAATAAATTTAATTTTTATATTTAAATTAAAAATTATTATATATTTAATTATATTTATATCATGTAAAAAATTTTATGTATAAATTTAATATAATATTTATTGAAGTAAATTTGGTGGGCTGAATAATATTTTATTTTATAACTATTTAAATTAGATTTATGTAAAAAGTGTGTAAATTTATAATTGCTTTAAATAATATATTTTTTTAAATAAAAAAGAAAATTAAGAAAAGTTTATAAAAGTGTGTAAATTTATAATCATAAATAAAAAAAATTAAAAATATATTAAGTAATCATAACATAAACTACACCATACACCAATGTACATTTATAAATGTTTTCTATAATATTTTTTTAAAATAAAGTTAAAATATATTATAAAGTGATCATTTATGTTATAAATATAAATGTTTTAAATGTTTTATATAATATTATTTTTAAAAAAATAGAGTTAAAATATATTATAAAGTGATCATTTATATTATAAATATAAATGTGTTTGAAATAATTTGAAGCTATAAGATAATCATTATAATATATAATTACTCTATTTCAGTGACATATATAATATTAGATGCACATTTTATAATAGATATACTTAACGATGAAAGATGGCAAAGGAAATTTTAAATTCTATGTATAAGATAATCATTATAATATATAATTACTCTATTTCAGTGACATATATAATATTAGATGCACATTTTATAATAGATATACTTAACGATGAAAGATGGCAAAGGAAATTTTAAATTCTATGTATAGTTGTTTTATTATATTAAATTATTTTTTTATTTCTTTGTAGTTTGTTTTATAATTTGTTATTTTGATTAGATTTAAAATAGAATGTAGTGATAATGCTAAAAGAATTTCTAACTACCAACTTGATTAGACATTTTTATAATGGATAACTTGTATGAGTGACATAAGCCACTTGTGTATGCTTCTCTAGAATTGTATGGTCAACTTAATCAATGATTTCTACAACAACTATAGGGTTTAAATTTATCTTATTCGTTTTTTTATGATATATATATTGGGAATTTGGTTTTTATTTTTAAAGGAAGTTAGGAAAATGTTCAGTGGATAATTTAAACTAAACTTCAAATGTGAATTCAATTTTTTTGAAAAATTCAAAGCATTAGGATTTAATACCTCTGAAAATTGTTCTTGGCATTGCAATTCTCTATTAGTACATGTTTTACATTGTATGATGAAATTAAATAGCGGATATCCTTTGTTGGAATGTGAATTGAATTTGTTTCCATGGTTGTAATTAGGAAAACCTTGTTCAATTCTTGGCTTTACAATTAGTTCGAATTTTTCCATTGTTACTAGTTAATACCCCAATGTTCCACCTTTTTTATTATGACGACAACGAAGCTTTGGAAAAACATGTTTTTATTAGTGGCAAAGCTCATTACCATGTTCTTGGTTGATTTGTGAGAGGCAAGCTCCTGATCAATTTAAAGAATCGGTAAACTCCTTATTAATTTGGAGAATCCCACACTTTAGTTGCAGTTGTTTGTAGAAAATATTTTCAAAGATAAACAAAGTGTTTTGATCCATAAATACATTGGGCTCATTTGTCGCATTCGGGGTTGGATATGGGTAGATTTTCTTCAACCTCGCCACTAATGCGGGATCCATATAAGGATCCAGCTTCCCACTTCCTTGAAAACTGAACAGTCGATCACTAAAGAGTTTGTAGAACAAGATCCCCACAGTATGTAGTTCTGAAGTTCAACCCAAAAGAAAATATGTCGGAAACTTTATATAGGAAAATAAATTTTCTGACTACATTAAATAAATAGTCCATGAAGTACACTTAGATTAAAAATAACTATGCCAGACATTAATTAATTAGATTCCATCATTTTTTTACAATTTTGAAAGGTTAAACATCCTTCCTTACACCAAAACAAATAAAAAAATAAAATGAATAATAATTGTTTAGTATAATTAATAATACACACCTAGCAAGGTGACCATATGTAAGACATTTAGACCCTTGCTAGAGAATGTTGTAGGACTGAACATATTCACATGGCCTTTTAAATATATCCTTCAATCTCTTCACGTGGCCTTTTAAATATATCCTTCCATCTCTTCACATGGACTTTTAAATATATCCTTCCATCTCTTCTTCCTATTGGTAGAGTGCGTTGTTCCCCTCTTGTCTGTCAAGGTTTCAATCAAACTTGGCATATATATTTTTAATTGCGTTTAGAAAAACTAAAGATTCTTATATTTTCCCATGTTTCTCGTAGACCTCAAAGGTTTCTCATAGACCTTGAAAGTTTGTAGAACAAAGTTTTGGAGTTGGTGTGAGTGTTTAGTACATAGTAAATAACATGGAACAATGTGTTGGAATATTCTCACCATCATTTTTGTATTTTGCATGCCTGCATACAATTCTGCATGCATCTAGTCATTAGTATGGTAGTCTCCCAACACCTAGTCCTTATTTTGCAGCCCCCAGGAGCCCATTTCTGCTCAGTTTTATCCCTCCTAGCCACTTATGTGCCCTTGTTTTCATCATTGGAGCACAAGTGCACCTTATTCCACCTATTTAGGAGTTACTTCAGTTAGTTGGTTGGTTGATGACTCAGTTCCTTGATTCAAGGGATGATTGATCAGTTAACTGACTGAAGCACTTAGATAGGCCCTATTGAGACTAGTTGAGGTCTATTGACTACTGACAGCTCCTCATGCGCCCACATTGGAGTCTCCTTCCCTACATTAGTGCCCATGCACTCAGTTAGACTCATCTGACTGACTATTTGACTTTTGTGACTACTACCACTGGTTTGGATGATGTCTCCAATGCTATCCAAGCCACACTTTGAGGAGAATTCAAATGACCTTAGAGGCATTCAAATCCATTTGATTGTATTCAGTTATTATTCATTTTACAGAGTGCCAGCTTACAATTGATGTATGATACAACAATTTTTCTCCATTTTCGGTGTAATAAGTGATTATTGATTCAACATTTCTTCTTCTTCTTTCTGCACTACATGAGTGAATTCTAGTGAGGTTTGCTACTATTGAGTGATCCTCATCACAAATTATTACACAATGCTATAAATGAAAATGGACATTTTGCCCGTCAAAATAGGCCATATTTGACAAGCAAAATGGTCAAATATAGACAATATTTGACAAGCAAAAAGGCTCGAGAATTTTTGCCAACAAACTGCAGCCTGCTATCCTATTTTATGTAATATATTTTGTAAAAATATTAAAAAATACAATAGAATAATATATATCTTGGAGTTAGATGTGGAGAGCAATATATTGAATATATAATAATATTCTTTCTTAATGTGAGTCGTCTTAGTAGTTGTTGAGGTTTTAGCAATTTAATGAGAATGAGGTTTTAGTCATCCACTGGAGTGAGATGAATGACATTGTGATAGATAGAGCTACCATGATAAAATATTGGAGCCGCTGATCTAAGTGTCGTCTATTCGAATATGCTAGGAAAGGGAGCCATTGTATCAATCCAAGCGCAGCTGCTGTAAGCCATCATTCCTATCCTTTTAAGACAACTATTTCCACGAAATGTGAGCCATCATGTAATAGAATAGTCACACATAGAGAAATAAATGTCCATTGTTTAAGGTACCTCAGATCGATCTACTCATAAAATGTGATAAAATCAGTTTCAAATTTATAATGAAGTAAAAATCCAAAAGATCACGAGGAATAATGACACGTAAATTAATGGTTTTGTATTCAGATAACATTTATTTTCGATCGTGCCTTTTTTTCAACCAATCAGTAATTTAAATAAATTAATGGTTTTATATTCACATAACATTTATTTTCGATCGTGCCTTTTTTTCAACCAATCAGTAATTTAAAGATCTTATTCGACCTCAGAAATTTAAAGGCCTCATCTCTAGGCCAGGCCAGGGATAATTTTTTGAATTCAAAGTTAGGATAAGGGCCATTTTTTTAATAAACTTAAAAGAGAGACTAATGTTAACATTAGTTTCCAACATTTAATGTTTTTTTCTTTCCCATACTCATGTTCACTTTGTTACTTGACTTTCATACTTATGTTCACTTGGTGACAGTTGTTGAGGAGGTGGCTTGGTTGTCTTGGCTTGACTTAGTGACACTGGTAGCTCATGTTCACTTTGTTACTTGACTTTCATACTTATGTTCACTTGGTGACGGTTGTTGAGGAGGTGGCTTGGTTGTCTTGGCTTGACTTAGAGACACTGGTAGCTGGCCTGGCCTGGCTTGACTTGGATCCGTTTCCTTCATATCATTCAACTACTTTCCTTCATATCATTAAACTACTGTTCACTTTGTTCCTTGACTTTCATTAGTTTCCAACATTTAATGTTTTGTTTTTTTCTCATACTCATGTTCACTTTGTTACTTGACTTTCATACTTATGTTCACTTGGTTACTTGACTTGGTGACAGTTGTTGAGGAGGTGGCTTGGTTGGCTTGGCTTGACTTACTGACATTGTAGCTATAGCTCGCTTGGCTTGGCTTGACTTGGATCAGGCTGGCTTGGCTTGACTTCATTCAACTACTCATCTAGTTGGCTTGGCTGGGCTTGACTTAGTGACACTCATTTAGCTTGCTTGACTTGACTTAGTGACACTTGTTGATATGATGACATCCATCTGGCTGGCTTGACTTGACTTAGTGACACTTGTTGATATGATGACATTCATTTGGCTTGGCTTGACTTAGCTTGATTGACTTGACTTAGTGACACTTCTTGATATAGGTTGCTTGACTTGACTTAGTGACACTTGTTAATATGATGACATTCATCTCGCTAGCTTGGCTTGACTTAGTGACACTTGTTAATATGGATGACATTTGTTGATGCTCCCACATTGACTTGGCTTGACTTGGATCAGTTTCCTTCATATCATTCAACTACTCATCTAGCTGGCTTAGCTTGACTTAGTGACACTTCATGTTAATATGGATAGCTGGCTTGGCTTGACTTAGTGACACTTGTTAATATAATAGCTGGCTTGGCTTGACTTAGTGGCACTTGTTGATATGGATAGCTGGCTTGGCTTGACTTAGTGGCATTTGTTGATGCTCCCTTGACCAGTTTCCTTGATCATCTCACACATTACTATAACTCCATTGCAAGAAGAACTTGATAATCTTCATACAAGTCTATGTGATTAGGTGTAAAAGCATGGCGAAGAAGAAAATGAACTTCACCTCAATTGAAATGATTGCATAGGCCAAGCCCTAGGATGTCCTCTTCTTTAACTTCAAAGACACCTCTTCTTTCACTTCATCGACACTCTCATTCCAATGCAGAAGTGCATCATTTTCGAGATGCTTAGAGGTAGTTGTTATTCCTATATCATTATCATTTTCTCATCTTAGATCAATTCAAGCTGAAATAGATAGTTAACAGGTCAAGCAAGTTCTTACCCTTGCATTCATTACTACGCTTTTTGAGAAAAGAAACTGGAGAAGCTTATTACATGTAACAGGAAGCATCCACAAGCATAATGGCATGTAGCTTTCATTCAGGATCCTTGCATTCTCCCCTTTCACCATCTAACTCCGAGGTAGTAAAATTCTGCTGCTATACGTTGCAGCTCACGGCAACAACACCATCTTGATTACTCTGCTCCCTGTCCAACCCCTCTGCTAGATAATAGGTGAATCGTTGAGTGCTCTGCTCCATGTCCAACCTTGCTGCCAGATAATAGGTGAATCAAAGAAAGGAATTTAATCCACTTTTCAACTTTGAATCAAAATTTCAAAGAAAGTGAAACGAGCCCCGCGCTGTCCATCAAGCCAGCATTACTGCAATATTTTTAAGCAATTCGATGCTAATTGGCACTCAGTGTCATAAACACGACCTGAAATCCAAAAATCCTGAAACTTAGAAATGCATAGCATAACCAGAAGTCTGCATCAGTTGGTTGTAGCCTACATCTTTTCCTCTACAAATCACAGTTGCACACATTGTTCTTGATTTGCATTAGAAAACATGGCAAAAAAACATCTAGATCAAAAGAAAAGGGAAATATAAAACTAATAAATGAAATTCAACGGTACTGCACTAACAAAATTCTTAGTAGTGTCGATCTAACCTTTATTCTCCTATGACACTTACACTTGAAATGAAGGGGATACTGTTATTGAACTGTCGCTGAGCAAGAGATATGTTGGTGGATAAATTTCAATGGATTACGCCTATGTATGTGGGTCATGAATAAAAAAGGATTTGATGCTTCCTCCTCTCTTGTGGTGGTGAATCCATACTTGGAACTGGATATTCAATGAATGGAATTGAATCTGTCACTAGTCCTGGTACTGGTACTGCTAAAACTACTTGGTCAACCATGGGTAAATACTTGAGTGATGCCTTTTAAGTTCCTGAAGAAACTCTTGCTTCTTGGTCGTCAGGGTCACCTCTAACTCGAGCAAGCCCTGAATCTGGCTATCAATCTCCATCTTGAACTACTGCAAGCAAAGCATTTGCTTGCATTGATTCCATACATTAGGCAATAGCGCATAATTATTTTTCTTATTTTGGCAGAAAAATGTAGAAGTACACCAAATGCAAAAACATTTGTAAGCTGCTTGATTCAATGAAATTCGCTGCAAGCAATGGCCTCCACCGACTGCATGGGGGCTCCTTGAACATAAGCTCGCTGAGCTTCTGGAAGCTGCCCTCGTATATCTAGTAGATGCATGCAGCATGCAGTTTGTGCATGGCCTAAACGTGGCAAGCTTCAATGTTTTTCAACAAAGTTTTTAACTTACATGGGAGACAAGGTGAACGATTCTCTTAGGGGATACGCCTACCCCACACTATGACTAGATACTTATCAGCCCAGTAGGAAGGCTAAGCGATCGATGGTAGGTTTTAGGCTAATTACCTTTCCTTGCTTGACCTTGAGGCTGTGTACAAACAAGCAACAACGAAGGTGGCAACAACCGGATAGGAGCATAAACCAATGTGTGTATTTTGATAGATTCTCAAGTAAACCCTTCATCTAGGTTAGGTGTAATTAATTTTCATTACTTTAACAATAAAGCATAACTCAACGCGCAGAGATACTCTACAATATTATTTACATGTCATGATGCCTTTTAGCTATGACACTATGATGGGGGTGGGGTATTTACTACATCAAAGTTTCCTAGGGATTGCACTTGATCTCATCTATAAATACCATACATATTATGAGGACCATCGTTAACAACTATGTGGCATAGTATAGAATCAATGTTTTTTTGCATTAGCATGACCTTACACCTTGGGAAGAGTTGGTCAACAATAATATTACATGGAACAATAATATTACATGGGACATGGATTATCAGTATAACAAGTAATCTTTAAACATAAACATGATTTGTAACCCTTTACAAAAATTACAAGATTTTGCTCGAATATATATAGACAAGTACATGTTTTTGAGCAAGTTACAAGTTCTAGCTTCGTTCTATTCAAAATTTATGTTACGAGGTAACAAATTTAAAAATATGTATAATTAAGATCACATTTTAACACAATGTGTCTAAAAACAATCAAAACTATGTAAGTTAATAATAATAATAAAAGGTACATTAACCCTTCCCTTTATTAAAATGGAATTCATACACTTTGAGATAAGCTTCCTATTCATATTTTCCCTTTATTTCCTTTTACTTCATCTAACTCATTTTAATATGGCGAGTTGTTTTTCAAAATTCAAAATCTCATAGGCTATTGATTCTCTTTCCTTTATGTGATCCAAAAATGCTTATTACTAATCCCTTCGAAGAGGATAAAAGATGAGGAGACATATAAAAATAACTATAAGGTTTTAGGTACCAACGTTAGTTTCATCATCTCTAAAGTCTAATGATATTTTTCTTCTTGTTTTTGTCTGCTCCTTGTATTACAATGTGACAAGCATGTTCTTTCTCAACTTGGGAATATATTCAATAAAGTTGAGTTTGCTTACAACATTCAACTCAAACCTCTCTAGCTAAAAAGTTGTGAGTTAGGAAATATATTCAATAAAGTTGAGTTGGTTTACAACATTCTTCTCTAGCTAAAAAGTTGTGAGTTAGGGTGATCTATTTTGTAAAAGTCATATATGATTTACACTTTATTCCAATTATAATAAACAATCTACTTACACAAATGCATCAACCAATAAAATATGAACACATTATTAGAGACATTTGAACCTTAGTGGGAGAGTATTGCTACTCATCTTTATTAATCAACCAGAACCAGGGCTAATTGATATCCAAATAAACAATTATTATATTTCACTTCAATGTGTAGTTATGTTTAATGCACTACATTTGATGGGTATTTTATTTTGAGTTGGTTGACTTGCAAATACCAATATCTATGTGTCATTGTCGTGTGGGATAAGGAGCACTTCACTTCAATGTGTAGTTATGTTTAATCCACTATATTTGATAGGTATTTTATTTTGAGTTGGTTGACTTGCAAATACCAATATCTATGCGTAATTGTCATGTGGGATAAGGAGCACTCCTTCCACTTTGCATCTCAACCAAAATTTTGATAAGAATATGAGGATAAATTTCACTTATGAAAATAGATTCAATGATAAACTACAAACTTTCCCACCATAAATGGTAATATTAGAATAAAATTGGATTTTTGAATTAAATTTAACAATCAAAATTACAATTTAAATAACATAAATAATTTCCAAATTTTGAGGAAGATCCTTCTTAAAAAGGTAATATGAATGAAGTTAGCATAAATATTATTATTGTTGGATAGTATTGATTTAGATCTTAACAACATCACCAACCCCTTAGTGGTTACTACATTGAACATTACATCATCCATTAAGGATTTTGCATCTTAAGGCATACAAGTCACATATATTGCATTGAGTAGTAGCAGTAGCAGCAGTAGCTACATAGCCAAGCACCAAAGTGGTGTATGATACCCCCTTGCTTATGGGACAATGGACCCCCTATATGCAAGGATTTGGTTGCCAAAGTCTATGGAGATGTGCTGATCCGAAAACAAGATCTTTGCTACTCTATGACGTTAACATGAATTGCATAAAGAGCATGAATGAAGCTCACAAATCCATAAGAAGAGAACCAAACATCATAGACAATACACACATAAAGACAACAAGTTGATAACGGAGTTCGTCCAGGATGGACTACGTCTCCGGGCCTGCTTCTCAATAGGAGGGCCGATCTATAATCTCAGCATAAAGGCAAAATACATGGCAATAATACAATGATACCTTGGCGACAATGGCCAGGAAGAGAACCGCTGCCCAAAACACAACAAGACTGCTTCCAGCAACTCCGAAGCCTGAAGACGGTGTAAAACGAGTATAAACACTCGTACCTTCCTCCTGTAGAGCTACACAATCTCCCTTCTCTCCTTTAGCTACAAAGTCTCTACTCCAAAGCATGATTGGCAAATGGCATATGAGGGGGTTTATATAGGCTTGAGTTAGCCCTCATCACATTCTCCTCATGATTCTTCAGTTACAACAAATTTGCCTAATTGAGCATATGGTTGAAAACCTCCAAGTTTAGTTATCATGTGGTTGGGCTCTTTATTAACTAATAAACAAACATACTTAAAGAATACCTTTTTAAAATGGCATATGGTTAAAACCATATAAACCCACCTTTAAACTTATCTCAAAGTTTGTTATGTGGTGGCGCTCCCCTTATGATTATAAATACACATGCTTTTATATGTCTTATCCCAAAGTTTGTTATAACACCATGGTCTCCACCCCATTAAGCGCCATAACCAACATTAAGAGCACGTGGTAAGTGGTTATGTGGTGGCGCGTTGAATGAGTCATGAGCTCCACGTGACTTATGTTATTATAAACTTTTCCAAGCTTAAATAACATAATGTTAACCCATATACCAATAATCATAAGTAGCCCAAGTGGTGAAGGCGGAGCGCTTATACAAGAGAGGTCACGGGTTCAAACCCCACGGAGGCCATAATTTTTGCCTTAGACATGTTGGCCAATCCTGTGCTACCACGTGGCGGCCTGGGATTGGTCCACCTCACGCCCAGTCAGCATCTAGTCAACTGCCCAGTCACTGTTCGTACTGCCATGTCACCATCCATATGCCCGGTCAGCAATATGCCAGCTTGGATCTGTACTGCCACGTGTCACCTTGTGATTGGTCCGTACACCTGCCATGTCATATTGTCTGTACTGTACGGATGCCACGTGTCACCCTGTCAGTGGTGCCACGTGGCACCTCTTTTTGCCAATTTTGCCTGTTGACCTTGTAGAACAGAACGCGATAACTTTCTCATACGGAGTCCGTTTGAGGTGAAACGAACGCCGTTGGAATCATCTCGACGAGCCCTTCGATCTGGTGTTGGTTTTGCTGAGATTGGAGGACTTCAAAAATTTTGCCTTCTTGGATCCTCCTGGATCATGTGCATACCCTACCCCCCTCCAAATTTGAACATGTGACATTCTAGGAGGAAACCCATGTTCTTAACTATTAGGCTCACTCAAGCTGTACACACCATATCATTGAATTCAAATTATGTATTAGCAAAATATAATTGTGTATCCCATTGGGTTAGCCCAACTGGTTGAGCAATGTGAATTGCAAGTAAGAGGTCACAAGGTCAAATCCCCAGCTTGATTGCCTATGTAAAAATTGTGGGCCTCACTTGATGTCTCACTAGGTTGGATGAACATCTTACCTCAATACCTTTCTTGAAATGAAGGGAAGTGCCTAGAGGGGTTTCACATGATGTACATTTTGTAAAAAAATAAAAATAAAATTAACTAGGTATTTTAGTTGCTTAATTTTATACAATGTAAATTTTACATTAATGGTTTATTTTAGGATAACAAGCATGTGCTTTGAATGAGTTTTTGTGAACAATTATAATAAAATAAAAATTTAAGATTTCAAAATAGTTAAATGACAATTTTATAAATAAGTATGTAATTGTGTTTTAGTTTGAGTTAGCTCAATTAGTTCATTTGACTAGTTGTATATCATTTGGTATCTAGTTTCAATCCCTTTAAATAAGACCCATTAATTTACATAAACATATTTAATAAAGATGTCATCCACGAATCAAGATGGAAAGTGTCGGAGGGGGGGGGGATGTTCTCATTGGCCCTGATGAAAAGAAGTTTTCAGGTTTTCTTGGGGAGTAGGTGTCACCACTAATAATTATGTAGAGGTGCACACCTTATTTCTATGATCAGAATATGTTAAAAATCTTATTTTGCAACAAATCATGATCTTTGGAGACTCCCTTCATGTAATAAAACAAGAAAGAATCCAAGCTGAGAAGAAAGGCAAGATTCAAAGCAGGATGTATAGTAGAATCGCCAGGAATATTCAAAGCGTAAGAGAAGTAAAATACTTGCAAATCAAGAGACATAATAATTTCCTCGCATATAAGCTAGAAAATAAGGCAATCAAGATGGTAAACTGTTGTTATGCAACAAAGGTCCTCTAGAGCGACGATGGTTTCCATGAGTTTGTTGAGGAAAGTCACTACGGTGGAGGCTATAATGCTTAAGGAATACACAATAATAATAATAATAAATGTTTATGCTAACTATTAGAGCCACTCAACACGTGGCCTACAGATGAAGGCTAAATACCAAGCATTCAAAGCCAAGTCTCATCACATTCATTCCAAGTAAGTGAATGTTCTATCCCCCTATGCACCTTCGCCCTTGCATGCCCTTACTTGCACCTAGGGACATATTGAGAATTGTATTCTCCTCTGTTTCTTGCTGCACATGTGGGATATATTTTTATGCAATGGGTCTATTAAGAAAATATTTTGATGCGGTGGGGTGGAACCAATGTGAATCTATTGAGAGTGGCATAGCTCAAGAGAATTGGTACAAACTTCTTTTCTTTGTGGGCATCCCGGGGAAGGTTTCAATAATTGGCTTTGTTTTTGCTAATTAATGGAATTTGGTGAATAACCCTCAATTGTTTGTCTTTTTGGGCCTAGAGGATGTGGATTATACTACTTCCCCCCCTCCATGGTTGACAGTTCTATTTCCCTTGGGCATGGGAGTAGTGTTCTCCATTTGAAGGGTATGAAGGTTGGAATGGCCAAACCCTTGAAATATGGATTGGATGTGGGCATGGCTCTTAGAAAAATAGGTGACATTAACTGGACTTTGAGAAGGATGAAGGCCCAAGTGGAGGGAATGGAGCAGATATTTGAAAGAACTAGTTCTCATATCGAATTGTAGGACCAAAAAATGATAGGTTCAAAACCAAGGTGGATAAACATAGGGAAAAGATTGAGAAGTTGGTTAGTGAAACAAAAATGCATTCAACCTAATTCTGGAATTTAACCAAGGGAACTAGTCTTGTGCCATGTATTCTTCTACCTCAAAGGATATTGAAGAATACACGGTGCAACATAAGTTACATTGGTAAGATTTGAAGGACCAAGTTCCCCAACTTAGGAACAAATTCAGGGTGACCAGTCCTTGGAGGAAGGCTAGTGTAGCCAATTTTTCACATAAGTAAGTTAGATTCTTATGTATTTTCGATACATTTTACTTAGGGAGGTATGTTAGGAAGTATATCTATATAAAAATTTTGAATTCTCTATTTTACAGTATGGGCTTACATGGTTTAATGAAATTTTGAAGAATCAGTCATACTATGGACAAAATTTTTGTAATGAAACTCTATGTGAATCTTGGGTTGCTTAGGATTATCCTCAAGAATTTTAATATAAAATATACTACTCGTTTCTGTTTTAAACAAAAATCATCCACAAATATAGAAAAATCATTGCTTAGATTTCTCCACAAAATAGTTGAAAATTAAATAAATTTACATAAAATAATTATGATCACAAAATTTATGTTTCGGTCAGTTTCAAGGGCACACACTCTTTTTCTTCATTGGGGGTGTGTACACACACTCATTTGCTTCGCAAACGGTGTGTACACATGCACCCTAGCCACTGGGAAAGTGTGCGGGGAAATTTTTATGGAGAAAACTTCACTGAAAGTTGATTTTTTTCGTTGTTTTCATTGAGGGTTTACAGATCTGTCAATAAGTTGTTGCAGACTTTCGTCATTGGTGATAATTTCAGTTTTATTCATTGTCTATTCTTGTCATTAGATTCTTATCTTTTTTTGCATTAGGGTTTAGTTTCTTAGTTTATTCATCATGTTTCTAGATGTAGAGAGATTTTGAGGTCAAGAAAATGGCCTCCTAAGAGATGTACTAAAGAATTACGAAGATGCCAAAAGGGTGTTAGAATATTGAGAAATATGCATAAACATACAACAAAATCTCTCTACGTCTCATAGGAGGCCATTTTCTTGACGTATTAGTGCAAGTGAACATAAGCATACCATAAAGTGTGCATCATAAAATCCACCACATAAAATTCAAGACATGCAAGCACATAATGAAGACGGTATGATAACAGAGATCACTAATTATACTGTCTACGTCTCCGGGCCTACTCTAAATGAGCGATTGATCCATTATACATGATGAAAAAAACAATAAAAAAAAAGTACATCAAATGGATCTTGTATAGGATAGTCTCAATGGAATGAAAAATGTCTACATAAACAAGTGCATCAAAAGAACCAAAGTCACACCCTCACCAGTCCCTTCACCTTTGTCCTTCGGAACGGGAATGTAGTTGATCGACACTTGCATCCAAATGAAAACTAAAAGCTACCTTCTTCAACTATCTCTGCCTCTTTATCCCATAAGCTGGATAAAATCGAACATATAATGCTTCATAATGCAGCTAGAGATTCTCTCTCAATAGACTCCATGAGCTTCAAGCCTTGAGCAAAGCCACAATATCGAAGCAACATATCAAAACATGATCTCCAACATGAATGGAGTCAAAATGAAGTCTTTCTCAAATCAAACCTCCAAGAATAATAACTCTAACAAGAGTTGTAAACATGAATCCCTCTCAAATGGAACTTCAAGAATGGAGTCTCCTCATAACATCTCAAAGAGTCACTCCCCATGAAGTCCTCTCTCGCAAATGGTTCTCAAAGATGAACTCTTACTTGCTCTCCAACAAGCTCTCCATTGCCCATTCCAAATGCTAATTCTCCTCCACAATGCACATGGCAAGGGATTAAATAGTTGAAGCCACCCTTGGTGACATGTAACATGTGAGTCTCCCAAATTGAGACTTAGTTACAACTTGTTTGGATTTTAATAACATAAGCCAAAATATGGTTCTTTCCATATTAAATTGGGCTAAGTGGATTCACCTTTTGTTACTACCGCTAACCTTACATTTGGTTGGCATTTCCTTTAAAAACTTTGTTACAACCACAAAATCCATTTTTTTCCAAAACATAACCCAAATTTTTGGCATATTCCAAACCATAATGAATATGGTTAGAACTCCATCCCATTGGTGGAATATAAAATAAGGGTTTGTTTTTAATATGGTTATGACCTCCTTATAATAATAACCATGTAATTCCAGGGTTGGCCGGTGCGGGTGGAGTACTCTATGACTCGGAAGGAAGCAAGAGGAAAGACTTCACTTGGGGTATTGGAAGGAGGTCCAATAATAGTGCAGAATGGTTATCTCTTATAAAAGGCTTGGATATTGCAAGGGAAGAGGGGCTTACTGACTTGGTTGTATTCAGTGACTCCATGTTGGTTATCCAAGAGGAAAGAGATATGGTTAAGAATCACAAAAATCCAGTTTCCAAGTTTCACCGGTCTCTAAAGTGTCTTGTTAATGAATTTAGCACCATTAACTTCCTCCATATCCTGAGAACTAATAACCAGGAAGCGGATGAAATGGAAAATATTGGTGTTAGACTTGATCGAGGAAGCAATCAAAAGGTTTATGAAAATGTGTGGATCCCATAAGGTTTCTCTATTTTGGTTGACAAAGCCCCTCTCGACCCTTCTTTGTGAGATATCTTCTAACTTAGGTGGGGGAGACGCTACCTATCCTTCCCAACTCAATAATTGGATTTGGTTCTATGGATCGAAGGATATTCATATAGTTTTTCTCCCTCCCCTGTGCCTCGGAGCGGGAGCCACTCTCACGGTGGAGTCACATGGTCTTCACGTGGATGGCATGCACTCCTTTATGGGAATTCGAGACAACAACTTATTAAACAAGGAAGATGGAGCTCGCTACCGCTATCACTGCTGGTATTACTGTGGTTCTATTATGGAGCATGCAAAGATGGCCGCTTCAAATGCCAATTGTCTCCTCTGTCAGAAAACAATCCCTCGTTCTGGGTACCCTATGGATTTCAGGAAGAGAGCTCCTTTGTTTCATCAGGATCAAGGTGGTTCGTAGATGCAACACAGTACGCATAGCGATGGCATCTTAGACCTCTGGAAATCGATGTGAACTTGGACTCGTCCCTTGTCAAACTTGAAGGCGTGTGCTTTGGTTTTTCTCAGGATTTCGGTCACATTCCAAAGGATGTCAAGGATTATTTGGCTGACATGGAAACCCAGATTCTCCTGCTACATGGAGAAAATTATTAGTTTGAAAGGGCTATCCAACATATGTATACTCTGTTGCAGGTTACAAATAAGGAGGTCCGCGACAACAGTGGCAAGCTTAACGAGAAGGTCGATAGCCTTGCTGAGGTTTTGGACAACGGGTGTCCATGCTCTGTCAACCTGGGCACAAAGCTCACCTCACTCCACAACAGACTTAGAATCATGGATGGGAAAATCGACTGTATGCGTGCCGAGATCAGAGGATTGAAGAAGCACCTGCAACATGAACATGGTGGAATGACCGATCTCCAGTAAAAAGTTGCGGTTTCTAATGGTCTTTCGGGTTCTTTTTTGTTTTTCTTACTCTCCAGATTCTCTGCTCTTCAGTTTCTAGGATATGTTCTCCGGATGTAGTAGTTGAGGCTCCAAGCTTGGGTAATGTTTCAGTATGTAATATCTCTGCTCAAGTATTTTAGGGTTGTTTTGTGGGATTTTAGGATTGTTTTGTGGGACTTATAGCATTCTTAGGACATTTTTTTCCATGCTAGCAGCAAACATGTAAAAGATGATTGGGAAGACGAGGTTGTTTCTCTCTATCAGGGAACAAACTAGCTTCTACACTATGTAAACTCTGTCTTTTTTTCCTCTTTTAATATATAAAAGCTCTCATCCGTTTGTGTTAAAAAAATAAAAATAACCATGTAATGATGGTCATCCAACCATATGGAGGTTTGTTGGCATAAAGTTTGGAAACAAGCATAAATTATAGTTAGGCCCTAGTCCCTTGGCCTTATTTGCATGCCAACCATACGTTGGTTAAAATCCATTCCACGTGACCCCCACTTTGGCATAAATAATAATATTTTAGTCCTTTTGGCATATATGTGGTAATCATTGGAATAACAAACCTACCTTTCAAAACATAACACAAAGTTGGAGATAAGCACGAGTTGCATATGATGGTGGGTTCGTTGGTCAATATAACAAAGTTTGTTTCCTTCCGTAGACATGCTTCATATGTGGCTAAACTCCTTTGAAACCTGTGGCATGTGATATTTGTGGCGGGTTTCCATATGGTAACAACCATTTCCATATATCATTTCTCAATCCTAAAACTCGTGGCGTAACATGTTTGTTGGTGGGACTAGCTATGGGCAGGAGTAGGGGTTAAAATTGATGGACGTATACTCATTTTTGTGTTTTTTCCCGTCAAATACTGGTCGACATGGAATATACACATCAATAGTGAAGTCTATTTAATTTTAGGATCCGTCAATTTGATGGGCATGCTCAAATATTTCCCATATGCAAATTATATATATATATATATATATATATATGGAGTCTGATACTAATCTAAGTTATTGTGTGCCTACTGACGTGGTTGTTTGGCTACGGAGTTGGTGGGTTTCAATTAATTTAAATGTGTCATTGGAATGAATCGCGACTTGCCCGAGGCCCGGAGGCTGGAACAGAGGAGCCCAGGCTTCCTGGAAACAGAGTTTTTGGTTTCCTTTAATTCCCAGGTGTCATTCATAAATGCATCACTAGATTTGGAATGACTTATGTGCGGCATAAGGCCTCGACAAATACAATGGACATCATTAGGAAAAAAAGAGTGGGAACTGGGTAGTGGGAAGTGGAACGTAGACTCTGGAGTCTGGACACTTGAGGAGTTGTGAACCTTGGCTAGTGGTAGTGGGCAATGGGAATTGACAAGCTGGTCGTGACTTGTGAGAAGGCTGAGCAACAGCCCGCAAAACACAAGAGAACAATCCTTGCCCTGCGAAGCCTGGTTGTCGAACCTTGCAAGGTTAGTACAGCTGAAATTAATCTATTTTATGCCTAAATCGCTCAAAAAGATCTCCTATGCAAGTTGCACATCTTATGAACAAATATCTAGAGCAGAACTTTTCTTATGAATTTATATTGGTTAAGGAAGGTGTCACTCGGACCATGCATGGTTACTCTTTAGGTTAGGTAAACCGTAATATCCTTTAAGGGTTGTACAGATGCTATCTGAGACTTTGTCTTTGTTAAAAGAAAGGAAGGCGTAGGTTGGCTCAAAGATTCTTTGAGTGGAGAGACCAAAACTGATCATTTGTAAGTTTTATGTCCAAATAAAAGCTTTCGTATTATGCACTCATATATATATAGATATAGATATAGATATATATCGCAAAAACCAATATTTACTAGAGTTTGAGTGTAGGTTTATCAGATATTTAGATCCAGATTCATAGTACATTGTGGGTGTTTACAAATGAGGTGTTGAGAAATACCCATTCATACAAATTGAATATTCTATTAATATCCATCATATATGTTCCCCCTGGGGTCATACATATACATTTCCTCTCATATATGCCCTCTTGGGTCATATCAATGAGTAAATGGTTCAATTATTACATAGGAGTTCACCTCCTTATATATGGTTACTCATTGAGAAAATTGTTTCCACTTATGAATGTGGGATAGGTTTGCTTTATGCAAAAGTACAAAATCATAACTACATCATAAAGTGACTTTTATTACAATATATAATCCTTATATCCTAACCACCCTTCTTAAGGATTACAGTAATGAAACTCAAAGTATTTGGAAGTAAACACACATTAACTAAACAAAATATCATTAGTAATAAAATAAAACATTCTTCAAAGAGTTCTTCTTTGAAAATAGTTCTTGGACCAAGTAGAGTTCAATCAAGCAACCTCATAACCATTGCAAAGGTGTATCTCCCAAGTTTAGTTCTCAGGTTCTTGTGTTCAACCTGTCCAAACTCTCGAATTACAAATATCCCAAATTATTTGATAACCACCCATGGTGAGATACATCCACAGTGGCCCATCAAACCCTTGTAAGGGTATAAGTCCTAAGGTTCACAAAATCCCAGGGAGGATAATGTGTGGTGTCGAGAGAGGTACCCAAAGAAATAATGTATGTAATGTGGCCATAATCATGGAATAGGGTCGACTATGTAGTTAGAGGAAATAATATAATAATAAGGGGTAGTTTCTATAGCCCCATAGGAACACTCATGAGAAAATATAAATATACATTAGTATCATTGTATAGATGTGTTGGATGAATTATATTGTAACAAGCATGACTTTTGGAGTGATTCCTTTCTTAATGAGTAATTGATGGTGTTACCCTACATTAAAGGTTCTATATATTCTTGTGTTTTTTATGGTGTGAATGTATATTAGTATTTATGAAGTATAAGGGTTCTATATCATTGTTTTAATTCGATATATGGGTTAAGGATCACTGCAAGTGGTATCATTTCACTTTCTTGAGCTGAAAAAATTGGAAGATTTTTTTTCTTTTTTATGGGGTTTTGTAGGAAAAAAGATGACAATGGTATTTAGATCAATTTATCGAAATTTATGTGCAAAATGTGAATAAATAGTTTCATATATTAATTCCTCTTTCCAAAACACTTGATTTAAAAAAAAAAACATCCAAAATGGAATCCCGGAACTAAAGTTATCACTAATTTAAAATCAACTAATTTTTAGGGTTTTTTGGTGATGGCTGCACGGATTAAAAAATTGATGTCTTTTGATAAAGTGACCAGATTTCCATCAAAACAATGACATTCGATGAAAACTGAACATGGAATTTTATAATTCTGGTCATAGTAGAGATTCCGAGAAATATTGAGGGAGTGATGCTCATTTTAAATCTGTTGTCTCACAAGTAAGTGGTTTTTGTCATAACCCTAGTTCTATTTTCAGAGTTATAATAAGCAAGATGCCGTTTATAAGAAAATTTGATGATCAGAGTATTGAAGAGTATATAAGTATGCAAAATTTATGTTTGAAGGGGGATTGGAAATTTATGTTACCCTATGGTTTAAAAGAAGATTCCACTAGATGGTGGCATTTGCTTAACCGTGACAAGATATCAAAACTTTCAGATGAAGGATTTAAAAGGCATTTTTAGGTAGGTGGTCTTATGTTGGGAAGAATGATAAAGAAAACACTAAGGGTTTATTTCCATACACAAACTTCCCATTATAGGTTTATGGATGTATTTAGTAGGAAATTGTTATTATTTCTATAAACCCTAGTAGTAAGTATAATCTCATCAATGTTAATTTCACTAAAAGATTGCAAGTCCCCACAAAGCATATTCGAAGCACACATAACAAGGTTGTACATGTTCAATTTTTAATGAAATTTTGGAGATTACCATGTATAAATATGCGTTGAAATCATATTTTCATACTATCAATATGGATTATGTGGATATTGTTTTGGGATATCCTTGGATGGATTCAGTTGGTACTGTTAATATTGATGTGAAAAAGAAGTTCTTGAATCTTTGGTATAAGAAGAATAAAATTGCATTGCAAGATATTTATCTTAGTAAATAAGAAGGGCATAAGGGGGCACATGAACAATTCCTTGAAGGTAAAATAGTTGAAGTATCTACATATGTGGAAAATGAAGGGTATGAGCCTGAACCAAAAGAAGAAAAAGCTACAATAGCACATGAAGAAAATCCCTGGGAAGGAGATAAAAAGGAAGAAAAATACAATGAACTACATGAACCCAAGGAACAATGGGTTCAAGAGTTAAAGAAAGAAGAACCATAGCAAATTTTGCATTCTATCGTCACCCACGCCACCTTGAGAAACAAAAATCATCAAGGCAAGGTTGGGAACATCAACGAACATGGAACCCAAAAAGCAACTAATATGGGAGAACATGGAGGACAAAAAATAATGCATGGAAATATTTGTATAGCATAGCAACAACATGGAATTAGAGGAGTAACCAGAATCAACATCGAGGTGCTAAGGAAGTGGGTGGACCCCATATCCACATTTCACTAGGATGGATGGATGTTCATGCTTGATACTAGTTGGCTACATATCTTATTAGATATTATTATATGGTTTCTTCCCATGTTTCTAGGATGAGCCATATGAAGGGGTGTGGAATGTAATGTACCTAGAGAGGATAATATGGGGTACCGAGGTAGGTTCCCAAGGGGATAATGTATGTAATGTGGCCATAATCATGAAATAGGACCACTCCGTAGTTAGTGGGTAAAAAGTAGGCCCACTATTTAGTTAGAGGAAATAATACAATAATAATTAGTAGTGGCATAGGCTCATTAGGAATACTCATGATAAAGTATAAATATATGTGAGTATCATTATATGAGATACGTTAGATGAATTATATTGTAGCAAGGATGGATTGTGGAGTGGTTCCTTCCTTTAGGATTAATTGATGGTGTTTCCCTACCTTAAGTGTTCTTCTCTATATTATTGTGTTTTTTATGGTCTGAATATATCTTGGTATTAATGAAGGATATGGGTTATATATCATTGGTGTGATTCATTTCTGGGTTGGGGATCACTACACTCCCGAACTATATGAGAAAACATCCATGTTAAGCTTTGTCTAAATTAGATCACTTCCTATATTTAAGGTGTTGACTTCTTAAAATGTGGAAATCAACTCTTCTTCAATAAGGATGTCATCATTTTCAATGTTTGATGGATCTTCAACAATGGCTACATCTCCTTTGATAAACATGAGAGCATGAGCTATATGACCCATCTTCTTGCAACCAGTTAACATCATACTACAAAACGAGCTAGATTACTAAATGACAATACCCTAGATCATCTTTTTGAAAATGACAAATATTATTTAAATAAATGTTGTTGAACATAAATTAAACTATTGGAAAATCATTGAGAAACATTCAACTATAGGAATAGAGACAAACTAATCTTTTGCTTGATTTGAAACCTCAAATCTATAACCAAATTTTTGTTGAACTGTAAATGTTTGAACATAAATTAAATTCTATAAAACCAAATGTTTAAATCTACCCCCTCTAAAACTTAAAACATGAAAATATGCTTGATTTGTTGCATGTATCCATGTTGTAAGAAGAAATGCTAGGAAGGAATTATAAGACAATTAATAGTGTTGAATTGAATAGCTAAACCTGTCTTGGCATTTGATGGCCATTGTCTTGACAATGTGACTCCTTCCCTTCATGCTTATGTAAACAAGAAAGACAATTGAACAGTTCAACTCCTTTAATATTGTATCGCAACTCCTTAACAACATTTTCTAAGAAATTAGTGTTTATATCAATCCTTTATGATTCTCCAAATCATCATTTGATGTAAGAGAATTGCATACTTAACTTTTCAAGAAAAACAATCAAATTTTTAATATGTATGACTAGCCCTAAGCTCACTCATGCTCTCATACCATATTATAAAAGCTAGAAACCCTAGATAAAGTTACATAATATAGCACATGAGAGAATAACATAATATGATATTATGAGCAAATGGTGCAATTATTATAGACTTGTTCACATTTTTATATATGGCTACTCATGGAGAAAATCATTTATGATTATGAATGTGAGATAGATTTGCTTTATAGAAAAGTACAAAAACAAAATTAAGTCAAAAAGACTTATTACAACATATAAGCCTATATCCTAACAATAGTGTTGTAAAAATTTTGCACAATATGATCATATAATTAGTGTTGTTTTGATGTGTTGTTCATGATGTTATCCTAAATCTTACATGGTTTAAAATTTTCTCAAATATTTTACCTAGATAATTTGTCATTTATGTGAAGACTCATATCCACAACCAAAAGGTTTTTAGTTCCACCTTAAAAAAATCTTGTTAAATCTTGACAATTTCATTCTCATGTTAGGTCACTACAATTTTGTTCACATAAATTAAATATTCATGGTGAGTCTTTACCAAACACGCTAGTGTAGTGTTCACATAAATTAGATATTAATGATGAGAGTTCTTTGCCAAACACACTAGTGTAGTGTAGAGTAGTGGTTAAAAATATATACAAGTACAAAATCTTAAATTCCTAACACCCAATTACTTTTTTTTCTAGATCATGATAACTCTAACACCTTACTAATATAAAAGGTAAGTACAAAATCTTAAATTCCTAACACCCAATTACTTTTTTTTCTAGATCATGATAACTCTAACACCTTACTAATATAAAAGATAAGTACAAAATCTTAAATTCCTAACACCCAATTACTTTTTTTCTAGATCATGATAACTTTAACACCTTACTAATATAAAAGGTAATTATGATGTTGGTGACTTGTGAAACACTTTAATATAATGTTTGATGTCTCGATGAAAAAAAACATATCATGATGTAAAAGGTCTATGAGTTTTGAAAGTAATATTAAATCAGTCAACTTTATTAATCATTTCGAGGAGATATCCTTATAATTGCTCTAGATTCAAGAAGACAATTAAAGTCCATCTTTATTTTGAAATAATAAAATTGACACAATCTTGCATCATTATTTTGATGAACATGGCATGCATTAAGGAATTTACATCTTTTGGATCTTGTCTACATCAGTAAAAATGATGTCATTGATTAATGTTTTGACTTGTATGCAAAGTATGATCAACAAATCATGCATTCCTTTATATTTATCAATAACTTTTAATTATGTAAAGATTTAGTTTATTGGTAATGATTAAGTTGGTTAAGGTTCTATACGATTTTAGGTTACTAATTTAAATATAATTATATATAAGTTTTAAAATAATTAATCATTTTTATTTTAATAAAAATATTAAATATTAATATAATAAATATAGATTATTTATAAATAAAAATAAAATAAAAATCATCAAAATGTCGATTATTAATAGAATATTATTTTTGACATCATGGTACAAGTGAATAGAATATTGTTTTCGACATAATTCTCATGCGTAGTGCTTTGTTTTTTGGTACAAATGTGATAAGGGATATTTAGAAATAATTTAGTAATTTGAAAGGAATATAAAGTATTAACCTAAGGGATAAGGCTCATCACATGTTCTTTGTGTAGTTGAAGAGAATCCGTGCACATAAATGACTAGTTTGTCTCATTGACAAGATTATTGATTGGATTAATTATTTAATGAGGTATTTTTTTAAGTAAGAAAAAATTATAATATTCAAGTTTTTGTTGACATAATTTTAAAATTTTAACATATAATTATATTGTTGCGTAAAGAAAATTTGGTTATCAAAAATATTTAATTGTGGTTTGTAAGGGAGTATGTTTCCACTTTTATTAGATGTTTCTAGGTATTGTGTTATTAACCACTTTCTTTACATTTGAAGAAGATGAGCTTTTAGCCAATTAAAATCAGTTTTAGATCATACTTCGAGATCAAAGCCAATTTAAGCCAGTCACTAATATCCACTAGATAACCAGTATCCTCATTTAATCATCAATAAGGCTACCATAGAGGGATCATGAAGCCTAGTTTTTATCCCTATACATAAAGCCTGAATACTTTAATCCAATTGCAATTTAACCTCAAGTTTAGATACTATAACCCAATTGAAGAATAATAAAATCATATCTATGTATATGTTAATTTATAACATTGTGAAATATTATTTTATTTTGGGACTTGGCATGTTCTTTTCACTTTTGTTAATGATAGTTTTTGTGGTTGACAAAAGTAGAGCTTTGTTATCATATTTTCAATATTTCACTCTTCCAAGTGATATATATATTTGTTTTGTGTGGTTTGTTTTATTAGTGTAAAGAAGTAAATTATGTACTTGGTTAAGTGTAAGTCTTGAGTGAATATGGTATATAGATATTTTTCACTTACATTGACATGTTTGTTTGTTGTAGAGTGAATTATTGGTATAAGGGGGTTAAGTGTAAGTCTTGAGTGAATATGGTAGAATAGATACTTCTCATTCACAATGGATTTGTTTAATGATATTTTATTTTTTATGAGATAAGTTTGTTTCCATGTAGTAAATTATCATATTGTAAGAGATACTGCTCGCATAATTCAAAGAAGCATTTGTAAAATAAAAATACTTTTCAATTTTCTAGAGAGTATTTTCAGATATTGTCAAGTATAACCCATCATGAGGAAGGGATGCATTGAGAATCAAATCTAAGTTAGTCATCATTAACCTTCATCAATTCTCAATAGATCACAAAACAATGATGGGAATAATTTACAATATTATCTTTACAACATGATGACTTTCAACTATTAAACTAAGTTTGAGGGATATTTATTCCATCAAAATCACTTAAGACTTGCATCTAGGATTAATTGTAGAGATTGTGTTCGTATAAAACTATGTTTGTTTCATTAACATGACTCACCATCTTTATAAGACTTGGTTCATTAATATTATTACACACAACATGTTCATTTGGTTTTGACCTGGATATCATTACAAAATGTACTGCAACCTACAAGATTTAGCTCTGCTATCTCTATGGGAAAGTACGCCTTTTGGGAAAATTACAAGAATTAGCTTTACACAATTCAAAACAAGCTCAATACTTTCTTACAATTAATTGGGTTTACAACTATTTGCAGCCAATATCATATTTAACCTAGTGTGGCTGAAAATAATCAAAATTATATACAAAAATTACACAAACATAAGGTACATTAACACTTTCCTTTACTATACTAGAATTCATATACTCTATGATAAGTTTGCTATTGTTATTTTCCTATCTTCTAAGTCCACTCTTTATTTGTGAACTTAATGTAGATGTATCCTTTAATAAACATGGTAATTTGTCACAATTCAAATTTTCAAAAAGCACTAGTTCTCATCCATTTTATGTATTATCCATCAATTCCCCCTACTTATCCCTTATAGGAAGGATATGAAAAAAATTGCAAAACATGTTCCATACCAATGTTAATTTCTCTCTCAATAACATCTAAAATACTTCTTTCTTTTTTCATAAATACTTCTTATATTACACATCTAATGATACTTCTTCCTTTTTCATAAATGCTTCTTATATTACACATCTAATAATACTTCTTCTTTTTTCATAAATGCTTCTTATATTACACATCTAATAATATTTCTTCTTTTTTCATAAATACTTTTTATATTACAATACACTAAACATGTTTGAAAATCTATTAAAAAATGTTAAATTGATTTACAACCTTCAATTCAAACTTTTTATTTTAAAAAATTATGAATAAAAATATTTTTTTCCAAAATCATTACATACCATTATTAAAACTTAACTAAATTAAACAACAAAATAAATGTAATTTAAAATTGGATAGTTAAATATCACTTCTCTTTACTAATCAACCAAAACCCCACCTTGACATTATCTCATGTAATTAAAGTTATATTTCACTCCCACTAATCAACCAAAACCCCACCTTGACATTATCTCATGTAATTAAAGTTATATTTCACTCCCACTAATCAACCAAAACCCCACCTTGACATTATCTCATGTAATTAAAGTTATATTTCACTCCCACTATGTTTGATAGTGGGTAGGTTTTCGATTTCAATTTTGTTTCAGTGGTGTCCAATGAACCCACTTTTGTCATCCCTCGCATCTATTTGTGGAACAAGACAACAACGTTGAGTACAAATTTTACAATGTACATATGCATGTCATTATATCACATATTTAATTTTTTATTTAACATACTTTTATGTATTGATTTGGAATAAAAAAAATGTGTTGGTATTCCTTTAGTAAGACATTTTAATGTTCAATTTTTACCTAAAAAATTAAATATTGTATTTATCCTCCAATCTCCTCATCCTATTTTATATTGTGCTTTCTATTCAATTTTTTTTATAAATAGTTGAATTATCTAGTCATTAGAACTAGATACATCGATACATCATTAGACAAGTGGAGACCTGAAAGTTTTAACCCAATTCAAAGGTTTTACCTTTCTTGCTTTACCAAAAATATTGGGTATGGCCAAATCCCTTTATGTAAGTATATTACATTTTAGATGTAATATATATATAAATTTATCTAAATCTAAATCTAAATTTATTTTAGATGTCCATTAGTTGTAGCTTGGGTGGTTGGGAGGAATGATTGTTGCCCTTCCCACCCAGGTTCAATTCTTATAAGTGACACGATGCTCTTGTTGAGCCCCTATTGTAATGATTGTATTTCTGGCCATACCTTGATTCTCTATTTGGAATAGCAGGTGTTGGCATTTCTCCGAGTGAAGTAGCCCTCTAACAAACGGTGAACCAACAATTAAAAAAAATGATATTACATTTTAGGAAAAATAAAAACTCAAGTATCTTTTCTCATTTATTTAATAAAAAGAGTAAATAGTTAGTGCGTAGATGATAAAAGCATGTGACATATTTACAATAAAAAGGGATTTCTTTGGTCGTAGATTTGTGATCTCTTAGATTGACAATGTAGCAACCCATTACATAAAAGTGTTACAGTGTAATTTTCCACCTTGTGAACATCAGCATTGATTGGCCTTCAGGATCCATTTCACTGACTCAGATTCATGATCTTCCCTTCAAGAACTTAATTTCCCTATTTTTGTTCCTATATGATAGTTGTTCCACTATAGCCAGCATACACGTGAGCTGTTCCACTATAGCCTGCGGGTACCAAGTAAAATGGTAAAAATCATTAGAAAATTACCTTTTACTCCCAATTAGCGGTCTTAGGGTGACCTTTGGCCCTCCATATGCCCCGAAACGCCTCGATGTGTCCTTTCACTTACCTTTGGAAAGATATATATTGAGCTCTTATGGCATATGGAAGGGAGGAGAAAGAGAGAGCAAGATAACTCTAGTGTATTTTTGCCGTGACTTGAGTCTACACTCATTGATCCTTGTTGTTGTGAACTCCTTATGTTCACCTACCAAACTCCTTTAATACTTTGAGTTTTCCATTGCATGGGGGATTGAAGTGGTGGAGGCACAAGTGGAGAGACCAAGTTCTTGGTTCAGATTGGTTTCCGGCAAGAGGTTGTATATTGTACTTCTTGTTATTCATTAATGGAAATACTCATTTTCTCGTCCAATTGATGTTGTGAATATTGTTGAATTACATTGGGTTATATTTGCTTATAATATCATGGATCATACTATTGATTATACTAATGTCTTTCACATATTATATGCACTTGCTTGTACTTGTTGTTGAGACTAATCTACAGGTTTAAGTGTAGAAGCTGAAGGCTCAACGAGGATCTACTTCGAACATCCAGTTGAAGGTTGGTCTTTTCTCCATTATCTTAGCATTGTCATTTATATAGCATATGTTAAATTTTGAGCATTAATTCACAATACTCTAGGATCTTTACTGATACAATAACATATACAGTATATCAATGCATAATAATCACAATAAGCATGACAAGCATCACAAGAATCAAAAGCATGAGAGACAAGAGACACAGAGTTTCCATGGGGAAAACCCTAAGGTGAAAAACCCCACAACTTCCTCAGAGATAGAGAGAGCAATGGCTCAACCAAAGTACAACCAAAATACACTGAGATAGTCTCCTAGTAGCAGATGATCCTCCTCCTCACTAGTGAGACACTTTCTGAGTGAGAGAAGTGTGAGTTTCCGAGTGATCCAAATAGAGATCTCCCGATCTCTACTTATACTAATCTATTTTCCCAGTGACCTTATGGGGCCGACTTGTCTAGCTAGGTACATCCACAATATAATATATATTTCAGGGCCGACCCCACACATGGTGGTTTAATAACCCATCGCCAAGTACACACACTTGCGACACTTGTCAATACACATGACGACACTTCCTTATAGAGGAATAACACATCTCTTATAAGGGTACAATAAATATATATGAAATACATAGATGAAATACATTCTGAAGTTACATATACATCAACACTCCCTCTTAACTAGGAAGGTATTTCTCGACACAGTTCTGCTAGACAAGTCTTCTTCTCGGGATCATCGTCATCGATGCATCGTCACTGCTGCTGCTATCTCAACCAATCTCTGACTCTACTTGTCATAGGAAGTTCTACAGAGCAAGTCCTTTTTCATACTGGATGTAGGCCCATCACCTGTAGGTCTTCATCATCACTGGCCATACTGTGGAATCCTCAGGACTAATTATGTGAGTCAACAAAACCTCAAAAGAGCATCCCAGGACTGATTACGAGCACACAGCTCAACCTATCAGATCTCCCAGGACCTTTTACATGCTACTGCACAACCTGTCTACGGCCACAGAGTATCACGAAGCACAACCCAGATGCACACACACAACACTTACACTCACTAGCATGGGAGGACCAACCTACCACCATCCGTGAAAGGCTCACAGCACTTACATCAACGACCATGGGAGAACACATTTGCCACCATGTCGGAAAGGCTCTGCACTTACATCAATGCACATGGGAGAACACATCTACCACCATCCGTGAAAGGATCACAACACTTACATCAACGACCATGGGAGAACACATTTGCCACCATGTCGAAAAGGCTCTGCACTTACATCAATGCACATGGGAGAACACATCTACCACCATGTCGGAAAGGCTCTGCACTTACATCAATGCACATGGGAGAACACATCTACCACCATGTCGAAAAGGCTCTGCACTTACATCAACGTACATGGGAGAACACATCTACCACCATGTTGGAAAGGCACTGTGCATCTGTGTCTTCGGAACTCATCACACATAATCCAACTGATTATGTAATGTATCCACCTGATACATATGATCATCCTGATCATCATCACTGTACCATCCTGGTACATATCATCTGGAGCAACATCTTGAAGCTCGTCATCATGATCATCCTGATCATACAATGCATCTACCCGATGCATACCAAGTATCCACCTGATACATATCACCATACATGATCCACCTGATCATACAATGTATCCACCTGATACATACATCAACATACATGATCTACCTGATCATACACAGTATACACCTGATACATATACAAATACATGGTCCAAGCATCCAACATGATGCATATACAAATACATATAAATGATCCAACTGATCATATCCATCATCCAACATGATGCATACATATAAAATGTAAACGATCCAACTGATCATACAGAGCAGAAACTAGAACATCATCCTGATGCTCATCATCCAACACTTACATCCACAGCCATGTGAAGGATCCTCCTTCCAACATGCTTGGAATGGCTTCAGCAAATGTCTCCATCACTTCTTCATCGAAGTGTCATCGATATGAAGGACACCAAGCCTCTCTCTGAAGTACTCGAACTTCACTCTGGCTAGTGGCTTCGTCAATACATCTGCAATCTGCTCATTCGTCACAACATACAGGAGCTTCACTGCTCCTCTTTGCACCATATCCCTGATATAGTGATATTTGATCTCTATGTGTTGAAACACTGGGTTCTCAGATAGCTTCACACAACTCTGGTTGTCACAAAAGATACTAGTAGCCTCCAATGGGAGATCAAATAACTCAGACAGTAGCTTCCATAGCCATACTACCTCACAACTAGCTGAACAAGCTGCAACATACTCTGCCTCAGCTGTACTCAGTGCTACGCAGGACTGCTTCCTGCTAAACCAAGAGATCACACTTGATCCCATACTGAAGTAGCACCCAGATGTGCTCTTCCTATCTGCAGCACTGCCTACCCAATCTGAATCAACATAACCCTGCAGGTTAAACTTTTGATTTGCTTCATACTTGAGCCCATAATCCACTATACCCTTCAAGTACCTCAGAACATGCTTTATAGCAACCAGGTGAACACTCCGCGGATCTGTCAGGAACTGGCTCAATGTGTTCACCGCAAAGCAAATATCTGGTCTCGTGTTCGTCAGGTACATCAAGGACCCAATCATCTGATGATACATAGAGATATCAACTGGCTCAGATGAAGTAACACATAGAAGCTTCAGGTTCGATGCCATCGGTGTGGCCATGGCCTTGCAATCCATCATCTCAAATCTATTCAGGATATCTACTGTGTACTTCCCTTGACCAAGGAAGATCCCACCCACATTCTGCCACACCTCCATACCTAGGAAATAATGAATCATTCCCAAATCTTTCATATTGAACTCGGCAGCAAGCTTCCTCTTAGTATCTGCAATCAATCTGTCATCTCCTGTTACAAATAAGTCATCCACATACAAGAGTAGAATCACAGGATTCCCTTCCTCAACCTTGTAGTAAAGGCTGGAATCTGCTTTACTCTTGGTAAACCCCAAACTGGATAGAAAGCTGTCTATCCTACCAAGTTCTACACATATATGATTTCCTGTCATGTGTCTCAGAACCAAGTGGCTGCTCCACATACACTTCTTCTTCAACTACACCATTCAAGGAAGCTATCTTGAAATCCATCTGGTGTATCTTCTATTTCATCACTCTTATATTTCTCTATGCTGCCATCTGCAGCATTCTTGATCTTGATAGATCCATATGGGAATCATAACAAAACTTCCCTTCAGGTCTTGGGACTACATCCCAAACATCATGGATCATGGCATTCTTCCCGTATCCTGGGAACTTCAATATCTTTAATAGATAATTTTGTTGCTTGAACAAATGTTGCAGTCCTTCTTTTGTAGGTGAAGGTATATGGTATTTCCTACAAGACAAGTTAAATTGCATGATTAGAAACATCTCATAATTTTCAGACAAATTCTTACACATAAATATGTCATACAGTCATGCAATTATCTTAGCTAATGCTTCAATACAACATTTATCCATGTTCCACAACTTTCTAGATGCCTTCCAGTCTCTAACAGAACATTGTTAAGAGTTTGCACTACTCCCAACATGTCAGCAAAGAGGTTTCATTCTAGATAAGTAGCAATGGAATGTTGTACAATGCCATAGGCCACTTACCCATCACATGGATATTAGTAGTATACTGTTCATTAATGCAATCATTCTAATATGCACAATACATATCCTAAGTCTAGGAACATGAGCATATACATCATTGAACAATTTTATTTAAACAAACAAATATGCAAGAAATGATAATTAAAATACTTATCTTTGTTTGTTTGTTGGGTGGACTCCCTCTGAGTCTTTGCTTCCTTGCAGGAGCTGCTGGAGTCCTAATCTGAAGCAGCTTCTTCTACACCTTTTTGTTGTGGAATGTAGAGAGATGGTCAACTCCCTCTTAATATTTGCATCATTGCAGAAACTACTGGAGTGTGCTTCTTCCTGGATTACCTGTCCTTGAACTCATATTCATCCTTGGTCCCTATGTTGCTTATTAGTATCATGATTGTGTTATCCTTGAAATCTCATACAAAATCATACATTCATTAGTATATTCTTAATACTATCAAAACACAATAATCTCAAGCATGTATAGTCATGATCATTTCAAACAGAAATAATAAGCATTAGCATTCAAGGTTTATATAGGACTCTTATGTTTAGTCATATCATAAGAAACATAACATGTCTAAACCTATGATTACTCGAACCTATGACTCTACTGGTTAGTCATAACATTAATTAAGGTAAGACACATAATATGCATATGCCCATGATTATTCAAACCTATTTATTTTATGAATAAACATCATCAATCATGTCATGCATACTTATATAATAGATCCTATGATATAAGAAACACATACCTGGTCACCATATTTGCTAGTTATGTCTAGCAATGTGTTCTTGTTCTCTTCAATGACCTGCATAATTCATTAGTTAACTTTTTGCAAAAACAAATTATACATACCTCTATGTGATCCATGAATATGGATGAATCTTTGTCTTTATGTCACCATGGCAGGTTCAGGTTGTCCCTTTCAATTTATACAAACCTCCCTCTTGCTCTCCAATCACCACTGATTCATCTATGGTCTTTCCCTTTGGCCACATTAGGACTTGGCCATCCACAAATGCAAACCTCATACCTTTTGCATCCAATGCAGAGATGGAGAGTAAGCTCTTCTTGAGCCCAGGTACATAAAGGACTTCTTTCATCTTCAAAGATTTTCCAGAATCTAGGTTGTACGAGGCTTCACCACTTCCTTTGATGGGATATTGATAATCATCCCCAAGTTTCACTTTGTGAGGTGATTCATGTTCAAACAGATTTACAAAAGATTCTTTAATCCCAGTCATGTGTTTGGAAGCTCCACTGTCAATTAACCAATCATTACAACCATGGGAGATTGTACTTGTGAGAGCAGAGATTAGGACATACTCTTCTTCACTTGATGAGTCATCTTCACTTTCTGCCCTAGCTTTCTTCTTTGGAGGTTCATCATCTTCGGCAGCATGAGCATGGTACCTTCTTTTGTTACCATTCTTCTTCTTGTTGGATTTGTTGTTGTTGTGGTTGTCCCTTTTGTTCTTGGGACATTTTGAAGCAAAGTGACCCTTCTCATTACAAGTGAAACACCTTAGATCTTTCTTGTCTTTGTGTTGATGATAGTGTGAAGATTTCTTGGCATGAGAGTGCTCTCTCTTTGACCTTCTTTTCTTGGTGTGTACTGTGAGAGCTTGATCTTCACTTCCCATCTTTTCTTCTCGGGCCACAAGCCTTGCTTCTTCTTGAGAACATTATTCCCGCAATCTGTTGAAGGAGATCAACTTCTTTCTTGCACAAATTCCTTGAATAAAGGAATCCCATAACCTGGGTAGGCCATTTAGAGTGGTCATGACAACTTCGCCATTCTCCACCATTTCATCTACCACTTCCAGTTGTTCCTTAATCTGGGAGACCCGAGAAAAATAAGATTGAATGGTTTCTCCACTTTGAAACTTTACTCCTTTCAATTGATTACGCAGGGTTATCTTTCGATTTATGTTCTTCCCTTCAAATAGCTTGGTCAAAGAGTCAAACATCTCCTTGGGTGTCTTTAGAGAAGACACATGGGGTATGAGATGGTCTTTGATAGAATCAGCAATGATTCTCTTTGCCTTGACCAAGTTCTTCTTATGCAATACTTTAGCCTCTTCATCCTCTGGGATAGGGATGTCTTCTTTTATATATGAGTCCAACTCATTCTCTTCCAGGATTAACCCAATCCTATACTTCCAAGCTCGGAAGTTATCAACCCCTTCAAGCTTATCCTCAAGCTTGGTGTGGTGATACATCTTAAAGAGTACTTCAAATGGAAATAGAAAATATTTAGGTCTTACCACTTGAAATGTTGAAAACTAGATCTGGTCCTGGATTAGGGTTTGTCGAAAAAACCCTAAAAATTCAAAATGTGAATTTCAACTTTCTGAAAGGATAGAAAGATGCGCCTTGATGAGATGATCAGCCTGGTGTATTTATAATTTGAGATAAGCAAATCTTTACCCTTAAAATTTGCCTTTTTGTCCTCCCGGGTTTACTTGGGAGAGCCCTAAATTAGGGTTTGAGTTTCCCGGAGATCTACCCAGCCAAAAATCTTGATCCAAAGCTATAAACTTCGATTTTTGCAAGGATCTTCCAGCTATGTCTTCAGATTTCAGAAATTCCTATTTTTGTGGAAACCCTAATTTGAAGGGCCAAATCTGAAAATGCTCAGAATTGAATTCTGATTGGACATATAGATTCTCCTTGATGAGTAGAGTCAATCTACTATACTTCTTTTCCAAAAAATGTGGAGAGAAACCCAATAAACAAGAAACTCAAGTTTCCGTAACTGCAAAATGTCTTCTTCTTAGGTTAGCTCTGATACCATGTTAAATTTTGAGCATTAATTCACAATACCCTAGGATCTTTACTGAGAGAATAACATATACAGTATATCAATGCATAATAATCACAATAAGCATGACAAGCATCACAAGAATCAAAAGCATGAGAGACAAGAGACATAGAGTTTTCGTGGGGAAAACCTTAAGGTGAAAAACCCTACAACTTCCTCAAAGATAGAGAGAGCAATGGCTCAACAAAAGTACAACCAAAATACACTGAGATAGTCTCCTAGTGGCAGATGATCCTCCTCCTCACTAGTGTGCCACTTTTTGAGTGAGAGAAGTGTGAGTTTCCGAGTGATCCAAATAGAGATCTCCCGATCTCTATTTATACTAGTCTATTTTCCCAGTGACCTTATGGGGCCGACTTGTCTAGCTAGGTACATCCACAATATAATATATATTTCAGGGCCGAACCCACACATGGTGGTCTAATAACCCATCGCCAAGTACACACACTTGCAACACTTGTCAATACACATGACGACACTTCCTTATAGAGGAATAACACATCTCTTATAAGGGTACAATAAATATATATGAAATACATAGATGAAATACATTCCGAAGTTACATATACATCAACAGCATATTGGGAATTCAGTCATTTTTCGGTAGTCAGTTGTCTGTTGTGGTATGCCCCGAAGCCATAGGAAGTTTTCTCCATAACAGAAATGGCGACTCCGTTGGGGATAACATCCATTTTGGGGGATTTTAGGCATTTGTCCTTATTTAGAGTTACTGTGTGTCGAGCTTCTATGTCATTGATTGGTCGTTGGGATCTACTATAGAAAACAAGCTTTTTCTGGGTTATTGGACTTCTTGTTTGCTCATTTGTCTTTCCTTGTACGTGGGTCAACTTAGTTTCCCCCGCGTCTACCCGCCTCTGTCTGCACTGTAGCCCATGTCTACCCACATTTTTCCTTTGTACAATAGCGTACAACTCTGGGATTGATTGATTTATGGTCTTGGATTGTTGTTGGGTTGGTTCTGAGTGTTCCTGAGTCTTAATTGGCCTGATTCCTGACTGTTCCATGCCCTATTTGTGACCAGAAACTCCTTTTTCTCTTTGTTTTGAGCCTTGTTGGTTTATCACCATTTTTTTATTTTCTAGCTCATTACATTGGTTGAGTCTCACTGTTTGGGATTTGTTGGGTTCTCTTAGTGATCTGCTATGCATTTCTTTAACCGAATATTTGCTTTCCGTACTGCATTTTGCATTTGAGTGCTTTTGCTTGAAGAAGTATCAGAATAACTTGATTAAATTATAAGGAATCAAATGTATTTATACATCTGAAATAGGCCCAATGATAGCTGTCAAAGCTGGGCAAATGAGAGTTCCTATGTGAGATTAACTCACGCAAGCTGGCTCACGATAGCTGGCTGTGTTGGAAATATCAACGCCAACACACCCCCACAAGCGAAACATAGGGAGGAAACAAAAAACAAACAAAGATGGGTCCCAGCAACTAGGCCTGATAAGGTACCCATGTACAAACTACTCTCATAAATGGAGAAAAGGAGAAAACCTCA
Source organism: Larix kaempferi (assembly GCA_027924585.1). Taxonomy (NCBI): domain Eukaryota; kingdom Viridiplantae; phylum Streptophyta; class Pinopsida; order Pinales; family Pinaceae; genus Larix; species Larix kaempferi. Next base: position 18,034,470 of record BSBM01000194.1, read on the forward strand.
TGGGAAAAACTCCTCCCCAAAAGAGAGAAAATCACACATGCCGAAAAAAGGCAATAGAGCTGAAACTGATGAAGATCCAAGTGTCAAGTTTCAAACTCCTAAATGTAGAATCCAAACTGCTGATGCACACCACCCCAAGGAAGCATTGGATACCACCCCCCCACAATGTTGAACTGAGTGGAAAAGATGGTGGTAGTGAATGTCACAACTGATGGCAAAAGGATGAAGGTGCAAGTTGAAGCTGGTGATGATGTCCAACAAAACACTCCATTGTGGCAAGCTCCAAGACACTGTGAAACAAAGCAGTACAGGGAGACGAAAGCATGGTGACACTCCAACAAACTATCTGCACGAGTGGCCCGAAATCCACTACTCAAAAGTGCAGAACGAGAGGTACCATCAAAATATGCCATCATGGACAACAATCCTCATTATGGGATCCGGCAAACAAAGCCATTTTAGATACCCATTTACAAGTGAGGAATCAATACAGTTCATTGACAATGTGGTGTGGAACCACTCTTTAGAAAGAGAGCAGATATCTTAGCACAATGCTGCAAACAAAGGCAATAAAATGAAGGCTCCAAGAGTAGTGATGGAAATATACAACCAAAAACCCTCGAATACAATAGGAAAAAGTGATGCCAAAAAACTCCAAATCTCCAATTCTCCTCCATTAAACATAATTGAGGAATATTACCGATAACAAAATGCAGCAATAGATATCGATCGAATATCAATCAATGAAGCAAACCAGTCAAAGCTTCAGTTGACTTCCATCACTGATCAAACATCAATGGACCACTCAAAGCAAATCAATGGTAAGAGGAACATTGTACAATCGAAGACACACATTGATATGAAGTCCTCAAACATCCATTTAAATGATTCCATGGCCATTCATCAATCCAACCACAATGAATACTCGACACTGGTCTAAGGTTCTGGCTTTCACATCTTTTCTGAAAATTTTGAAAAGTAGAATTGCCAGTCTTCCAAGAATTTTGTTTCCTTGGTACATTCCTTCGATTCTTGTTAGGATGTCTATATGGCACATAGTTTTGTTCTGGCTGAACAGAAGAAGCAGGATGAGGTTCTGATTCACTCATAGAAGCAACAACAACATTCTCAAGTTTTGGCTTGTTATTCACAACCAACTCAGCAACACATTCATCAATGGGTTGCTCTTCATTCTGAATTCCACCAGTAACAAATACAACATTCCTTGACTCAGCAAGGGTAGTTGAAGACAAAGAGGGAGCAGCATCATCATATCCAAGACCCATTCTTGAGGTCTGCAACTCAGGGGCAATAGGAACAACAATTCCCTGGCCATTCTTCCCGAGTCCTCCGGTATAGCCCATTTTTCTCAGCAGGAGAGACCCATTACCTGTAGTGTGTTTTTCAAAGCTAGGAGAAAGACAACCATTAGTAGACAATAAATAATGTGATGAAATAGAGACATTATCATTCTTACAAACAGGTAGGTTGCAATCATCAATAGGTGAGCTGGGCAGCTCAATAGTCTTCATCTCAGCATTCTGCAGTCGAGAGACTTTTTCCTCAAGGTCTTTTGTGCAAACCAATAACCCTTGAATTGTCTCATCCTTCTCAGTGAGCTGCAACAACAAGGATTCATGTGCTTCCTTCAAAGCTTGATACTCAGCAAACATCCTATCATTTTTTGCTTGAAGAGAAGTTGTTGTTGCACGAAGCTCATCAACAGAAACCTATAAGTGAGCAGCCTCATTAGTTAGCTCGGCATTATTCTCTTCCAGCCTACAAACATGCTCCTTTAAGGCATCATGTTATGTTGTTGAGAGATCTTTTACTTCGTCTTCCAGATGATTGAGAATATCAAACTTTGCTAGAAATTTGTCTTCAAGGTCTCCAAGGGAAGTTTCCATGTTTCTTTGCAAAATATCAACCTTTTGGGATTTCTGAGTCAAATTAATTCTCAACTGATTCTTTAGTTCAACATTCTCAACCTGCAACAAGGCCACAGTGGATTGCAAGGAAATGAATTCATGATGAAGTTAATCAACAACCTTCTTCTCATGTAATTCTTGCAATCTTCTACCCATCTTCAAGTAACAAGCAAACTAATCTATGCTCTCAAAGGCACACATTGTAAAACCCAAATAAAGGCCAAATCTAGGTAGTAGAAACAAGATCAGGTGCAATCTTGCATTACCTCTAATACAACCAACAATCCTCACCAAGCAATACTAAAAAAATGAATGGGGACAACCCACGAAATGAAGCCACTGAATCCACACTTTCAAGTCATGACAATCTTCACACCCTCTTCAATAAAGAAAAGCAACAGACAGAAATTCCAAGCAAAAATCGATCAACATGGATCAAGGTGAAAAAAAACGATGGTGTGTCAGATCAGTATGCCCACATATCTGTGTTCTCCTTAATCGCACTAGAGAATGGTCACTTGCAATCTTCAATCCCTCGACCAAGCCAAAGATGGATCTAGAGACAACGCCAAGGAGGTACCTGCTGCCAAGCACCAAAGGAGAAAATTGCAAATGCAGAATCCTCCATTAACAAGGTCATCAAGTGCAAAAGAAGATGTTCATGCCAGATCCGCATTCAAATTTTTGTTGAAACTTGTAGTGTGGGAGTTTGTCTTCAATATGGCGTTCCCTCCTTTACACAAATCTTGAGAAGAAACTTTACAAAGCACAAACCCTAACCGAAATCTCAGAGATCTGATTTGATCAAGCATCCAAAACTTCATAAAAATAAAGTTTGAATGAAATAAAGGGCTTCCACAAAATTCTTGTGTGGGCGTACACTCTCATCCATTTTAATAAGAACCATGGACTTTCTCTTTCATGGATATTTCATATAATGATGTGCATTCATGTTTAAAAGGCGCACTTCAAATTTAACCTTCCTCCACGTCAGATCCACAAGAATACCTTCATCATTCATGGCAGCGGTTCTCTCTTCACGTGGGCGGGTCTTCTTCTTGTTCCAGATCGTAGTGCCTCTAACCAGAAGCTTTGATCTTTGAGGCAATAGATATCTCTTGAAATGGATCTCTGATCTCTGTGACAATTGATCTCCTTGCAGCAGTTCACCACAAATAGGAATAGAGCTTTCCCAGAGCTCCAACTGACATAATAATTAAGGTAAATAAGACAGATCCATAGGCTAGAAAATGTGTGTGCGTGTTCTTTGTTGCTGCACCAACAATAAGACCAAGAACAGAGGGGCATATGCAGGAACAAAGAGCCGATAGCCCAGTCTCAATCGGATCCCTGGATCATTTCCTGTGCCAAGAACAAGTGATAGGGAATCTTCAATGGACTCTCTCACCGATCTCATGAGCCCTCACTTGGAAATGGAAGATCACTCATGGAGCCAAATAAAATAGTGGACAATAGTGGTAACCTTCCTCTCAAAATGATCTCTGCAAAAATGATGGATACAAGTCAACGGATCTGAGAAAACAAACAAGGATCACATCCCCTCTCTATGCTACCATTGGCATGACTACCCCACTAAGCTAAGAACTACAACTCCGCAAAACCACTTCCACACAAAAGAGAAGAGGTTTGTAAAGATGGCTCTGATACCATGAAGAAGTATCAAAATAACTTGATTAAATTATAAGGAATCAAATGTATTTATTGTTAAATTTTGAGCATTAATTCACAATACTCTAGGATCTTCACTGAGAGAATAACATATACAGTAAATCAATGCATGACAATCACAATAAGCATGACAAGCATCACAAGAATCAAAAGCATGAGAGACAAGAGACACAGAGTTTCCGTGGGGAAAACCCTAAGGTGAAAAACCCCACAACTTCCTCAGAGATAGAGAGAGCAATGGCTCAACCAAAGTACAACCAAAATACACTAAGATAGTCTTCTAGTAGCAGATAATCCTCCTCCTCACTAGTGCACCACTTTCTGAGTGAGAGAGATGTGACTTTTCCGAATTATCTAAATAGAGATCACCTGATCTCTATTTATACTAACCTGTTTTCCCAGTGACCTTATGGGGCCAACTTGTATAGCTAGGTACATCCACATTATAATATATATATTTCAGGGCCACCCCACACATGGTGGTCTAATAACCCATTGACAAGTACACACACTTGCAACACTTGTCAATCCACATGACGACACTTCCTTATAGAGGAATAACACATCTCTAATAAGGGTACAATAAATATATATGAAATACATTCTGAAGTTACATATACATCAACATTTATACATCTGAAATAGGCCCAGTGATAGCTGTCACAGCTGGGAAAATGAGAGTTCCTATGTGATCTTAACTCACACAAGCTGGATCACAATAGCTGGCAGTGTTGGAAATATCAATGCCAACAGTGCTTTCATCTAGGATTTGCTTGTGCATTGGAATCTTAAAAGAGTTTCATTTTATTTCGAACCGTAGGATTGATTGTCATTTTAGTGGCATTGTTTTTATTAGATAGATGAGTCTAGAGATTTTTTATTGCACATACTATTGAGTCTTATACATCATCAGTTTCACGACCATATCCTTTGAGTAATTACAACCATTTAAAATCAATGCTTAATCTTAAAATTGATTAGAACGATTTTTATTTTATAGGGTCCACCAACTAGTTTAGGTTTAGAGTCTTGGAATAGATCATTGTGAGTTAAAAATCCAAGACTATTGAACCAACATTATGTGTCTGACCAGGGAGTGGTGAAACCCATAATATACATCAATGTTCTCAAGAAGCTCTACTCATACCAGAGTTAAGCACGAGGTCACAAGAGGTTGGTTGCGGAGATAGCCCTCCAATACTGACTGAATGTGGGAGATATTTCTAGGATTTGTTCGTGTATGGGGGCTCTTCAGGGATCTGTACCTCTTGAGTTTTGGGCTTAGCTACCTTGCCCATACGACGGATCCTACCTGCGACTATCCGCATGAGCATTGGTTATATTGTGGTGACCTTAGTTGCCTTACCTAGGTATCGTATAGGGCATTCATAGTGGTTATATTGTGGTTGTCCTGAGTTAGATAGGGGTTGGAAAACACAGTTTCCTATTGTATAGGGATTTGACCTGTGCACGTAGTGAAGTCTGGGAACCCTTATAATTGATTATGTTACCTCCGGTTATAGTTTGGGAATCTCAAGCCCCTCCTAGGCGATACATACCGACTGTAGTGTCAGGAGGTCCCTTGAGCCAGTCTTGTTTGTGTGCATTTGGCTGTAGTTTCTTTAGGTGTGTTCTCTTTGATCGTTAGTTTGGCCATTAGGGGACGCTTTGGTTTATTGACTCTTCGAAGGTATCGTGGCGCGAGGTCCAACTCTTCGCCGGTCTCATCAGTTGGATGGTTTACCAGCCGCCGAAGTTACACGTCGTGTTCATAAGGGATGCCAGAAGGCCCTCTCCGATTCTTCTGATTCTTTTGAAGCGCTTCACACTGACATTATCATTGCTCATTCTGGCATGGGAGAAATTCCTACGACTCCGTCGGGTAGAATCGAAGACACTTCTGCTCCTCCTACTCCTAGAGAGGAATGGGAGGGTGATCCATTACAACCAGAGACTCAACGTCATCTGTTTGTACCAAATCCACCCTAGGACGACCCATTCGATCCTTCGAATCCGCATAATTTCCTATATGGGATGCCAAATTTACATGTTAACACAGGCCTTGCGACCTCTACGAATGCTACCCCATTCTGTTATGGTATGCCTAATTACAGCACAGTTAATACATCCACTATGTCTGGTAGTCATGCTAACACTAGTCATGGTGTTGGAAACACTGCACCCACTGGGGGAACTACCCTCACTCGGGGTACCACATTTTCTACTCACACACATAATATGGGGACTGGCCGTATCCCTTCAAACATTCCAAATTTTGGAGGAAGGCCGCCTCCTAGGTCTACTGCTCCTGGTGGGAACACTGTTTGCAATACGACTCACATTCCACAGTACAATACACATGCCTCTACACATCAACCCAGGACCATGTTCGCTAATGTTAACAATCCTCCTAATACCGGGAGTGGATACATACCGTATACTTTTACGTCTACTCCTGCAACTAGTAACACTCATGTAGGGGGTGGGAATATACCTTATACTTATGGTCACAACACGACTACTCCTACTACTAATAGTACTTATGCAGGGGGTGGAAACATACCTAACAATTATAGTCATTACAATACGGTTCCCGCTACGAGTAATACTTACATTCCCCATAATTATGGTGGTAACCCTTACTATAATACAGTCGGTGTTGGCCCTCATTATAACCCACCTCATTATGGTGCTCATAATACACATATACCTACTTACTCTCATATGGGTCAGGTTGGGGGAGGTTATTAGCCTTATGGCCATGGTCATGGTTATGGTCCATCTTACCTTCAGGTCTGTACAACCAACCTTTTATGGGATCTTATAATCAAGCTTTACAGCCGTAGCTTCCGTTCCTTACTCTATTGAATCTTTCGGATCTTTCGAAGCTCACGAATAATCTGGTGTGTCACGATCCTACTTGGCCTCCAGTCCCTACCAAGCTCCCTTCAGACATTCCCAAGTTTGAGGGGAAGGGTGGTGAGGATCCAAGTGATCATGTTACGACTTTTCACCTTTGGTGCTCATCAAATTCATTAACTCAAGATTTCGTTCGTTTGAGACTATTTCAACGCACCCTCAATGAGATAGCCTTGGTTTTTTTGGATCATTTCCAGCTGCCAGTTCGCTACGATACTGGCACTGAAATCTTCTCTACCTTCCACCAGAATAAGGCCACACACATATCTGACCACGTTCAAGAGTGGCATCGACGGAAGAGGCTAGTGAAAGCCAGCATTCCTCCAGAGTTTCTGTTGGAATGGTTTCTCAAGTCTTTGCTTCCATACATTTCTAAGGTTGTTTCCATTTCCGGCATTACGACTGAGGAACAAGCTATACTAAAAGTCCAGCATCTAGATTTAATCTATGCTCAATCTGGCATCCTATATGACATTATTCCTGACACACCACGATCACGACATGAGCCCAAGCTAGTTCCTGGACCACATGCCGATGGCATTGTTGGATATGCAAGTACTCGACCCGTAGATTTGGTTGCTAATCAAATGCAAAATTTGTCACTTAACCAATCTACTACCGGACAGGTTCACACCTTGTCCACTTCCACCCCATCATCCGATGTACATGCTATGCAATCGGCAAACCCATCGGGTAACCAGCAGCCTAGTGGTAAGAAGAAGGGGAGAAATAATCATAAGGGTGGAAATAATGGGAACAATGGTAGTAATCGTAATACTCCTAGGAAAGAGAACGCCAACCCTCCTCAGGACTGCAGAAATGCTGGTGGGGACCGTAAACCTAGGCGTAAAGTGAAATTCCCTTGCAAGCTTTGTGGGGAAGATCATCTCACTCACTTGTGTCCTCGAATTGAAGAAGCATCGAAGCATATTGCACAGATCCCAGTTTTGTTGAAAGATCCCCTTCCACATCGTCGAAATATGGCTTCGAATGCTCTCGCTACTGTGTGAAGAAGCTGCAATGATTAATTAATGCAAATACACGAGATATCAGAAATAACAGAACTCAGAATCACTTTTATATTGATCACAGGCCACTTCGAGGGGGAAACCTCCTTTGAGCAAGCTCGATACAATTAACTTCACGGTGCCTTCATAGGCCTCAACACACACTTATATACTAAGTCTAGGAGCCAATACTATGAGTCAAAACCATGGGCCAATACAAACTATGGATCAACAAAAATATGGGTGACTTACAAAGCATATGCACCAACAACAATAACACAAACTATGGATCAACAAATACTACGGGACGACTTACAAAGCATATGCGTCCAACAACAATATACTAACAAAGTAAAGACATGGGTTCCTAACATCCCCTCTCCCTAGAAAAAGCTTTGTCCTCAAAGCTTTAGATGTGGAAATTGATGCAGAATCTAAAGGAGTGGTTCCCCTGTAGCATCCTCGGGTTGCATTCCGGGCCACTAGCGCCATTTGAGTTTCAGGGAGGATTGCATGGAAGGCTGTAGACAAAGAAGAACCATATCAGCTGTGTGAAAAGTGCACGCAGAACGGTGCTGATCGGCTTGTTGTTTCAGTCGATTTCTTGCCATGTGAAGATTGTCCTGCAAAATGAGAAGAAGCTGATTGCGGTTTCAAAGAATTGAGTCAATTGCCTGAACTAGGGAGATGTTGAAGATGTATGGAAGAAGAACTGGCGGTGCCTGTCCAGAGACTGCTTCATATGGTGTTCTTTTAGATGTGGTACTGTACCATTGGAGAGCTTCTAGGAAATCCATAGTTGTCCAAATCTGTGTAGGGATGGGCAAGGGTTCGAGCAGTCCCGAAAGGAGTGTCGTTTCACCCTTGTTGACTTGGAAAGTATCATAGCCAACCACTATCCGTTGAATTGTCATTTTCAGATCCTGCCAAAAGAAGTTACATTGTTCCCAGTCATACGTTTTGAGGAACACAGAGTGCCCTGCCGATGAAGAAGCATGGAGTTCATAGAAGAGATAGCCCTGTTGAATAGATTGCAACCAATTTGGAACAAGCATAGAAATAGCTATAAGAGAAACTGGGTCATCAAATGTGCGAGAAGGAGCATATGCCACCATATTGTCCTTACCATTATGGTAAGTGGTCGCATAGTCATAACCCATGAGTTGGATAACCCATTTCAGGTGTGATGGGGAGGAGATCCGTTGTTCTAGGAAATTTTCCAGACTCTGGAGATCAGTCTTGATGCAAAAATAATTCCCCAATAGGGATGGTTGCCACTTCTGTACTGCATGCAAAATAGCCATCATGTCCTGCTGAGATGTAGATGCGGCTAAATGCTTACTGGAAAGGTCTCTTGAAAGCGAAAATCCCACTGGTGCAACAAAGACACCTGCATATCTATACAAGGAAGTAGTGGAGACCATTGGTGGGTGCATCTGAATGGAATGGAGCTGAGCGATGACACCATGTGAATTCTTCTTAAGGATCTTTTCGAGGCGATGTGAACTGATGATGCGGAGAGACCCTGTTTGTAAGCCCATAAATTTGTGTTGTGTCCCATTAACTGAAAACTGCATCCAAAGTTCAGCAAAATCCCATAAGATGGGGCCAAGTGTGCGTAACCATTTAACGCCCAAAACCACATCACATCCGCCTAAGGACAAGGAAAACATGTCAGAGCGCAGGTTATAATCTTCCATAGAGATACGCACATTGTGACACTTCCCCTTGCAAGGTAAGGTTCCCCCATTGGCAACCATGACTTCAAAGTTGGAGCAAGGATGGACAAAACAATCAGCCTGTTTGGCAATCCGAGGGTCAATGAAGTTATGAGTGCTACCAGAGTCAATGAGTATGGTAAGAGGGAGCTTCTTGAAGTATCCCCTGACTTGCATTGTTTGTGGGGTGGTGACGCCGGTTACAGCATGGAGAGAGATCTCGGGTGGGTCATCCTGAGATGGGGTGTCAACAGGCGGGTGTTGAATGTCGACCTGATCATCTATTGTATCTGGAGTTTCTTCACCAAGTTCATGGAAAGGAGGAGAATCCACATCTAAGAGATAGAGCTTTTGTTGAACACATCTATGTCCCTGAGTGAATTTCTCATCACAATTATAACAAATCCCTTTTTCCTGGCGTGCCTGCATCTCTGTTTCAGAAAAATGCTTGATAGGAGCTGGTCGAGGAGCAGGCGTGATGGGAGGTCATTGGGAACCCGTATTTCTGAAGGGAACAAAGGTGGGTTTGGAGCGTTTTTGAGTTGCGATCTTGTTCTCTTCCAACTTAACCAACCCTAGGACTTCCATCATTGTGTTGGGACAGAATATTTTGATCTCTGAGCGGATTTCATCCTTGAGACCACTGATAAAACAACTCCTGTAGGATTCATCAGACAATCCTTCTATGTGATTGGCCAGTTTCTCAAATTATGTCTGATACTCTCTCACTGTGCCAATTTGGTGAAGTTTAGTGAGTGCTCCTATGAAGTCATCAAAAGCACTAGGACCAAATCGTGGCAAAAGGAGTTGGCAAAAATTTGTCCAGTTTGGCTCGGGATGAGATTTGATGTACCAACGGTACCATTGAAGGGCTTCCTGTTCCAAATGAAAGGATGCAAGTGGAACTTTTTGGAAATCAAAAGTATTATGTAGACTGAAATATTGTTCTGCTCGTTATATCCATCCAGTCGGATTAGTACCATTGAAGTGAGGAAAATCAAGCTTCGGCCCACGAAAATTGTTGGAAGAAGAGAACCCAGTGGCTGTAAAAGATTCTAGCTGTCGGTTATTGTTCATGGTTGAATGCTGAAGATGGAGGCTGAGAAATTTTTCATCCAAATCTTGGAGTTTGGTTTGGATGGCTGCAAGTGCTTCCTCCATGGTGTGTGCTCCTGCACGGGTGAAAACGATAACCAAGGGGCTTTTTTTTTTTTTTTTTTGGAATGGGTAGAAAAACACAAACAGAAGCTAATTTAGTAAAGGGAAAATTGGATTGGGGAAAAACTCTAATGGGTAATTGGGGTTTGACTAGATTTTGGACACTGTCGAAAGGACAGGAAAGCATAAAAGGGGGATTTCAGAAGCGGTGTGAAAGAATGAGAAAATTTGGCAGAAAGGGACAAAGAAGCAGAATTAGGAAAGGAACTCTGTGATAAAATTTGAAGGCGATCGGGTGAAAATCGAAGAAGTTATGGCAAACCCTAAAAATAGACAAATGTGAGATTTCGGGTGTTGGGAAGTGGAATTTGGGATAGGGTCCTCAAGAATGAAATATGCAGAATGTGATTGTAGGGGTGTCAGAGAAGTTTCATGGAAAACGGAGTTTAAACAAGGAAGATATGCCGGGAAAACATTTTTTTTATTATTTATTATTTATTTTCTTTATTTATTTATATATTTTTTTCAGAAATGGATCTGCAACGGCGCAGAAGGGATCGACAACAGATGGATCTAAAACGACACCAAATGGATCGAAAATAGCTGGATCTGGAACAAATTTCAGAATAGTTTTGGAATGGCTTTCAGAATGGATCTGAAATGGCTGGATATGAAACGGCTCAGAATGGATCTAAAATAGCGTGGAAGTGATCAGCAACAATTCAGCTGAAAATAGATATGGACCCCAGCTATGTTCAACTTCCTAATAGTTTAGGTGTTTCACTCGACCACCAATGTTGTCTGATGACTTGCGTATTGGGGCAGTACCCCTCACTCCATGGCTCAGGTAAAATTGATAACCACCTTGCCACAGACGACAGCTCTTGGTTTACCTCATGAGTTGGAACTAATCAATCAAGTAGGGGTCGTTTCCCTTTTCACTGGAAGGTCCTCTCAATGGGCCAGCTGCTTTGGGGTTCCTGTGGTACTCCTCACAATGAGTTTTAGGGCTTATGCCCAAGTACTTCCCATAGTTAAGCGGATAGGGACTATTCCCAGATCCGAACTTGCAACAGATGCAAAAAAAAATTTGGCAGAAATTCCACCCAACGAGCCCAAGAAAGTGCTCTGGTACTAGATGTGAAGAACCTGCAATAATTAATTAATGCAAATACATGAGATATCAGAAATAACAGAACTCATAATCATTTTTATATTCATCACAACCCACTTCGAGGGGGCAACCTCCTTTGAGCAAGCTCGATACAATTAACTTCACGGTGCCTTCATAGGCCTCAACACACACTTATATACTAAGTTTAGGCACCAATACTGTGAGTCAAAACCATGGGCCAATACAAACTATGGATCAACAAAACTATGGGCGACTTACAAAGCATGTGCACCAACAACAATAACACAAACTATGGATCAACAAATACTACAGGACGACTTACAAAGCATATGTTTCCAACAACAATATACTAACAAAGTAAAGACATGGGTTCCTAACATACTGGTTATGGGACCAATGAAACTTCCATATCTTCTTCCCATGCCGGTGGCTTTGGATGCATGAGTATGGTTAAATCATAGGTTAGTGTTGCTACTCTTCAACGTGATTATGGTGCACCACAACTGAATATGGGGAATGAGCCTCCTCCTCCTCCTGATACCTCTTAGCATATCGATAATCCCACTACTATGTCGCAGATACCAAAAGGTGTTCTCAAGCTCTCTACGCATAATCCCAATGCTCGAGTCGCCCATAACTACTCGATTGTAGAAGATTTGGGTCAAACACCGTGTGCCATGTTGGCTCTTGAGGTCTTACAAGCGTGTCCTTCTCAAAGGCATGCCCTATTGTGTGCTTTAGGATTTTAGGATGGGGGAAGTCCTAATGTTATCAAGTTTGACACTACTGACATCCAACCTTGCTTACCTTACCATGTGGCATTTCAAGTCCATGTGGAGGGCCTACAGAATATCGTCAAAAGAACGGTGGTTGACGAAGGTGCTTCTACGTCAGTGAGGTCTTTATCTTGTTGGAAAGCTCTTGTCTCTCCTCCCTTATCCAAGTCTATTACCATGCTCACTTCATTTAACGATCGGTCGTTTAAGCCGCATGGTATTCTCCCTTTCCTTGTTGTCTGCCTGGGTGGGAAATCTGTGCCTATTGAAGTCGAGGTGGTTGATGTGCCCATCGACTACAACCTTCTCCTGGGTAGGAATTGGATTTACGCTATGAGAGCGGTCGCGTCCTCTGTATTCAGAATTATTTTCTTTCCACACGAAAGCAAGATTGTGATGATCAACTAGCTAGATTTCGTTAGTCCCTATTCCACAGCATCCATGGGACCTGTTGTTCCCCAAGTCAAATATTCTCAGCCGACAACTGGGAACATGGGTGTTTGATTGTACCCCTCATTGTTGGGATCTTTTGATTTCCCTACACCAATTGCTTTCATTGGAACCATTTCCGATAATGCGCCTCCTCCATTGAATAATGTACCATTCTGGACTTCATATTTTAATTATCCATGGACCTTACCGTCCACGAGTTCCATGTCTGGAGACATTGCGCCTGTCGGAATGGCTATGCCACTATCTGCTACTGAGCTTGCATATCAATATATTCAACAAGCCATGGTAGAGCCAGATCTCTCATCTTCACAGACAAAAGAAGAAGATCCCGTTATGCTACCCATGTGGGCAGTCGACTCATCTTGTTCACACGATTGTCTTGATGGTACTTTACCTTCAGATGAAGCTATTTTTGAGGCCATGTGTGGTAGTGAAAGACCTTGGGAAGACATGTATCATCGCTCTTATTTTCTTCCCAACCAGGATCTTATCGAGCAAGGAGAGTTTAGGACGACTCTTGCCGAGATGGTTAGTCACCCTGTGGTTCCTTGGGATTTGCATGGGATTTACGCAGAGGGGAACATGGCTAATATTTCCCCTACCATACCGATCAACATTTCTCATACACCCGGAAAGGTTGAGAACATTTACATCGGTGTTGATATCGCTCCTGAGGAGGTTCGCATTTACACCGAATTGTTTAAGGAACTCCGGGAGGCTTTCGCCTGGTCATATGAGAAGATGCCAGGAATAGACCCGAGCATTGTCGAACATGAGATTAGAACATACCCCAATGCTAAGCCAGTTCGACAATGCCTTTGTGTTGTAAACCCTAGAAAGGAAGCTGCAATCAAGGCAGAGGTGGATAAACTGCTTAAGGTTGGTTTCATCTACCCAGTTCCCCTTACCGAATGGGTGTCAAATCTCGTTCCTGTGGATAAGAAGTAGGGAACTATTCGTGTATGCACTGATTTTAGAGATCTGAACCGCGTATGTCCGAAAGACAATTTCCCCACTCCATTCATAAATCAAATCTTGGATGCTTGTGCGGGAAGCGAAGTTTTTTCGTTTATGGACGAATTTTCAGGATATAACTAGATCCAGATAAAACCCGAGGACCAACATAAGACTACTTTCATTTGTCCTTGGGGTACATTTGCGTACCGGAATATGCCCTTCGGCCTTAAAAACCCTGGAGCCACTTTTCAGCGTGCTATGACCTACGCCTTTCATGACCTTAAATGCATAGTGGAGGCATACTTGGATGATCTTGCTGGCCATTCTTGCAAGAGAGTGGACCACCCCAAGCACCTTCGTTTAATTCTTGAAAGATGCATGTGCTACAAGATTCGGTTAAATCCCAATAAGTGCATCTTTGTTGTGAAGACGGGTCGCCTTCTAGGTTTCATAGTTTCGAAAGAGGGTATTAGAGTCGATCCTCTTAAAGTTGAGGCAATACTTCGGTTGCCTCCTCTGCGCAATTTACTTCAACTTCAAAGCCTCCAAGGGAGATCCACTTTTCTGCATCGCTTTGTAGTAAATTATGCTAGTCTTACCAAAGGGTTCGCACGTTTGTTGAAGAAAGACACACCATTTATCCGGGATGACTGAGCCCAGTGGTCTTTCGATGCTCTTAAGAAAGCTTTGGTATCAACCCCTCTGCTTAGTCCACCTGACTTTGCAAGATATTTTCTACTTTATGTGGCCGCGTCTCAAGAGACGATTGGAATGGTCTTAGTTCAGGTAGATGATGTGCTCATAGAGCATGTGATATATTACCTTAGTCGAAATCTAGTAGACGCTGAGCTGAGATACACTCATGTGGAAAAGTTGGAACTTGCGACTATTCATGCAGTCCAACGGTTATGACATTACATCATGCTCAGGAAAACCATAGTCATAGCGCATATAAATCCATTTCAATTCGTGCTATCACGACATATTATAGGGGGGAATTATAATTAATGGATTGTGATCCTTCAAGAGTTTGATCTCAATTTTGCTTCAGCAAAGTTGGTGAAATACTTGGTTTTCGCTAAGCTCATGTCGGACCTTCCACGACTGGATGAGGATATTGTCCATGAAGTTTCCTTTGTGGATGAACACTTATTTCTTATCTCGTCTACGGACCCTTGGTATGGGGATATTATTGTATATCTTCAAGCTTTGAAGTTTCCTTTGCACTATTCACGAGACGAACGACGGCGTGTGAAACACCATGCTAAAGATTATACCATCGTCGGCGACACTTTGTGTCATCGAGGAAAGGATTCTATTCTCCGTCATTGTTTGAATCGCGAAGAAGTGGAGCATGTTCTTAATGATTGCCATGCTGGGGCGTGTGGCGGTCACTTATCCGGGCTTGTAACAACCCAACGCATTATGCGAGTTGGTTACTTTTGGCCTTCGATCTTCAAGGATTGTATGAATTCCATAAAGAGATGTCACCCTTGCCAGGTGTTTTCTCGGAATTTACACTCGCATCTAGCGCCCCTTCATCCGTTCGTCACCGTCGGTCCCTTCACCAAGTGGGGGGTGGATTTCATGGATTGAAAACTAGCCTCGGCTAGGGGGCATCACCATACCATTGTGGTCGTGGATTATTTCTCCAAACGGGTTGAGGCCATGCCTACCTTAAAATCCAATGGTTCTATAGAATCCCACTTCGTATTCAATCAGATTATCACTCGGTTCAGTATTCCGAGAGAAATTGTCATTGACCATGAAGTCACTTTTAGAATAAAATGATGGCATATTTGTCACTCAGGCTTGGGTTTAGTCAAGATCACTCCTCCTTGTACTACCTCCAAGCGAATGGTCAAGTTGAGGAAGTCAATAAGTCCTTAAAAACCATTCTCCAATGTACCATCTAGCAAAGAAAGAGCAATTGGAACATTATGTTATACCCTGCTTTGTGGGCGTATCGAACCGCAGTTAAGACTGCCACCGGTTTCTCGCCATTTCAGCTAGTTCATGGTGTGGAGTCTATATTACCGATTGAATGCAAAATACCTTCGTTAAAACTAGCCATAGAGGTACTACCTAATATGTCATATGTTGAGCAACGTTTGATCCACCTCGAGTGACGAACATCGTCGAGATGCCGCTGTGGCTATAGATGCCAACAAACGTCGTGTCAAGGTTCAGTATGATAGGTCTGTCCGTCCCCGACAGTATGCTGAAGGTGACTTGGTCCTCTTATACGACCAAGCTAAGGAACCCCTGGGGGTAGGCAAGTTTAACCCCATGTGGCACAGTCCTTACATAGTGAGGCGTGTCCTTGAGAAAGGAGCCTACGAATTGGAAGATTATGAAGGGGATGCCTTGAAGTAGCCTAGAAATGGGCTCTACCTCAAGCGGTATTACGCTTGAACTTCTAGTTCAAGCTAATACTTTTGTATACTATTGTATAGTTGCTTCTGTACATAGTTTAGTTTTCTTTTGTTTTTTCGGTCTGCTGATTAACTTCTGTTTGGTTAACAGATGTCAGCAGAATCTCCTGTGTTTTTGGGATTCGCGGACGGTGCTAGCCATCATACGCAACAACTCGCTTCTGCTGCCTGGGTTATTTATTCGCCTAACCACCTAGTTGTGTCTTCAGGAGGTGCTTGTCTCGGTCCTATATCCAACAATGTGGCTGAGTATAGTGTCATAGTTGAGCTACTTCGGGATGCTATTTCGCATGGTATCCAATGTTTAGAAGTCATCCTGGATTCACAACTGGTTGTGTCTCAATTGAATGGTCAGTACCGTGTGAGGGATCCTACTTTACTACGGATATTCTTAAGGGTAAGACTCTTGGAACGTCATTTTGTTTCCATTACATACATTCATGTTCTGAGAAGTTTTAATCACGTATCTGATGCATATGCTAACTATGTCCTAGATTGGAATTTGTCACATTCATAATGAAGCACACAAATAAGCATACATTCATACATTTGTACATACACATATAGTAGAACCGGAGAACCATAGTTTTTTATAAATAACATGTCCAAAATGGTAGTGTCACAATACAAAACTGGAGCTTGTAGCTCTCAAAAATATACATAATAAATACAAAATATGGGACTCTGAGATGTCTAAGTCCCATGAGGAGGCTTAGTTGCCTCAGCATGATGTGTCTGATAGTAATAATGTATTGCTTGTGCTATGCGCCGCAGTAACTGCACCCAGGTGCTTGGTACTTCCACAACGTGTCATTGCATCGCCTTTGGCAGATGCTCCACCTCTATCACAGGTACCCTATTGGTCATTCGGGTCAGGTTGACCCACACAGTCTCTAAGGTGCACTCTACTACAGCGCTAACTACCTCTCCACCCTTGCCCTATCGACGATGTCTCAGGAAACGATCTAGTCTTCGTGGACCAGTATCTGCGAGCAAACAATGAAATGTCAATATGTGATACTACACCAAAAAGATTTTTGCATTTTCATATATAATAAAAAATCCCCGAAAAAATTTAATACACAAAAACATAAAAGAGTCACATACCGATGTCTCTGTACGCGACTCCTAGAGGAAGCAGAATGTCGCGATCACCACAGAAGTCTATCCCTGCATAGGGGTAGTCGTCATTGGCTATGACCTGTCGGTCCCACCAGTGAAAGAACTCATTTGTATATGGTGATGCCTGTCGGCCACCACCCTGTCGTGTCAATACCTCTACCCACCGGGTCAGGGCTGGGTCACGGAGACTATGAGGAGGGACTTCCACCCTTGAACTGAGTCCTAGAACTCTCTCAAAGAAGAAGCTGCATAGTATACTGCCATACCCGAAGTTCTTTGGCTCCCCACGCTTGCACTCCGTTAACTGGGTCTTCATGGACACCAGTAACGTTTTGCACTAGTCATATACCACGAGCCTCATACACTCTGCGTCGTAGAACATCACTGGCCTTGAGGCCTGGTGTAGTGTTATTGAACCTGTAATCCTGACGAGGGTGGACACTATGATCTTCATGCTCAAACTGACTATGGCCCCAATGGGTACCTGAATCCCCACCTTCCGAGTATTGGGAATACAGTACCGCTCTATGTAGTCGGGAATGGTGATCCCACCACCTACAGTGCGAGATCAAAGACTAGCCACCTCCCCTCTACTGGACAACCCTGTGATGAAATATATGTCATCCACCTCTAAGGAGAGTGTTAGACCATCCATGTTGAAGTTCTGTGCATCTACATCCCAGTAGTCTATCAACCAACGGAGCAATTGGTTTTGGGCCCTCAAATCCCCAATGCTCCAAAATTTGAAAATCCCACACGCTTGTAATGCTTGTTGTGCAGGCAAATATTGGAGGACAGCCTCATCCACAAGGTCATGCTCCCTTTCCCTCCACTCTAGAACCATCCTGGAGGAAAAAACACAAGAAATTTAGCTTTTGACATTTAAAAACCAACTTCACGGCCATACCCGTGGGCTACTGAGCAAACAGAGGCATCCACCCACAGTCAACGCAAGCGTTGACCGCGAGTAGAAGGCCCTACCCGCGACCCGTAAAACTGTAGCCTGCGTACAACGTTGTAGAGAAGTAGGGATTCCCCAATAAAAAGATTGGACCATTGAAAAATGAAATAAAAGCAACCAAATGAAAGAGTAGAATGAGATGACTAACCTACTCCAGACGGCTCGACGAATGAATGCCCGTAGCTCCCAGAATTAGCGACTAAAGTTTTAGGTGAAAACTAACCAAAATCACTATTTTGGGTAAATTGTAAATTGTAATTTTTTATTACTATTTATAGTTTTCAAAACCCACTTTTCTATAGTTTTCGTCATTTTAAGCTGTTTTGGACTAATGTAATGTCTTGGAGTAGCATTTTGAACAAATTTCTTCGACGAGAGTTGATTTTTTACCGTTTCGCACCTACGACAGGTATATTTCTCACCTGGCATATAGGTTAGATGTCATTTTCACATGCATTATGCATTTGACCTTTTGACCATTTTCATTAACCCTAGGTGCGACCTCACTTCTTAACCGACACGGAGCTTTCACACTGTTATAGAAGTGTCGTTATTTGACGGTAGGGCCTATCCGACCATGGGTTCCCTAGTGAGAGCCCTTTTATGCCTTTTGGCGCCCATGTTGTTGTCTCTCTTTAGGATTGGGAGTCCTTCGTAGTTACGCCATGACTTTGCGATAAAGACTCATACTCTACTTTGTCTTATGCTGTCTATCTCCCATAAGGACTCCCCCCATTTTTATCGAATTGTGTCTGCATTGCATCATCCTGCTTGCCGCTTGAGCCTTGTGCTAACTCTCGCTTACTCGATTATTCTCCTAGTTCCTGAGCACTTCCCCTGTCGAGCCTTGCAGAGCTTACATTTTCCTTTCATAGTTTGATGACCCTTTACCTTGAGGGAACACCCCCCCGAGTGTCCACATCCTACACATGCTTCCTTGCATTGATCATAGGTATGTTCCACTATTGGGGACTAGTTTGCTCAATACTTGATACTTGTTCCCTCATTTGTTGTACTATAAGCAATTTTATTCTTTTTCAAGCTTTCCAAATATGAAAAAGACCAAAAAAAATCAAATATTCCAAAAAGCTGGATGGGAGAATATTTACTTCTTATTGTTGGCAGTTGTTATGTCGCCTTTGAACAGAGCATTCATTCCACTCCATCTGTTATGAGTCGGGACAATAGTAGGAACTTATGATCTATACTCGTTTCTCAGAGTTTACTCCACCGATTGGTTAAGCTTCCAGTCATTATGGAGCCCTTTGTCGATGCCTCTTGCATCGCACAGTGTCGTTATTTGAGTCCATGCTGCCTGAGTCTATCCATCTGCTCATGCTCTTTATTCAAAGGAAGTCCTGAAACCAAATTCGGCCACTCCTTAGATCTCTTCACTATTGCATGTCGGCCATCCTTATTGAGTCAGTCCGTTTCATTTGAGTTCTTCCAAATCTTTCAGCATAGCTGTTAACTCGTGCTGGTTGATGGGGGATGCCTTAATTCCCTCCTTCCAGCGAGTTTCGTTCCGTCGACTTCAACTCATTTATTCCAGAATTGAGACTTAGAGTCAATTGAGTACCTTGAGGCTTGCAATCATTAGTGGTAGGTTCTCTCGCCATCGACAGTTTTGGGAATACATCAATGTCCCCTGATCGATGGATTCATCTTAGTGTTCAACTTCAACAAATCTATTCGCACTTTGATGATTGTACTCTGTGCCTTGATGCCCATTTTCATTATTGGTGGGTTATCTCGCGTCTGTTAACAGTATACATCATTGATTGGTAATCAGACGATGTCACATCAGGTTCAAACTCAACACCTTTATTCACTTGATGGGACTTGCACCATAAATGATTTGTGTAGAAGACCCCAGGAGATAGTGGCATTCAGTATGCTACTTATGATCGTGACTGTACATCTAAGATATCACCTCTCAGACATCAGCAGTTTGTACCTCCAGTTCGCACCAGTTGTTTCCTTTCAGTAGGGGACCATCTCTTACTGTAGATGGTTATGGCTATGATCACCTATGACATGTATTCATTATGTACTTCCTATTCATGGCCATTGTATTAAAATTGTTGTACTATACTGACATGTATTCAGAGATATTATTGTATTATGACAAGTGAGTTGTTCCTTCCAGTTGTGTCTCCATCACTCCACTTCTGATATTTCTAATGTATTTCGTCCATCGTAGCACCATTCTCTGACCTCGCACATTAGGGGGCATCTGTTACAGCGTAATTTTCCACCTTGTGAGCATCAACATTGATTGGCCTTTAGGATCCATTTCACTGACTCAAATTCATGATCTTCCCTTCAGGAACTTAATTTCCCTATTTTTGTTTTTGTATGCTAATTGTTCCATTGTAGCCAGCATACACGTGAGTTGTTCCACTATAGCCCGCGGGGTACCAAGTAAAATGGTAAAAATCATTAGAAAATTACTTTTTACTCCCAAAAAGCGGTCTTAGGGTGACCTTTGGCCCTCCATATGCCTCGAAATGCCTCGATGTGTCCTTTCACTTACCTTTGGAAGGCTATACATTGAGCTCTTATGGCATATGGAAGGGAGGAGAAAGAGAGAGCAAGATAACTCTAGTGGATTTTTTCCGTGACTTGAGTCTACACTCATTGATCCTTGTTGTTGTGAACTCCTTATGTTCACCTACCAAACTCCTTTAATAGTTTGAGTTTTCCATTGCATGGGGGATTGAATTGGTGGAGGCACAAGTGGAGGGACCCAGTTCTTGGTTCAGATTGGTTTCCGGAAAGAGGTTGTATATTGTACTTCTTGTTATTCATTAATGGAAATACTCATTTTCTTGTCCAATTGATGTTGTGAATATTGTTGAATTACATTGGGTTATATTTTCTTATAATATCATGGATCATGCTATTGATTATGCTAATGTCTTTCACATATTATATGCACTTGATTGTACTTGTTGTTGAGACTAATCTGCAGGTTCAAGTGTAGAAGTTGAAAGCTCAACGGGGATCTACTTCGAACATTCGGTTGAAGGTTGGTCTTTTCTCCATTATCTTAGCATTGTCATTTATATACCATTGTATTGGGAATTGAGTCATTTTCCGGTAGTCAGTTGTCTGTTGTGGTCTGCCCTGAAGCCATAGGAAGTTTTCTCTATAACAAAAAGTGATTATGATTAACACATGCCTTCACAAGGATGTAATGTTTTATCAAGTACTTTTTATTACAAAGTTGATGTCTTAAATAAGGATGATCATCTTTATTTATAGCAACCAAACTATGTATTGGATCTTCTTTAATGAGGCTACATCAGACTTATTAAATGCTAACTACCAAGTGGCACCTTATTAAATGATAACTAATATTTTGGACCCGGTCCACATTACATTAACTGGATATTATGCTTATCCTCCTCTTCTCTAGTGAGTAGTCTAAATGTTTGATGATTTGACTTTTTCCTGTGACATTTTTCCAACCATTTTTGCTCAAAATATGGTTAAAAATTTAGAAAAGTTGTTGGAAATGCAAATATTGATTGTTGATATTACATAATCTAAGTGCAATATGGTTGTTTGAAGGGGTTGAATCCATTTATGCATTCAAAAAAGGAATTTCAGCATTGAAAATTTGCAATTTGACCAAAGATTATGTAGCTAGATTCCGGTGATGATAGCTGAAAAAAGTCCAAATCATATAATGTTTATACTGCTCCCTTCTCTAATGGGCCCATACACCCCTTGGAAGGACCCCACCATAAAACTCACATGTGAGTATTTTATCGATGACCTCAAGAAGTATCACCCTCTTGGAAATTATGAAGACCAATACATGGGATAAACAACTTTGTGCTAGGGTAAAGAGAAAATTGTGCTAGAGTACACCAACATCTTCCATGCCTTCCATGAAAGTTGAGTGTTAATGACATTAAGAAACACTTGGTTCTCAAACCCCAAAAGATCCTACACAAATACATCCAAATCAAAATGGAGTTTTCAGATATCTCTTTGTTGGGAGTTACTTATTGTTATGCCATGATGATTGAGGAAACATTTTGGCATAAGAGTAAGAAAGAGTTTGGACATGTAAAACAACTACAAAAAATACAAGTAAAGGTGGCACTATCTCTCAAAATAAATTACAAATCAAAGATAACCAACATCAAGACAACTAGCCAAGAAAAATGCAAAGAAGAAGAATGGGAAGTTAGACAAGGACACAAGGAAACAATATGGCGTTCATAAAATTACTCAGCACAAATAATGGTGATTGTCAAGATATAAAATCATTATTGGTTGAGATAAAAACCTTATACTTCGATGTAGCCACAACACCCTATATTCCATGGATGGGGGGATGTATCATTGATAGAAACATGGTGTTATTATTGCCACTGCAAAGATCTAGTTAGAAGAATTAGAGAATCCTAGGAAGGGAAATGCCTCTTCCACTCACATATATGGATGAAGCGAAAATCATTGCATTTCATTATTAATAGTGGAAACCATGAGAACTCAATTTCAAGAGAGATCATCAAGATGTTGAAGCTACCAATGATGTTTCACCCCTATCCACACAACATTAATTAGTGAAGCTAGGGACAAGACATTGGTGTCATCCAACAATGTGCTCTACAATACAACATCATCCCCTTTAAATTTGAACCACTATGTGATGTTACCCCACTTGAAGTTTGTGGTGTTCTTATAGGATAACCATATATGTGGATGTTTCATGTCATTTATCAATATAGACCCCATAGTGTCAACATTACCTTGATATATTAGTTATACAAGATACTCATGGTATCTCCAACTATGAAAATACCTCTAATCATTGCCCATCAATGCATGAAGATAATTTCTCAAACTCATAGATTTGTTCTCTTCATGATCTAGTTGAAAGGATAAAATAAAATCACCCCAACCTCCAAAACCTCTACAAGGGGTCCCTCTATACAACAAAGATAGGTAGATCCTTTGGTGAAAGAATGCATAGAGAAACTCACCTCACCTACATGAGTACATTTCCACTACTAAGTAAATCATACATTGATTTAGCAATGGGATCCCCTCTACTTAATTTCCCTAGGCTATACATATGCTCCCTTATAGAGAATGAGGAGATCAAAAACTAGGTTCAAGAGCTAGGACATAAGGGTCACATTCGATCCTAATCCTCACCCCATGGGAGGCCAATTGCATTAATTTATAAGAAGGATAGGAAATGGTAACTTTGTATTAACTATAGATCCTTGGAAAAAATCATATTCAAGAACCAATACCCCATCCCTTGTATTGAAGACTTTCTCAATCATCTAAAAAATGCTATGTTTTTCAGCAAGTTTGATCCTAATTCATTATATCGCTAGGTGGAAATCAATCCAATTGATGTGTGGAAGGAATCCTTTAAGGCTTATAATAAAGTCCTCCTTGAGTGTTTGGCCACATACCCGAGTCTTGATTCTATATCCATTAACCAATTATTTTATGGTTGTGTATTTAGACAACACCTTCATCTTTGGAAAAACCTAGGAAGAGCATCTAAATCACATTTAGCAATAGTTGAGAAAGTTCTGGAAACACAAGTTATATGTTAACCTAGAAAAGTATTCATTTGGAATATAGATAATCCAATATATGGGGTACATCATGGATGAGCATGTTGTTCATGTGGATCCATCCAATATCCAAGTCATTCAATGTTGACCGATGTGGAAGATATTAACAGATCTCAGTAGCTCCTTGGGCCTTTCCAACTAGTTGTCAACGAATGAGCCAATCCATTCATTCCAATGAGATGTTTCTACAATAACAGCTGGTAATATAACCCTTTGAGAAGTGGGATCTCAATTTTGTGGGCCCAATCAACCTCTCATCCCACAAAAAATATTACATTATGTTTTGTATAGATTATGTGGCCAAGTGGGTCAAGGAAAAGGATATTTCAAGAGACACAAAGCCGGATTTTATGGATTTCTTACATGAGGAAATATTTGTTCGATATCAGATGCCAAGAGAAATTGTCACCAATAGTGGGGCACTATTTACAGGAAATAAGATTGAAGCACTTCCTGGAAAATACATGATTAAACATCGAATTACTTCTCCATATCACCCATAAGAAAATGGGTAGCTCAAAATCACCAACAAAGTACTAGAAAACATCCTTACAAAAATGGTGGGCCAGTCATTTCGATGACTGGGAAAATCAATTATCGAAATCCATATGGTATTATAGAACAACTTGGCACAATACAACAAGATTCTCCCCATTTGAGTTTGTATATGGTAAGTGCCCAATATTTCCAATTGAGTTTGAAATCAATACTCTAAGAATTGCTATGGAAGTTGGGTTGGATCTAACAACATATCAGAAGATCCATCTGAAATAGATCAATGATCTCTACGAGATTCGCTTGGGCACATTGCAACATATAGATATTGTGCAACAACAACATGTGAAGTGGCATGACAAGCTAATAAAAAAGAGGTTGTTCCAGTCTGGGGATTGGGCATTATTGTACGACTCCAAATTTAAGGATTTCAAAGGGAAAATACACACCAGATGGTTGGGCCCTTATGAAGTGGACACAATCTTTGATAGTGGAACTATTAAATTAGTAATACTATATAGAGAACATACCCCGTTGTTTGCCAATGGACATTGCCTATGGTTATATCATCACCTGAATTCAAAGGATTCATTCATCAAACAAGTTTCTCCCACTCTACGCATTGAATTGTTGCATGAAGAGGGATAGGCCTCCACATCTACCCCTGCACGAGTTTCCTATTATATATATATATATATATATATATATATATATATATATATATATAACTATGAAAACTCCATTGGGACGTAGTTAGACAAATGTCCACTGAAAACTAGTTCTCTAGCAGTTGGCATTTGATGAAAAAAAATGATAATAAAATTCCTAATTGTTAAAACTCCATTGGAGCGCAATTAGTCAAATAACATCGAAAAACTAGTTTTCTAGCAGTTGCCAATTGTTTAAAAAAATAGAACTTTCTTTGCTTTGAGCCATCCTTGTCTTACAAATAAACGAATAATTCTTAATTTTTGAATATCTTAACTCTTCTTTGTTTTACAAGATGCTTGAATCTTCAAAATAAAGAGTGTTGTTACTTGTCCAAGTAATAGTACAATCAACTATTGAAAAATGACTAAGTAACAACACGAGAATAATGTTGAAACTTGTATAAGTAACAACACAATCAACTATTGAAACTTGTCCAAGTAACAACATGAGAGAAAAAATAAAAAAATAATCACTCATTGACTGTTCATTTTTTTTCAAATTTTCAACATGACTTCATATTGCTCTAACCAATTAAGCGAGATTTCTATGTGACAGTTGTTACTGTTTCCATATTTATCCATACCGCTAGAAGTCCCGCCAAAGTTTAAAAGTCAAATTGGTCATTCCTCCATGATGAAAAGGAAACCAAAGGCCAATGTTGTCCTCGTCATGATGTCTTACACCTATGAGCGCCATCAAAGTACATTATGCCACTGCACATACGACTAATCACAACCACCTGAGTTAATCCAAGTAGGTACGAACCACTTAAAGACTTATTTATTTCTCAAAATAAATGAAATGAAAAAATATGGTTGTTACCATCCCATCGTCAGACGTGGACACCCAAATCCGTTAAGTTGGGGGGAGTTTCGTTCCTGGTACTAGTCCAACTAGGCCATGTGTGTACTTTCACATTGCCTAATTAAGACATTTAATCATCTGAGTGAGTGGAATTACCAGATCCAAATTGGGAACTTGCTAAAATTAAACCGAATAGATGTGCCACCTTTCTATTCATGCATGCACAAAGATGAAACTTAGCCCTATAATAGAGATTGCCAAAAATTTTAGTGAGTCAATTATAGTCTGAAGGAATGGAAGGGTCGGTCATGCATCATGAACCTAAGGATACATAACAATTGAAACAAAATAAAGAATTCTACCAGTTATTTCAAGATGTTGTATGGACAATGTATTTTGAGAATATACAAGGATTCGACACAAAGGTGATGTTGTAATTTGCATAGAATCTAACTGATGAAAAATATATGGTCAAGGGATTGGAGGTAGTCCTGACAAAGGAAAGAATGGCCAAAGTGACAGGGATTCCCTAGGTGGGGGAATGATGGTTCAATAGAAGAACACCATTAGCATTAGCAGCAAAGGAATATAGCAGAGAAGGTGAGATTTTGTAGTAGTGAGGAAAGGGGTATGCATGTGAATCATTACGCAGTATATGGAAGGAGGTATCTCTTTTTATCAATAAATACCTCACATGTCAAGATCTCTACCAGGTAATTTTCGCACGCCACCTTAAGTTGTTATCACATATTAGACATAATGAACACCTGAATGTTATTTATTTCCTTCTAAGGTATTTACAACTCATGGAACAATTTGCAAGAGGTTCCAAACACCCCTTTGCAGCATTAACAAACCACCTCTCGGTGAAGCTATTGATTCTTGATTCCCTGGAAGATGTTCAAACGTCCTGGAGGATATTTTTGGGGTTATCAGAAGATCCTGAAGAGGAACTGTGACGTCCCCTCCTATCATACCAGCATGATAGAGAGGACGTGATGCTAAAACGGGGCATCTAACCCCATATCCATTAAGTAAAAAAAACTCATTGATAAAAGACATATACATGTGCATGTTATAGAAACACAGCAGACTTAAAAATCATGTTTAATATCTAACATACATTCAAACATTAATGTGACAGTCATTAAATAAAGACATTGCAGAATTTATAAAAGAGAATACTTATCTTAACAACGTAGTCCTAAGCAACTGGCTATGCAATTGCAACGTTCCGCCCAACCATAGGCCAGTTGTGCTTATCAACCTCTTGATACAACTGCCACCCCCGAGCTGGGCATGATCTCTACAAGGAACCAGGGAACAGCAAATTCACACATAGCCAAGCATACACCAAGATGAGCCAAGCCAATCTACAATTGGGTTTATCAAGCTGCTAGGAAATGGAAAGGAAGAGTGGCTAAGCTAGTGAGCTCAAGCACAAAGCCAGGGGTAACCATACAAGATCTATCTAGCTTGGCACCCACAATACCTACACACCCAGCACAAGGAAGTATTCTTTTCACTGCTGTACAGTACCTCAAGCCATACCTTCCCCATCTAGTGCTCTCAGGGTGTGCATAGAAGAGTAGCCAAAGCCCTCTTGATCTTCTTGAAATGTTATTCTCCCCACTAGGTTTATCAAGCCAATTCTATCCACTTCCACTCCAAATCTCTTGCTCACAGATTCAAACCAAAACAAAGATGCACATAACAACAGAACCACAATTATGGGGCATGATAAAAACGTTTTTACAGTGGGATGTCCAAAGAGGGGGTTTCTATCAATTCAGAAAAACGTGGGAAAGCCCAAAACAAAATGGCAATTGGGGAACAACCCTGGAGAGCAGAAATCGTTTTCAGAAAAACACCCATGGGTATTTTGGGGCAAAAACGACCTCCATTACAGTCCCAAATCGTGGCCCTGCTCTCCCAGCTGCTGTATAATGCAAAAACGAGCTCCCAGGCATGGAAAATGCAGGAAAAATGGTGAAAAACGTGATGGGAAAAGGCCCAGTAGTTCAGACTGCGTGAGAGAGGAAAGACTATCGGTTCAGAATGGCTTT
The DNA here is from genome assembly GCA_027924585.1 of Larix kaempferi. Taxonomy (NCBI): domain Eukaryota; kingdom Viridiplantae; phylum Streptophyta; class Pinopsida; order Pinales; family Pinaceae; genus Larix; species Larix kaempferi. The sequence continues at coordinate 18,062,419 of BSBM01000194.1, forward strand.
GGGCACCATTTTGTGGGTGTTTTGTTGCCCAAGAAGCAAAAATACGAATTCCCAGGTTGATGGCTTGCCCATGCACAAAATTGGCTGCCATACCTCTTCATTCCCAGGGCATTAACTACCTCAACCAACTCTTGGAAGAATTAAATGATTGGGTGCATAACCCAAAATGGGTAGTTGGTGGTTTATGGGTTTTCTCATTGACACATGGATTAACACCATTGGCTCAAGGGTTTGAATAATTTCCCTCCCTATTCCTTTTAGAATCATGCCCCCATCTCGTTGTTGCATTGCATAGCTAGTTGTGGGTATTTTCATTAAAATTCGAATTTACATGATGTCTTATTTACATTGTGCATATCTAGCACAAAAACCACATGCATCTATTTTAAATTGCCGATACACAAAATGCTAAATAAATGGTGGGGCCTTGGCCTTGAGCTCCTCACCATGATTAAATTACAATATTTACATCATTTACGATTTAATGCAAAGGGGGTCAAAATGGGGACATTACATTCCCCTCCCCTTACATTAGCACTATCCTTAGTGCTCATCAAAATTGAACAAAAATGGATATGCCACCCTCATGGCATCCTCCAGCTCCCATGTAGCCTCATCGGGACCGTAGTGCTTCCATTGCACCTTTACCTGTCCGATGGCTCGGTTCCAGAGCAATGTTACCTTCTTGTCTAGGATGTGCAATGGATCGGTTTGGAATTCTCCCTCGGGTTCCACCTGGATCACATCCCAATTAATCACATGGTTAGGATCATGTACATATTTCTTAAGCAAAGAGACATGAAAAACATTATGAGCTTTAGTGCTAGCAGGCAATGCAAGTCTATATGCAACTGGCCCTATTCTTTCAAGCACTTCAAATGGCCCACAATATCTAGGTGATAGCTTGGCATAACTCCCAAGCTTCAAGGAACTCTTCCTTGATTTCACTCTAAGATACACATGATCCCCAACATTGAATTCCTTATGGATCCTATGCTTATCTGCATAGATTTTCTGTCTATCCTGACCTATTTTTAAATTTTGTCTGATCTTTGCAACCTCTTGTTCCATTTACTTAAGCAATTCTGGCCCAAGTACAATTCTGTTCACTGGATCATCCCAAGTCACTGGTGTCCTACACCTTCTACCGTACAAAGCCTCATAAGGACTCATTCCCAATGATGCTTGTTGCCCATTGTTATATGCAAATTCTACCAAGTGTAGATAATCCTCCCACTTGGATGGTTTGTCCATTACATACATGCGGAGCATGTCTTTAAGCACCTGATTTACTCTTTCTGTTTGCCCATCTGTTTGAGGATGGTAGGCGGTGCTAAAACTTAGCTGTGTACCCAAATTTGCAAAGAGACCTTTCCAAAAATTGGAAGTGAACTTGGTATCCCTGTCAGAAATTATTGCCTTAGGCAACCCATGTAATCTGAAAATTTTCTTCATGAAAATATTTGCAATGGCATCGGCTTTGTGTGTGGACTTAACCAGTATAAAATGTGTTGCCTTTGTTAACTTGTCCACCACAACCATGATGGAATCATGTTGTCTCACAGTCATTGGCAATCCTGTAATAAAGTCCATGGATATTACTTCCCATTTCCATTCTGGAATTGGCACTGGAAGCAATAAACCTGCTGGATGTTGGTGTTCACTCTTCACCTGCTGACATTCCATGCACTTAGAAATGTATTCAGCGATGTCCTTCTTCATGCTTGGCCAGAAATAATATTTTCTTGCTGTAGCAATTGTTTTCTGATATCCGGGGTGTCAGAGTATGGAGCTTTATGGATTTCATCCATAACGATCCTCCTCAAATTTGCCGCATTTGGAATATATACTATATTCTTATAAGTAAGAAGTCCGCCTTCTTCCAAATGATAGCCTTCATACTTCTTGCCAAGGTCTTGATGCTGCAATTTGTCCTTTATCTGCACGTACACTTCATCCTCAACAATTTAGTTAACAATCTGCTGCCTCAAATCTGGTTGGCAAGTACTAAGTGCTGCCACATGTATTCCATGTACCTTCCTGCAGAGTGCATCAGCCACCTTGTTTTCTTTCCCTTTTATGTGTTTGATTTCAAAATCAAATTCACACAAAAATTCCAACCATCTAGCTTGCCTAGCATTTAAAGTTGGCTGATCAAACAAGTATTTCAGACCACAATGGTCTGTCCTTAACTCAAATTTTCTTCCCATTAAGTAATGCCTCCACATCTTTAAAGCATGTACTATGGCTACAAGTTCTATATCATGGGTAGCATAGTTCTACTCATGCTCCTTCAACTTTCTTGACTCATAGCATATCACGTGGTTGTCTTGCATAAGAACTCCTCCAAGTCCTTGATTGCATGCATTGGTACACACCACAAAGTCTTTTTTTGGGTCTGCAATTTTCAAAATTGGTGCACTTGTAAGAAGATTCTTCAACCGTTGAAAACTTTCCTCACATCTTGGTGACCATTCAAACCTTATCCCCTTCTTTTGCAAAGAAGTGATCGGGTTTGCAACCTTGGAGAATCCTTCGATAAACCTCCTGTAGTAACCAGCAAGGCCCATAAAAGATCTCACATCAATCACATTCCTTGGAGTTGGACAATTCATAATGGCTTCAATCTTCTCAGGGTCTACAGATATTCCTTCGTCGGAGATGATGTGACCCAAATAATGAATTCTATCTTTATAAAAGTCACATTTGCTCAACTTTGCATACAGCTTATGCTCCCTTAGTAATTGCATTGTCATTCTCAAATGTTCTTCATGCGCTTCTTCATTCTTAGAATAGATGAGAATGTCGTCTAGGAATACAAGAACAAACTTGTCCAAATACTTGCTAAAAACATTATTCATGAGACACATGAATGTAGATGGTGCATTTGTGAGACCGAATGGTACCACTACAAACTCATAGTGTCCATACCCCGTTCTAAAGGTTGTCTTATGAATATCCTCTTCTTTGATTCTTACCTGATGGTAACCAGACCTCTAATCAATCTTTGAAAATACCTTTGCTCCTCTCATTTGGTCAAAAAGGTCATCAATTTGGGGCAATGGGTATTTGTTCTTCACAGTAACTTTGTTCAACTGCCTGTAGTCAATACATAACCTGAGTGTTCCATCTTTCTTTTTCACAAATAGAACAGGTGCTCCCCACGGGGACACACTTAACCTAATATATTTCTTTTCCAGCAACTCTTGTAATTGCATTTTCAATTCTAGCAATTCTGGTGTACTCATCCTATAGGATGTCTTAGACACTGGTGCCGCTCCTGTCACAAGTTCAATTGTAAAGTCAATGTCTCTCTTTGGAGGAAGTCTTGGAATCTCATCAGGAAAAACATCCCTGAATTCTTGCGATACATGATAATCCTCCAATTTAAGGGTTTCATTCTCTGCTGCCCCTAAAATGTGGGCTGCATACAATTGACATCCCTTCCTACAGAACCTCTTCAGTTGCATGGATGAAACCTGTCTAACAGAAGTCACCTTTGGAATCCCTTTTATAACCCTCGGGTTTCCTTCTTCGTCCATGCATTCAAATGTCTTATTGTAGCAGTCAAGTTTAACCCTGTGTGCCTCTAACCAATCCATTCCAATGAGAATATCATAGGAACCAAGTGGCAAAATATTCAGATCTACATAAGTGAATAGCCCATCCATCTCTAATGGACATTTCTCTACTATTTCACTAACTTTTCTCTTGGTTCCAGTGGCTAGTTGAACTAACCATGATTTACTATACTTTAATTTTTTGAAAGCACAAATCTCAACAATTCTAGGAGTGACATAACTGTGAGTAGATCCAGGATCAATCAAAATAGAAACAGATTGCTTAGCAATCTTACCTTCAATTTCAACCACAGTTGATTGATGATCTGCCTAGCGGTCTTCCACTACTGCATAGATTCTAGGGATTGTCCTTGCTACCTGACCCATAGTTTCAGCTCCTTGGATGTTGTGAACTTGATTTGGATTCCCATTCTGATGTGGACAGTTCCTAAGCATGTGCTCTCCTCCACAACCCCAACATTGAAGTGGTTCTCTTGGCTCCTTTGGATCTCTTGGCTTGTCTCCCATCATCCTAGTTGGCTTAGTCACAACCTGTGATGGTTGCCTTTGCTGATTCCAGAATTGAGGAGGCTTGAACCCCTTCTTCCTTTGATCAAAATTTTCGTTTTTCCTATCCTTCCATGCCTTATGGAATTCTGGTTTGCTTCTGTTTTGATCAAAGCAATACTTGGCCTTTCTTATGGCCTCCTCTAGAGTTCGAGGTTCATCAAACTCAATTCTATCTTTATATGACTGGGGCAGTCCACTCAGGAAGCGCTGAATTTTCACCTTATCATCTCGAATGTACCTGACATATCTTAGCAGCTCCAAGAATTTGTTTGCATATTCTTCCATGGTCAATTGTCCCAATCTCAGCTCATGGAACTCTTTGATCTTATCATCATAGTACCTCTCAGAGAGGTACTTCTGCTTGAAGTATTTCTTGAACTGCTTCCACACAATCTTCCTTTCATTGATCTTCTTCACTTGCCTGATGTGTTCCCACCATATAGATGCTCTTCCATTCAAATTGAAGATGGCTACCCTTGCCTTCATATTTCCCGAGTAGTCTTGGACTTGGAAATACTTTCTCATCCCAAGAAGCCAAGCTTCAGCTTCTTGACCAGACTTTATCTCTCCATCAAATGTAGGAGGTTTCGCCTTCTTAAATTCCCCATGTGAATTGTTCTTGTAGTGCTTCTTCCTCTTACTCCCGCGAGACGAAGAGCTTGAACCCTCAATGGATTCTTCCGAATCAGATGATTCATTAGAAGAGATTTATGGAGTATATGTTCTGTCTGTAGAAACTATTCTTGAGCTGCTGGCCCTCTTACGGGAATTCCTTCTAGAACTACTTCCACCCCTTTCTAGATTTGATGTCTAATGCCCAGAGTTTATTTTCCTTTGGATGTTAGTTAAACTCTGCAGCATGGCTGCATTCAGCTGATTTTGTTCTTCCTGAGCTTTAATCATCCTTTCATTATCTTCTCTGCAACTTTGCAACTTCACCCTTAAGCTTCTCATGGTGGTTGCAATACCTGGAGGAGTCTCTTGATTTCTTCTCCCATTAGATTCTGTTTCAGCATTTTCAACATGTATGTTCTCCCCCATGGCATCTGTCTCAGGCTCATAGGGATCCTGTGCATCATCCATATTGTTGATTTTCTTAGCCCAACCAAGATCCAAAAATTTCCAACTGTACTATCTAGGGTGATGCCCTGATGTAACTGTGATTCTGCAAAACGTGTTCATCCACACAATTGTTAGCTACATTATATTCTCAGAATTCATAACTTACTTTCATGCACGTGGGAAAATGTTATATTGACAATTTGTCGGATCATAGAATTTTCTCACAATCACGACATATGAGGGGGAATGATGGGGGTCAAGGGGGCTTTCCCCCTTGTGGCTGCGCCACTGCAGGGCGGGTCGAGGGTAGCACCCTCGGTTTTTTTTTTTTAGAAATCTTTTCGCAGCTTCGGGGCGATTTGCTGAATGTTTCCGCAATTACGGGGCGATTTGTCGAGTGCTCCCGCAGTTGCGGAGCAATTCGCGGAATGCTTCTGCAGTTGTGGAGCAATTCGCGGAATGCTTCCGTAGTTGCGGAACGATTCACCGAATGCTTTCGCAGTTGCGGAACGATCCGCCGAATGCTTCCGTAGTTGTGGAGCAATTCGTGGAATCCTTCCACAGTTGCGGAGCAATTCGTCGAATGCTTCTGCAGTTATGAAGCAATTCGTCAAATGCTTCCGCAGTTGCGAAGCAATTCGCCGAATGCTTCTACAGTTTTGGGCCCACTCCCCGAACTCTTTCACGTTGCGGAACAATTCGCGGAATCCTTCCGCAATTGCGGGGTGACTTCCCGAACTCTTCCGTGTTGCGGAATGATTCGCGGAATCCTTCCGCAATTGCAGGGCGATTTCCCAAACTCTTCCGCATTGCGGAACGATTCACCGAAGTCTTCTGCAGTTTCAGAAGAGAATTCCTTCCACAATTTCAGAAGAGAATTCCTTCCACAATTTCGGAAGAGAATTCCTTCTGAAAATTTCCTTTCGATGCCGAACACATAGAAAAATTTTCTTGCTGTTTCGGAGTAGTTCGCCGAATTCTTCCGCGCTGCGGAATAACTCGTGGAATCCTTCCGCAGTTTCGGAAGAGAATTCCTTTCGCAATTTCGGAAGAGAATTCCTTCCGCAGTTTCGAGGCGGTTCGCGGAACTCTTCCGCAAATTTCAGAACGATTTCCCGAACTTTTCCGCGTTGTGGAACGATTCGCGGAATCTTTCCAGAGTTTCGGGACGACTTCCCGAATTCTTCCCGAAATAGACTTAAACAAAATTTTTCAAAAACACTTGAAACAATTTCCGAGTTCCTTCTTTTCTTCTTCCTGTGATGACTACTGCTCAACAGAAGGTAACCTTACCTCTGCAACTATGATAGGTAGCCCCATAAAGGTCCAATGCTGCAACCAGTGGCTCTGATACCAAAATGTGGCGTCCCCTCCTATCATACCAGCATGATAGAGAGGATGTGATGCTAAAACGAGGCATCTAACCCCATATCCATTAAGTAAAAAAAACTCATTGATAAAAGACATATACATGTGCATGTTATAGAAACACAGCGGACTTAAAAATCATGTTTAATATCTAACATACATTCAAACATTAATGTGACAGTCATTAAATAAAGACATTGCAGAATTTATAAAAGAGAATACTTATCTTAACAATGTAGTCCCAAGCAACTGGCTATGCAACTGCAACATTCCACCCAACCATAGGCCAGTTGTGCTTATTAACCTCTTGATACAACTGCCACCCCCGAGCTGGGCATGATCTCTACATGGAACCAGGGAACAGCAGATTCACACATAGCCAAGCATACACCAAGATGAGCCAAGCCAATCTACAATTGGGTTTATCAAGCTGCTAGGAAATGGAAAGGAAGAGTGGCTAATCTAGTGAGCTCAAGCACAAAGCCAGGGGTAACCATACAAGATCTATCTAGCTTGGCACCCACAATACCTACACACCCAACACAAGGAAGTATTATTTTCACTGTTGTACAGTCCCTCAAGCCATTCCTTCCCCATCTAGTGCTCTCAGGGTGTGCATAGAAGAGTAGCCAAAGCCCTCTTGATCTTCTTGAGAGGTTATTCTCCCCACTAGGTTTATCAAGCCAATTCTATCCACTTCCACTCCAAATCTCTTGCTCACAGATTCAAACCAAAACAAGGATGCACATAACAACAGAACCACAATTATCGGGCATGATAAAAACGTTTTTACAGTGGGATGTCCAAAGAGGGGGTTTCTATCAATTCAGAAAAACGTGGGAAAGCCCAAAAACAAAATGGCAATTGGGGAACAACCCTGGAGGAAAGAAATCGTTTTCAGAAAAACGCCCATGGGTATTTTGGGGCAAAAACGACCTCCATTACAGTCCCAAATCATGGCCCTTCTCTCCCAGCTACTGTATAATGCAAAAACGAGCTCCCAGGCATGGAAAATGCAGGAA